>OZ005661.1:189544566-190191304 GCA_963930645.1 Salticus scenicus
CTTTTCACAACAATTTTCAGTTATTATACATCAGCTAAATTTAACAAAAACGTTTTATTATATGAAAAAGCTATTAAACAGAGATTAAATGTTTATAAACGTTTGAAAATATAGACATAGATGTATAAATGGACAATTTTTTTTAAATCATAAACACAAATATTATATATATAAAAAAATTTTTTATATATTATATTAAATAATTTTCAGTGTTTGATAATGTTTAAAACAGTTTTGATTTATACAGGTCAGTAAAAATAATTAGTTACATAGAATTACAAAAGTCATTTGTAGCCGTAGTTACAGTGACCTCTGCTCCTTATGGTTATTTCAGTTAATTTGTTTGAATTTTGCCCATGTTTCATATAGTTTTTAGTTCTTATTTCAAATACATATATACTTATATATATCGAACATTTATTTAATAAAGTAGCTAAATATCATAAAACATTTATTATTATTATTATTATAGGAAAAATCTATTAAATATACATTTAATATTTCCTAATGGTTTGCAAATATAGACATATATATATGGAAACATTTTTTTTTTTAATTTATAAATGCTAAATATCATGTAAAAAAGTATTAAATACTACAATTTTTTGTAAATTGTATTTATTTGTTAAAATTATTTTATTTAAAATAATTTTCAGTGCTTGATAACGTTTAAAACAGTTTTGATTTATATGGGCCAGTTAAAACAATTAAAGGGAATTGCAAAACTCATTTGTTCTTTGCTCCTTATTATTATTTCTGTTTCATTTGTTTGGATTTTAAATTTGTTTTACATAATTTCCAGTTCTTATATCAAATATATATTAAACTTAATATATATATATAATCCTATTGAACATTTATTTAATGAACTAGCTAAATACAATGAAAACTTTTTTTTATATGAAAAATCTATTAAATCGATTACATTTTCATAATAGTTCGGAAATATAGATATATATGTATACATGGACAATTTTTTTTTTTTTTTTTTTTTTAAATCATAAACACAAAATACCATGTAAAAATATATTAAATAATACTATTATATATATATATATATATATATTACATTAATTTGTTACAATTATTTTTATTTAAAATAATTTTCAAAGCGTTTGATAACGTAAAAGCTGTTTTCGTTTTATATGGCTATAAATAAAGAAGAAGAAAATAAGAAAATATAATTATAAAAAATCCGTAGTTTAAAACTAAGTGAATGAAATATTCTCATATTTTTATAGATAAAAAAAAAAAATAACTATTTTTGACACATATTGATAAATCATTCAGATGTCTTTATTCATCAATATATTGGCAATTATTTTTGTTTTGGTTCTTATTGTTGTTTTTATTTAGATATCCAGACACACTAACAGAGTTATTTTAGATTTTTCAATCCATTGCTATTATAAAAAATATCTTAGTATTTTTCCCCTCTTGCAATAATTTGTCCTAGAAAACGATTTTGGAAAGGGGGAGTATTTCAAAGTAATTCTTATTTATTTGGGGTTAATTTTATGTTATTTTTGTTTTACATGTTTGATTCCCCCCCCCCCCCCCCCGTTTGTTACACAGTTTTCAGTTCTTATATTTTATTGACTAATCATTTTCTAACACAGTTTAAAAATACTTTTATAGAAATTTTGAAAATGAAAATAAGAAACAAAGAGACAGAAGAGAATCATTAACTCAATTAAACTGTATTTGATCCGTCAAACTATAAAGTCATAAACGTAACTGAAAATTCCTCTCTAGCAATTTCCGGAAATTAATCCGAATATTTTTGTGAGGCCCTGTAAATGAATTAGTCAATCACATCATTTTGTATTGGAAACATACTTTACTGCACCTGAATAATGCAGGTTGATTTCATATGTTTAGCACTGTATAAATTTCTTGAAATGTGCTTATGAGAAATACGCCTCTCAGACCGTAATATGTTCGAATTATTTTGTGATCCCTTGTACAGAATCTAGTTTTGTTGTATGTAATTTTTTTAATAGGAAGCACTTTACAATAAATCTGAAAAAATTCAATAGCATATAATAGTTTTATGGAATTCTTAAATTATTTATATAAATGAAAATGCAGACGGACTGAAATCATAAACGCTGTTAAATTTAAAAGAATATCATTACCGAAATTATATTTACTGAACTGTTACATACATAAAAAAAAAAGAGTAATAATAATCTATATAATATTTCTGTAACGTGGACCAGTTACAATTATTTTTGTCGAAACGATACGGTAGTGCGGTGTAATTAATAAAATACGCGAGGATAAAAAACAACATTTAAAAATGAACAATATTTAAGCACGCGGACACAGCTTAGTGAACTAATAAGAAAAAAGGCCGATATTTGTCTGATGACATTATTTTATGGAAAATGTATTTTTAAAAATTGTATCTTTACAAATTTTGTAAGGGTCATTTTAAACCTAGTAATACTATAAATGTATATGCAGAATATGAGTTATTATGATAAATTGACTAAAAATCACTATCACAAATAATATAATCAAAATAGAAATTAGTTTATTTAAACAAAAAAATTACACCAAAATAAATAAAAAGTCATCGCCAACATGGCAAAAAAAAACTTAAAAGGTGTCATGAAAGTCCTATGCTAAATTTGTTCTGCATGGAGAAGTATGATAACTGGGTCTTCAACTATGAATTTTATTTTGAAATCTTTCTTTAAACGATTTAAATTTCACTACTGCAAAATATTGGTCTGGTCCTAATGATAATTTGGCTTCTAGTAAATTAAAATTTTAATTAGGTTGTGAAATTGGTATAATATTTATGAGTTTCAAATTTTAAAGGTAAATAAGTTAAGAAAGTGCGAAAAATTCGCGCGTGTTTGCTAGTGAAAAGAATAATTCTCTGTTATTCTAATAACTCTCACGTGTCTGTAAATAAATATACAGTCGGCAGCAAAATTGTTGAAACACTAGCGATAATTCCTACTTAAAAGCTGCGCACCAAATACTGTTTAAGTAAATATTTGTCGAGTTATGATATTATATCTTATACTGTTTGTAAAAAAAATAAGTTGATGATAAAAAATTAGCGACCAAACTAATAAAAAATATATTAAAAGTATGGATGTATGCTTCAATAATTTTGCTGCCAACTATATATATATAATCACACTGATCACAGATTATAACAGAATGGATCATTAATTAAAGACAAAAATTTATGTAGTATGTTCTGGATTTACATTTTATTTTTTCATTCTCTCTCTCTCACTGCCCCATCCTCCCCGATATACTTCTTGATCTTTGAATTTCCCCCAATCCTTTCTGATCCCAATGCTCTTCCCCTCAATACTTTCTGATATCTGATATCTGCGTTTGAGTTTTTCATTTTTCATTATTTATTTATTTTATTTTTATTTTTATTTTTATTTTTATTTATTTATTTATTTATTTTTGTCTATACATTTTCTAAAGAGCATCTAAATGTTATATATGCATACATCTTTATTTCTAACTTGTATACATTGGTTGTTGAAACTTATTGTACACTTAGAAAAAGAGATTCTATCAAAACTATAAAATGTGTTTTGTTCAAGTTATTTTGTTGACTAAAACAAAATTTTCATTACAAGCAAAACATCATAAATTTTGATCCAACGGCACATACATAAATAATAAATAAAATATTGTTAACCCACTCTACAATTACTATTATTATTATTACTAATCGATCTGCGTCCGCTTAGCTCTCGATTTTTACGCATGTATTTCCAAATTTATTTCTCCTTGCCAGTTGAAATGACTAAACATTGGTTTACTTGACATCTAAAATTTCATCTTTTACATCGTGATACTTATATGTTTTGAAATGTAAGAAATAAAAAATGGTATCCTAATCTTTTACCTCAAATTTTATAAACCCTGTCAATTTATATATTTGTCTTAATAATTTCTGGTTGAATTATAATTGTTTAATTTATTATTATTTCTGGCGTATTAGAATTCCGTACATCAACGAAAAAAGTTTATTTTACACTGAGAAAAAAATTTGTAACTGACATCTAGAATCTAAATTGTGGCTCTAAAAAAAAAAAAAAAAAAAAAAAAAAAAAAATAGTTCCATGTCATCCATATAAATTCTAGTCCCCATTGAAAGCGAGTTCTGGAAACCCCTATTATATTCTAGAGCGTTTGTCTATATTATCAAGGGCAAAGTTATTAAAAAAATCTCTGCAAATAAATGAGGATACAAGAGGCGGGTTTCAGCAACTATAATCTTGGTTTTAGGACCCAATTCTAGAAAATCAAGCGAGATTTCTCGCAATACAATAGATTCCTAATCATAATATACAGAATACTGTTTCACCATCTCACATTTTTTTTTTCCAGGATTTAATAAAGCGTTAGTGTATGGAATATTTTTTATTTACACATAATGGCAATTAGGTTATCACTTTATTAATTACTTTTTACTTTCTTCTATATTCAATACATGAAAGTATTGGATTTATAAAAATGTTTGACTTCCGATTTTCGATCGATTTACATATTTTGAGAGGTCTAGAACATGATTTTACTATTTTAAGGAACCGCCTGTCTGTGTATATCCGACAAAAAAAGATAAAAATAAAAATAAAAAATAAATAAATAAAAATTATACAGACACGACATTATTTCATTATTTAAAACATGAAAATCTGACATTGACAGATTTTAATTTAGTGCCAGAGGCCTACTGCTAAACTTGTTAATATCGACAAATTCTTCTTTAGTTAATTCGTGACGATCTAAATTCCATGATAAAGTTTTCATTAAATCAAACCAATGTGTTTCAGCTGCAGATATTGTAACAAATAACGTTGGAAGTCCAAACTGTCTTATAGCCGCAAAACAACGTTTTTTCTCTTTTTCCCAATGAGGGGGAGGTGTGCCTTGGGGGGGGGGGGACTCATGTCAAAGGTGTGCCTTGGGGGGGACTCATGTCAAAGTTGTACCTTGGGGGGGACTCATGTCAAAGTTGGGCCTGGGGGGGGACTCATGTCAAAGTTGTACCTTGGGGGGGACTCATGTCAAAGTTGGGCCTTGGGGGGACTCATGTCAAAGTTGGGCCTGGGGGGGGACTCATGTCAAAGTTGGGCCTTGGGGTGACTCATGTCAAAGTTGTACCTGGGGGGGGACTCATGTCAAAGTTGGGCCTGGGGGGGGACTCATGTCAAAGTTGTGCCTTGGGGGGGACTTCATTCAATAAATCCCCATTCAATAAACCGACTGAAATAGGCCCTTAGCACTATTAAGAGTGTATTATAAAAATTCGACAACGCTGTACCGACTGAAATAGGGGTACCTTGGGGGGGACTCATGTCAAAGTTGGGCCTGGGGGGACTCATGTCAAAGTTGGGCCTTGGGGGGACTTCATTCAATAAATCCCCATTCAATAAACCGACTGAAATAGGCCCTTAGCACTATTAAGAGTGACGTATAAAAATTCGACAACGCTGGGCCTGGGGGGGGGACTCATGTCAAAGTTGTACCTTGGGGGGGACTCATGTCAAAGTTGGGCCTGGGGGGGGACTCATGTCAAAGTTGGGCCTTGGGGGGACTTCATTCAATAAATCCCCATTCAATAAACCGACTGAAATAGGCCCTTAGCACTATTAAGAGTGACGTATAAAAATTCGACAACGCTGGGCCTGGGGGGGACTCATGTCAAAGAGTGGCCTGGGGGGGGGACTCATGTCAAAGTTGGGCCTGGGGGGGACTCATGTCAAAGTTGTGGCTTGGGGGACTTCATTCAATAAATCCCCATTCAATAAACCGACTGAAATAGGCCCTTAGCACTATTAAGAGTGACGTATAAAAATTCGACAACGCTGGGCCTTGGGGGGACTCATGTCAATGTTGGGCCTGGGGGGGGGGACTCATGTCAAAGTTGGGCCTTGGGGGGACTTCATTCAATAAATCCCCATTCAATAAACCGACTGAAATAGGCCTCTAGCACTAATTAAGAGTGTATTATAAAAATTCGACAACTGTACCGACTGAAATAGGCCTCTAGCACTAAAAAAAAAAAAAAATGTGCTCAATAACTAATGCATAAAATTTTATAAATAATACATATATTTAATTTCACTTTGACATAAATTGATGCCTATGAACTTTTAATGGAGATTGCCTAACACGCAACGTTGTGACAAAAAATGTTTACAATAATCAGCTACAATAAAATTTTTGTAGATATAAAATTCCAGATTCTCCACCGGGGGAGAGGGAACTCAACCCCTCCGGCGATAAAAATTTTTAATCTGAAAATTTTTTTAAAGAATTCATCAAAACCTTCAAAATAAATGATTGAGGCTTTTTTTTAAAAAAAATACATCATTTTTTGAAAGCTAATAATAAAGCTATTGATAATAAAGCTCTTAATAATAAAGCTATTGTTTCATTCTAAGCTTTTGCTGTTATTACTTTTATTCCTATTTCCGTTCTAAATGGAATTTAATGTAGAACGAGGGAACAGAATTTAATTTAGGATTTTTTAACTGTGTGTAACGAATATATTGTAATAAGTGTGCAAGGTGTTATTTTTTTTATAATTATTTTCTCTCGTGATACATTAAAATTCGACTTATTTCTTATTATTATTATTATTTTTCTACCGCAAATAGGTGGCAATGTGCTCTCTGAAAGACATAGTCCTCTCATCCTTATATATATATACATACATACATATATATATATATATTCTTGGCATGTAAATAAAGTTATGCACATATAACTTGAATAAATTAGTGCAAATTCCCTATTGTGAAATATTCATTTATTATTATTTGAAATGTGAAAATGTATCTATTACATAAAAATTTCGATAATATCAGATATATAATGAAAATTTAATCAAAGCAATAATTGTAATTTATCTCTTTTTGTCTCACTCATGGCCAATTTGCTTGTATGAATATTTAGAATTATTGTAACATTATATCGATTCTAAATTATTATTATTATTTATGAAATGTGTTCAGTCATTGTCTAATTTAACAAGAACTATTATTTTATTATGTATACTTAATATTTGCGTTTTTCAATGCGTAGTTCAATCGCTAATAAATTAATTTTTTTCAAGTTGCACTTAATAAAAACGCATCCTTAATATGTGCTTAATTATTAGAGTTGGCTATTATTACTTGTTTATTGTCCTTGTAGTACGTACTTCTTTACTGGCCCTTATAATTCCTTACTACCAATCATAAAGACACTTACTGATTCCGATATTAAATTTAAACTAAGTATTATTAATGAAATAAACTAAGTCCTATTAATGAAATATTATTAATAAAAATAATAATAATACAAAAGACACTTACTGATTCAGGTATTAAATTTAAACTAAGTCCTATTAATGAAATAATAATAATAATAATTATTATTATTATACAAAAGACACTGATTCTGATATTAAATTTAAACTAAGTACTATTAATGAAATAATAATAATAATAATAATAATAATAATGCAAAAGACACACTGATTCTAATGTTAAATTTAAACTACGTCCAATTAATGAAATAATAATAATAATAATACAGAAGACACTTACTGATTCTGATATTAAAATTAAACTACGTCCAATTAATTAAATAATAATAATAATGATGATACAAAAGACACTTACTGATTCTGATATTAAATTTAAAATGAGTCCTATTAATGAAATAATAATAATAATAATAATCCAAAAAACGATTACTGATTCTGATATTAAATTTAAACTAAGTCGTATTAATGAAATGATGATAATAATAAATGATACAAAAATAAGGAAAAAGTTTTTGCTCTTTGCTACAATGAAAGTCTCAATTAGAAATATTCTTTTATCTACTACAAAGGATTAAAAAAAAAGAAAGAAACACTATTTTCTCTTTGGAACTTGAAACAGTTATTTTATTTATTTATTTATTTATTTTGTCTGTAAAATGGGTGTTATATATATATGATTTATTTGTTTTAGGAATCAGTATATCTCGAAGTTTCATACATGGGTGAATTATCATTTTGTCGTGCATTGAAATCTGCATCACAAAATTATCATCTTGTGATACAAATTTACATTTTGTTATAATATTATTTTCGAAAACATGGTTTAAAAATTTCATAACAGTTTAATTGTTTAATTTCATTTGTGAACGGCTAGTCATCAGACAGTTTTCTTGTCCAATTTTAAATACTGAATATTAATTTATCTTAATGAATTTTGGTGTGCCTATATGTGTGTGTATGTGTATGTATGTCTTGCTTATAAATAATACAAAACTTTTAATTTAAGAAAAATAATTTACACTTAATAAGGTAAAAATGTAGCGTGACAGACATGACAAAAAAACAGACATGATTTCAATGACTCATCTTAATCAGTCAATTGCTCTAAATTGAGACACATTT
This sequence comes from Salticus scenicus, assembly GCA_963930645.1. Classification (NCBI taxonomy): domain Eukaryota; kingdom Metazoa; phylum Arthropoda; class Arachnida; order Araneae; family Salticidae; genus Salticus; species Salticus scenicus. The sequence continues at coordinate 189,552,995 of OZ005661.1, forward strand.
TTCACTGTGAAAAAAATTCTGTGGCTGACATCTAGAAACTAAATTGCGTCTCTAGTAAATATAGTTCCATGTCATCCTTATAAATTCTAGTACCCTTTGCTAGCAAGTTCTAAAAACAAATATTAGAATTTTAGATCATTTTCCTGTATTATCATGGTCAAGCTTATTGAAAAATCCCTGCAGATAATTGCCAGCTCAAGAGTCGGGTTTCAGGAACTATAATGTTAGTTTATGACCCAATTCTAGAAAATCAAGTGAGAATTTCTCGCAGTACAAAATATTCATAATAGTGTTGTACCCTCAGAAAAATATAGACTAGAAATTCTGAATCATTTCGTCTATCCAAGTTATTTGTTTACGTTTTAAACATAGCTCGTAAATCTGTATTTCTAGCCTAGGGATTCATAAAATGACTACTTATTTTTTCTAGATGGAGGCACTATTTATTTTTTATTTTTTTCTCGTTACTGAAATTTGAATTACAAACATTACTTTCATGTGGTATGTAATATAAAAAAAGTTCTAAAATTTAAATAAATAAATAAATATTTATTTATTTACTCACTTAAATGAAAGATTATTTAATAATTTTAACAGACATAATAAGTGTAAAATTTTAAAATTACCTTTTTTTTTTTTTTTATTTTCAAAATTTGAATATTCTTTTTAATTAATTTAATTATTATTATTTATTTATATATTTTATTATTTATTTATTTATTTATTTATTTATTTGTATATATAATGTGTTATATTATTTGACATGTTTCATATGTTTTCTATCAAGAAAATTTGAAATATATTAAGGTAAAAAAAAAAAAAAAAAGGAAAAAGGTACACTTTCGCTTAAAATTAACCAACAACTTTCTTCAATTATTCTAAACATTTTGTATTCATCTTCAAAAGAAGTGAAACAATTTTACTTTCATCCAATTCCACCAATAAACTTGAAACTGAACTCATTTTCATTGAATCAAGTTTCGTTTTGATTTCAATGCGACCTTTTTTGCACCGATGAAATCCTCTCTTTTCAAAACAAGATTATTTTGAACGATAATTCAACGCCTCGTTAAACACGCGAAGAAAAGGTTTTATTCTAGTAATAGTAGCATAATCAGAGTTAATAAGTTTGAGAGTTACCAAATAATATTTGTTACTTAGGGATACTTTTGAATCAGAACTGAATGTTTTCTGACACATTTATTTATTTATTAACATGTAAAACTAAGTAAAAATTTAATTCGAATGGTATAGGAAATTTAATATAGTCTTCCATTTTTCAATAAAGGTAAAACAGGAGTGGCGGCGTTGGGCTGAATGAGGTTTTTTTTTTACTTTCCGAACACTATAGTGAGGAAAGTATTGTAATCATGTCAAAAATCCGAATTTGAGATTTTGATGTTTCTATACGTTTCGAGGTGCCCTGAGTCCGTTTTCACTATTTTTACGATGATGTATATATGTGTGTGTGTATGTTTGTGTGTGTGCATGTGTGTGTGTATGTCTGTGAGTGAACACACTAGCTTCTAAACGCTTTGTTTGAATAAGCTGAAAGTTGGTACGTATATTGTAAGTCACCATAGTACGAACCCTATTGATTTTGGTGAATCCAGTACTTATAGTTTTTTTTACAGGGATACCAGGAAAAATTCTTTATCATTATGGCCTATGGCGTCAAATTTTTAAAAGTGCGATAGCGTCTAAACGCTTTATTAATCGGAGCAAAAAATTTGTACACATGTTATAGGTCACAATAGCATGAACTGTATAGATTTTGGTGAGTTTAGCACCTACAGTTTTTTTACAGGGACACAAAGAAAAATTCTTTATCATTATGGCCTATGGGACCAAATTTTTAAAAGTGTGATAGCATCTAAACGCCTTATTCAATTGAGCTGAAAATTTATGTGAATATTATAAATCACTGTTGCACTAACTATAAGCATTTTGGTGAATCTAGCATTTATAGGTTTTTACAGGGACACAACGAAAAATTCTTTATCATTATGATCTATGGGCTTAAAGTTCAGTAGCGTTAAATAAAACATCGTGTAATATATGAAGAAAAATACTCAAACACTCTATTATGATTTACTCGCTTTTGTTTGTTTAACAATTCCTCTTTCTTTACTTTATCTACAAAACTGTTAATTACTCAATGTTCGGAAAGTCAAGTAGAGTCACTCCAGATTTTTTTTTTTTTTTTTATTTTTTTTTTTTGTCTTAAAAGCCCATTTGAAAAAAAGCTAGTTTTAACCACTTTTGGCTTTTTTTTTTTTTTTTCAATTTTGTAAAACTTTTTTATGATAAATGAATCAAAATACTAAGAAACTGAAATTTAATTTGTATTCATTAGATTTTTTCTCATAAATATTTTTATAGAAAGTACTATATTCAAGATTAGAGCAATGAACTCTGTTAATGGCAATTTTATAGTACTGAAAAATCCCTACCAACTAGGCTACCCTTCCTCCATTTTACCATATTTACCTTTTAGTAATTTTCTACTTTGTCTTATAGATGCCAATTTTGTATTTAATTTTTCATGTAATAATTCTTAGCTATATGTCTTGATTTGGGATTAACAAAGACCATTGTATACGGTAACACAGGTTGCGATACAATAAATGCAAGTTGTTATAAATATTGAACGAAAAATGTTATAAATATTGAATGTTCTAAAAAATAACAATTAGCTAATTTATTGGTCATTTCGCTTCAGTTCATAACAGTGATTAATCACTGGTATGCTGTTAATATGAAAGTACTGGAATTTTAAGATTTTTAAATACTACTTTACGATTAAAATAAAAAATATTTTTTCAGTATTTTAAAATTGTCCAAAAATATGTAAACCTATAGTCAGAAGAAATATAAATGTTTAATTTTAAAGCTACTTTGACCTATTCTATTTCATTATTTAAAAAAAAAAAAAAAAAAAGCAATAATATCAAGAGGTTATTATTATTATTTGAAAAGAGAAACACGAAAAAACCTGGGCCTTGCCAAACATGAGGTAAAATAATTTCTAATTTTATTAATTTTCAATTGTCTCTTTTAATTTCTTATTGTTACATTACTGGAAACCTGTATATTTTCTAAATGACGTGTATTACCATATTTTCAAGTAGAAATTTTCGATATACGTTATCGGCGATTTCGTCTAACTTAAGTGTTATAAAATTTAGGTATGCATCCATTTTCACAAAAAGTATAGGTATGGGTAAACATATTTTTTCCTTTTCTTATTTTCTTCTCTCTGTCTCTCCCTATATATATATATGTGTGTGTGTGTGTGTGTGTGAGTATAAAGAAAGCATACTATTTGTGAAAATTTTCGACTTCCATACATGTTTTGAGATGTCCAAATTTGACCATTTATTAGGGCTCGAAAATTATAATGCCCAATATGCCCGGGGCATGTAATAATTCAGACTGGACATGTATTTTTTCTTTTTATGCACCCAGCCGTAGGCATGACTTTCTTGTATATTTATATAGCGTCTTTTTTTTTTTTTTTTTACTTTTACATATATTAAAATGAACTAAACAATGTTAATATAGGGATAACATTTTAAAATTCTTTTTCACTAGACCTATACTAAATATACGAATATTTTTTATTAACGTGAATTTGAATAAGACATTTGGGCATGTATTTTCTAGCTGACATGCCGGTCATGTAAAAATTTTGATATTTTTCAAGCGCAGCCATTTATAGAAAACGTCGTCACTGTATGTGTTTGCATCCACAGAAAGTATTTGATTAAAATTGTTCATTTTTTTTTTTTTTTTTTTTTTTTTTTTTTAAACAAATATTCATCATTATAAGTAAAACATCAGTTTTCTTATGACAGCACAAAGTATATTGTTAACAAATTTACAAAATTTTTTTGTATTTACTCATATGAACAATATGTTTTGTTTAACTTTACAATACTTTTTGCATATATGTCTTGCAAAAAAAAAAAAAAAAAAAAAAAAAAAGCTTGTAAAACAAAATATTTTTTTTTTTTGGGATTACAACAAAAATCATTTTGTTAACCTAACAAAAATCTATATTGGAACATATTTAAACAAAATATTTTGCTTATTCAACAAAATATTCCTCAGAGTGAACCCCTCCGCTCTTACCGCCCTGACGGGTGTAAATAAATATTTATTAAAAAGTTGTCAATACTTTTAAAACGAGAGTTTGAATCATTTCTTTCTTAATTTGAAACGAAGTTATCGATACTTATTTCCTTTTTAAGAGAACATTTTCGGAATATATATACACACACACACAGGGTGTCTCAAAAGTCTGTAGACGTGTTAAGAATTCATAACTATTGAATGAATTGATAAAATTGAACGCGGTTTGCAAAAAAAAAAAAAAATTATTCTCGTGAAGAGAAATTTTTTATTTTTTTTATTTATTTTATTTTATTTTATTTTATTTTATTTATTTATTTATTTATTGTAAAGAAAAATATGTAGTTAAATTTTTTTTGTCGACGATAGTTAGACAAATAATGAAATTTTTCACATGAATGTGAAAGAAAAATATGCAAATGAAAGTCCTATAAATTGCACAATTTTGTGATTAGAAAAGTTTATTTCTTATTTTGTCTCCTACTTTTGCATACATAAAGTTTAAATTGCGATGCTGACTTCGTGGATAAAGCGTTATTGGTAAAGATGTTTTTCCTCAGATAAGAACCGCCGACTGAAGTTACAGTTAGCAGTGTTATAACTCGTTTGCAAAGTGTAATTTGGGGTGATGATGGACACATAGAATAGGATTTATATGCTTGTAAACATTTGCATGTGAATAAGTACAGTTTTTCATGAAAATATGTGATCTGGGCACGCACTGTGCCCTCTATCGACAAATAGCTTAATTATTTTTTTTTTATCCCCCTCCCCTTTCAAAAAAAAAAAAAAAAAAATCTCCCTTCACGATAATGATTTTTTCGCAAAACGTGTTAAATTCTATCAATTCATTCAACAGTTATGAATTTTTAAATTGTCTATAAACTTATTGGACATCTTGTATATTAATAGCGTTTGCAACATGCAGACTTACAAAATTATTTTTAAAATACTGTTCGAAATTTAATAACAACGTCTTCTTCTTCTTCTTTTTTTTTTTTTTTTTTTTTTTTTTTTTTTCAATTATTCTTAACGTTTGTATTCATCCTGAAAAGAAGTGGAGTAATTTCATTTTCACCCAATTCACCAAAGAAAACGAAATTGAACTGGTTTTTATTGAATGGTTACATCGTTTTGACTTTACTGTACTGTGAAACGTTCTGTTTTCAAAACAACATTATTTTAACCCATAAACATATAAAGGAATGATTTTCCATCTAATAATAGTAACAGAGTCGGTTACAGATATTAATGAGCTTTCTTGTTATCCAATAATCTTTGTTACTTAGGGCTATTCTTGAATCAAAACTGTTTATTTTCTGACACATTTTTTACTTTCTTCTATATGTAATATAGAGAAAGTATTGGATTCGCGAAAATTTTCGACCTCCGTTTTTTGACGGATCTACACGTTTTGGGATGTCCTGAACACGAATTGATAGTTTTTAAAAAATGTCTGTCTGTGTGTCTGTCTGTGTGTCTGTCTGTCTGTCTGTCTGTCTGTCTGTCTGTATCATTTTTTTGTGGACGCTGTATCTCACGAACCAATGAATGAAATTTAACCAAACTTGGTATTTAGTTGCACCCTGACATGAACTGGTGCCCATTAGATTTGGGGATCAATAGCTCAACAGGTGGCGCTGTGATCGCATTTTATAGGACAAAATTCCGTATAAATGGGCATAATGAGAGTTATTTTAAACTTGTGATTGTAAAATTAATATGAATTATTGATAATAGTAGTAGTTAACTAGGAAAAAAAAATTGTGCATGGGGGGGCATCGGTTCCCCCCCTGGGGGGGAAGTACCCCCCCAGGGGGGTTAAATTTTGAAGATGGGTATCATTCGAAAGATCTCGTCAATACCTTTAAAACGAATGGTTGAACCATAAATCTGTGATAATTTAAAACAAAGTTATCGATTTTTTTTACTTTTAACAAAAAAAAAACTTAGAAAAAAAAATCGTATTTTTTTTTTTTTAAATATTGTTACTGATTGAATATGTATAGGAAAATATAGAAGAAAGTCTTGTGGTGGCCACAACATACTAGTTTATTTATTCGTCGCTTAACTATCAAAATAAAAAGAAATGCTATTTAAAATACTAAAGAAAAGTCTTCCACTTTTCTATAAAAGCAAAAAATAATTTATAATTTTAATATTTGAAACCACTGCAATCCTATTTTCAGGGGAAATTGACTTCTAATTAGATATTTTCTAGATGACTTTCTCTTGTTAATGCAGTAAATATGTAGAGGTTCTAACTAGAAAATAAAATTGCATTTTTTTTTTTTTTTTTTTTTTTATCATTCAACAAATAGCCCAGTGGTTCTTTTTCTTTTTTTCTTTTTCCTTTTCCAAAATCATAATACGGCAGTATAAAACAAAATTTCATATTATTATTATTATTATTATTATTTTATAATAATTTTGAAATTAAAAAGAGTTGTTTATAACAGTAATAGTTAACTATGAAAATCTTTTTTCGTATATATGGGAGTATCGCTTCTTGGAGGGACTTTTCCTGGAGAGAAAATGTCTGTCTGCGTGTTTGTGTGTGCATCTTATGTTTTGTGGGCTCTCCATCTCACGAACCAATGAATAAAATTTAATCAAACTTGATATTTATTTGGACTCTGACCTAAACTGGTGCTGTTTAGATTTGGGGATATATCACTCAGCAGGTGGCGCTGTCATCCTATTAATTACTAACAATTATTGATAATAGTAAAAAAAAAAAAAAATGTGTAGTGCAAGAATTTCTTCCCCTTAGGCCTAGACAGAAAGCACCCCTTGAATATTTTTCAAAATAGCTCGTGAGTAACTTTAAAATGAATGATTGTACACTAGATCTATATTAGTTTGAAACAAAATTAGCAACTTGTACCATTTATAATAATAAAAATAAGTAAAAAGGTTGGTGGGGGAAACGTCTGTATGGCACAAAATTGACTTTATTTTGGTACATACTGGTATGTTTCTCTGATATAGAAATTGTTTGATTTCATCATGGAACATGAATTACAATAAATAATAATTTTAATAAATAATTTCTACAGCGTGAATTTGTATAAATATAGAGAAAAGTCTTGTGGTGGCCACAACATACTATTTTGATTTCGTTTTCAGTTCTACCTAATGGCCCCTACTTTTCAAGTACTGGAAAAGCAACATGTCATAAAAAATGTATGTCAATATTTCCACAAGATTTTGATTGTTGTGTTTGTCGACTCATGATAAGACCGTGGCAAGAGTTATTAGCTGAACGGCTACTGACCCCGGGAAATACCTTATCTCTGTTTCACCCCTAAAACTCCCTTTCTCGTGTTCTTAGAAGTAAAGTTCATTAATTGCGGGATTATTTTGTTTGATAAACGAATTAAGAAATATTTGCATGCGTAGATGATTGTTTATTATTGTCTGGTTTTCCAATGTAGGTCCCACCAGTGATCGTAGCCCGATCAGTAGAACACCGGGCTCGTAACTGGAAGATTGCGTGGGTTCGGTACTCGAGCCGGAAAAGACCGTCGTGTACACTAATGTTTGCTGGTGCACGCAAAATCTGTCGTGGTCGCAATGTCCTCCATGTTCCCACCAAAATTATACCTGTGGTAGGCTGTTGAGATCAAAGTACCTTTATAATAGAGAAGCATTAAAAATTGCTACAATTATCAAATTATGGATGTATTTTTTTATTCCTAATAAATAAGGACTAAAAATAAAGTATTATTGATTAATAATTTAGTTTCTACAATTTTTTAAAACTTAGAAAAATGCCTTCAAAAAAAAAAAGGGCGTCCCCATTTGTCCCCAGAAAATGGGGACGTTTGTTCAGTATAACCTATGGGGTCACTGAAGCGGGAGAGCCATCCTTCCTGTGGAGGATCAGAATTGTGTTGGCATGTCTCTGGACCCCTTCTAGGGGTGAGTCCCAGACCGTCGCCAATTACCCACTGCGCAGCACTAGTGCGACGTAAAACCCAACCAACCCACCAGTGATTGAGAAGTTCTGCTCTCGAAGCAGGTCGACGAGAAGTTAGACTAGAAGTTAGACTAGAAGTTAGACTAGAAGTTAGACGAGAAGTTAGACTAGAAGCAGGTCGACTTCAAGGGTTTACTACAATTTTTTTAGCAAAAAAAAAAAAAAAAAAAAGAATACGTGTTTACATCGGAAACGTAGTGAAAAGAGAAAAAGAGGAGTTTCATGAAACAAATACTTTACGGATAATTAACGGCACATTTTGGAACTTTTTTTTTTTTCTTTTGCCAAACAAAATTTCATTGCTTCACGATTGCTCTGGTAAAATATCAAATGGCTCTGATGAGTAGTTTTAAAATTATAGCGTTTTGCAATTGTAACTTTAATTATAATCACTCTGTACTATCAAAATATTTGGAATAGGGGATTTTTTTTAAAGCAACATCTAACGCTGTTGAAATTTTTTGATAGTGTACACCGTACGCTGAAGTTTCGTTTGTAATTAGATATACATGCTTTTAAATTTTTATGAAATATTTAATTGTCTTAAAGATCTGATTCAATAATATAACTTTATTTTGCTTGATAAAGTTTCGATTCAATTTCTTATATAACACAAATTTAACAATATGTTTCTGCGGCTTTCGAGTCAAGTATACCAGATCCACGCAGGACTCTATAAGTTACTCCCCTAACAGCGATTTATGCCAAAATAATTTTTAACTAAACATTTTTCATCTGTCATTGGAAGTATTTTTCCCATGTTTGAATATAATGCAACACAGTAGATTCCCGTTTATTCGTAGCATTTTATAATACACAGGGTTGGCCAATTTTTGCCAAAGTGGAAAAAACCATACGGAAAAAACCGTCCCAGCAAAAATAGTTTTTGTCATAATTTTTGCCAGTGGCAAAAATTACCAGTGTTTTCAAACAGGGTTTTAAGGGTTTTAATTACACGATTTTAATGTTTAAACCATAATTTTAACAAATTAAAAACAGAGATTTAGTTACACTCTTGATTAACGGGTTCTTCTGTAAATCATTAAAATAATGCATTCTAAAATTTCTTTTAAAATAAAATGTTTAACATCAACAATTAACCTTTTTTTTTTTTTTTTTTTTTTTTTTTTTCATTTTAAAAAATATTTAAATTATCTTTCTAAAAAATATTCTTCAATAATTAATTACTAGAATATTTGTGTTTTTCAATATATTACATATTTTTGTTTAGAGTGGAGGAAAAGTCAAATATCAAATCAGTTATTGACTAGCTGTTCTAAAATTTGCCAGTCAGTCACTGATCATGCACTTTTCGGAATTGAAATGTAAATTGCAAGTTAACTCTCTCTCTGCATCTGTATTTCTTAAGATTTTTTACTTCAATAAAATAAAAATATAATTTTGTAGTTTTTAATTTTTATGGTTATGTTTAGGGACTGATAAAATTTCATTATCTTAGGAGCCAGAAATAGAGAATTATTTCTATGACAAATACTCACAGCAAAACTTAGAGAATTTAGAGATAATATTTCATAATTTTATAATTAATGCAGGTCATTCGAATATATTATTTTACATTGAATAAATGAACTATTCAGTTTAAAATGTAAATTAAGGAAAATTTAAAGAAAATTATTATTTTTTTATTTATAAAGATAAAAACAAGCTAGGGGGGGGGGGGCGAAATCCCACAGAAAGAAATATTTTTTTTTTTATCTATTTGTCTATTAATCTTTCAGGACTGAATTCCATTAAAGAGGATCCATTTGATAAACATCATACTATTCATTCTTTTTCACTTTAAATTTCAACACAGTTTGCTTTAAATAGGGTTTATGATACGCTAGAATCTTGTTTAACACAAAGGTGTTGACATGGAAAGTGCCGCAGTATGATAGTAAAAAGATTTATCAAATATGGGAATTTATCTTTCATGGAAAAACATCTTTCAAAAAACAGAAATAATTGTTAAATTTTTCCAGAAAACATTAAACTCATACTATTCATTCAATACATCATATACCAAGATGAGAAGGTGGGAGGAAGAGTAAAAATATAAATAAAAAGTATTGCAAATGAGTGAAATGTTTTTGTCTGTCTGCCGTAACTGGTCGAAAATGGATATTTACAGTCACCCTGGCACCCGGAATTTGCCAGACCCTGGTTATATATTATTTATTATTAATTAATTAATTATAATTACTTTTTAAGTTAAAAAATCTTCAAAAAATATTTTCATTAAGGTACAAAGTGTAACGGGTGAAAATTGAAAATGATAGTGTTGTTCTAATTTTATTTTTCCACTTTTCCTATTTTTTTTTTTTTCCATTTTTTCCACTTTTTTTGACGCTGTCCTGGCAAAAAAACAACCCTGATAATAAATACATTTTCCTAGATATTTTGTCTTCACTTTTTATTTTCTAAGAAATTTAATTGAATACCTAAAATTACTTTCTTTTTTTTTAATCCATCGTAATATATGTGATAGCAAAAATACCAAGGAAAATGGAGATCGCAGATAATCGACAGTTTTCTGTGCCTATAATAATTCTACAGAAATACAGGGTATGAGAAAGTTGTGTGCGTGCCACACCATATTATTATTACTTCTGTCATTAAAACCAAATCAAATCAGAAGAAAATGCCACTAGCTCAGATGGTTAGCAAAACAAAAACAAGCGTTCTCTTACAGTGCAATTATGCAACCAGCTTCTCCGATTAAAGTTCTCTTTGAAGTGAGACGGCAAAGGTCACCAGGAATCCCAGATAAGGTAACAGGACCAGAAGGACTGATGCCTTAACATTTTCTGATAAGGCACACCGGGAATGTTTTGGTTACCATAAGAACTAAGTTGACTGTGTTTAGCTTTACTTACCGGAATTGCACATTTCCTTTCTTTCTTTATTTCGCTTATTTTCTTATCATTTTTAGTTTCCCATCATACTAATAGGTATGAGGAATTTAGTTATTCGTAAAAATTTTGTCTTTTTTTTTTTTTTTTTTTTTTTTTTTTTTAACGTTTTTACAAAATTTCTTGTCTAAATAATATGAAAATACCTAAATCGATCACGTGTCCATTTATATGTTAAGGTGTTGGTTGGTTTGTTGGTTGGATTTTACGTCGTACTAGTGCAACGCAATGGGCAGTTATATGTTAAGGGGATACTTCACCTAATTTGTTCGGTAAATCCTATTTTACTCTATGGATAAAAAATTTTCATAATTTACTGAGTATCGAATAAATTTTTTAGAATTTTGCTTTCCCATTTAGAAAAATTTACAACCTTTTAAATGTTTCTCGCTTTTCAAAAATTTAATTTTTAAATGTTTATTATTTAATTTTGAAGCTACATAGTGCAAAAATTAACTTACAGCATTTTTGCACGTAATTTCAAAAGGAGGGAACCACGGTAGTCCGCTCGGTAGAGCACCGAACTTGCAATTGGAAGATTGGTGGCTCGTGCATGTAAAATCCGTCGTGGGCGCAATGTCCTCCCTGTTCTCACCCAGATTATACCTTTGGGATTGGGGAGTCACCGAAGCGGGGGAGCCATCCCTCCGTGGAGAATCAGAATTGTGATGGCATGTCTCTGGAGCATTCTTAGAGGTATGTCACAGATCGTCTCCAATTCATAGGTCGACATGTAAAATTTTGATTTTATAATTTTGATTGGTCTATATGTTTTTTGGTGTGCTGAAACAGAAATTGAAATCAGTTTTTCTCTGTCACGTATAGATTTTTGCGAATACAGGGTGCCTAATACTTATATAATTTCTTCCATTACTCTTTCCCCAATATAATTATATGGTGAGTTTTATAATATGTTTTCATGATTAATTAATTATGGATACCTATTGCTGGAATAGCGCAGCACTAGTGCGACGTAAAATCATACCAACCAACCGACCTATTGTTATGATGGTATATGTAAGAAATTAAGTCGGTAAGTACACTGTATTGATAAAAATCTATACGTGATAGAGAAAAATGGGCTGCATTTTCGGTTTCAGCACATAAAAAAACATAAAGTTCAGCTAAAATCATCAAATCAAATTTTGTCAACTTCAATTTTGTAGGCCTGTGGTTACCCATTGCGCAATACTAGTGCGACGTTAAATCTAACCAATAAAAATGAGGTATTCAAAAAATAAAATAAAAAATTCGAAAAATGAGAAACATTTTAACGGTTGTGAATTTTGTGAATGTGAAACCGGAATTTTTTTAAATACATTAGATAATGAGTAAAGTATAAAACTAATTTTAAATTTGAGGTTAAACTGTCGGTAAAAGTAGGTTAAGTATCCCTTAACCGTCGCTTTTCCAAAATCAAGGCGTTACTGCAGAAAAATTGCTTTCAGCTGCTGCTCGGCACGTTTGGCGAAAATCACCAGCACCGCACCTTTTTGTATCGTTTAGACGGTGAAACATTTCACTGGTTAAGTTTGCTATCTCTGGCGAATTAGTGCACTTTTTGAATGAGGCAGGCTTAACTAAATTTCAACAACAAAATGGGGTCAAAATAACCCCATCTTAGGAAAGCGAGCGTTAATTACTTAGGTAATATGTTAATTTGTATAGATGATACCTCAGGAATAAATGTGTGGTCGGACCAGCTTTATATCATTTATGACACCGGCGAGAACACTATTGGTTTGCAATATTCTTATTTGAAAACTTCATTAAGTTATTCGAAATTTAAGATTTTTCTTAATATGGGAGAAAGGGGCAAAATTTCTCTTAAACACATATTTAGAGAATTATTGCATTCGAAATAGTATGGGATTGCCTCCAAATTAAAATAGGAAACTAACCACAGTAAAATTAATCAGTTGATTAGAATAAAGAAAAAGAAAATGTATCGAGTAAGGAGGTAGGAAAGCCTGGTGGATGTCTTAGTTGCTTTTCAGTCTGGATCACGTTAATTACACTGCTCTGAAAAAAAAAAAAAAAAAAAAGAAGAAGAAAGAAAAAAAATCGAGATCTTACACCCTTCTTGCTAATTCTTATGTAAAATGACCACCTGAATCCGAATAGGACTCCCATTTTGCCTAGCCACCCACCGTTTTCTAGATACACTACCCCCTTCCTCAATTTCTTTCCCTGTGTGAAAATTTTATGACCATGAATTTGGTTTGAAGAATGAAAAATAATTAATTTAACACATAAAAACAAAAAAAAAATATAATCCCCCCCCCCAAAAAAAAAAATAAATAAATAAATAAATAAATAAATAAAAATAATATTTTCCTTGTCGCAAATGTTTTAGAATTTTCCAACTCTGTAGTCCCTCAGAAGATATTTAACGGTTAAAATGTTCCCGCTGTGTTCGGTAGAGATTTTTTCAGGAGTGAGGAGTCCGTGTTCTCACTGCCTTCGGCAGCAACTTACCCAATTCTTACTTCCCCTTCCCCAGTGGCTAAGTTCGAAGTTTTGCGAAATCTCACCAAAGTGCATAATTCGTGCACCTAATCAACATCCAAACACCAAAGTTCTCCATTCTAATATAATTTAAGGCGGACCAAAACGGGAAAACATGTTTTTACACATGCTTATAGGCTCCTCGACCTCAAGGGGGTAAGGGGGGAGGGTGGAATTTCGTAAAATCACGTTACATTAAGTGTCGGATACATAAACAATTTACGCACCAAATTTCGTGACCGCAGATCCCATAGATTTCCTAAGACAAATTTAGCGCTAAAAAGGGGGGGGGGGGTTCTTGAATTTATTACTTCGTAACCGCTCCCCCCCCCCCCCCCCAAAAAAAAAAAAAAAAAAAGTGTTTTTGGAAATATCCTAAAGAAGACACATGGCTGTTTTCAATACCTTTCCAATATCTTTAGTAGAGGCTCTACTAAAGAATCCAGAATTTCTGAAATTTCCCCCCGGAAAAGATTTTTTCCAATCTCTCCTTTAAGAATCAAGAATTCCAAAATCGTGCATAATATTTTATTTATGCTCAAGTCTAACCTCACCATGGGAAATTTCTTCATCTAGAAGTAATTTTGGGGCCGAGTTATGCTTACAAACGTTTTTTTGCTTCCTGCCCTCCAGAGGGGAAGCGGGGGTATTTTGATAAATCCCGTTTCTTTAGGTGTCAGATACATATAAACAATCCAAGCACCAAACTTCGTGACCGCAGCTCCCATAAATGTCCTAGGACAAATTTAGCGCTAAAAAGGGTGTCTCCAATTTGTCCTTTGTAACACATACCATGCCCCCCCCCCCCCTCCAAAAAAAATCACAAAAAATCGAAAATGTATTTTAGAAATATCCTAAAGAAGTCGCATGGCTGTTTTTAACATCTTTGTTCCATTTTTGGCAGAGTTTTACTCAAAAATCCAGAATTTGCAAAACTCCCCGTCAAAAATGGATTTCCCCTATCACTCCCCTTAAAGTTAGAAATTTCCTAAATCGCAGATAATGTTTTAATTGTACTAATGTGCAGTCTCCCCTTGTGCAATTTCTTCACTGTGAAGTAATTTGGAGCCGAGTTATGCTTACAAAGGTGTTTTTGCCTTTTGTCCTCCCACAGGGGTAATTTTGATAAATCCCGTTTTTCTTTAGGTGTCGGATACATATAAACAATCCAAGCACCAAAATTCTTGACCGCAGCTCCCATAGATTTCTCAGGGCAAATTTAGCGCTAAAAGGGATGTCTTGATTTTGTCCCCTCGTAAACCCCCCCCCCCCAAAAAAAAAAAAAAAAAAAAAAAAAGAAAGAAAGAAAAAAAAAAAAAAAAAAACTCCGCAAACCACGTGTTTTTGGAAATATTCTAAGGAAGTCGCATTGCCTTTTTCCAATATCTTTGTTTCATTTTTGGTAGAGTTCTACTCAAAAATCAGGAATTTTCGATATTTCCCGCCAAAAATTGATTTCCCCCCTCCCTTTCCTTAAAAATTAAAAATTCCTAAATCGCAGATAATGTTTTATTTGTACTCATGTCTAGTCTCCCCATATGCAATTTCTTTACTGTGAAGTAATTAGGAGCCGAGTTATGCTTACAAACGTGTTTTTGTCTTTTGCCCCCGCCCAGGGGGGGGGACGTGGGGGGATTTTCTGAAAAGTTGATAGATTTTATTTTAAGTTGGGTAAAGACCTAAATTCCTGCGAAGCGCCGTTGAATTCCATCCAGCCGTTCTCAAGTGATACCCGGACAATTGTGCTTTTGTCTTTTGCCCCCCCCCCTGAGGGGGGGGGGACGTGGAGGAAAATTCTGAAAAGTTGATAGATATAATTTTAAGTTTGGTTTGGTAATGACCTAAATTCCTGCGAAGCGCCGTTGAATTCTGCCCAGCCGTTCTCAGGTGATACCCGGACAAACACGTATTTTTGTCTTTAACCCCCTCCTCCCAGGGGGAAAGTGGGAAAATTTCTGAAAAGATAGATATAATTTTAAGTTGGGTAAAGATCAAAGTTTATGCCACGCGCCGTTGAATTCCGACCAACCGTTCTCAAGTGATGCCCGGACAAAAATAGCGTTACAGACATACGAACACAGTGACACACACACACACAGGCAAAATTTTCTAAAGTCATTTTCGGCTTTCATGATTCTTTTGTGAAACGTGAAAATATTGCAAATTTTTTGATTCTGACAAATTTACAGACAAAAGTCTGATTTTATTAATATAGATATGCGTGTATAAGTTTTTTTTTTTTTTTCTCCTTCGATTATACGTTCTATTTTTCCAGATTTTTATCAATCAATAAGAATAGTTTTAAGCTCAAGACAACTGAAAAACGGATAAGGCATATTGGTCAGCCAATACATATGTTATCTTAGTTTCGGAGATTAGAAACAAAATTTAACAAATGTTTATGCTCTTTAATGTGATCTAGAGTGTTTTAATCAGTTTCTGTTTTGACTATACACTTTGCGTGAAAATTTATGCTATTACATTCCAGCTTTTGGAAGTAAGGCCCCCTAAATTTGGTGGCCCTGGGCCAGTGCCCCGTGTGCCTGGGCCATAATTTGGCTCTGCTTTCATGCTACAAAATACGATCCCAGAAGCGTGTTTCAAATATGCTGCGGAAATTTATCAAAAGGGACCACCTAAATGATTTCTTTTATTTCCTAGCACCGGAAGCTTATTGACTGGCATTTAAGAAGTTCCGATTTACGTAGAAAGAAGTAGTGTCCACTTTATTGTCCACTCTTCAGGATGAATATAGTATGATTAGTATTTCGTGTCCAGTCAGTTGATTCTTATAGGCGCCTAATTCTACTGACCAGTGATTCATACAATCGGCACAGAAAAAGTTATCCCCTCTGTCATAAAGCTAAGTCTAAAAACGAGACCACCAAAATGATTCTTTTTATGGATGTCGTCAGGTACTGACTCCCACCTATTTGGGAGGTCATCTCAGACAATGACACCTATATTCAGGTAATTTCACCCTCCGACAAGCAGGCGATTAGGATTACTTAGGTCGGGCCTTGTAAAGTCTAAAAAGGTCGATTTGGAGGTAATGTCCCTCCTATTGTCCAGTTTTTCCCCTGGACGACTTTTGTCCTTTTTATCTATCCCTCAAACGGCGATTCGAGACGCACCGTCTACACCGTGACACCTGCGAAAAAGCTTTCTCTGACAACAGTAGAAAAATATTTGTGTTGTACAGGAGAGATGCTAATTGATGTCCTTCCGTCCCCCAGGTGAGAACGCCCAGGGAGGTCTGGTTCACACAAAATAAGAGAGCAACAGGTATCAGAGTTGAGTTCTTCAGAATTTTGCATGATTTTTTTTTTTTTTTTTCAGATTTTTCTTCAATTTTATATACAGTGAAACCTCTCAAGTTGGACACCCCTATAAGTTGGACACCCCTCTAATATGGACGCTTTTTCTCGGAACGGAATGTATCCATTAACATTATGTCTAACCCCTATAAGTTGGACACCTCTCTAAGTTGGACACTTTTTCTTGGAACCGTAGGTGTCCAACTTAGAGAGGTTTTACTGTATTAGTATTTCAGATTTTGATGTAATAGTAAAATTAACATTCACAGTGGTGGAACTTTTCAGAGGATAATCTTGAATTCAGAGTTTTTCAAAATTTTGCTGTTTATGAATTTCATTTTAACTATTTTTTTTATTTTTTATTTTTTTAGAAATCTCTCATTTAGAATGTTGAATTTATGCCTTATAATGTATTGAAAACACTCCTTATATATAGAGAGAGAGAGGTTTAAATAAATAATTTTAATAATAGCCATACGATCTATATCACTAATAAATCTCGTCCCGTCATCATTCATTTTCTACAAAAGCAGGAATTTTCAAGGTTTTTTACGTGTTAGGTTTCCGTGCATTCATCTACGCTCACACACACACACACACACACACACACAAATGTTTTGTTTAATATTATCTTGTTATGTGTTATTTGTTATTGTTATTTAAAACAACAAAAATTTGTTTAAAAAAAAAAAAAAAAATCGTTCATATAGCTCCAACAACATTTTTGTTACCAAAATCCATTTTTTTTTTTTTTTTTTAACCAAACATTGATTTTTTTTTACGGGGGCCTATTCAGGCAAACATTAGAGACTTTTATGCTGCCCCTTCAGGAAATTCCATTTTATAAAATGAACCCCTTCACAAAATTTAAATTTATAAAATGACACTATTCACAAAATTCAAATTTATAAAATAAGCTCCTTCACAAAATTCAAATTAAGAAAACTGACCTTTCACAGAATTTCCTTTTATAAAAATTATTCTTTTGCAAAAAATTTCATGTTTTCGATATTATTTCAAGTTATTACCTATTCTTGGTTAAATAGAACACTGTTAACTTCATATTAAACGCGATATAGAATATTTAAACTTTAAAACTTCTTCGCACACCATAAAATAAATGAAAAATGCAAGCACTCCTAGGTAAAAAAAAATCAGCCAAAAAACTTCAGGTATACTCATAGGCTTATTTGTATAAGAGTAGACGGAGCATTCATTCCATTAGTAAGGGAATATAAGAAAAGGTGCAAAGATGAAACCACATTACTGCTGAAAAAGGTTACCTTTTTTAGCTGTTATCGCGTTATTGGCGATTTTTTGTTCTGAATAGAAATTATTATTATTATTATTATTATTACAGTGAAACCTCTCAAGTTGGACACCCCTCTAAGTTGGACACTTTTTCTCGGAACGGAATGTATCCATTAACATTATGTCTAACCCCTATAAGTTGGACACCTCTCTAAGTTGGACACTTTTTCTTGGAACCGTAGGTGTCCAACTTAGACAGGTTTTACTGTATTATTATTATTATTATTAAAAGATACAGCAAGCAAAACTTGTGCAAAACGAAAGAGCTGCTGAAATTTATTTTTACCTTGTTATTAACACTTTCCAACGAAGTTCAAAAAAGTGTATCACAACATTTTTGAAATTATATAAGGTATAATATATTTAAACTAATTCAATTTAGAGAATTAAGTATAGTAATTATAAACATTTTATAAAAATAATTACTTAAAAAGAACGAAATAATAAAATATTGAAAAGAATCTTACATGTGAAATAAAATCCTTATTTTACATAGGGCTTCTTAAGTACATCTAATTACTATTTCTTGCTATAAAATTCTTTTTAAATTCAAAACAATCTAGCCTTTAAAGTAAAATAAAAATTTTAAAATGAACTTTCAATGAAAAAGGAAAAATATCGTCTGCTTAATAAAAGCAGAATTTAGAGCATGGCGAGTAAATTTCAATATTGGCCAGTTTGGCTTCCTGTAGATCAACAGTCACATGACCTCTTTACGAGTTATCTTTGCCACTAAAAAATGTTGCCTTTGTCCCGTCCACTCTTATAATAGGTCTATGGGTATACTGCAGGTATTTCGGACTTTTTATAAATTTTGCAGGTATTTTAAAGATTTCCACAGGTATTTTGAAGAAAAATAAAAACAATTAGTTTCGTTTTGGAAATATTGAGGCTTTTTAAAAGTTTCACACATAGGTTTATCTCAGAAAGCCCGAAATACTTACAGGTGAAAAACCTGCAGGTTTCTTGAAAAGTCTTTACTTTTTTTTTTTTTTTTTTTTTTTTTTTTTACTTCGGTTTCGCATGGACGTGGCCTTTCTTCTTCTTCAAAAATAAATAAACAAATAACGTGCTACTTCTACTCTGGAGGGAAAACCAAGTCTTGCTTTTTAGAAAATATCTTAGGATATGCGTGCAACAGTTTAAGTCTAACTAAATACCAATTTTGGTTGAATTTCATCCATTGGTTCGTGGGATACAGCGACAGCGTCCACAAAATTTGTGATAACATACACACATCACAAACACACAGACAAAGAATCTTTTTAGAAATGGTCAAATCGTATTTAGGGTATCTCAAAACGGGTAAATCCATCAAAAAACAGACGTCGAAAATTTTCACGAATTCAATACTTTCTTCTTTTATATATATAAAAGAAAGTAACTTGATATATTTTCCCACGCTAACATTTTTCCTTTCCTCCCTCATTCTTTATATCTCCTCCCATCCCCCACCCCCTCCGTCCCCTTATCATTCGCACTTTCGAGTGCATTTGGATCATGTGTGAAAAGAGGAAAGATCCGTAATACATCTGTATTGGATTGGAATAATAATAATCATAAAAAAAATCGCTCTCTTATGATGAATGCGACGTGTCAAAACTTACACTACACGTGATTGCTCTACACTTCAGGAACGACTCTCATAAGAATCACTCGAGGCGCTCGGAATGATGGGTAAAAGAGCAATCATGAGGAATGCTAGGTGTTCAAGAGAAGAATTCTGTTCCATTAAAGGGCATAGATTTTTCTTTTTTTTGAAATCTTATTCTTCAGTACAGAAAGCGATGAATCAAAGAACGGATGTAAGCGTTCAGAAGAGATACATCATCATTTTGACAAGTCAAATAGGACTGTCAAAAACGTTTAATATATACGTATCAGTTACGTGGTGCCTGTAACGAAACCTTTTATTGAAAAATGATTTGATTTTTTTTTTTTTTTTTTTTTTTTTTTTCACAGTAAAAAAAAAAAATGAACCTTCTGGTGGTGGCAGGGGGGGGGGGGGGGGGAATATCCTAAGCCCATTTTTGTTTTCTAAGTAAAAGATATAAAATTCTGTACAAAACAGAATTGAATTTAATGTCTCAGGACTTATTTAATCCATTCTTCCATATGAAGCCGTACAGTGCGTTTCATTCCCTAGCATCACTAAGATTAATCCATCACTAACTGCATTCATTTCTTAAAATTTCTTTGGTAGAGCTTTAACATTACATAGGAGCCCATTGGTGGCTTTTAATTTTTGCTGCCATTTTGGCGACGAATTTAAATGATCATCGCAATTGCGTAAGTAAATATCATAGCGAGAAACGTCCGAGCTGAGCTACTTCCGTGAGAAATTTCGCCAAGAAGTCCTATACTTAAATTATTCCACTTTTTTAGCACGACTTTTCTCAATTTTATTTTATTTATTAAAGAAAAAAAAAACTTTGCATGTTAATTTTTTCTTTCTGTTTTTTTTTTTTTTTTTTTTTTTTTTACCAACATAAAAAAATAAATATATCTACAAGTTACGATGTGATTTTTATTTAATATATTTTGAGCTAGACTCGATTGAACTAGAAAAATACAGCGTTAGCTAGATTTTGTCTTTATTAACAAATATACGACCTAATAATTCGCACTAAAATTATAAACAGATGCTAAACTTTCAGCCTTTATATATTTTAAATAAAAACAAAAATTTTTGCATGTTCATTCTAGGTGATACATAAAAATTGGTAACGATGGCAAAATCGCTATCTGAAAGTTATAGTACGACCTGCCGTACGAGAAAGAAAAAGTAAAAATTCAGAGAATAAGTTTTTCTTGTTAATTTGTTTTGTTTTATTTTTATATAAAATTTTCCAATTTAAATAATCTCTTAGTCATCCACCCTGACGGCTTACACTGAGATTTCCAAGCTGTCCTTTTTCACTGGGCCGAGACCCACAGGGGCACTGAGGTTCGAAATTTCGTCTTCAGTTCAAAAAATTTTATTAGAAGATAAATAACAATTTGCCTAAAAACAACACTAGATGATTTTTATTTATTTATTTATTTCATTTTATTTTATTTTATTTATTTATTATTATTATTATCTTTTTTTTCCCCCTAAAAGGGAAATGCAAACTTTCACAAACTGAATATTTTACTCAAATATGCATTTTTTGGGTGTAACAGTGCGAAAATATAAGGATTCCTCCCTCCCCCAAAGAGTGAAATTATTATTATTATTATTTTGTTTTATTTATTTATTTATTTTTCTTGCATGTGCTAAAGAGAGCATAAAAACCAATACCATGCTCGCGTAATGCATTTTAATGCGTCAAAAATATTCAAATTTTTCTGTCGGTCTACCAAAATATGGGTAGGGAGAAAGGCCGAAAGCAAACTAAGCCCTGGGGCAATTTATGACTTGTCAGGCTCTGCTGCTCGCCACTGTCAGATATACAGTTGAACCTCGAAAATCCGAAATCAGCGTGACCGCGGCGATTCCGGATTTTAGAGATTTATTAAAAATCAAATTTTTATGATAATATAATAAAATACAAAATACAATTTTTATGCTAGTGAAAATAAACGAAGATCGAATTGGTGAATTAAATTATTAAATATAGAAATATAATAGATTTAATTTAGAATTAAAATAATTTAGAATTTAGAATTAAAATATAAACACATTAAACTGAAATGTTATAGACAACTGATAATGCCTGCTAAATAAGTGCTAATAAGCTATATATTCATTAAAAAAAAAAAAAAAAAAAAAAAAAAATACCCAAATAAAACTATTAGAAAACAAAGTAATTCTTTTTTTTTTTTTTTAACATTTCAGCAATTTAAAGCTGTTTTACTTTAATGGGATTTTTTTTTTTTTCATTCCGTTTTTAACTTACCTGTTCTTTAAAAATAAATTCTTTAATTAACAATCAAGCAGTATAAAAATATGTAAAATTATGACTATATTTATGTATTCAGTGTTCAGTAAAAAGGATTTTAAACTGCATTCAACAAGAAGTGTAGAAATAAGGTACAGTAAAACTCTTATTTTAAAATTAAAACTAAAACCTGAAAAATGTCCGGATTTTAGAAATTTTTGGATTTTATAGATGTCCGAGGTTAAACTGTATCTGTTTAGACAGTAGTTGTTTTTCCTCTAATATAATTCAACATTAATTTGTTACTGACGTTTAGCCTGAAGTTGGATGAGGCTCAAAGATATAGTTTGCAAAGTTTATCTACAAATGCCAGGAAAAAGATTTTTCAGATTTTTCGTAGATTTAGCTTTTTGGCTTTTTTCTCTATTGTTTCAGTTTTTTTTTTACTCCCATTATCCTACTACTGTAGGTAATGGGAGTATTGTATTCGGTTCAAAAACTCGATATCGAGTTTTCATCTGATTTACATGTTTTAAGGCCTGTCTCCTGAGTCCTAAAAAAATGATTTTTGGCAATTGGTCAGTATGTCTATGTGGGTGAGTGGGTGATCTTTATGATTATTTCCAAAAACTAATAAAGACAGAACGGCAAAACTTCAAAATTGAGTTAGATCTAGTGTACAGTTGACTTTTTTAACTTTTGGTGAAAATTAGAAAACCGGGAGTGGGACATATGAAACAGGAAGTAAGATCGTAAATCAGTATCTCAAAAACAGCTCTAACAGTTTTCTTCAAAGGTTGCTATATAAACACCCTATTAGATGTCCTTTCGCATGCAATAATTGGTTAGTTCATGAAAATTGATAGGCGTTCTGTATAAGTAGGCAATTTGAGGTATCGCAAGTGCGTTCCTTTAAAAACGGCTGAACAGATTTTTTTCAAACTCGCTATATTAACTCCCTTTCATATATACTCTCATTTGTAATTGTTGTTTTCCAGTGAACAATTGAGTATGCCAAGTTTTGGTGAAAGTCGGCATCTCAAAAGCGGCTCTTACGATTTTCGTGAAAATTGCTACAGAAACCTCTTTTCAGATATCGTTTCACGTGTATAACGTGGTTATTACAAGAAAATTAATAGTCATTCTGCTTAGGTTAGGTCAGTTTCAGTTCTCGAAAATTGGTGTTTCAAAAAATAGTGTCACTATTTTTTTATTATTATTATTATTTTTTAACCCGCTGTGTAAAATCTGTTTTACATGCCTTTACATGTGTATCAGTTTCTCTTACCGGAAAATTTTTAGGTGTCTACTTAGGTCAATTTTATATCTTCTGATCAGATTGTCTCCAAAAAATGTATATAATACGTGTAGTAGTGGGTAATGGAAGTCGTGTGGTTGTTTCACACCAGATTTTTGATTTTATTAATCGAGCAAACTTTCTACAAAAAATTCCGAAAGAAAAATAGTGGTGGAAGAATCAGGAGAAAAACTTTGGCGAAACGCGAAAATTTAATTAAATACATTTTTCGCATTAAATGAATTTTTGTAAAACGAGCATATTAATTGTTATGGATTTTCTGTATGTGAAAACGGAATAAATAAATAAATAAATAAAAACACGTTAGGCTATGAGCCATTGTGGAAACAAATTTTCCCATAGAATAACATGAGCCTTGGCTGCCGGCAAGATTAGGTATTGTACATTTTAATCGGGCTCTGAATTCAGTCGTCATCCTGTTCTGAAATCAATATCTGGTTATTTCAGTAGTCTTTCTGCACTTCACTTAAATGGTATTCATTAGGTAACAGGATGTTAGCAAGTATTTTTCTAGGATGCTCGCCGCATTCCACACTACCTCGGACTTACGAGAATAACTGCAGACGCACCCGTCAACTAATAAAATACTAATATGATGTAGAGGAACACAAAGTACCATTGTTTCGATTGCATCCTAACGACCTTCGGCTGTCAGCCGGGCTTTCTTCAGCTCAGGAGGGACAGAGGAATGTATATAAATTCCTGAGAAGAAAGAAAAAAGACCTTTAAAAAAAAAATTACAGAACTGTTATTCGAAAAGTCCATAGGAAAGGTGCCTTACTCGTTTGATTTGTGATGGCCGGTTTTCAACTTTTAGGTCATAGGTTGCGCTTTGGCGGCTATTAAATTACGGATGCCTGTGAGCAAATGTATTGGGACTAATGAGATAAAGCTGGAAAATTCATTGGAATAACTGATTTTTAAAAAAAGTTTGCCTACACTTTTGGTGACACAGTCAAATAATCTTTTTTTTTTTTTTTTTAACATGGATGAAATCTTCGGATGCATACAAACTTAAGGTTGTGGTTGAGAAAATTTTGTGAAATTTCACATAGGTTTTAAACCTAATTTGAATCAAGTTCGAAGTTGGAATAAGTTTACCCAGTTCTGCCTACACTCCAAAAGGTCCGCAAATAACACCCATATCAAATAAAGTCTGTTTTCCTTTTTCCTCATTCCTTTCTACCGCTTCCTTTTTTTCTGAATTTTTGAATAGACTGTACTTATTTCTGAATCGATTAAAATTTTATAATATAAATTCCCTTGGAATGGCACTTCCCGTTTACCAACTATGAGGTTTTTGCTCTCAAAGCGTAATATTTTTTCAAAATCCTCGAAACCAAGTTGAGCTTATCAGTCTTATCAGTTTGGAGTTTTTCATAGTTTTCTCCGATACTCGCGCGATACGGGTTAGGACCTCTTAGAAATATCCCCCACGAAGGTCATACACCCCAGGTCTGACATCCTCCCGTTGTCAGTTGGTTTTAACCCTAACACAACATCATCTCTGGGTCAGATTTTTTTAGTTCTCGCAGAAAAGGCCTAAGATATGTTGTAAAAAAAAAGTACAGGATTTTTTTTTTTTAAGGAAATAACACAGATTTGACGTATGTGTGACGTTAAATACTTCGTAGAACATTATTACATAAACATTACCTGTACATTAGAACATTACTTATAAAAGCATTTTAGTGTTCGCAATTTTAAAAGGATTGTCTATAAAATTGCAGGTAGTATGTGCAAAGCTGCTCCTAAATGAAAGAATTGTTCATTGGGCAGCATTAGTGCGACGTAAAACCCAAGCAACCAACCAACCAATCTAAATGAAAGGGAAAGGAGATAATCTGGGCGTTGAGGTATGAAAGCCGGATAATCTGCAAGACACTATAACAGATATGATTATTACAATGGAGTCTTTATCCCTGGCTGTGAATACAAGTTACTCACCTTTACTCTACATGATAACAAAAAGTAATTAAATTAGAGGGAAGTTGGCAAATTAACTGAAGGAAAAGGCGGATGTCCACTTACGTCCGTTTTATAATTGAACTCTAATTAAATTGTTCCACTTTCATTCCCAGTAATTATTCTTGTCTGAAAAGGAGTAAGGATAGGAAGAATTTTTAAGTCATATTCTTCTAAATTTGTGCAGGTAGAATTCAATTTCCTTTAAATTTGCACGACACTTTTTCATAAATTTTTAAAATACATAATATTCTCGTTTGAATTTTTTTTTTTCTTACTTTTTAAATTGTTCGATTTTTATGAGCTATCCGTTTCAGATTATCCGATTTTTATAAACTGTCCGTTTTAGATTCTCCGATTTTTATAAAATTTTCGTTTCTAAATAACATTCTTGTTTGATTAAAAGAAAAGAAAAAAAACTTTTTAAATTGTTTGGTTTTTTATGAAACTCTTCGTTTTAGTATTCTCCGGTTTTTATGAAGTTTTCGTTTCTAATGGTGAAAATTAAGAAAATTTGGTTTATATGACTAGGGGCTGTCAAGATAATGGTAATGGTCACTTAAGGTGAGAGGTTGCATGGGTATCGAAAGGGAAAAAAAAATAAAAAATGCATCTCTCTCTCTCTCTCTCTCTCTCTCTTTTTTTAATAAATAAACTTTTTTATTCCAATTTTGAGTACAAAAAAGAGCGATATTTAAGATATATTTAACAAAATGTCATTAAAAATTTTGGAAAATTCAGCCTGTTTTTCGGAGGCCCAACCATCTGAATGAGTTTTCTAAAAATTTTAAATGAAAGTTTTCTAAAATATTGTTTAAATGCTGTTTTTTCTACAGGATTCAAATTGTGAATAAAAATTTTTATTCATTATACAGTAAAGCACCGTTTATACGTCTTTCAAGGGTCTGACGTAAAAGGACGTATAAATGAAAAGACGTATAATCGTAATTTTAATAATAACACTTTGATTACTACAAATTTAATGACACTTAAGCAAAATTTATATGAAAATACTAATTAATAAAGTTTCTTAAGTTAGTATATTATACTTTTTTTTTAAAGACAATAATTAATAATAATAATAAAAAAAATTATAAAAAGTGAGAAAAATTATGCTATTAATACATGACTGGGTACTCATTACATATATCATAGATTGAGTATTATATTACATTTCTTAAAAACTATATGAAAACGCATTTTCAATAATAATTATATATATTGCGTATCTTTAATAATAAGCATACGATTTATGTCCATACAGATAGTTATTTAATAACATTAAAAATCTTTAATATTTGTCTGATTTGCTGCTTGTCTACGAGTATTAAAAATTCTACTGTGAATTCAATTGATCAGTATTCTTCTGTCTTTCTTGTGTTCCTCCATTTAAGATGCTTTTTAGGAAAAATCTGTCTTATTTAGAATGGAAAATAATGAAAGGCCGAGAAATTTTGCGAATTTTAGTAAAGTAGAAAATACGTATAACCGATATTAGTGGCGTATAAACGAAAAATGTTTGCATTAAAATGAACAGGAATGAATCGGGACTTCACTAAAAGGACGTATAAATGTAAAAGACGTATAAAAGGTGCTTTACTGTATTAAAAAAAAAAAAAAAAATAAATAAAAATAAAAATTACATTAGCATGTTTTAGTGTGTAAATACACTTTTTGCATGGTTTAGTGTGTAATACATGAATAAATAATAAAGACAATATTTTAAATCGCTTATACAATGAATGTCTACTTCCATTCTGTCTTTCATTATGAATTATTGAAAAAACAAAATCAAATTTCCCTAAAAAATTAAATTGAGTTGTGAAAAATAAGAAAAATAGAATAACTGAATGGATAGGATGCTGCAGGTCAAACTCGGACTCCATGAGATTGTGAATAATAGAGAAGAAGAAAATGATATTGATTTAAAAAATTTTCGCCCTACTAGTGGCCGAGTGGTTCTCCGCTCATAGCTGGTAGACGAGAAGTGAAAATACTCGCGTGAATACGGGGTAGGACCTCTTAGAAGAAAGACCCCTCCCCTACCCCCCCCCCCCCCTCCTCCTTAGGTCGAGGTCCCAAGTGTAGACAATTACTTTGATGTCCACAACATACTAGTTTTGTCTGAATGTTGTACTTTCATGCAAATTTCAAATTTTTCGAAATGCAAAATTATGTTTTAAAGTCTGAATTTAAATAGAAACTAAAATGGATGGGCGGATTTAATTGAATGTCTATATTACAAGATTTTACTGATTTTCTTATAGGAAACAATTAAGTCATTTTAAGACAGGAAATCCTGAAAACTTAATCCTTATGAGAAAAAATTATTTAAAAGATATTTTTGCATTTGTATGTGTAAAGATTACTCTTCCAGAGCTATAAACTTCACAGCATTTAAGAAATTTGAAATTTCTTCTTCTTTTATTTATTTATTTATTTATTTATTTAGTACGGAGAACTATCAGTCTCAGTCTACGGATAAAACGTTGTCGCCAGTTTTACGATGGTTGCACATTTATCGAAATCGAAAATTTATCGAAAATATAATTTAATAATTTGAAAGCGATGTTATAATTTGAAAAAAAAAAAAAAAAACTAATAGTCCTCCGTACTAAACTAAATTATGCTTTTGACAGAATTTCATCTTTTTTTTTTTTTTTTTTTTTTTTTTTTGAAAGAAAAAGAGAAAAGAAAGTTAATAATAATCAGTATCAAAACGGACAGTATCGAAAAAGTTGAAGAAGCCCTTTTTTAGACACAAATACACAATTTATTTTAATTTTTAATTGTTACCAAAAAGTTTACAAGTTGATTTATTTATTTATTTATTTATTTTTATTATTATTATTATTATTTTTTTTTTTTAATGAAAATAAATTCACGTGTAAATATTAAAATTGGTATAAAACTTTGTGAAAAATTAAACTTGCAGGGTAAAATTGACGTCATAGCTCTAAAGTTTATATATATATATATATATATATATATATATATATATATTTGATATATTTTAGTTGATTTTTCGTTGATTGTGTTGGCTAGGGCTCGCTATCAGTGAGCATGAAGGCAGTGACGTCGCCAGAAAAAAATTCACGGGGTAAGGGGGGCACAACCTGAAAAAAAAAAAAAAAAAAAAAAAAATTATATAAAATTCTGATGATAGCATAGTTTTAAATTTAAAGAAAAAAAATGCTTAGTAGAATTTTCCAGGGGGGGGGGGCATTCTGCCGACGCCCATGCATGAAGGTTATCCAAATCCCATGTTAATCTATGAAGAAAATAATATCTCTGTTATAATCAGAGGTGATTGCGTTCGGTGTAATGAACCTGTATTCAGGTATATATTTCATTTTGAGTTCCAAAATTTCCGTTTTTCTGAAAGTTAAATTTATAAAATAAGCAAAAAATACCAATTTTATATGACTGATAAGCCTAATTAAATTTAATATTTTTTCACAACGAGAGGATAGGACCTTCCTAAGGATGACTGGGAATTCATGAAAAAATACTTGAAATTTTTTTGCAAGAAAAAGTTGTCGTAATGGAGGAGCTTATAATTTATTAGAGAGAGGTCCAATTCTCTTATTATGAAAAATATTAATGTTATTTAGTTAGAAGTCGTATAAAATTAACATTTTGGTCTTATTTTATGACCTTAATTAATAGAAAAACTGGAATTCCAGTACCGAAAATAAAATAAATACTTCAAACCAAATAAGTTGCCTGAACACAATTACCTCTGAACCTGCAATAAATTATATGTTCTCTCCTCATACGAAGTTTTTTTTTTTTTTCTCGATAAAACTTCAATTGTTTTTTCATGAATCTAAAATTACCCCTGTATTCTTCATTAAACAATGCACATTTTTAACACGCTTTTATTAGCTTCACCTGTATGTATGTATGTTTGTATGTTTGCAACTTCTCTGGGAGCAAACAAAAAATTTATATTGTAAAAAAAAAATACTTTCCCCACGTGAACGATGTGGCGTTGAGGTAAGGCGCCGCGCTACAAACCTAAAGGAGCGTTCGACCCCCGTCAGAGGAGACTTTTTAAAAATGGTTTTTGTTTAATTCTAAGTTATTTTAATTAAAGATTTAAATGTATGTAAATGTTACGGTGTGTCACTCACACGATTTTCTCTTACCCTGAATGTTAATACTAAGATAGATATTTTGTGCTTTTTAGTTCACATTTCTATAAAAGCGTGTTCTTTAATTTTTTAAAACTATAATATTATTAAATTTCGTTTTTACATTCAGAAATATTCATTACTGTTAAATTATCTCTCATTTTTCAACGATTGATATCTTAAAATTTTAGTATTACTTCCTTTTAGATCTGTAAAATGCGAAGTTTCACAAAGTGAAATTTTGCATTTACAAATTAATAAACGAATTATTTTGCTAATTAATAAACGAATAACAATAATTCAAAACTTATGAGTATGATAAATATCTCTATATGAGATATGATCTCTCTTAATAATTCATAACATTTGATGGAAATCTTTTGAAAAAAGAAAATAAAGTAATAATAATAATAATAATGAAGCAACATTAAATGGTTATTTAAACAAAGTTTTTCTTGTTGTAAAGGACACATAAACAGAATTTTAGAATATTTAAAAAAAAAAAAAAAAAAAAAAAAAAATCGTATAGCTTAAAAATACTTGTTACTTTCGAACACTATAGTGAGGAAAGTATTGTATAATCATGTCAAAAATCCAAATTTGAGATTTCGATGTTTCTATACGTTTCGATGTCCCCTGAGTCCGTTTTCACTATTTTTACGATAATGTATGTATGTGTGTATGTATGTGTGTGTATGTGTGTGAGTGAACACGCTAGCGTCTAAACGCTTTGCTCGAATGAGCTGTAAATTGGTACGCATGTTGCAAGTCACCGTAGCACGAACCCTATTGGTTTTGATGAATCTAGCACTTATAGTTTTTTTACAGGGACACAAAGAAAAATTCTTTATCATTATGGCCTATGGGACTAAAATCTTAAAAGTACGATAACATCTAAACGCCTATATTCAATTGAGCAAAAACATTATACACATATTATAGGTCACAGATACTCAATCTGTATAGATTTTGGAGAATCTAGCACTTATAGTTTTTTTTTTTTTTTTACAGGGACACAAAGAAAAATTCTTTATCATTATGGCCTATAGGACCAAATTTTTAAAAGTGCGATAGCATCTAAACGCCTTATTCAATTGAGCTGAAAATTTATATGAATATTATAAATCACTGTTGCACTAACTATAAGCATTTTGGTGAATCTAGCATTTATAGGTTTTTACAGGGACGCAGCGAAAAATTCTTTATCATTACGATCTATGGACTCAAAGTTCAGTATCGTTAAATAAAACATCGTGTAATATATGGAGAAAAATACTCAAACACTCTATTATGGTTTTCTCTCTTTTTTTTGTTTAACAACTCCTCTTTCTTTACTTTATCCGCAAAACTGTTAATTACTCTATGTTCGGAAAGTCGAATAGAGTCACTCCAGATTTTTTTTTTTTTTTTTTTTTAATTGTCTTATTAATAATATACTTCATGTTAAAAAATAAATAAATAAATAAATAAATAAATATTTCTCAAACCCTTATAATACCCGGAAAAACTTTTTTTTTTCTTTTTTTTTTTTTTTTCAAACTTACAGTGGCGGATCCAGAACTTGACTTTTTTTTTTTGGGGGGAGGGGGGGGGCTAAGATTTTTCAAAGTGTTATTCTAGACCAATAAAAAATTTACAATTGCAATATTAAATTGTGAATGTCAGTGCTTTGGGGGGGGGCTTCAGCCCCCCTAGCCCCCCCCCCCCTTAAATCCGCCACTGCAAACTTCTCTTAAACGTACACTTTTTTTAAAAGTTAAATTTAGAAATTCATCTTCAAACTCAATCTTATATGGTAAGTTATAATGTAATAATTAATATAAAATTAGGTTTAACAATAACGATAAACTTCGTTGCAAATGCCTTTTTTTGTGTGTGTGTGTGTTAGAAAACATTCATTCTTTGAAATTTATTTTACACATAATTATCAAACATATTAATCTTATTTCAGTTTTGTCTTTAGTAATACTACTTAACTATTATATATATGGGAAAAAAAAAAAAAAAAACTTTGTGTAACTGTTTTCTAAATCTATGGAAAAAAATTATTTTTGATTTAAATCAGAGAAATAAGAATTTGAAATATTAATGATATACGGAGCTGTTTTTGAAAAATTTTGCTGTCTACCAAATACAGAAAAATTTTGTTAAAGTGATACTTCACCTACCTTGCTTGACCGGCAGTCTAACCCCATGTTATTGTATGGAGAAATTTGTTTTATGAATGACCTAATGTATTATTTAATTTCTGTTTTCTCATTTAGAAAATTCATAACCGTTGTTTTCCAAAAATTGATATTTTTAATTTTTAATATTTCATTTTACAGTTATAAAGTGCAAAAAATGCTTTTTATAGATTTTTTCTACTAACAGGTTTAAAATGAGATATCAGTGTGACTAATATTAGAACTTATTCTAATTTCCTGACTTTCTTTTACCAATTTCCCTGACTTTTTCCTGACTTAGGCTGGTGTGCTATTAAAAACCAACCAACCAACCAGACTCATGCTGGTTTCTTTTTTACCCCCCCCCCCCCAAAAAAAAAAAAAAATAAAATAAAATAAAATAAAATAAATAAATAAATAAAAAAAAATTAGCGAACAACTTAGTAAT
Source organism: Salticus scenicus (assembly GCA_963930645.1). Classification (NCBI taxonomy): domain Eukaryota; kingdom Metazoa; phylum Arthropoda; class Arachnida; order Araneae; family Salticidae; genus Salticus; species Salticus scenicus. Next base: position 189,585,054 of record OZ005661.1, read on the forward strand.
TTATGATAACGAGCTTTCAAATATGGCTTATTTCCACAAAATTTGTCAGAATTTCCTGACTTTACATGAAATTCCCTGACTATTCCACGACTTTTCCATAGACTGTCTTATATTCCCTGACTTTCCTTAATTAGCGGCCAACCATGATATTAAAAATTAAATAAAATTTTGAAAAGCAAGAAGCATTTTAACAGCTGTGAATTTTCTAAATGTGAAGGCAAATATTTAAAAAATATATTAGATTATCAATAATTTATAAAACAAAAGGTTCCATGCACTAACATAGAATTAGACTCTCGGTCAAGTCAAATTAGGTGAAATGAGCAGATAATACTTAAACTCGACTACAGCCTTGGCCCATGTTATTCTATGGAAAAATTTGTTTCCATAATTATTCAGTACCTAATGTTTTTTTTTTTTTTTTTTTTTTTTTTTTAATTCCGTTTTTCAAATTCAAAAAATTTACAATCGTTAAATTGGTACTCATTTTCCAAAAATCGATTTCTTAATTTTTTACTATTTTATTTTGCGGCTAAAATATTTTTTAAAAATCACTTAGTAATTCACTTTTCCATTTTTGAACTCAAAATTTCAATAATAATAATAATAATAATAATAATAATAATAATAATTTTTGGATAATGGTCCTGGTAGCTAGCTTAGCTTGGTATATACAAGTCTTATGTGGGATTTAATTATTGACGAGACTATATTTGAGACTTAGAATGCTTTTTCTAAAGTAGAAGCATTAATTTTTAATTTCTATTAAGAAATTAATTTTAAAAAAATCTGGAGTGACTCCACTCGACTTTCCGAACATGGAGTAATTAACGGTTGTATAAATATGTTAAAGTAAGGCAAGTTGTTAAATAAACAAAAAAGAAAAATGTAATTGGGGGTTTGAGTATTTTACCCACTTGCTTAATTTTACGCTATTGCGCTTCAAATAATTTGAGCCCATAGATCATAATGTTAAAGATTTTTCGTTGTGTCCCTATAAAAATTTATAAGGGCTAGATTCACCAAAATCTATACAATTCGGCTACGATGACCTACAGCAAGTGTATAAATTTTCAGCTCAATCGAAAAAAGCATTTAGACATTACCGTAGTTTAAAAAATTTGGGCCCATAAGTCATACAGTTGAACCTCGCAAATCCGGAATCAGTATGACCGCAGTGATTCCGGATTTTCGAATTTTCCGGATTTAAGAGATTTAATAAAAAAATATTTTTTCATGATATTATAATAGCATACAAAATGAAATTTTTATGCTAGTGAAAATAAACGACGATTGAATTGGCGAATTAAATTATAATATGGAAATATAATAGATTTAATTTAGAATTAAAATAATTAATAGTTTTGAACTAAAATATAAACACATTAAACTAAAATGTTATCGTCAATTGATAATGCCTGCTAAATAACTGCTAATAAACTATTTATTCATTAAAATAAATACTCAAATAAAACTATAGAAAACAAAGTAATTTTTATGTTAATGTTTTAAAGCATTTTACCAATTTAAAGCTGTTTTACTCTAATGGTTTTTATTATTATTATTATTATTATTATTATTATTCCGTTTTTAATTTATCTGTTTTTTTTTTTTTTAATAAATTCTTTAATTAACGATCAAGCAGTATAAAAATATGTAAGTAATATATATGTATGTATTCAGTGTTCAGTAAAAAGGATTTTAAACTGCCTTCAACAAGAAATTTGGAAATAAGGTCCCGCAAAATCTTATTTTAAAAATAAAACTAAAACCAGAAAAATGTCCGGATTTTAGAGATTTCCGTATTTTGGATGTCCGTATTTTCGAGGTTGAACTGTAACGATAAAAAATATTTCTTTGTGTGTCTGTTAAAAAAAAAAAAAAAAAAAAATTGTAGAAGCTACATTTACAAAAATTATCTAGTTTGTGAGACAGTGACTTATAATATGTATATGCATTTAGAACTCGGGCGAATAAGCCGTTTAGACGCTATCACACTTTTAAAAGAAATTGGCTCCACAGGCCATAATGATAAAGAATTTTTCTTTGTATCCTTGTAAAAGAACTATATGTCCTATATTCACCAAAATCAATAGTGTTCGTGCTATGGTAACCTATAACATACGTACTAAATTTCAGATCATTTTAACAAAGTGTTTAGACGCTATCGTGTTCACTCACATACATACATGATTGTAAAAATAGTAAAAATGAACTCAGGGGACTTCAAAACGTATAGAAACACCAAAATCTCAATGTCAGATTTTTGACATTGAATCGATTTTTGACTTTTCGGTGTGAATCGAAAATATTATTTTAGAGTTTTATATGCCAAGTAAGAATTATTAAATATTAAAATGAAATGAAAAATAATATTTTAAATTATTAATGAACTCTTTTAAAAACAGTTCACAGATTTATTTCTGTATCTCAAGGGGATTTCTCTTACCTGAGAATTTTTCTCTAAACTGCTAGAAAGTTTATTTGTTTATTTATTTTTTAAACTAAGAATTGATGAATTCGTAGTTAAGTGCTCAGAGAAACTTTCATCATTGATGTTATTGATGACCAGCATATTAAATGAGGATAATTTACTATAATTAAACAGCTTTGATTATTAATAATAACTTATTAAATATGCAAGAAATTTTGTCTTCCTTTTCAAGGTTTAACTTAACTAATTAAAGCAATTATGATTAAAGTTTAACATATATGTTGACATAATTGTTATAGATGGATATCTAATTGAATCTTTTAAACCCCGTTTAAGAAATTTTTACTTCCACTACCCGACTACCGTAAGCTAATAGAAGTATTGTTTTCGGCTAAAAATTTCGATATCGAGTTTTCACCTGAATTATACGTTTTACGGTCTCTCGAGCCCCCCAAAGTGTCATTTGTTTATTTATTATTATTTTGCAATTTTTCAGTGTGTATGTGCGTATGTGTGTATATGGAGGTGGGGGGGGGGGTAATCTTTTCCCTATCACATCTCCAAAGCTAATAAAGATAGAGCTAGACAGGTCTGGTATACCGATGATTTTTCCAACTTTTGATGAAAATTGACAAACCGGAAGTGAGGCATTGAAATATTTGTAAACAATTTTTTTCCCTCCTGTTTTACTATCATTTATGATACAATTAAATTTATCTGACCCATTATGTTTCGAAGGAGAAAAAGGGTAAAAATATCTTTCATTGTAGATTTTATTTTACGTTTTTTTTTTTTTTTTTTTTTTTTTTTTTTCCCCCGCTTAATAAAATATCATAACGTTGAGTTATTTATATAGCTGGAAACTTTTGTTTGTTCATGAATGTAAATTAAGTCTAACAGGGCTACGCTATTATCGATGTGTGAAAATATGTGTCAACAATTTTTTTTATTTGCTATTTTACTATCATTTCTAATGCGATTAAATTTATCTGACCCACTATGTTTAGAAAGTGAAAAAAGTTATTTTTCATTATATATATATTCTATTATTTTTTTTTTAACCTAAATAAATATCTTATAAAATTGAATTCCATAGTTCCAATTGCAGTACGTGATGAAATAGTAACGAGCTTAGAGGAGAAGGGGCTGGAGGCCCTGAGCTCTCTACTCTAAAAAATGTTAGCGCATTTTGGAATAAAAGTGTGTTTTTATTTACTTATTTTCTCATGTTCCATTATTTTCAGGTAATAATTATTTTACCCATAGATATAGAAATTTATATAGATCTATCATCCCCATGTTATCGAGGAAAGATTTTTGATGCCGAAAAAAAAATTTGGCATCAGCCATTCGGGAGTATAAAACGCGGAAAGAGTAATAGAATGGAATGTTGAGGAATTTTGAAAATGCCGAAATTTGCGCGACTTTTAATTGTTCGAATAGGAAATGAGATAAGTTTTCATAAGTAAGTTATATTTGACTAATTTATAAAAAATATAATTTTTATAATCATTACAGTCTTCATTTTTAATGGAATACTTTTTTTTTTTTTTTTATTTTACTACTTTTTAAAGATTTTATTATTAGTGAGTAATATGCGATTTTCAAAATTCTTTTAAATGTAGTTAGCAGCGGCGAAGGTAAAGCCAGCTAGTTTTAATATATAACTATAGTATGTTGTAGCTACCACAAGACATTCTTCTAATATATAATCCTATACAAATTTGCGCAATACAAATTATTTATTAAATTATAATTTATTAAAATTATTTTCCATGATGAATGCAGACGATTTTTTTTAATCTCAGAGTAGTATACTAATAAATGCCGAAAGAAAATTAATTTTGTTCAGACGTGAGTATACTATTTATAGTATAGTAAAGAAAAAAGAAAAATTGATATCTGGAGAACTATATCTGGAGTTTTTCATTCACCTTTAATACATAAATTATTCATTTTCTTGCTAAATTATCCGTGTGTCGGGAAAAGACAGCCATTAGAGAGTAAAATGGCCGTCTTTTCCCGAAAAGGAATTACATTTCTTCTTCGATTTCTTCTATGTCTTATTACTATATCTATGATTTTACCTGATTCCCCCATCTCCATACACAGAAAAGGAAAGGAAAAAAAAAAAAAAAAAAAATGTAAATAACCTGCCTATGTCGCTTTCATGCTAAACATAGAACAAACAGTTTTTGTCTGCTTAATCCTAAAGCACTTCCGGAGAGATTGTTGACTGTCTGACTGAAAATAGACTTTGTTCCGAACAAACCTTCACTGACTGATAAAACATTATCGTTACGACTACAAACAGAACGATACCGCGTTTTCAGAACAAATCCAACATTATCCCTGGAATATTTGTTACTATACTAGTAAACCAGGGCGAAATTTTCGCACATTTTACTTTCTCTTAGCCATATAAATAATAATAATAATGACAATAATTAATAAATAAAAATCTAATCGATAATTACAAAACAATGAACCTGAATTCGCATTAAAAAATAAAAAAGAAAGGAAGGAAAGAAAAGAAAAGAATTATAAATCATCCCTTTTATTGCGTACGAATGAAGGACAAACACCTGTGTGTTTTCGTCATGTTCACCGCTTATTAATCTCTTACGAGGAAGCACGCTATCATTACCACACGCTTGCTCTGGGAAAGTGGCAACTGCATCTAATGAGGTGTTAATTTATTACACGAAAGATTTCACGAATTCTTGGGAGTATCATGATCTGAAGAACACCACACCTATTTTTTTCGTACATGCTTCATATTCATCAGTGGGTTTCCTGAAGCAGGAAAGTGGTGCTAAGTTGTATTGCCGCACGATGACGGATCGCTGCATACATCTTTATCGCTAATACTAATGCCCTTATTTCGTGTTAACATAACATAATGTACGCTAATTGGAAAATTACATTTCTTCTATAACAGTCCAGCAGACGATCTTTTATAAAGAATTTCGATTTTTTATTTATTATGTAATTGGCGAAGCAAACTGATTTTAAGTTTTTGTTGAATTCAACAACGATTTATTTGAATGAGGGAATTATTTCTTTCAGGCAGAAGAAGAAAAAAAAAAAAAATATGTTGATCTATTTCAATTAAGCATGATGTCCGGCTCCAAATTAAAATTTGTTTTAATTTGATGCTGGTATAAAATTAAAATTTGTTTAGGAAAGGATTTTAATTTTGTTCCTTTAAAAAATTTCGATACCTATGCCCACCTCGCTCAGTCTTGTGCTTTAAATATTTTACCGCTTCGAATATATGTGCAAACGATTCTTCACCCACCAAAAACTATGTGTAAACATGTTTTTTCTACCCCCTAGCTCTATTTAAAAGTGTTTAAAGATCTGTCCCCATTTCTCTCCTCCCTCCCCACACACACGCATACAGTACTACACTCCCGATTATCCGCGGTGAACGGGGAATAGACAACCGCGGATAATCGAATCAGCGGATAATCCGCAAAATGATCAAAAAGGGGATATAAATCAACACATAAAGCCTTTTGAGCAATACTATTTAATTAACAGTTAAGCATGGCCTACATATACAATTTAACATACTAATAAAAATTTCTACTTACATTTTGCTCTATTTTTTAACAAAAAAACGGTCAAGCATTTTTTTTTTTTTAATACTAAAACACTTTTTCTTAATTTGCGATTGCAGTTTCTTTATCAGCAATTTGTCACAAAGTGTTACATCGTCCTGTTCCTCGAGATATTTTATAAGTCCATCTGCATGTGCTAGGGCTGCGTCGTGGCTCATCCTCTGCTGAGTTTTATCTCCTTCTTCCTCTTCTTCTTCACTATCTTCTGAAAAATGGGTCTAATGCTTGGCCCACAATTTGTTCATCTGTAAGGTATTCAATACCTGGATCATTGGCGTCACAATTAATCCACTCTTCAATGTTTCCTTCATTTACTTTTTCTCCTCCAGTAACAGATTTAGCTAAGCTTGCCATATCATGAGCAGAAATTTCTTCCTCCTCTATAAATTCTACCAAAGTATTTTACACATTTGTTAAAATTTTTCTCCAAGACCTTACCAATGTAGACTGCTTAACTGCCTCCCAAGCAGTGTGTATGCCATAAATGCTGTCAAGAATCGTGTAATATCTCCAAAAGCCTTGAAGGTCATTACTCTCTTCGATCTTTTTTGTAATAAGTTTGTTCTGTATTTTTAAATTCCCTTTTAAATTCAGGCCTTTGAGGACCGCGGATAATCCGCAAAGCGGATAATCCGACCGCCGATAATCGGGAGTCTACTGTACTTATTAATCTTACCAGCTATGAAAGTATGCGAAAGCGATTCTTTACTCTCAAAAAACTAAAATCGCGGTTTTTCAATACCCTGGCTCAAACAAATATATTTTAGCAAGAAAATAAAATTCTAAAACAATATTTTATATTGTCTTGTAATTCTTATTTCCTAAACAATTATTTCGATTTTTGGGCTGGAGATACTTTACGATACACTAAATACATTAAACATGCACCAGAATAAATTTCTGTATTTTTATTTATTTATTTATTTTAGGGGGTAGAAAGGTCGTTGTTAGGCGAGTGCACTGAAAAATAATAATAATAATAAATAAATAAAATAAATAAATAAAGTAAAATAAAACAAAATAAAAATACTTTGTTGACTGATTTATAAATTTATTTCGTCATTTAAACAATAATTTGCTCAGTTAACCAAATTGACTTGCTTCGATTCACCGAGAGAACATGATTGAAAGAAGAGTAATCGACAGTTCGATTACGTATATCTAAACAACCATTGGTGGAGCAACGTGCTGGATCAACAAAAGTTTTCGATTAAATTAACAACCAAGAAAACAATTTTGTTGATTTCAACCAATGTTGGTCGAATAAACAAAACTGTTTGGTTGAAACAACAAAATAATTTGGGTTCTGGTAACAAAATTTTTGTTGAAATTATATCAACAAAATATTTAGTTGATTCGGGGGGAAAAAGGTAGTTTCAACCTTCTTCTTCTTCTTTTTTTTTTTTTAACTCAACAAAACGAAAATGAAATGTTTTTGCTTCTATTGATCCTTTCTGAATTGGGGAGATGGAAAGCAATTTTAAACCAATTTTAACGAGGATTTGTAATTGTTCATTTTTACTATAGGGTAAAAGCCAACTGATTGCGTTAAAGTCTTAGACATTTAATCTGGAGAGTCAGTAAAAAGCAAAAAGTTCAAATAACGTCACTTTAGTCGTGATAAAACTGTTTGTTAGAACATTATAGACTCCGAAATTCATATTTAATATTAACCTAGAAACTTTTTCATTTAAAGAACTCTCATTTTCAGTACGTGATATGTAGATGTATTAAACTCAATTGTTTCCGCGTTCTCGCCACACCCTGCGGGTTAAATGTAGATGAATCTGATGTATCTTTTTTCGCCTCTGTGAAACTGTTTAGTTTTACGAATGTAAGTGCTTCTTCGAGTAAGAGCGAGCTTCGAGCTCGCTCCATAAAAATAATACTACAATAAATATTCAAGAAATCAATTATTGATTAATTTTTACATGAATACAATTCACCAAAGATTAATATAAAATGTTATAGATTTCATTACAGAATGAGTACTGAGTCCCAGAATAAAAAAACTGGAGAATGCAGACAATCACCAGTCAAGTAAGATAATATAAAAACAGATTTTCCAGTAAGAAGATTTACAGGTAAGCGAAATTTTACTTACCTAATGTCTATTTGACAAGTGATATAATATTGAAAAATAAATATCTCAAGGTAAAGTTTGAATAAGAGGTAAAAACTTACTCACGCATACTTAATAGGTGAATATTTTATTCAAAATAAACTAATAGATTATGAGTATGATTCGATAAACTGTTTTTTCAAAGAAACTATTCTTGCTGAAACAAACAAAAAAAAAAAACAGTTGACATTTATATACTTTACATTGAGAAATATCACAAAAAAAAAAAAAAAACTGTTTATATTTGTTTATATTTCAAATAAACTATTCTTGGTGAAAAATAAATTACGAACACTGATAACTATCTTTAAAAAAAAAAAAAAATAATAATAACTGTCTACTTATATACCTATATATTAACGAATTGAAACAAACTGTTGTTTTTTCAAACAGACTATTTTGGAGAAATAAATTAAATAAACAAAATGAACTTATTTAAAGATACCAACATTGAAGCACTAAATGCAAATAATTACGACATATGGAAATTTAGAGTTGAAAGTTTGTTACAAAAAGATGATTTATTCATAGTTATAAGTGATGAGCCTCCAACGCCAATAACCGATACATGGAGGTCTAAGGATCGTAGAGCGCGTGCAATTATAAATTTATTAGTTGATGACTCTCAAATAGTAAACGTTAAGAACCTATCCACAGCTCGTGAATGCTGGGAAGCTCTTAAAAAAATACATGAGAGGTCATCGCTCTCAAGTAAACTATTTCTCCTTCGCAAGTTATATTCCATTAAATTAAGTGAAGGAGGTAATATGACAGAGCATATCACTAAAATATACCAAACGCGCGACAAGCTGATAGCAATTGGTGAACAAATAAGCGATCAGCATCTATCAGCATTAATGCTTTGTTCTCTGCCGCAATCTTATGATGTATTAATTACTTCTTTGGAAAGTAGAGATGAAGCAGACCTTTCTCCCGAGTTTATCCGATCCAAACTGATCGACGAATATTTAAAGAGAGAAGAAAATAAACACGAAAACAATATTTCAGCTTTGAAAATAACTAAAACAAAAAATGAAAACGTGAAATTCTGTAAGTTCTGTAAAAGAAATAATCACGATATCGACGAATGCTGGATTCTAAAGAGAAAAAATAACTCGAGATCCAAACAAAATAATAGATATAACAAAAACAGACAGCCCTTTAGAACTGCAATGTGCTCTCATGATAGAGATAACGCAGACAAAACACAGACTTCGGCAACTGATAAAAATAAATCAAATAAGGTATTTACATTATATATGGGTATGAAATCAGATAAGTGGTATATTGATTCAGGGTGTTCGACACATGTAAGTAACGATAAAAGTAAATTTTATGAATTCTATCCTAGCTCCTCCTGCGTGACGATCGCGAATGGGCAGGAAATAAAATCGTTTGGACATGGATCTGTAAAATTACATACCATAAATTCAAATAATACACAAAACACCATACTGTTAAAAAATGTCTTGTATGTACCGGATATTGAGACAAATCTCATATCTGTGAAAGGGGCAACAGAAAATGGGTGTATAGCAGTATTTAAAGATAGATCATGCAAAATAATGCATGAAGGCGAAACATGTATTGAAGGGTATATCAATAATAATTTATATGAATGTAAAATAAATTCAGATACAACACACACCATAAACATTGTGAAAACGTGCGAAAACAAAAACTGCATAGACAAATGGCATGTTAAATTGGGTCATAGAAATGTTAATCATATAAAACAGTTAGTAAACAAAAACATGGCAACAGGGATTAAACTAGATGATTGCAAACATGATAGTGTATGCGAAACTTGCATATTATCTAAGTTAACTGACAATCCTTATCCCAAAAAGGCTCAATTTAGGGCAACAAAAGTTTTAGAGTTGGTTCACAGCGATTTATGCGGGCCGATGAAAACCCCCACGGTCGGTGGAAAGTATTATTTTTTGACATTTATAGATGACTTGAGTCGATTTACCGTTATATACTTATTAAGAAGTAAGGACGAAGTTTTATCAAAATTAAAACAATACATAGCAATGACTACAAATAAATTCGGGAGAACTTTGCAGGCAATCCGCTCAGACAATGGAGGGGAATACACCGGAAAAGAATTTGATGAATATTTAGGAAAATTAGGAATAGACCATCAATTCACAGTCCCCTATTCGGCTCCTCAGAATGGCGTTTCTGAGCGTAAAAATCGAACTTTGGTTGAGATGGCACGTTGCTTATTAAAAGATGGAAATTTACCGAATTCTTTCTGGGGTGAGGCAATTAATACGGCTGTTTACTTACAGAATAGACTCCCGACTTCCGCGTGTGAATCAACACCCTACGAATTATGGACGGGTCGAAAACCTGACCTGTCAAAATTAAAACCTTTCGGTTGTCGTGCCTATGCTTATGTACAAAAGGTACACAGGGGAAAATTAGATGATACCGCCCAGCAAGGTATATTTGTAGGGTATGATAATAGGAGTAAAGGGTATAGAATTTGTACGAATGGTAAAAACATAATTATAAGTCGTACTGTAAAATTTGTAGAACATGAAAATAAAGAAATAATAAATAATGAAACATTAAAAAATAATGATGAAAGGCCTGATAACATAAAATTATCACCAAAACTGCAGATAATAGACTCGGAAGCAGAAAACACAGATGATAGCAGTTTGTCAGATAATTCACAAGACTTACCGCGAAGATCGCAAAGATCTAATAGGGGGGTACCACCTGATAGATTTACGTTCACAGTAAACAATAAAAGAATTGAAGAACCGAAATGTTGGGACGATATAATGAAAATGAAAAATCCCATAGAGAAAGAAAATTGGATTAAAGCCACGTTAGAGGAAATAAACTCACTTAATGAAAACGAAACATGGGAATTAGTAGAAGCCTCACCAGGAACTAAAGTAATTGGTAGTAAATGGGCATTTAAGGCAAAATTCAATAATCAGGGACTAGTGGAAAAATATAAAGCGAGGTTGGTAGCCAAGGGATTTTCCCAAAAATATGGCGTTGATTATGATGAAACCTTTGCACCTGTTGCATCACACACAACCATAAGAAGTTTTCTAGCAATGTCCCTGTACAAAAATTTAAGTTTAAGACATGTTGACATTAAGACGGCTTTCTTACATGGGGAATTACAGGAGGATGTATATATGCAGCAACCAGAGGGTTATGCTGCACCAGGCGAAGAGCATAAGGTTTGTAAGTTGAAAAAGGCCATCTATGGGTTAAAGCAGGCCGCGAGGGCTTGGAATCAGAAATTAAATGATACATTATGCAAATTAGGTTTCAATCAAAGCCAGTACGATAAATGTCTTTATAAAAGAAAACAAAATAATTCAACAACGTATGTTCTAGTCTATGTTGACGATTTATTAATTGCGGGTGAAAATAAAATTATAAACATGTTAATAGACAAATTGAAAGAAGAATATCCGTTGACAGACTTAGGCGAAGCTAAGTATTATTTAGGTATAAATTTAGAAAGACCCAGTAAAGATACGATAACGCTCGACCAAACGAACAAAATAATGGAACTAATAACCAAATTTGGGCTTGAAAATGCGAAACCGACAGATACTCCCATGGAGCCAGGCTACATAAAGTTAGTCGATAACGAAAACCTTCTACCGCACAACACCCAATACCGACAAGCTATCGGAGCGCTACTCTACATAGCCACGGTATCGCGACCGGACATTAGCGCTGCAGTGGGGATTCTAAGCAGAAGGAATGAGTGTCCCAGATCAAAGGATTGGGAGGCGGTTAAGAGAGTCATACGCTATCTAAAAACAACAATAAACTTAAAATTAACATTTAGCAATAAAGAAGAACCTATCCTGAGGGCATATGCAGATTCAGATTGGGCAAATGATGCATCCGATAGAAGATCAATCGCAGGAAACCTGTTCATGGTCGGAAGAAATCCCATTCAATGGAGCTCAAAGAAACAAAATTGCATCGCTATGTCCTCCGCTGAAGCTGAATATGTGTCCGCAGCGAACGCTGCACAAGAAATAATATACATTAAGAATTTATTGCACGAACTAGATTTAAATCAAGAGGAACCAATAACTTTGTATGAGGATAATATGTCCTGCATTAAATTAGCAGAAAGTGACAAGTACCATCATAAAACGAAGCATATAGATATACGATATCATTTGCTTCGTGAAAACATTAAAGAGAAAAAAATCCAGATGGTTTATAAATCTACAGAAACTATGATTGCAGACATCCTCACAAAGGCTTTACCCAGAACTATCTTTGTTAAACATAGAAACAAACTATTGAACTAAATAAAAAAAAAAGACTTTCAGAGTCTAAGTGGGGATGTTAGAACATTATAGACTCCGAAATTCATATTTAATATTAACCTAGAAACTTTTTCATTTAAAGAACTCTCATTTTCAGTACGTGATATGTAGATGTATTAAACTCAATTGTTTCCGCGTTCTCGCCACACCCTGCGGGTTAAATGTAGATGAATCTGATGTATCTTTTTTCGCCTCTGTGAAACTGTTTAGTTTTACGAATGTAAGTGCTTCTTCGAGTAAGAGCGAGCTTCGAGCTCGCTCCATAAAAATAATACTACAATAAATATTCAAGAAATCAATTATTGATTAATTTTTACATGAATACAATTCACCAAAGATTAATATAAAATGTTATAGATTTCATTACAGAATGAGTACTGAGTCCCAGAATAAAAAAACTGGAGAATGCAGACAATCACCAGTCAAGTAAGATAATATAAAAACAGATTTTCCAGTAAGAAGATTTACAGGTAAGCGAAATTTTACTTACCTAATGTCTATTTGACAAGTGATATAATATTGAAAAATAAATATCTCAAGGTAAAGTTTGAATAAGAGGTAAAAACTTACTCACGCATACTTAATAGGTGAATATTTTATTCAAAATAAACTAATACTGTTTCTGTATATTACGACTCCAAAATAGCAGTCCTTATATTACCACACCCAGCTATACCAAAATTATTCAGTTGCGCACAGTATTCCATATTGTTATTGTAGCTGTAAATTAAAAGTTTATAACTTTCCAATTTAAACCAGTCCTGCATTAAATTACGAAAAATCTTAAGACCTTTAATTAATGTTTACTCGCGTGAAGCGGAAGCAACTTTAACCATAACTGGCACCTTATAAGATGGCAGCGTAATGACAATCTTGAGAAATAAATTGTGGATTCCATCAGCTATTTACAAGTTTGACCTCGCATATAAAAAGAAGACGTGTGAAAATTCACACGTGAAAAATAACATCCCCACTTCACTTTGACGAGAGTAAAATTAATTAATGCTGCTAATGTGAGGAAAAGGGACAAAACTGTTTAACTTTTGAATACAGAACCAGTTTGAAAAGAAATGAGAAAAATGTTTGAGAAAAAGTTTGATGTAAGTAAATTATTTAAAGAAAGAGTTTTAGGTGTGCATTAAATTATATATTTGACAATTTACGCTATATATATATATATATATATATATATATATACATATTCAATTATTTACAAGTAAAAGTTAAAAATTATAATTTTATTTAGTTATTTTTTAGCGCAGTAAATGTGTACTTTTACACCGTCACATGCTAACAAATTTTATCTATTTTAATTTATTCCGTAGCTGTAAGTAATTGCCTTTTTTTCACACCACTTTCTTTGAACATTAATCGTCTCCAATATGTAATTACAGTTAAACTTAAAGAAACTGCTCGTAAAAAAAAAAAAAAAAAATATATATATATATATATATATATATATATATATATATACAGTCGGTAACAAAAGTGTCCGAACACTAGCAAAAATTCCTATGTAAAAAAAGTACATTTCATACGGTTTTGTTAAATAAATCCTTGTCGAATCCTGTTCTTAGTCAGTGTAAGAACAGGATTCGATAAGGATTTATTTAACAAAACCGTATGAAGTGTACTTTTTTTGCATAGGAATTTTTGCTAGTGTTCGGACATTTTTGTTACCAACTGTATATATATAAAGGTGGACACCAATGCTACCGAATAAATTAAAAAATAATTATAAGATTTAAAAAAAAAATAAAAAAAAAAAAAACCTTTTTATATACCATGTTTTAAATTTTCTGATGAATCATAGAGCTCATCAATGTGCAGAAAATTTTTAAAATGATAATGATGTCAATTTTTGTGAGATGCATAATTTAACTTTTTATAATTTTTACTTTCCGAACACTATAGTGAGGAAAGTATTGTAATCATGTCAAAAATCCGAATTCGAGATTTTGATGTTTCTATACGTTTTGAGGTCCCCTGAGTCCGTTTTCACTATTTTTACGATGATGTATGTATGTGTGTATGTGTGTATGTCTGTGAGTGAACACGCTAGCGTCTAAACGCTTTGTTCAATTAACCTGAAAGTTGGTACCCATATTGTAAGTCACCATAGTACGAACCCTATAGATTTTGGTGAATCTAGCACTTATAGTTTTTTTACAGGGACACAAAGAAAAATTCTTTATCATTATGGCCTATGGGAGCAAAATCTTAAAAGTGCGATAGCATCTAAACGCCTCATTCAATTGAGCAAAAAATTTATACACATATTATAGGTCACAAATACTCAATCTGTATAGATTTTGGAGAATCTAGCACTTATAGTTTTTTTACAGGGACACAAAGAAAAATTCTTTATCATTATGCCTATGGGGCCAAATTTTTAAAAGTGTGATAGCGCCTAAACGCCTTATTAATCTGAGCAAAAAATTTGTACACATGTTATAGATCACAGTTGAACTAACTGTATAGACTTTGGTGAATCTAGCACTTACAGTTTTTTTACAGGGACACAAAGAAAAATTCTTTATCATTATGGCCTATGGGACTAAATTTTTAAAAGTACGATAGCATCTAAACGCCTTATTGAATTGAGCTGAAAATTTATATGAGTATTATAAATCACTGTTGCACTAACTATAAGCATTTTGGTGAATTTAGCATTTATAGGATTTTACAGGGACACAACGAAAAATTCTTTATCATTATGATCTATGGGCTCAAAGTTCAGTAGCGTTAAATAAAACATCGTTTAATAGATGGAGAAAAATACTCAAACACTCTATTATGGTTTCCTCTCTTTTGTTTATTTAACAACTCCCCTTTCTTTACTTTATCTACAAAACTGTTAATTACTCAATGTTCGGAAAGTCGAGTGGAGTCACTCCAGATTTTTTAACGTTCACGTTTAATTAAATGTATTTATTTTTATGTCGGAAGAAAATGAACTCGTACATTTATTTTTTATTTATTTTTATTTTATTTTATTTATTTTTGGCAACAATTAAATTATAATATTTTAATGGCTATTTTTAAAGCTATTAGGAGGTTATTATTTTCATATTTTAATTAAATAAAACAAAACTAATCAAAAATTCGAAAATAGGACTTCGAAGTATTGTGTTGTGTTGTCATCGGGTTCTGAGCTATTCTGAAAGTTTCAAATGTCTAGCTGGTAGGGAAGTTAGTTAAAATTCGATTGCAAGATTTGTACCGGACAAACAAATAAACAAGCAAGCAAACATACAAACAAACAAGAATAGAAGTTAATAAAAACATGGTAATTACAGTTCTGTTTTACAACTAAAATGAAAACTAGTATACTGTGGTCATCTCAAAACTTTCTTCTATGTTATTTTATTTAACAGCAGCCCCGGGCACCCAAATCCCATATTTATTTATTATCCCGTTACACATAAAGTCCCATTATATAAAACATTTACATGAAATGCGAAAAAAAAACTGAGTTGCGCCTGCATGTGAAAATGCATTAAAAAAAAAAAATGCACTAGGTAATGAGTCATGTTTTTCCCATACAACTTACATGGCACAGAGGTGAAACCCTGAATTCAGGGTTTTTGAAAATTTTGCTTTATTTGAATATCATATTAAATTATTTTGTGTTTATAGAAATTTCTCATTTTGAACGTTTAATTTGCCTTATAATGTATTAGGTCGTTGCAAAAGTTCGTGCGGTTTTTTATTGCTTCATTTCATAAAAATAGATCAAATCAAATGACAATTTTTAATCAAAATACTCTCCATTACTTTCTACAACCTTTGCCCATTTTTCGGGTAACAAATGTATACCACGGCGATAGAAGCTCTCGTCTTTGGAGGCAATAAAATGATCCGCGTCCGCACGAACTTTTGCAACGACCTAATATTAAGAACTCTTAAAATATCAGTAACTAGTAGCATATATCATTAATAAATCTTTCCTGTCTGCATGCAAGAAGCAATTTTGAGTGTTTTCCTTGATATCTCAATTGCCGCTTTTTTTTCCCCTGATAATTTAAAAAATATATTGGTTACAAGATAAATTAAAGCTACTTTCTGATGAAAATTAGGTTGATTAGGTTTTTACGTCGCACCAGTGCTACGCAATGGATAATTGGCGACGGTCTGGAACTCACCCCTATATGTGGTCCAGAGATATGTCATCACAGTTTTGATCCTCCATGGAAGGGAGATTAAATTTAGGATTTTAATGTTAACAGTGAAAAACTAGTATGATGTGGCCAACACATGACTTTCTTCAATATAATTTTACACAAAATTTATTCAATACAAATTTTTTATTAAATTATCAAATTATTTTTCATTATAAATGCAGACGATTTTTATCTGACAGAATTATATCACTAAATGCCGAAAGAAAGTCATTTTTTTGCAATTATCAGAAGTAATGAGATTTTTTTTTCTAAGTTTTTCTTTTTTTTTTTTCGTTAAAAGTTAAAAAAAAAATCGATAACTTTATTTTAAATTATCACAGATCTATAGTTCGACCATTCGTTTTAAAGGTATTGACGAGATATTTCGAAAGATACCCATATTGAAAATTTACTCCCTCCCCAGGAGGGAAGCGATGCTCCCGCATGCACAAAATTTTTTTCCTAGTTAACTACTACTATTATCAATAATTTATATTTTACAATCACACGATTAAAATAACTCTCATTATGTACATTTATACGAAATTTTGTCCTATACTGCCATGTTAAAAATTTAGAAAAAATGCGATCACAGCGCCACCTGTTGAACGAATGATCCTCAAATCTAATCAGTACTAGTTTAATTTAGGGTCCCACTAAATACCAAGTTTGGTTAAATTTCGTTCATTGGTTCGTGAGATACAGCCCCCACAAAATTCGAGATACACACACACACACATACAGACAGACTGACATCTTCTAAAAACAGTCGAATCGTGTTCAGGACATCCAAAACGTGCAAATCCATCGAAAACTGGAGTTCGAAAATTTTCACGAATCCGATACTTCCTCTCTATATATAGAAGAAAGTAATAAAATATACAGTTCGATTTTAATGCATGTGCACTAGAGGAAAAATAGTTTGATGTAAAAAGAAAATTTAATTTTGTTACTTGATTTTTAGGTTTATTTTGCATTTAAACAGTAATTTTGTTTATTTAACTAAATCAGTGTTCTTCGATTAACCAAAGGAACTAGCTGAAACCCGTCGAATTCGACGATCACTTTATTGACTGTAATGTTTCAAAAATCATCGCATCATTATAAATGTATTTCAAGTTAAAATATGTACTATAATTTACGACATTTCACTTAAAAAAAAAGAAATTAGAAAAAATACCTTTAAATAGAAATACAATATATGACATCAC
The DNA here is from genome assembly GCA_963930645.1 of Salticus scenicus. Classification (NCBI taxonomy): domain Eukaryota; kingdom Metazoa; phylum Arthropoda; class Arachnida; order Araneae; family Salticidae; genus Salticus; species Salticus scenicus. The sequence continues at coordinate 189,602,941 of OZ005661.1, forward strand.
TTTCTACAAAGTGCTGTCAATATGACGTCAAACTGACTCCAAATAAACAGTTGCTATCTTTTATTTTCTATTCCGTTAAATACTACATGTTAGCTGACCCGACCGGCGTTGTTCGGGCCTATGGTAATAACCTTAAATGAACCTTAAATTTGTATGGTTTTACATCTTTAACTCGATTTTGTTTGAATTTCTATTTTTAAATAAAAGTATCGGCAAAAAAATAATCAGCTGTGACAAAAAAATTACCTCGAACCGAACGAAACTCTGCCTTGTGACCCCTGTGCCTTCGGCAGCGCATACGCCGGTCGCTAATAACCTAAAAATATTCCCAAAAATTAATCTGGAACTAAACGAACACGCTCGCTGTTGCCCGGGCCCATGATACCTTAAATGAACCTTAAATTTGTATGATTTTATACCTTTAACTCGATTTTGTTTGAATTTCTGTTTTTAAATAATAGCATCACGAAAAAAATGATTAGCTGTAACAAAAAAACAAAAAAAAAAAAATTACCTCGAACCGAATGAAGCTCTGCCTTGTGACCCCGGTGCCTGCAGCAGCGCATACGCGGGCCGCTAATAACATAAAAAAATTCCAAAAAATTAACCTGGAACCGAACGAACCCGCCCGGCAATGCCCGGGCCCATGATAATAACCTTAAATGAATCTTAAATGTGTAGGGTTTTATATATTTAACTCGATTTTGTTTGAATTTTTATTTTTAAATGAAAGCATCATAAAAAAAATAATCATCTGTAACAAAAACAATTACCTCAAACAGAACGGAACTCGGGCTCGTGACCCGGTGCCTGCGGCAGCGTATATGCAGCCCGCTAATAACATGAAAAATTCTCAAAAATTAATCTTGAACCGAACGAACCTCTGACTCGTGTTAACGCTGCCTGTGGCTGCGGCACCGTATAGCAGGCATGCTACGCACGCGCTGCAATATCCACTTTCCTCCACCAGGGGGCGCAGTATGTTGTATACGAACATCACCAATTGCCTTGAATTTCCAAGACCTTTCATATAAGGTGTCACATAGTGGTGTCAACTGCAAAATCCTTTAGTTGCACTTTCCAGCGCCAGGGGACACAGCGTGTTCTATACGAACAACACCAACGGTCAGAAAATACCAATACCTTTAAAATAAGGTGTAACATGATAGGGTCTACTGTAAAATCACCTAGTTCCATTTTTAACCACCAGGGGGCGCACTATATCGTATACAAACATTCTCAATCAACATGAAATTTCAAGACCTCTATCATCAATCGTCTTGAATTTCCAAGACCTTTCAAATGAGGTGCCACATGGTGGTGTAAACAGCAAAATCCTTTAGTTGCACTATCCACCACCAGGGGGCACAGTGTGTTCTGTACGAACATCACCAACAGTCAGGAAATACCAAGACATTTAAAATAAGGTTTAACATGATAGGGCCTACTGCAAAATCACCTAGTTCCATTTTTCACCACCAGGGGGCGCCCTATAGTGTATACAAACATCTCCAATCAACAAGAATTTTCAAGACCTTTAAAATGAGGGGCTACATGTGTGGGTCTAGAACGGATTTCCCTCTCAAACTAATTTCCCCCCCTTTCCCCCCATCCAAATCTACTTTTCCCCTTTCCCCCCCCCCCCCAAATCCCCCTTTTCCCCCCTTTAAAATCGAAAATTCTAAATTCGCAGAAAGCGATTTTTTAGTATTCGACTCTAGTCCCCATATGTACAATTTCTTCACCGTGAAGTAATTTGGAGCTTAGTTAAGCTCGTAAACGTGTTTTTAACCCATTTCACCCCCGGGGGGGGGGAAACCGTTCGACTTTTTTTTTTATTTTTCTCTTTTCATAGCACATCTACAGACCAAGACCTTTTTTTAGACAGCTTAACCAAATTTTTTCACCAAGTAGTTCTCTCAATATAGTGGAGACAGACAAAAACATGTTTCAAATTAATATATTAGATATGGGTCGAAAGAAAAGTCATTGTCACTGGATAGTTCAATAAGCTGACGTCATAGATATCGTTATAAACAGCCAATGCAGAAATTATATGCTGAATCAACGAATCTATTTGATTAAATTAACAAAATATTTTTGTTGATTTGAATAAATATCGGTTGAATCAGTAAAACTGTTTGGTTAAAACAGCAAAAAAATTTTTGGTTCTGTTAACAAAGTTATTAAAAAAAAAAAAAAAAAAGAGAGAGAGAGAGAGAGAAAGAAAAAGGAGCCTGTTCTTGTCTGTCAGTAATAGACATAAAATTCTGTACAAGACAGATTTTAATTTGGCATGGCATGTCTTATTTTTAGTCTATTCATTTATATAAAAGGAATGCGCGGTAACTGTGTTGCGTTTCTCAGCGACGGTTAATACATTCTTTTTCCATAATTTCTTCGTTATATACAGGGTGATCAATTTAAAAGAGTACCCGTTGGTTTTTCTTATTACCCTTAAATATGACGGATGTGGTAACTATTCTAACACTGAACTATAATTCTTTGAACTCTGTTTAAATGTGGGAGATAATTTCCAACACTGTTAAACTGTTACAACTTTATTTGTGAGGTAAAACAGAAATGGAGACGCACATTTTTTTTAATCCTGTAATAATTTTATTTATGAAAAACATAATTTAATTATTTTTTTTTACATTATTATTCCTACATTACATTTACATTATCATTTCATAGGCTTTTCCATAGAAGTCCTGCAAACATCGATGAATTAAAACAGTTCATAATTGAAGAAATCTCGTCAATATCACCGACAATGCTGCGAAGTGTGTCAAAAAACTTGGTTCGACGTGCTCATGTTTGCTTTCAAAATGGTGGCCAACATTTTCTGTGAGGAATGATAATGTAAAAAATTTGAATTAAATTATGTTTTTCAAAAATAAAATTATTACAGGATTAAGAAACACTGTGCGTCTCCATTTCTGTTTTACCTCACAAGTAAAGTTGTAACAGTCCAACAGTGTTAGAAATTGTCTCAAAAACTTAAACAAGATTCAAACAATCATACTTCAATGTTAGAATTGTTGCCACAACCGTCAGATTTAAGGCTGCTCACTCCCTCTTACGATTTCCCCGTCTCTAGTCACCAAATCCCATGTAAGTCTATGTAAGTCTACGGCGAAATTTGTTTATAGAATTGCTCATTACCTAATTCGTATTTTTAAATTCCTTTTTCACATTCAGAAAATTCACAACCGTTAAATGAGTACCCGTTTTCTAAAAATTGAATTTTTTTAATTTTAATATTTCATTTTACAGCTCAAAAAGGAGGAAAATGCAATCAGTGAAAATTCGCATTTTTAAACTCAAAATTTAAATAAAAAATTAAAAAATAAATAAATTTCTGGAAAACGGGTACTCATTTAATGGTTGTGTATTTTCGGAATATGAAGACGGAATTTGAAAATAACAATTAGGTAATGTATAATTCTATAAACAAATTTCGTCATAGAATAACATGGGCTTTGGATGACCTTGACGATCCGTGATGCACCCCCTTAAGGGTTATAAGAAAAACCCACTGGTACTCTTTTAAGCTGATCACCCTGTATTCAGTAGAGGACCCCTCTGCCGATTTTTAAATATTTCTTGTTATTTTGGCAATGAATTAAAATAGCTATTGCGTTGGTAAAGATCTTGGCGAGAAACGTCAGAGATATTTCGGTGCCAAATTTTAAATTTCGCCAAGGGGATTGAACCCCCCCCCCCCCCCAAGTATTATAAATCCTACTAAAGCTGTTTTATTTATTCAGCACGATTTTTCTTAATTTTAGTTTTAAATAGTTCATTATTAAAATTAATATTATTATTTTATTTTGATGTGAGGGGGGAGGGGCATTTTTCAATTGTTCTAAATATATAGAAAATGCGAAATAAATAAATAAATGAATGAATGAATAATAATAATAATCAATAAAATAAAATAAATAATTGATTTTTTACCTTTTGAAATATAAAGTTGCTTTCCTTAACTGCGGCTAGTATATTCATTTCTTCTTCTTTTCTTTTCTTTCTTTCCTTTAATTAATTTATTTATTTTTGCTGGTTTTATCTCAATTTTAGTTTAACATATTCTTTAGCTTGTTATAGAATGAAAAAAAAAAATCCTGATGTATTTAAGGTGAAACAAAGCAAATGATGACGAAGTGAAATATCTGACTGGAAACAATAGTCCTATCGCCCTAATAAGGGTATATAAATAATAAAAAAAAAAAAAAAAAAAAAAAAAAAACTTATTTCTGTGTGAATATGAATAATTTAAATTTTAAGATCCATCGCGCGGATTGAATAAGAGTCAGTAAAATTTGCCTTGCTGAACTGGTTTAGTTTCTACCTTTTTAACGCAGAATGCCGCTTTTCTTTGAATGCTAAATAAAACGCCGTCTCCGTAACAATGATTTGACCGAACAATGGATTATTCAATTTTGATGAAACGACGCGATTATTCAAATAAAGAAAAGGTAATAATCTGATGCGGCATTCAAACCACTTTCTCTTATCCTAAATCCGCGATTGTAATGAAATGCTCGCCCTCTGGTGGGCTAAGGTGAAATTACAATAAACTTGCTTTAATTCGGCTTTCATAAGCCGCCATTGCTGGCCGATGTTTGTTTCACATATATTTATTGAATAAAAATGAATAAATCCGGTAAAAAAGATAACACATACTGTTGTGTGCTACAGTGTAACTCCAAAGGATCAAGAAATCCAGAATTAAGCTTCCATTTACTTCCAAATGGCAAATTTAAAATTTCAGTTGCTTCGTCTAATGGAAGTAAAGAATTAATCAGATGATTTGAAACTAATATTTGTTCAGCTTCAGTTAAAAATCTACTTCCGATCGAACTTTGAATAAACTGAAATAATCTTTTCCAAAAGCAATCAATTTTCCTTGTTGTAATGACGGAGAAATTATAGTACGAATATTAAGTAGAATAACGAAAAGAACAATAATGAATACACGTGGCTATTATATTTACTAACAACTGCAGTTCAGAAAGCGCCGTCTATCGATCATTACAAACGCGGATTACTATACACATACTATTATACATGGAAAGAGAGAGGGGGGAAAATGTTAAACCAACTTTTTTTTTTTTTTTTTAAGTCGACAAGTCGTACTATATCTTTTATTTATTTCAATCTGGGATTCTGTGTCGTTGCCGTTTGTAGTGCTCCATCTTGAATTTTGTAGTATTTCTTTTTATGTCGGGGAAAAAGAAAAAAAAAAAAAAAGAATGTGCAAACTCCTTTTTTTTTTTTTTTTATGATTAAAATAAAAATTTTAGACTTGCATGCATTTATTATGATTTTAGAGGGATATTGACATATGGTGTCATTTAGTTAACTAAGAAATTTATATGAAAATATCTATAATTAACATTTTAAAAATTGCTGAAAATAAAGTTAAAGTTTCTAAAATAATGATGGCATAATTACTGATAAATTGAAATAAATGAAAAAGGCTTAAATTCAATAAATGAAATGGAAATTTCTGAAAGCAAACAAATTTTGTGACATGAATTTGACTATTGAAAATTTATTAAAAGTATAAAAGCTATACATCGAAAAATTCTATTATTTATGATCAAAAAATAAATAAATAAGTAAGTAAATATGTATCTTTTTTTTATGTCGAAAAAAAAAAAAAAGAAAAAGAAAAAGAAAGAAAGAAAAAAAGAAAAGAAAAGAGAAAAAAGGGGTGCGAACATTTTTTTTTCTTTTAAATAATTAAAATTAAATTAAAAATGGAACAGTATAGTATAGAACCCTTTGACGAAACTTGAAACTTGGCACTGAAGTATCTCGGAAGTTTATCGCCAAGATCTTTACTTACGCAATTGGAATGCCCATTTCAATTCATCGCCATGGTGATAACAAAAACTTAAAACTCGACAAGGGGCTTCTATGCTAAAATTAAATTTTAAGAAATGAATATATTATAGATATTATATTAACCGCTTATATGGAATGAAAAACAGTTACTCCATGGCTTTATATGGAAAAATAGATTAAAATAAGTCCTGTCGTAGCAAATTAAAGTCTGTTTACAAATAATGTAAACATGTATTTCTTTCTTTTCTTTTAGTTAATGTATTCTCGATAAAATTTTTGTTATTCAGGACCCACATTATTTTGCTGTTTTCAACAAAGTTGCTTTGTTAATTGCTTAAAATCAACAAAATTATTTTGTTGATTTAACTAAACATTTTTTTTTTTTTTTTTGATTTAGCACACCGCTAGCTCATTGGCTGTCTAGAGCACAGGTGGCCAACATGCGGCCCGCTGTTTATTTTTCTGCGGCCCGCGAGGAGACGGTATATTTAAAATAGGGAAATTTAATTTATAGAGAGTATAATTTAATTCATAGAGATATTTAATTTAATTGAGATATTTAAAATTTGACAACTTTGGTTAGCACATTAAAAATTATTAAATCCGTTCTGACTTTTCGAAGTGAAAATATCTTTCAGCGATTACGGTAGCCAAAGAATCACACTATTCTAATGAAATATTGTTAAATTCATTATTTATTCTTTTTATTACAGTTATTCATATACAATCATAAAATTTTGATGATTCTATTCTTAATTAGTGAATGAAAATAATTTAAATTAATGCATTCTGCTCCAAAACTTCATCATACCCTCCCCGGAAAAAAAAAAAATAATAAAATAAATAAATAAATAAATAAATATATATATATATATATATATATATATATAATTCGTACACACAAACATATACATATACACATACAGTAAGGCCCACCATGAATAAAATAGATTTCTAATGCGGCTCACCAAGTGTTTTGGATTGGACATGCCCGGTTTAGAGAATATCACATATTTTATCGAAATAGTTAGATGAATGAATGGTTTTTTTTTTACGTCACACTAGTGCTACGCAATGGGCATTTAGCGACGATCTGGGACTCATCCCTAGAGGTGGTCCCGAGACATGGCATCACAATTTTGATCCTCTACGGAAGGGATGGCTCTCCCACTTTGGTGTCCCCCCCCTCCCTCCCCCGAAATAGAAAATAAAACATTAAAAATGTGAAGAAGAAGAAAAAATCGAACTATCGAAAACAAGTATGAATTTTGTGAATTGAACGATTGTGAATTTTCTGAATGTGAAAACGAAATTAAAAGAAATCTGTATATTGATTCCACACTGAACTTTCCGAACATTGAGAGGTTTAAACGGTTAATGTTAATTAACGGTTCTTTAAATAAATTATAGTAAGAGAAGTCGTTAAATTAAGAAAAGGGAAAATTATACTAATAGGGTGATTGAGTATTTCTTTCCATATAATAGTACGTTATTTAAATTTAACGCTACTCCACTTCAAATAATTTGAGCCCATAGATCACAGCAATGAGGAATTTTTCGTTTCTATCCCCATTAAAAAACTATAAGTGCGAACTGTGACATAGTGCGAACATAGGTACCTAATTTTCAGCTCATTCGAACAAAGTGTTTAGACGCTATCGTATTCACTCACACACGTACATACATCACCGTAAGAATATCAAAAATGAACTCATGGGAACTCAAAACGTATAGATACACCAAAATCTCAAAGTCAGATTTTTGTCATGATTGCAGTACTAACAACTCACATAGTATGTTTTGTAAGTTAAAAAAAAAAAAAAAAAACCATTACGTAATGAGCCATTGAAAAAATTTCCTCATAGAAATAACATGCGCTTTGGCTGTCGGCGAGATTAAAAATTGTGACCACAATAAGCAATAACTGCACTCGTATTTACTTATGTATTAGCCTGATCAAAAACCATGTTGCCGTTTCGACCCGAAACAGTGGTTGCGCCTTTATTTATTTATATAGTTTGCATTACATTTTTAGTTACATTTTCTCTACAGATTATTCTTTTTCGAAATACGGTCCTCCTGCTCCTGCTCCCACCCAACCCTTCCCTTCAAAGAGTTAGGAAGAGGGAGACACTTTTTTTTTTTTTTTTTTTTTTTCATTTCAAATAACTTCTAATTTCTTAGCTTCTTCTTCTTTTTTTTTTTTTTTTTTTTTAATTTCAAATAATTCCTAATTTCCTAGCTTCGTTTTCTTTTCAAATAACTTCTAATTCCCTAGCTTCTTCTTCTTCTTCTTTTATACTTTTTCATTTCAAATAGCTTCTAATTTTCTAGCTTCTTCTTCTTCTTTTTTTTTTTCTTTGTTAAAAAGCAATTTATCAATTTAACTTTTATAAAACCATTTTAACTTTTTCCTTTCACAGAAAGAACTTAAGGCTAAATTATTTATATTTAAATCAAAAAACACATTTCTATATTAATAGATTTCTTGAACATTTAAGAAAAGCAGCACAACTGTTTTTTTTTTTTTTTTTTTTTTTTTTTTTTGCAATGCATAATAAATTATTATTATTTTATATTATATTATATTATATTATATTTATTTGTACTACACCCGGGTAGTTACCTTTTTGTTAACGGGAACAGAATGTAAATTCAAAAATTCTTTTTTTAAGAAATGTATTGCATACTCAGAGAGAAGTTTTGTTAAATTAACAAATATGTATTTAGTTGTCACAATAGAAATTTTGTTTGGATTAACAAAATATTTTTAATTGATTTGTTTTGAATGATAAGAATAAATTTAACGTTTGGAGATTTTTTTTCAATATGAAAAAAGAATTTTTTAAGGTATATTAGATAATTAGTATTTCCCCGTAGAATTACACGGGATTTGGTGGCCGGAGACAGGAAAATTTTAAGAGGTAGAAAGGAACCTTAAGAAAAAATTTTTACATTTTCATGCTTCCAGATCTATTATTTTAAATAGAAAATTATCCTAATTTATGCATAGCGCAGTATTATCGGGATTAAATCTTCAGAATTCTGTAAAATTCTTTGACAATTCTCAGAATTTATAATACATATTTTAATGAGAATCTTTTTCTGTTTTTCGTGTTACTATTGGCAACGTCGTGATTCATTCCTCAGAATTCTTTATACAGTTTTTTTAACGAGATTTCTCTCTGTGTTTGGTGTTATTTGGCAACATCCTGATTCATTCTTCAGAATTCTATAAATTTCTTTAGTTCCCAGAATTCTATTTTGTTATAAAAAAATTTGTACGTTTTATGTTGTTTTTGGTAACAGCAATTTGGTAATATATTCCTTAGAATGATATAAAATTCTTCAATTATCCTCAAAATTCCTTATATAGTAAAATAAACTGAAACAAAATCCAAATATATTTAACATTCCGCAGTTAACCAATAGAAAATGTGTTGCAAAATTGTTGAATTATAATCAGAGAACACTAGGAAACTCAAAAGATTACATAAACAATGTAACACATGCAGGGCCCGACTTAGACTACCTGGAGCCTCGGGGCAAGCCTATTCTGGGAGGCCCCCTTACAGCGGCATAAGAGCTCTTTAGGTTGCAGAATTTCTGCATACACCTGTAGGGGGGCCCCTTCCAGAAGAGGGGCCCAGGGCATATGCCCCGCCATTAGTCAGGGCCTGAACACATGTAGTTGTAAAGCTGCAAGATTTATTTCTCACACGAAATTTGTTAATTTGAAACCGCCATGTTTGCCAGAATTTAAAGAAATTTAACACAATAGTTATGGGGGGGAAAAAGGTCTTTTTTTTTTTTTTTTTTTTCAAAAAATAAAATAAATTTCTTCATTATTTAAATTACTTCATTGAAACGAAATTGCTCTCCACAGCTGAGTTTGTTGCCATCGCGATCTGCAAATCAATGAAATAACTACAAGGCAGACGATCTGTGTTTTCCCGCGGCCTTTCCGACCTTCCAAAATATTCTTGGATGAGGGCGTGTCTTTCGAGAGAGCGAAGCGTGATTACGATTGGCCACGGATTCCCGGACCTCGTGACCAGTAATAAGCTCATCGCCTGAAGGCGAACCCTGACTGGCCAAGCGAATCTAATGATGAGCTCTTTTGTGGTGAACATGCTTGCTGGGTTGGATACGCCCCTTTCTGCACGTCTAACTTGATGCAGATATTGTTAGTTACTAGAAAATTGGGAGCTTGATGGATGTGCTAAAATTACACTTCCCTTTCTTCATGTTTCGAATGCTTGTTTAGGATGCTTTTGCTTGTCGGAAGCAAACGAAATTATTCCTACAGCTGATTAAAGATCATTTAGTTTTGTTTTTTTCTTATCTGTTCGTGGAAAGAACACATTATGTAATAACAAAACACGCAATTTCTCTTCTGGTTGCATAAAATATTTAAATGTTTATGTAACACATACTATTATTATTATCAAATAAATAACAATTCATTTGCAAATCGAGAAAAAAAAAAGTCAAGTGTGTTTGTCAAAGAGAATTTAATTTAATTCAATCATTTTTTTTATTTTTATTTATTTATTTATTTTTTTTTTTTTTTAAGGAATTTCATTTTAATTATAACTATTTCTTATTTGATGAGTTTTGCATAATAAATTTAAAATTTCTGTTTTTTTTTTTTTTTTTTTTTTTTTTTTCTAATTCTAAAATAATTTTGAGATTTTCGTGAATTTACTTTTAAAAACGAAAAATGTAAAATTATTTGTATATTGAAAATATAATAAGGCATACATAATAATTGTTATTTTGACGATATACTATTTACTTATAAGTAAAAAAAAAAAAAAAAAAAAAAAAACACAATTTTTAAATAAATAAATAAAATGTACGTGCCTAAAGGTATTGTTGTTATAAGAGTTACATAATAAATCCACTCGTTGCTAAATGAAATAATCCAATTCATATAATTGCATTCTTTCACAGACGTGACAAGGCAATTATCGGTTTCGAGTCAATTATGCAAAAAAAAGAAAAAAAAAAAAAAAAAATTACGTATTAAGGGTTTCCTTTTTTTAATGATTGTTTTCTGTTTAAGTGAGTAAAAACCTATAAGTAACAGTAAACAATCCTGTGTTAATTTTGACAAAGCTGTATCTGCATTACGATTCCAAAACACCACACACACACAAAAAGAAAGAAAAAGAAAAACGAATCATTTCATTAATTTTTTTATTATTTTTCTCATTGTTGTTCTTGCCTCAACACAAATTTCGTTATCAGAATCTCAATTCTTTTATTGTTTTAACCAATTTTGTTGATTCAACCAATATTTGCTTGGATCAACAAAAATCTCACTCATTAGTTGTTTGCTTATCGAATTATCCAGTATTGCGTAACTTATCGAATACTGGATACCAGTATTCGATACTGGGTACCAGTTACAATTACTCTTTTTTTCAACTTTTATTATTATCAATTGAAGTCATTTCACTTGGTTAACAGGGAAAAGTAGTTGTTAAAAATTAAATTAAAATATCTTTAGAGCTATAATGACGTCAATGTTACCCCCTGCAAGTTTAATTTTTCTCAAAATTTTATATCAATTTTAATATTTACGCGTAAATTTATTTTCATTTCAAAAAAAAAAAAAAAAAAACTTTAAATCAACTCGTAAACATTTTTGGTAACAATTAAAAATTAAAATAAATTATGTAATTTTGTTTAAAAAATGGCTTCTTCTTCTTCTTCTTTTTTTTTTTTTTTTTTTTTTTTTTTTAGGGGTGTGAAAATCTATAAACAATGGAGTTTTTTTTAATTGTAGACCCGCGTTATTTCAACCTTGAGAACTCCACCCCCCTTTAAAAAAAAAATAGTTAATTCCTTTTGCACTGAAAACAAACATTTGGCATTTTTTAATGCAACAATTTAACATATTTTTATTACATTCGTATTTCCTTTCTTAGCTTAAAAAAAAAAAAAAAATGCCCTTATTTTTATATTTTTAAACTCAAAAATAAAATATTAAAAAAATAATTGCTGTTGTTGCTGTTGTTTCTAATCCCAGATATTCCAGCATAGGTTAGACCACCTCCATGGAGCCAAAAACTTCCAGAAAGTCTAAAAACAGTAAGCGAGTTCCTTAACCCTTTCGCTACCAGAGCCTCAGAAGAAAAACTGCCACCACAGCCCAGACGTCTTATTATTTAAATATGATACCAATTGTCATTTATTTTTGTGGGATGTATCTATAACGTTCTAACTAAGACCAATAACATCCTGTATCTATTTTATTGTTTTATAACATATCCCGTCTGTGTGCAACACGATTTGGTGCAAACAATTATCATAAACTGATAATGAACACCCGTCACATATTTGTGACGCCGGGCTCAGGTAAGAAAATCGGATCGTCACATATGTGACGCTGGTAGCGAAAGGGTTAAAAATACCCTCGTCTTTTGTAAAATTCAAGCAGTTAAAAAACAAATACGTAAAAAAATAAAATAAAGTAATAAATAAAAAATTGTTTTAAAGACAGAATTTAGTACGGATGACTATTAATTTCAATTGTAAAATTTTTATTTCTTTTGACCATAAAACTGGGCCACGTATACTTTTTTAAATGACTGAAATGAATTAAAATGAAGTGTTTGCTCCTAATTTTCATACTTTAGTTAATTTTAAAAAATCCAATGGCGTGTCGAAAAACTGTTTGCACCCCTGGATTCAGAAAAATCTCCCCTTTCATTGGGTACCGAATTTGTAACGACAGGATTGATATTTCTAATTCATTTTGGAGTTACACAAAACTGATCTACAAAAACTGGTGGCGACGTTTTTACACAGATTGAAACTAATAGTCCTCCTAATGCCTAGTCCTTAAAAAAAAAAAAAAAAAAAAAAAAGGCGAGACAATTTGCACGTTTTCTGATTTTATTCTTAATAGAAAATGAAAAGGTAAGAAAATAAAGACATACATTTTCTTTATTTAAAATTTAATCACTGATTTATAACAATTTTAACATCGCATTTTTAACATTTTATAACAATCGCATTTATAACAATTTTAACTCTATCGAGAAAACGCAGTAGTATATAATATATCGTGACGTCCCTCTTTATGACAACAAACGGAAGTAATTAAGACTCCTATATAGGATCTCTAGGAGTAATCGTTGTTTACATTCGATTTCGTGCTTTGCTTTGCTTCTTGAATCAGTGAAATAGGTTTTGTATGTTATAATAATAACGGATATTAAAAAATTGTTTTATAAATATTGTATTGTACCATTTTGCACTAATACAACGGCTAAAGTTTCTCAAAAGTTATTCTTTAGCGTTCCACAGGATCCTATGAAACGAAAACATTGGACAACCGCCATGAAAAAAACAGTTGAAAAAAATGAAAATGGAAAATGGTGATAATGATATTAAATGTAGACCGGATTAGGCCTGGCGAATTTTGTATTTTTCTTTTTTTTTTCTTTTGAGTTTTCAATAAACTGCGAGTAGTCCCCTTAGAAGCGCTCTACATCACTCCAAGAGTGATGAGCGGGGGCTGCTCCCTGTTAAATGATATTAAATGATTATAAGATGAAAAAGAAATGCTCAGAAATCACATAAACGATTGATAATTACGAAAGTTAAAACGAATTGCTGCTTACTAACCATAGGCTCATAAAGCGTAACGTCAGGCAGCGTTTTGAAATCACATGATTTTTGGTTAATTTTAAAGTTATTTTTTAAATTAATGATAACTTTTTTTTTTGCATTTTTAATAAACTTTTTGAAATTTATGGGCCTAAATCTATCAGAAAAATAGGATTTTGTTCAAATCCCCCATGTGTGCGAATTCCTCATTGTGGAAACGAATTTTTCCATAAAATAATTTGGGCCTTGAATGTCGGCGAGACGATATTGTGCTCGCCTGAAGGGTTGAATGCTTCAACTAGCGCACTGTGTGAAAATTGTACTGCCGTACACTTTTAAATTTTTACCCGACCCCCCTCTTCAGCAGATAATAGAAGACCGATTTCTTCACTTGCGTGGCTGCACGATCTGGCAAATAAGAAAAGAACCCAGTCGTTAACAGGAACGGTCTGAAAAAAAATAAATAACCAAATTCTCAACACCCTTTTATCACTGCTTTTTTTTTTTTTTGTTCCTTTATTTTCTCGCTTTTGTTTCGCCTCGGTTAAACGGAGATCGGTTTAAATGTGATTTATACGCGTTTGTTTAGAACAAACCCGTCTAATTCAACAGACTTCGTGGGTCGATTTATTATGTATTTTATACCGGCATGCCTCATTGCGTGTGTGCGTTAGTATTCTACCAGGCCCTTGAAAACGTTGGAATGCAAATCATGCTTTTTTCTCATCTCCAAAATTCATTTCGATTTATCTTTAATTCTTTTCTGATTTGATATGAGTGGTCTGCGATTATGATCTGAATAATTGTTTTAATGCTGAGGTTGAATCATCTTTGAATTTCATAAAATTTTGCACTGATATTATTATATTTTATTATTGTATTACTATATATATATATATATATATATATATATATATATATATATATATATATATAATCGTTTTCAATACCCTTAAATTATTCTTGCCTCATAAGTAAATTAATATGCAAGTGATACGTTTGTTTCTCTTTTAGTTTGATTTGTTCCCCAATTTAATTGTGTTTTAATTTATAGTTGAAATCTTTGAATGGATGGTCAATGATAGTGATTTTATATGATCTTATATATCACTGCCTTAGAAACAACTCGATTTTTTATTACTTTGCTGTTATAATTCTCTTTGAGAAAAATGTAGCAGATTTTTGAAGAAATTTCAAATTTATTTTTTTTACATTTGTTAACTTTTTCAATATATTTTATTTTGTATAATGCTTCACTTTCAAATGTAATTATTTATTGATTAATTCAAGTCTTATTTCCTGGTGTTTGATCATCATAGTGACAAATAAAGTGTGATAGCGTCGGCGTCCAAATGCCTTATTTGACATTTGAATGAAATAAAATTTAGATAATTTGGTTGATTTCATATGATGCGACAAAGACATGCCATCATCAAACAGCTGTTTTTTTCAATTTTAAATTACTAAATATTAATTTATTTAAATGAATTTTAGTACTTGATACTTTATGTCCAGCTTATAAAAAAAAAAAAAAAAAAAAATTCCCTTGATACAGTAAAGCACCGTTTACACGTCTTTTTAGTGAAGTCCCCATTCATTCCTATTCATTTTAATGCAAAAATTCTCGGTTTATACGCCGTTAATATCGGTTATACGTCTTTGCCACTTTACTAAAAATCGCAAAATGTCTCGGCCTGTCATTATTTTCCATTCTAAATAAGATGGATTTTTCCTAGAAAGAATCTTAAATGGAAGAACACAGGAAAGATCAAAGAACACTGATCAAAGAATCAATTGAATTCACAGTAGAATTTTCAATACTCATACACAAGCAGCAAATCAAACGAATATTAAAGATTTTTAACGTTATTAAATAACTATCTGTATAGACATAAATCGTTATTATTAAAGATATGCAATATATATAATTAATATTTAAAATGTGTTTATATAGTTGTTAAGAAATGTAATATAATACTCAATATATGCTATATGTAATAGTCATGCATTAACACGTTCAGCGCCACGCGAATTCTCAATAAAATCCATTAAAATTCCTTAATGATACGTATTATCCTGTAATAAATAAAAATTAAGTAATTTTTCAATAAATTTTCAATAATTACTTAAAACAATGTAATATTTTTAGTTTTATATCATATTTTACACTGTCAACCATTGACGCGACTTTATATCATATTTGACACTGTCACCCACTGATGGGTGACATGGCGTTCAACGTGTTAATAGTATTATTTTTCTTACTTTTTATAATAAAACTTTTTTTTTTTAATTAATTATTGTCTTTAAAAAAAGTATAATATACATTTACTAACTTAAGAAACTTTATTAATTAGTATTTTCATAGAGATTTTGCTTAAGTGTCATTACATTAGTAGTAATCAAAGTTTTATTATTAAAATTTCGATTATACGTCTTTTTATTTATACGTCCTTTTACGTCAGTCCCTTGAAAGACGTATAAACAGTGCTTTACTGTATATAAATATTTAATTGCGTGACAGACATGATATATGTAAAAAATTAGAATTATATTTTGCTTATTTAATTTTAAATTTTCTTTCTTTCTTTCTTTCTTTTTTTTTTTTTTTTTAATTAATAATATGCGAAAATTTTGTATTGTGCTATTTGATATAGGTTTTATAAGTTTGTTATCAAGAAAAATTAAAAAATAATTGACTTAATTGAAGCTTAAAAATCAGTCTTTTAGTCCACTTTTGCGTGAAATAATGAACCATTTAATAATTTTTCATTAATTATTTTTGAATGTTCAATTGTAGAGATGCAAAAGTTTTAAATTGCATATATATTAAGAATAATAGTCTAATAAAATTTTAGCATTCAAATATATTGCATTTTAAATCAATATTTTAACTGTTTCTTAATTTGAATTTTCCCCTGCAACCGTAACTATATTCACAGATTGCAATCTTTTGTTCCATGAATAATTTTTTTCTTTAAGGGGACAGACTACTTTTAAAAATAAGAAAATAAAGAAAATTTTCGATCAACTTTCAGAATTTAAAAAAAAAAAAAAAAAAAAACTGCATGTACAAACATTTTTATTTATTTATTTATTTATTTATTTTTATTTTTGTGTGTGTGTGTATGTTAACTGGTATGACATTACACTATTGATTAAAAATATTATTTTGGTTTACTTTAATATATATATATAGATAGATAGATATATATTTACTGCAGATTATAATAATAAAAAAAAAAAAAAAAAAAAAAAATCAAGGGTGTTTTCACATTGCGCGCAGGACATTTCAAAAATTATTGGAAATATGAACTTAATTTTTTTTTAACCATGCATTTTGACATAATGAATAAAATGAACTAAAAATAAGAAGTTCTGTTCAACAGAAATATATATATAATATGATTGCGGAAATACAAAAATTTGGACGGTAATTTCATATTTCAAATAAACTCCATTAATTAAACACCATGTTATTAAAATAATTGAAAACTTTTAGTTCAGATTCTTACTTTAAATGTTTTGTTCCGTTTAATGTAAGAGCTATTATAGGATAAAGGATATTGTAATTGAGATATCTTGTGCGCAGAGTGAAAGCACCCTTGAATTTTCTAAAAAATAATCTGATATATAAATAATTTTCCATTTTAAAGCAAACCAAAATAACATTTTTAATGAATAGACGTAATGTCATACTAGTTAAACCAACAAAAAATTTTGCTTGTACATGCATTCTTTTTTTCTTTTTTTTTTAGTTTAATTCTGAAATTTGATCGAAATTTTTCTTCGTTTTCTTATTTTTAAAAGTGATCTGCCCCATAACCCTTTCAGGGGCACCGGTCACATAGGGCAAACGCAAATTTTTTAATTCCCAATTCCAAAAACTGGCCCGGATTATTTTATTTTATTTTATTTATTTATTTATTTATTTATTTATTATTATTATTATTATTATTTTGTAATAAAAATTTCTTTTATAACTCAGAGGAATAACTTAATTTATTTCTTCTCTTTTAATACTGTTGGTAAATTCTGATGGCTTTTAGTTTTAAATGAGAAAATTTGCTTGCCCCTCGAAGGGTTAATCCTCTTAATGTAGTTTACAGTTTTCGATGTAAGTTTTTCTGAATTTGTGTTACTTGGTTTAAAACCTACTCTTTTACTTATTTCATACGTAATATTGGAACGGGTTGAGTCTTTTCCCCTGCCTCCAATGTACCGTTGTAGTGAAAGTAGTTTTACAGTCAAAATGAATTAAAGGGGCAGTCCTTACACTTCCAATAAAGTCGGTATGAAACTGTCCAATAAGAGACTGTCACACTGGAGCAGTTTAACCCATTATCTACTGCATTATATATTTTTAGAAACATATTTTTTTTAGCTACTTAAGAGTATTTTTTAAAAGTATCTGCATTAAAAATTATTTATGTATTTAAAGAAAAGCACACTACAGAAACATCCAATTACACTGTTGCTTGAATAAAGCTATAATACAATACATCAAACATAGACACACACACACACACACAAAAGTTATAAATTTAAAAATTCAAAGCACCTAGTCTTAAAAACAGTAAAAGACATGTTAAAAATATCCAAATTTACAGAAAGCTCCTTAAAAATTTTGTAAAATTTATACAATGAAAAATTACCAATATAATTATGTTTTAAAAATTGGAGTGACAAATAAATTATTATTTCTAAGAGACTTGGTTGGCACATTAATTTGAATACAGTTAAGAATATCACTGCAATCAATAATATTTTTGATAAAATTATAAAAATAAAAATAAATATATAAAGGTCACGACGAGATTTTAAACTAGGAAGGTTAAAAATACTTCGCAGATACGAGGAAGAAATGGCCTTAATATAAATAAGATTACTTTTAAAATATAAATAACGTGCAAATTTAGTTTGAACTTGCTCTAGAATTTTGATTATGCATATTATCTCGTCATAATAATTAATGAGGATTTTGTGCGGTGGTATTTTAGTGTAGCACTAGCACATAGAGGTTGAAAAAGATATTTGGACTTTAAAGAAGTGTAAAAAAGTATTTCATTCTTATGTTCCTTGTATTTTTTCTAAGATGGATGGGAAATTCTAGAGGTTATTAATTATAACACGCAAAGACCGTGAAAAATGCCAAGCAAAAACAGCGAGAATGCTCTGTGAAATCCTTTCTGAAACAAAAAATGGCTCAAGTAGCGTCCAGCGCCATGTAGTGAGATTAGAGTGAAATCTGTTCTTATAAATACCTTTGATATTTCTTCCATAAATTTTATTTTATTCGTTTCTAAAACTAATAGTACGTTAAAGTACCATCGGTTACTGCAGATAAAGGGTTAACATTGGATTTTAAATCTCGTTGCAATTTGTGACGTCCTACTTCATCGAATTGATTTCCCTTAACATTATTCAAACTCGAGCCACTTTTACTTTATTTATTTAAATTTTCCAAATGGTTTATTGCAATTCCTATCTACCCATTCCTTACTCCACACTAAATATTTATATATATATATATATATATATATATACCGCTTTCATCTAGAACGAATAAGTGGTCATTTTCTAAATCCCTGAACTATAAATATAGATTTCCGAGCTATGCGAATAAAGCACGCGAATAAGCTGGATAGACGAAATGATCGAGAATTTCTAGTCTATACATTTCTAGATGGTGAAACAATATTCTGAATATTCTGAATCCTTTGTACTACGAGAAATTCTCTCTTGTTTTTCTAGAATTGGATCATAAACCAAGATTATAGTTGCTAAAACATGCCTCTTGTATTTACATTTATTTGCTGAAATTTTTACATAAGTTTGACCTCTATATTCTAATGGGGATTTCTAGAACTCGCTTTCAAAGGAGACTAGAATTTATAAGGATGACATGGAATTATTTTTGCTAGAGCCACAATCTAGATTCGTCAGTTACAGAATTTTTTCTCAGTGCACCCCACGCGTTTTGCTCTGATTATAAGTAACTAAATTATTGTGTTTCTATTTCAACATGTACGTCATGCAAAGTTCTTATTTTGAGATAGGTTAATATTTATATTGCGTTTAATAATTTTTCAATGATTTTGATTTGCGTATATAATAGACTTTGTTTATTAGCATTTGTTTATTCAATTTGAAGTATCCTTTATAATTATTGCGATCGTCTTTCCCTTATTTTTTATTGGTGGCTTATTTGAGAATTTCATCGTATTCCGATGAAAAAAAAAAAAAAAAGCATTAGAGAAGTTATAGTTTAACCACGTCTAAATATATTTTAATATTAATAAAATATAGAAAAAATCGTCTCGAAACGTCTGAACAATGCTTTTTAAAAAGAGGCTTTCAGCTCAGTTGGTGAAAATAGCCATTATTCCAAGACTAAAAAACTAAATTTCTTTTATTATTATTATTATTGTTGTTGTTGTTTCAATATTAGTTTATAAATATCCGCATACAACTCTACCTAAGACAGCGGAGCCCGATTTTCTATTTGCTGTATTAGGGGAGCTTCTTTCTATCGCCACTGGAAGATAAAGCCCGTGTTTATTATATGGGGAAATTTGTATATGGAATTACCCATTACCAAATGTATTTTTTTTTTTAATTACGTTTTCACATTCTAATAATTCATAACCGGTAAATTAGTACTGGTTTTCTAAAAATTGATTTCTTTTATTTTATTTTATTATTTTGAGTTAAAAATGTGAAAATCAGCTAAGCGCATTCATTTTTCTCATTTCTTTAGATTCATATGGAAAAAAAAAAAAAAAAAATTAAACAATAATTTTTTTTAGAAACGAGTACTAACTTAACGGCCGGTAAGTTTTATTTTCTGATTATTAAAAAGAAAAAAGTTTTAGCTAATGAGTAATTATTTAAACAAATTTCACCATAGAGTTACACGGTATTGGTTCGTCTTTGACGGGAAAATTGTAAGAGGAAATAAAGAGCCTTCTCATCTCGCCGAGAGTTAATATCCATGTCCTTAAATGGGGATATTCTTTTGAAAAAAAAAAAAAAAAAACTTTATATATAAAAAAATATATAAAATAGATAGGGTAAGTGCACCAGTGATTGACACTTTTAGAGCAATCTCTGATGTTTTTAATGTTCTAGTCATCAGAAAATATTTTTAGAAATTTTAAGTTAGTAGTTATGGCATGAAAGACACCCAGAACCACATATATGTTAAAATATATACATCTGATATTTTTTTTTTTTTTTTTTTTTTATGAATCTTTATTTGACACCCACTCAGTGTTCCAGTAATTGACACTGCCAGTTTTTCATTTTATCAGTAATTGTCCCTCTATGTTCCAGTGTTTCACAATGCTAGTTATTAATTTTACCAGTTATTAGCACCCTATGCTCCAGTGTTTGTCATAATATGTTAAAATTCTTACATGTAAAATATATGATTTTATTATTTTTCTTATTTATTAATTATTTCGGGATAGATGTCAATTACTGGAGCATGCCAATCACTGGAGCTACTACCCTATAATAAATTAATATAACAAACTATTATTGATATGAATTGTTATTATAAATAAAAAACAAATAATTATTACTACAGTTCAACCTCGAAAATCTGGACATGCAAAATACGGAAATCTTTAAATTCGGACATTTTTCTGGTTTTAGTTTTATTTTAAAAATAAGATTTTGCGGGACCTTATTTCCAAATTTCTTGTTGAATGCAGTTTAAAATCCTTTTTACTGAACATAGAATACATAAATATATATTACTTACATATTTTTATACTGCTTGATTGTTAATTAAAGAATTTACTTTTAAAAAACAGATAAAATAAAAACGGAATAATAATAATAATATTAATAATAATAATAATAATAATAAAAACCATTAGAGTGAAACAGCTTTAAATTGGTGAAATGCTTTAAAACATTAACATAAAAATTACTTTGTTTTCTATAGTTTTATTTGAGTATTTTTTTTTTTTTTTTTTTTTTTTTTTTTGTAAATGAATAAATAGTTTATTAGCAGTTATTTAGCAGGCATTATCAATTGACGATAACATTTTAGTTTAATGTGTTTATATTTCAATTTAAAACTATTAATTATTTTAATTCTAAATTAAATCTATTATATTTTTATTATTATAATTTAATTCGCCAATTCGATCGTCGTTTATTTTTACTAGCATAAAAATTTCATTTTGTATGTTATTATAATATCATAAAAAAAAAATATTTTTTTTAATAAATCTCTTAAATCCGGAAAATTCGCAAATTCGAAATCACCGCGGTCCCACTGATTCCGGATTTTCGAGGTTCAACTGTATTAATAATTAAAGTTTCCATTAATCTTATTAATATTTTGTCTCGCTCCAAACCTAATAATACAATGTAAAAAAATTCACTAATTTATCTGAATGTTTATACAGAGTCTGTAAATTTACTATAATTATTCGTTAAAAGTATATATATCAAGATTCTCATTCTTTATTCTGTAATTTTAGCTATTTCTTTTAGTTAATTTCTCAACAAAAATTAAAAAATGAATGTTTTTACTTTAGAAAAAGCATTCTAAGTCACAAATACATTCTCGCCAATATAATTAATATCATTAATATTAGTCATTAAGATGTATGTATAAAACAGATTTTTTAAACATCTCCGTCTCTTTTTCTCCGTAACTTCACATAAGACTTAAGATAAATAATTACCAGTAATTTTCTATTGAAATTTTTAACAGTGTATAGGAATGCATCTCATTCATTTAAATTATTGCGAAAATGAATATAAATAACTTAATCAATCTTCGACTTAATGGGTAGACAGTCCCTCTTGCCACTTCCATATTCAAAGTCGTCTCTGAAAACCATCCATCATCTTCCCAAGATTCCATGCACCCCAGTGTTAAATTTCAGCAGACACGCCAGTAATTGAAAAAAACAGCTGCTGAAACAAAATCGGCTGGTGTCGATACTGATAGGAATGCGATCATAATTTTTACCGCGAAAAGGGTGTGTTCAGAACAACTTCGTTACCTATTTGCGATTTGTTTTATCTATCTGATTTAGTATAATAATAATTACTACAGGTGACCTGTTTGTTGGTATGCGTACATTGCTTTCATGCGGAAACCAAACATTTAACTTTTATAAACAATTTTTCAGTGTTTTGTGCATCCACATGTATTTGCATGCTTATTTAAGTTTAAACTGTAAGCGAAATAAAATTAAATTTGTATAAAATAAAAGGAAAAATATATAAAAATCTAATTTATCACAAATTATTATAAATGACATTATTATAGAATGGAATAACAAAATTTTAACAATATTAATAAACAAGATACAGCGAAACCTCTCAAGTTGGACACCCCTCTAAGTTGGACGCTTTTTCTCGGAACGAAATGTATCCATTAACATTATGTCTAACCCCTATAAGTTGGACACCTCTCTAAGTTGGACACTTTTTCTTGGAACCGTAGGTGGACACTTTTTCTTGAAACCGTCCAACTTAGAGAGGTTTTACTGTAATATATTATAATACATACCGGGTGCGCCAAAAGTTCATGAAAACTTTAAAAAATCATTAAAAAAGAACAAATGGTGATAAAAAAAGTGCGGTTTGCACAAAGGACATCAGAAAGAGGACGGATTTTTTTTAAGAAAAAAAAAATAGTTCAAAAAATGACCGTTAGGTGGCGCTGATGTTGAATACGTTAAGCAAATTAATACAGATGAGTCATACATTAAAATATAATGAGCAGAACCACAGTACCAATACAATTCTACATTTTCAAAGATTTATTTAAGCTGAAGTTGTTCAACATGACCTCCACCACATTACATTGTACAGTTGTTAGGAATTTTTGCTAGTGTTCGGACACTTTTGTTACCGACTGTATGGAGCAAGTAAGGCGAGTCACAACACTTGTGACAGTTGAGTACAGCATGTCTGGATAAATCCCAGAAGAGTCCATGTGCATTCAGGTGTTTTGTTAACAATATAATTTGCATAAATCAGATTCGTGTATGCACCACAGCGCCACCTAACGGTCATTTTTTAAATTAATGTTTGTTTTTTTCTCTCTCTCTAATCCGCCTTCCTTATGAGCATTCATGCAAACCACACTTTTTTATCATCACTTGTTCTTTTTTAAGGAATTTTTAAACTCTTCACGAACCTTTGGCGAACCCGGTATATAATTTTAAGCAAAAATTTCAAGCCAAGAATTCAACATATGCAGTATCAACTTTATGTGTTACATTTGTGTAACATTTATTACCTAAGGTTAAACAATGTTTTCATTTCTTTTTTTAATTAATTAATTTCTTTATGTTGCATTTCTGTAAAATCTATTACTTAGTACTAAATACTTCTTCTCCTTTTCTTTTTTAGAATTCTTTTTCTTAATTAATGAATTCCTTAATATGTTGACTTTGTGCAAAATTTATCACCTATTATTATTACTATCATTTTCGAATTCTTTTATTTTAATTACTGAATTCTTTAATATGTTACATTTGTGCAAAATTTATCACCTGTATTAAATATATCTTCTTCTTTTTGTTTCTTTTTTAGAATATTTGTTCTTAATTAGTGGAATTCTTTAATACGTTACCTTTGTGTAAAATTTATCACCTATAATAATAATAATTATTATTATTATCGAATTCTTTTATTTTGATTACTGAATTCTTTAATATATTACGTTTGTGCAAAATTTATCACCTTGTATTAAATATTTCTTCTTCTTCTTCTTCTTCTTTTTTTTTTTTTTTTTTTTTTTTTTTAGAATTCTTTTTCTTATTCTTTAATACGATGTCTTTGTGCAAAATTTATCACCTCGTATTATTATTATTATTATTATTATTTTTTTTTGAATTTTTTTCTTATTCCTTAATACGATGTCTTTGTGCAAAATTTATCACCTCGTATTACTTTTTTTTTTTTTTTTAAATTTCTTTTTCAGATAATGAATTCTTTTATATATTGCATTTCTGTAAAATTTACCGCCTAGTATTATTTAAAATATTTCTTCCCCCCTTACTCTGGGAATGACTATTTATGAATGAATAAATAATTGCCCTGAAATAGTAATTCTTTCATTATCGATCATTTTCTATCGTTTATTTTGGTAAGTTTCTATAAATATTAGTATATATATATACATATATATATATAAACAAATTTTGAAGTAAACTCTTCTCTAAGGAAATAGCACCCCGCACAATACATTCTTTTACAAACTCTCAGTTACCTGAATGAAAGAAAACTTTTTAGCGGAATTCCTCAGGGCGCCAACATCATTTTTTCGGCACCCCCCGCCATGCGACAGCAAAGGGTGCCCCGAGATGAATGGTGTGGAGTACCCCGTGTGGCACTATAATTTATTGGTTCCCCTCTCACCCTCCGTGCCATGGAATGCTAGTCCCTTGCCACAACATCGAACAAATAATGAGAGGTCTGAGGAGTTCTGTCAGGTGTCAGTGGTTGCCGCACCTGAAAGGATATGCCGGCTGTTTACATTATATAAACAATACGACAATGTTGTATATATATATAATATATATATACAGTTTATTTATCATAATGTATAATATCTATAATATATATGGATATGCATATGGATATATATGTATATATTATATATAAATGATAGATATCGTAATAAAATTTAACCTTAAAATTTAGCAATTAATAGATATAAAACAATACCAACACAACAAAAATAGAACTGATTGTAACATATAGGTAAGACTGACATAAATATGTTGCAATACAGATTAAGAACCAATAAGAGGCAAAAACAATATATATATATATATTCTTTTCTTTTTACTTTCAAAATAATTTGAATTTCTGCTATTCATATACAAATTCAATTTCATTCTTGCACGTACGTGTAAAAAAAAAAAAAAAAAAAAAAAAAAAGAGTTTTTTTTTTTTTTTTTTTTTTTTTTTTTTCTGTTATATATTTACTTGACTTGTAAAAGAATTTCATTTCCGGGTTTCGAAAGATTTACACGTTTTAAAAGCTACAGAGCACGATTTTACAATTTTCAGTCAATGTCTGTCTGCCAGTCCGTCTGTCTGCCTGTAGAGTTTCCCGTAATTTTGAAAAAGAGCAAGGTGCTGGCACCTATGAAAAAATGGGGCAAGATGCCACTAATAAAAGAGAGTGTAAAAAAGCAAATTTTATAATAAAGAGTATTTTACTTTGTGTAAAACGGATATCCAGAATATCTAAAAATAAACAATCACAGTACTATTTCTATCCAAGGAGGATATATTTCAGGGTCGAGTAGGGCATATTTTGAGATATAAGAAGGGCATGTTTTGGAGGGCAAAGAGAGTACATTTTTGTTTGTTAAGGGACATCTAGGGTGCTCATTAAATTTTAATGTGGAGGAAGTGTTCAACCCCATTTTCAAAAGTTCTAGGTTGAACCCTGTTTCTGTATGTGTGTGAAAACTTTTTCTGTGTGTAATGTGTGTAAAAATTTCGCAGCAGCTCTAGCTCAGTAATGAATGAACAGAAATGCATACAAATCTATATGTATTCGCGCATCTTGAGACAAATTAGTGCCTATCAACTATTGCAGGAAATCACCCAATATATGGCTTTGCTATCTTGTTTTTTCAAAATTTTTAATATGGCAGTATGGGACAAAATTTCGCACGAATGTGCCCAACGAGCAATTGTTTTTATCTAATCATGATCATGAAATTTAAAAGAATTGTATTTGTAATAGTAACAGACAACTAAGAAATTTCTTTAGTGTGTGTAAGGAGCATTGTTTCCCCCTCCTCGGGGGTGGGGAGGAGTATCCCTCCTCAAGAAATGTAAATTTTCGACATGGATGTTTATCAGAAGAATTTGTCAATTCATATTTTTAAAACGAATGATTGAACTATAGATCTGGGATAATTTGAAACAAAGTTATAGATTTTTTTTTTTTAACAAATAAATAAATAAACCCCCCTCAGATGGTGTCTGTAGGGCACAAAATCAATTTTCTTCCGATGAGTAGTGTTATGTTTCTTTGAGATGAAAATCGTCTGCATTCATTATGAAAAATAATCTTAATAAGTAATAATTTTAATGTACTGCATAAATTTGTATAGGAAAATATCTGAGAAAATTTGTGATGACCAGAGCATGCTGACGTTACTTTTTCCTTTCCTTAGCTATCTTCGGTAATTTACTTGCTAAAAATATGTACTATATCCAAATCTACCATCGCCGGTAGCGAGACTTGCAGAAATTGGGATCCAATCCAGGTAGAGGCGGATTTAAGTTAGATATGCCCTAGGCTCATTTCGCTATGGCGCCCTCTCTATGTTTTGAAACAAATCTATTATAATAATAACAGTAAACATAATTTAACTAAGGTTGAATGGGTTTTATATCGCATTAGAGCCATACAATAGGCAATTAGCGACGGTCAGAAGGATGTAACTAAGCCTAATTATACCATTCTTCATTCTTAATAGATCAATCATGCAACTGTGCAACATTGCATGTAATAATCAGTTTATGATACCGTTTTGTTAAATAAATCCTTGTCGAATCATGTTCCTAGACTGACTAAGTACATGATTCGACAAGGATTTATTTAATAAAACAGTATGAAGTGAAATGTACTTTTTTTTTTACATAGGAATTATTACTAACGCTCGAATAATTTTGCTGCGGACTGTAACAAACAAAAATTTTACAAAAATCAAGACATATTCCGTGTTTACAAAGAAACCATGCTCTGGTAATGATAGCTTTTAAAAAAACACCAGAAAATAATTCAGTTATTTACTCGAGTATCAGGAAAAATCTTAAAGCTAAATAAGATGTTCCCATTACGGACATTTTTATTTCACTATTAAAAACCACTTTGTAACATTCAGTTTAAATGCCATTAGGGCTTCTCCCATGAGCAACACAAAGGCTCGGTGTTCCGTGAAATATTATGGCTTTCACGCTGTGTTTACGGTTTAGAGATAGAATTTTAACGACATTTTTAAGAGATATTTCATCGGCCGTTACGTTATCCGCTTTAGAGCAGGGGGTATGTCTCCCGGAAAAAATTCCATAAGACCTTGTCGTGACGGTTCTTGCAATCTTCTAGAAAGATCGTTCTAGTTTCAATGACGTCTTGTTCTAGTGGCTGAACACCTAGAGTGAGTCGTGAAAACCGTAGAATACTTTGAACTTCTTTTATGTATATATATGAATATTATTATTATTTTTTTTATTATTATTTTTTTACGTCTAATTTGATTACAGCGTGTCCCAACTGAGCTGTAATCCTAAGCCTTTCAGATTTTTTGGATTCCGTACAGGGGCTCCAAAATTTGAATAAGAATGTTGCTTAGAGCATATAGTATAGGTTTTTCAAATTGAATTCACCCTTTTGCAAATGAAATTTACACGTTTACAAATTAAATTCACCCTTTTGCAAATCAAATTCACGATATAGAATAATTTTTGAAAAAAAAAAAAAAAAAATCAAATAATGTGTTGATTATGTGGTAAGAAATCAAAAGTTTTTTATTTTAATTCATATAATTACATAATTACATGTGGAGATGAAAGTATATATGAAAATTGTGTTCGAATAATTCAGTAATAATAATCCAAGGAGAACCATTTATGAGAAAACTAGGTTGTTGTTGTTGTTGGCGTATGCCACTCGGAAATTCCGAGCCCCGGTAGTGGAACTACCCGGATTCAAGGCAAGAGGGGTGCGCCTACCGTTTTTTTTTTTTTTTTTTTTTTTTTTTTAAGGAACGCCACATAGGGAGGAAGAACGACTTTAGCTCCAGAAGCTGGTGAAAGATGACACCACCAGCCAAACAACAGGAACTCGAATTCTGATCCGGATCAGGGCCGAGTTAAACCCATGTTCTGGTACCCCAGAGGTATAATTTTTTATGTTTTTATGTGAACTTGGAGGACTTTGTGACCACGACGGAATTTAACGTGAACCAGTCTCCATTAGCGTACACGACGCTTAAAAAAAAAAAAAAAAAAAAAAAAAAAAAAAATGTTTAAAATTAATTTTTTTTTTATAGAAAACTGGGCAATTTACAATCAAAAACTAAAATAAAAGTGTATTATTATAATTTTTTTCTTTACTATTCAAAAAGTTTCTAAATTCCCTGATTTCCCCCCGTTTTTGCCATAAAATTCGAAATTTCCTTAGTTTCCCTTATTCTTTAATAAATTTCTCACATTCCCGTGTTTTTCAGGTTTTTCCTAAATTTCAGGTACCGTAACAACTCTGTTATTATCTTTTCTTTCTCATTATCACTCTTCAAAGTACGTCGAAGGGTATCGAATATATAATTTCAAAACGACTTTATAGAAGCGTATAATCACAGCTGGTTGCTACAAAATCATACACTACTGTAAGTTGATTCAATTACAGTGCTCCTCATATCGAGGAGTTTTCATTATCTCTGTAATAAATGTCGTTTTCAAACTATTCGAAAAGACAGAGGTCGAAGTTTTTCAAGAATCCAATACTTTCTTCTTACGTACATACAAGAAAGTAAAAAGAAAAAAGAAAGAAAGAAATGTGTTTTATTTGAAGATAGCTTTATTGGAAAGAATTTTGCTCCACCGTTTCGGCGCAATTGAAGCAGCTATCAGTATGCCACGGTGGCACAATACTGAACGTAAAAATACGGTCACTCGAACTACCCATAAGGTTTCCCACACTTGTAATAGCTCTCCTATCAGAGATACCTGTCTCCGCTAACCCCTCGATTTGACCTCTCGTTTCAGAGACGGGACAGGCCGACAAGTTATGACAGTGGTTACCTACTCCGGATACCCCGGAGGTATCTCCCACGCAGGGAGCCCCCACAGTGAGTGGGGGATTCGAAAATATCTCCAGCAGCGGTGGGGAGAGCGTTTACCATAAAGTTCGCTGCAGGTAAAATCTATTACCGGAGTCATAGACACTGGAATGGCTTTTCGAATAATTCGGAAAAGCCATTCATTACAGGGAAATTGCGCTGCAAGCTTCTCGATATTGTAATTTAATTAACTTGCAGTGTTTGGTTGTGTAGCAACCAGCTGATCATGTAGATTCTATAAAGGCTTGTAGAAATCTATGTTCGATACCCTTCGACATTGTTTGAGGAGAGATAATGAGAAAGGAAAGGGTTGCTAGTAGAGTACCTGAAAAACTCAAGGAATTAGATTTTTTTTTTTTTAAATAAGGAAAACTCACAGAAATTTTCAAAAACAGATGCAAAAACATGGAAATTCTGGGAATCTGAAAAAAGAAAAGAAAAGAAAAAAAAAAAAAAAAAAAAAAAATTATAAAATAAGGAAAACTCGTAGAATTTCAAAATTAATTACAAAAACATAAAAAATGCAGAAAATTTAAACTTTTTTTAAATAATAATAAAAAGAATCTGGAGTGACTCCACTCGACTTTCCGAACATTGAGTAATTAACAGTTTTGTAGATAAAGTAAAGAAAGAGGAGTTGTTAAATAAACAAAAGAGAGAAAATCATAATAGAGTGTTTGAGTATTTTTCTCCATATAGTACATGATGTTTTATTTAACGCTACTGAACTTTGAGCCCATAGATCATAATACTAAAGAATTTTTCGTTGTGTCCCTGTTGCCAGATCCCCCAAAATGCTTGCTTATAGTTAGTGCAACAGTGACTTGTAATATTCATATAAATTTTCAGCTCAATTGAGGAAGGCGTTTAGACGCTATCGCACTTTTAAAAATTTGGTCCCATAGCCCATAATGATAAAGAATTTTTCTTTGTGTCCCTGTAAAAAAACCGCAAGTGCTAGATTCACCAAAATCTATACAGTTCATACAACTGTGACCTATATCATGTGTACAATTTTTTTGCTCAGTTTAACAAGGCGTTTAGACGCTATCGCACTTTTAAAAATTTGGCCCCATAGGCCATAATGATAAAGAATTTTTCTTGGTGTCCCTGTAAAAAAAAAAACTATAAGTAACTAGATTCACTAAACACAATAGCGTTCGTGCTACGGTGAATTACAACAGACGTACCAACTTTCAGTTAATTCGAGCAAAGCATTTAGACGCTAGCGTGTTCACTCACACGCATACACACACACATACATACATCATCGTAAAAATAGTGAAAACGGACTCAGGGAACCTCAAAACGTATGGAAACATCAAAATCTCAAATTCGGATTTTTGATATGATTACAATACTTTCCTTACATATGTATGTTCGTAAAGTAAAAATCTGGAGTGACTCCACTTGACTTTTCCGAACATAAAGTAATTAACGGTTGTACAGTAAAGCACCGTTTATACGTCTTTCAAGGGACAGAAGTAAAAGAACGTATAAATGAAAAGACGTATAATCGAAATTTTAATACAAATTTAATGACATTTAGACAAAATTGATATGAAAATACTAATTAATAGAGTTTCTTAAATTAGTAAATGTATATTATACTTTTATTTAAGCCAATAATTAATTAATTAAAAAAAAAAAAAAAAGATTTATTATAAAAAGTGAGAAAAATCATACTATAAACGCATGACTGAGTACTAATTACATTTATCATATAGTGAGTATTATATTACATTTCTTAAGAATTATATAAACAGATTTTGAATATTAATTATTCATATTACGTAGCTTTAATAATAAGCATATGATTTATGTCCATACAGATAGCTATTTAATAACGTTAAAAATCTTTAATATTCGTCTGATTTGCTGCTTGTCTATGAGTATTAAAAATTCTACAGTAAATTCAATTGATTCTTTGATCAGTATTATTCGATCATTCTGTGTTCCTCCATTTAAGATATTTTCTAGGAAAAATCCGGCTTATTTAGAATGGAAAATAATGACTGGTTGAGAAAATTTGCGAATTTTAGTATAGTAGAAAAGACGTATAACCGATATTAGCGGCGTATAAACGAAGAGTTTTTGCATTAAAAGGAATAGGAATGAATCGAGACTTCACTAAAAAGACGTTGTGAATGTAAAAGACGTATCAACGAGAGACGTACAAACGGTGCTTTACTGTATAACTAAATTAAAGAAAGAGAAGTCGTTAAATAAACAAAAGAGAAAATTATAATAAGGTGTTTGAGTATTTTTACCCATGCAGTATGTTGTTTAATTTAATGTTATTGCACTTCAAGCATAATTTGAGCCCATAGGCCATAATGATAAAGAATATTTCATTTTGTTCGTGTAAAAATCTGTAAGCGATCAGTCTGTCATCAGAATCTATACTGTTCGTGCGACGGTAACTTATAACATGTTTATATATAAATTTTCAGCTCCATCATAAGTTGTTGAGACGCTATCACCCTTTAAATAATTTGAGCCCATAGGACATAATGATAATTTTTTTTTTTTTTTTTTTTTTTTTTTTGTTCCTGTAAAAAAACTATACGTGCTAGATTCTTCAAAATCTATACAGTTCGTGCGACGGTGACCTATAGAATGTGTATTGTTGCGTACTCGGGGATTCGTAAGTTGTACGAGAATAAGAGGCGAGACTCGTAAAAATTCAGGAGTTTTATTTACAGAGAATTCCAGAAAAATACAAGCCTATAAACTGAGTATCAGCTTCAATTCCACCAATAAACACAGTTTAATTAACAGCTGTCAACAGCAAAACAACAGTACAAGCAAGACTCATTCAAAGAGGCTTAGAACTCCTTCAATTGCAATGCAAGCATTAGTGAAACTGACTGACTCTGATCTCAGACTGACTCGGTTTGGCTTCCTTTTATACTGTTCTATCGGAACCAATGAGATTTCAGCTTCCATATTTGGTATATTACTAATAAAGATTTTCTCGCCAAGGTCGAAAAAAAAAAAAAAAAAAAAAAAAAATCGTCAAGGAGGGAAAAATTCGCCAAATTTGGCGCCAAATCCATTACCTGCCTCATTGGTGCTTTTTAATGCGTTTTTAAGGGGAAAATTAGGCTATTTTAACGCCCAAACAACTAGAAATGCAGAAAATTAACATTTTATCAACTAACTAAGCCTCTTTGAAAGGATTTATACAAAAATAAATACAATTATTTACAATCCCGTAGCAGTATAAATTTTCAGTTTATTTGAATAAGGCTCTCACACTTTAAATAATTTGAGCCTATAGGCCGTATGCCCATATGGCCCATAGGCAATGATAAAGAATTTTTCTTCGTATATGCAACAGTGACCTATAACATCTCTATAAATTTTTAGTTCATTCGAATAAGGCATTTAGGTACTATCGAAATGCCTTAAAATACCTTATTATGCACTTTAAATAATTTCAGCCAATAGGCCATAATCATAGCCCGTAGGCCATCATGATAAAAAAAAAAAAAAAAATCCCTTGTGTCATTGTAAAAAAAAAGTATAAAAGCTAGATTCAGTAAAATCAACAGGGTTTGGGCTACAGTAACTTATACGTACCAACTTTCAGCTCATTTGAACAAAGTGTTTAGACATTATCGTGTTCACTATCTCTCTTTCTCTCCCACACAGACGCACATGCATCACCGTAAAAATAGCAAAAATGAAGTCAGGAAGATCTCAAAACCTATATGCCGAAATCTCAAAGTTGAATTTTGTCATGATTACAATACTGTCCTTGCATATATATATTTGGAAAGTAAAAACATAGTAAAAAAAATATATCTATATATATATAATAATGTTTTTATTTCAGTTTTTTAATTATAAATTGTCTAGTTTTAAAGAAAATATAAATTTTGATTTTTTTTTTTTTTTTTTTAAGCAATTTAGTGTACTATAAAATGCAGAAAAAAAAAAAAAAAAAAGTCATGATTTTTGCTCACTTATGCTAAGTTAATAAAATTAACACACTCCAGCTATGTCTAATTCACTTGTAAACATTATAAAAAGTCACCATAGAACTTGCGTTTTAAAAATAACAAGTACAAAACTTTGAATAAGCACCGCACCATAAAGTGCAAGAACTCGAAACAATTGTTTCAGGTCGAAAAAAGACATCTTTTCATCAGGCGAACAAAGTGGATACGAGTGCTGCAAACCTGAAACAATTAATGCGAGTTCTTGCATTTTATGGTGTTCATTCAAATTTTTGTACTTATTATTTTCAAACGCCAGTTCTGTGAAGCCTTTTTATAATTTTTGTTGCTCCTTTGGGCTTATTGCGCCAAGTAAGTAGTTTTACGAGTGTTTGATTTGTTAAATCCCCCCCCCCCCTTTTCTTTTTTTCCCCTTTCATTTCAAAAATATATATATATATTTTGCCTCCTTTTGTTTTTTGATTGGTGCGTTGTCGCTTTGTTTGCAGTACTCGTTCTTACTATGTTCGTCTAACGTAGGGTTGTGTCTTCTTTCGATTTGAAACAATTGCTGTGAATTCTTGCATTTTATGGTGTTTATTCAAGGTTTCGTACTTATGATTTGTAAACAGTTTAGATCCTAATGCTACATGATTGCTAATAGGAAGAGCTCGTGCAAATGTAAGTTTATTTATCAACTAAAATTTCTGGTGAAAAACTAGCGAAACCTGCGGATAATACACCGGAAATTATGGTATCTTACTTTTAAAAGAGACAGGAGAAAATTCAGATTTTTTTTTTTTTTTCCTAGATTGGTGTAGCAACCCTGAAAATGTTTTACACTAAGTTGCACCCGATTCCTTGCAATATGCGTAGTTGTAAAACAACGATGTATTTAGGCTATTATTCTTTCAAACAGTTTCGGTTTGTTTTGGATTGTCTTGTACATTATTTTGTATACTATAGGTTATAGACTGGGCTTTATTAAGTAGATTCCGAACTGCCACGAGCATTTCTGCTTTACTCGAGATTCGAACCCAGTAATCAGGGACCATCTAGAAATTTCTAGAATATAAGCACAACTCATTTAATGGGAGCCCTTTGATAATATGGTCACAAATAGTTTATGTTCCGGCAAAAAGGACAAAAAAAAAAAAAAAAAAAAAAAAAAAGTCTGCTGTAGCTACCACAAGATTTTCTTCTATATTATTTTATATAAATTTACGACGTACAAATTATTTATTAAAATTATTTTTCATGATGAAAATGCAGATGATTTTCTCTTTTCTTCTTCAGGTACAAAAAATACTACTACATGCTACTATTTTGGAGCCTAGAACAAGAACTTTTAGTTTTGCTTATTTCAGTCTACAGCTTTTTTCTACACTATTGTGGTCAAACTTATTTAAAAATATCCGCAAAAAGATGCCAACAAAATAGACGAGTTTTAGTTTTTATAATTATAAAAGTGTAGACTAGAAATTCTCGTTCATTTCCTCTATTCAGTTTATTTGTTTACCTTACACGCATAAATCGGAAATCCATATTTCTAGTTTAGGGATTCAGAAAATGACTATTTATTCACTCTAGATGAGGGCGATATATATATATATATATATATATATATATATATTTTTTTTTTTTTTTTTTTCCCTCAGTACTGAAAGAAGCATGTAGGGATGGGCGGGGGAACGGTGCGCTGGCGCAACTAATAGTACATGTGCCATGTATTTACTAGAAAACAGTTAAATTAATACCGTTTGTGACTCATATGTCACACATAGTGTAATAAGTTTAATGCAGTGTTAAATGTACTAATGCCATATTTAATCAAGATGGTAAAATACCACGTGACTTACTGTATAATGCAGGAATTATATATACTATTAAAAATATTAATTAAATGTTAAAAAAAAAAAAAAGCAACAATATTTTTGTGCTTAGTTTTACCATTTTAGTGGTACTTTACTTGTTACTAAAATGAAACAACACCACTATTAATTTTATTTATTTATTTATTATTTTATTTTTCTCCCGTTTAGTCTAATTGCAGAATTTCAGTCTTTAGATAAAGCAAAAAATAAAATAAAATAAAATAAAATAAAAATAAACTTGTTCTTAATTATATATATATATATATATACAGTTGAACCTCGAAAATCCGGAATCAATGTGACCGCGGTGATTCCGGATTTTCGAATTTTCCGGATTTAAGAGATTTAATAAAAAATATTTTTTTTATGATAGTATAATAGCATAAATCATAACTCATAAACATAAATCGTAAATCATAAATCATAGCATAAAATGAAATTTTTATGCTAGTAAAAATAAACGACGATTGAATTGGCGAATTAAATAATAATATAGAAATACAATAGATTTAATTTAGAATTAAAATAATTAATAGTTTTGAATTAAAATATAAACACATTAAACTAAAATGTTATCGTCAATTGATAATGCCTGCTAAATAACTGCTAATAAACTATTTATAAAAAAAAAAAAAAAAAAAAAAAACTGAGATAAAACTATAGAAAACAAAGTAATTTTTATGTTAACTTTTTAAAGCATTTCACCAATTTAAAGCTGTTTTACTCTAATGGTTATTATTATTATTATTATTATTCCGTTTTTAATTTATCTGTTTTTTAAAAATAAATTCTCTAATTAACAATCAAGCAGTATAAAAATATGTAAGCGATAGATATTTATGTATTCAATGTTCAATAAAAAGGATTTTAAACTGCATTCCACAATAAATGTGGAAATAAGGTTCAGCAAAATCTTATTTTTAAAATAAAACTAAAACCAGAAAATTGTCCGGATTTTAGAGCTTTCCGGATTTTGGATGTCTGGATTTTCGTGGCTGAACTCTGTATATATCTATATA
This sequence comes from Salticus scenicus, assembly GCA_963930645.1. NCBI lineage: Eukaryota > Metazoa > Arthropoda > Arachnida > Araneae > Salticidae > Salticus > Salticus scenicus. The sequence goes on from OZ005661.1 coordinate 189,639,108, forward strand.
TACATACATGGAGATTCGGTAGTTATAAATTTATGCATGGACGATGCACATAGATGTAATGTAAACACGAGGAATTTTCTTTTCCGAATTTGAATACTAACCGGGGAAACCTTAGGGGAATGTCCGGGAAAGCGGAAATAACATTCCCTAATAGTCTGAGTAATTATTTAAATGTTAGACAAGCAGATGACATCCCTTCCGAATTTGCAGGAATTTCACAGAAAATTCCGTCCCTAATACTAAATTTTTTATACCACCCTGTACACAGAAGGTAATACCTTCTGCCTTCTATTCTTGTATTCTTCCAGTCTTATTTTGGAATTTTTCTCCCCATTTCCGCTTGGCCTGTGTGGTTATTCCTATAATTGATAATTGACCTCTGATCTTTGTCACAAAAGGGTGTCTATTACAAAGACCCCACCAAGGTATTTTTCACGCACCTTCTTGACTTTCTGCTTTTTAAACAGGCATTAACAAGTGACTTATAACCGATTACACTTTAAAGAGATGTGGGAGGAGTTGACGGTGATCAGGCGTGAAATTGAGACTCACATTCTCTCAGAACTCGTTTCCCCACAATGGAATTTGTAGCAGTATTAACAATTTGTAATAAGAACGTTTCAACTTTATTAATTACCACTAGTCTTAAAGATTGGTATGTGGCATACATGATAGTCGATTAGACAAACATACATTTAGAAAATATTACTGCAATCAAAAATGAGAAATGGATATCTGTGTTAATAAAAGAGTTTGCCTGCCTGTCTACCTGTGACGTACAGAAAAGACTCGTGGTACGTATGATACGTACAGCTCTAACCTTTTATTATTATTATTATTATTATTAGCAAACCCATGCAAAATTTTTGCAGTTTCTTTTCTTTTCTTTTTTTTTTTTTTTTAATTTATCTTTAAAATTTGAAACTTATAAAACTTATACCAATTTCACCACCCAAATAAAACATTAATTTATCAGAAGCCAAATTATTATTAGTTTTTGTAGGATTAAATGCTAATGATAATTAAACCAAATCATTCAAAGAAAAGTTTCGAAATAAAATTCATGTTTGACGACTCAATTTTCATATTTCCATGGCGACTTTTAAATTTTTGCCTTCATGTTAGAGAGATCCCTTTTATTTATTTATTTAATAATTTATTCATTTTCTCATGATTTTTTGTTAAAAACACTTAGTACCTATTTTGTTCATACTTTTTATAATTGCATTTTTCAGTCAATTTATGAGAAGTTCACATTTTGTTTATATCTTTAAAGTATTGCTCAGTTAAAATGACGCTTGCAAGAATTGCAAAGATGCAACTTTTAAAAATAAATTTTTTCTACAAATTGATCTAATCAAATGTCGTCTTTATATATATATATATCTGAACTGAGTCCGCGTGCTTAAATATAACATGCATATTATTTTTTATCCTAGCGCATTTTATTGTCACTATCATATCGTTTCTACAAAATATAATCGTAATTGGTCCACGTTAGAAAAATATTATATAGATTATTATTATTATTTTAATAAAGGAATGCGTGAAGATTTGCAACATTACCTTTAGATTTTTCCTATTTCTATTATTATTATTATTATTTTAATTTATGTTTTATGTGATTTTTTTTTCCCCCGACAATTTTTTTTTGAGTTGTAATTTTAAGCTGTGCCAATAAAAATAAAATGCTTTCAACTTTTCGTTTTATTTATTTTTTAACATAAAAAGAAACAAATGTTTACAAGGGAATTTAAAATAAAAAAGAAGAGAAGAGAAAAAAAAAAAAAAAGAAAGAAAAAAAGAAAAGTTAAACCTGCATCATTAAAAGTTTTTGATAAAACTGACGTCATAATAGCTTTAAATGTCATTTATTTATTTAAATATTAATGTCAGTTGATCAAAATGTTTTTTCCTTGATTTTATAGCTCGAAAACTAATGTGGATGCATATTTAGTTTATTTTAAATTAAACGCATGTTTTATCAATCATAATGAAACTCAAGTATGTCAGTTACATTCCATATCTCTCTAACGGCTGTATATCACGGCATTTGGCCATGTTTTCATTTGGAAAAAATAGTGGCCAATCCAAATATATTTATTTAAACATTTCAATTATTCTCTCTCTCTCTTTTTTTTTTTTTTTTTTTTTTTTTAATTTAAATATAGTAGCCAGTGAAGCGGGCAAATCCTGCTAATTGTATATAAAAATTCCTACAAGTTGGGAAATAGTTTATCAAATTCCCTCTTGTCCAGGCAACGAAAGCCCAAGAAGGAATAATAGCATGGTGGTGGTGTGTGGGGGGGGGGATTTTCTTCTAACTTACACAATTTATAAATTAAAATATTGTTCTAAATATAATTTAATTTTAAACGAGAGGCCTATTTCTTTCTTTCTTTCTTTTTTTCCCCCTTTGATCTTTCACTGTTTTTATTATTATTATTTTGTTTTATCTTATTTTTTCTCCAAGGATAACAATTTATTTTCTCTTGTGACGACTGAGATTTTAAAGTTCCTTTTTTATGTAAGTAAATTAGATTCAATGTAAATATACATCATTAATTTTAATATTTCATGCTCTCTCTCTTTTTTTCTTCTTCTTTTTCTCTTTTTTTAAGTTAATTCACCATGTGAAATCGGAGTTAATCCTTTTAAAATCGACATCAGTTAAAAATGCACGTCTTTGAGCTAATTAGTAGCTTTTTATTTAACCCATTTTATCCCATTGTCCTATTTAAAGGACAGCTGAAAAATAGCATATAGAAATCAGAATTTGCTTGGTGCGAATATTTTGTCAGCTGGAATATATAATAGTATATATAAGCTTCTGCTAGCATGTTATGTGTCTCACCTCCTCCTCCTTCATCTGGAATCTTTGTTTAATCATTACATTAGGGGGCGTAGTTTATCTTCTCTTTGCGGTTGAAAATTCTTACTGGAGAACTATCATGTAAATAAGAAAGTATTATACAGATAAAGCAAAACTTTATACTCGAAAAGCACTTTTCACTATTGAAGAGAACACCAAAACATATAAGTGGAAATTTCATCCTCTTTATTTCAATGTCCTGCGTACAAGATGGATAAGATTTCTTATACAGAATATATATATATATATATTTCAAATTTTGTTGTATTTAGTTTATTTAGGTTTAATTAACCTTAAAAAATATAATTTTTCTCAAATTTGAGCAAAATAAATAAATTGGGATAAAATGGGTTAAGCGAACTTGAGTTATTTATCGATATTTATCGATACTGAGTTATTTCTGCTCATTCAACCACTTGTAAGTAGCAATATATATTGCTCTCGCTATAAAGCGTTTCTTTATCAGCGCACAAGCGCAACGGAAAACACTATTGCAAAGTGATCCAGTTTATTAAAATCATTGGTATTAAAATAAATAATACAAAAATAATACTCAAATACATTAAATAACTCAAGTTTGAGTGCATTATGATAACTCATTCAATTTCTTGAATTTAACTCAAGACGAGAGGGCGCGCATTTCTTCTATGCAAATGAGTGAAAAGTCACTCAAGTTGAGTTATTTTCATTTTTTCGTTTTATGAGAGTATGTAATTGTACAATTTGGTGACAGATTTATAAACTTTACTTAGAGATCATCACATTAATTTATTTTAAATCGTTTGAGATTAAATAAATAAATAAATAAAAGATTTATTTTAATATAAGTTTTTTTTTTTTTTTTTTTTTTTTACTTTAATGATTATAATAGATTTTTTTTTTTTTTTTTTTTTTGGTCTTTCTGATGTGAATTCGTTACATCTGCTAACCAATTAAAACTTGATTGAACACTAAAACAAAATCATTTATTAATTTTTATAGATTGAAGATTAAATAATATATTTTTAATAAACCAAGAATATAATAAATTTTTCCATCATAATTGTAGATTTTCATTTCAACGTCTTGCATTTGCATAAAACTTCATCTATTCTGTCTTTTTTCTAATTTTATCCTTATTATTAACAGGCGAGTCTTTTCATCAGTATTATTATTAGTAGTAGTTGGTCCGGGTCCGTCTAGTGCTCGATTATTACACATTTATTTTGAAATTTATTTCTCCTCGCAAGTTCAAAAGACCAAACATTAGTTTACTTGATATTTAAAGTGACTCCATCTTTTACATCGTGATATATTTGTATGTTTTCAAGTCCAAGAAATTAAAAATGACATCGTAATCCTCCAATTCAAGTTTTATAACCACATGCCTATATTTATTTATTTATATTATTAATTTCTCGTGACGCATGTAAATTCTACACATTTAATTAATAAAAATCTTCTTAAAGATATATCGGCAGATAGCTGTTCGATATGGTTCCTGATTGTAGTATAATCTAATAACTATATAAATTTCAGATCAATTTGCGGGCTGCTGGGCCCAGGGCCCGACTATGACTTTTGGAGGCCCTGGGCACATCTTTTATACGATGTCTCCCCGTCCAATCCATATACAGTTAAATATTTTTTTCCCGTGTATTATGTATTGTACGACTTTTATAATTCGAAGGATGTAAATAGAATTAAGTTATTATACGTCACTCAAAAATATTGTGTTAACGTAATCTCTGAGAAAAATAAAATTGAGGAATACATGGACAAAATGTCGGTTTTATCTTTAATAGCTGAAGTATGCAGTGATAGGATTAGAATGCATTTATATCCATAATAACATTGAAAACAGAATAAACGGGTTTTAAATACTTCAATTTGTAAGTTTTCTACACATGTTTAGTTCATTTTTCCGTCCCAGTATCCTGAGATGGAGAGATGTTTGTGCTTATTTCTTATCCTATGGCAAGGAATAAGTTCCCAAAGTTAGCAAGATATCATCATGCCCAAAATGTAGGCCGAAAAAGGCATCCATGCTAATGAAATCTAGATAATATAAACATGCATGTTTTTAAAAAAAAAAAAAAAAAAAAAAACTATTTTTCTTTTACCACTTCTCTTATATTAAAAACTAGCAAACTCGTGAGAAATATTCGCCCTTTATTTCTTTTCTTATTTACCTTTAAAATTTGAAACTCATAAATGTTATACCAATTTCACCACCTAATTAAAATTCTAATTTACCAGAAGCCAAGTTATTAATAAAACCAAATTAATATTCTACAATAGTGAAAGCAAAATCATTCAAAGAAAGATTTCCAAATAAAATTCATGGTTCACGACCCAATTTTCATACTTCCCAGTACAGTTTTAATATAGGACTCCCACGACGCTTTTTAAAATTTTGTCGCCATGCTGGCGAAGACTTTTTATTAATTTTGGTATATTCCTTTTGTTAAATATATTATATATATATATCAAATAAAATAAAATAAACGAATTTCTGTTTTGATTATATTATTTATGATTGTGTTTTTTAGTCAATTTATGACACAAAAGTTCATATTCGATATATATCTTTAAAATATTGCTAGGTTTAAAATGACGCTTGCAAAGATTCTGAAGAAACAACTGTAAAAAATACATTTTTTCGTAAAATAATCTTACCAGACAAAGGTCGTCATTTTTCCTTAGAAGTCCATTGAGCTAAGTCCGCGTTCTTAAATATTGTCTATGTATAAACATTATTTTTTTTATCCTCGCGTATCGCATCGTTTCGACAAAAACACTTGAAACTGGTCCACGTTAGAGAAATATTATATAGATTGCATAGTTATATTTACATTTTTCTATAGTAAGCAAAAGCAGTGACAAATTTTAAAACTTTTTTTTTTTTTTTTTGGTGCCTCTCCAAATTTGGCTGCCCTGGGCCAGTGCCCCATGTGCCCATGCCTTAATCTGGCTCTGGCTGGGCCCCGAAAAATTGTTAATCCCCAATTCCTGGTTTTTAGGTCAAGGCGGGAACCAGGTTCTGGCTCAACGAAATATAAAATAAACATCTTCCGAGTATAATTAAACTTTCTGAAAGTATTTCATCCACAAGTTATTCGTTTGCGGGCACCTGATTCGCCGATGTTCGATCCACGTGACAGGCATAACAAGGGAGGCTTAAATGGGATTTTAGATATTGTTGCTCAACGCACGTGTACGTATTCTATCGGATTTCATCTCAGGTATATAAGAAACAGTATAAATTACAACACTTTTTATTTTTATCGCTTTATTGGATCTTTCAATCCAAAGAAGACAAATGTAGCCGAATTCAATAAGGCGATTTTTGTTATTATGCTTTTGTCTTCTGGCTTGTGAAGTATTTGGATGAGGCGGATTTTTTTTTTTTTTTTTTTTTTCTCCGTTATGAGGCTTTAATAAAAGTGATGTGTCGGATTTGAAATAGGGTTTGTCCTATCATAGCGACATGACAAGTATCGACAAGCCATTAACAAATGTTAACAAAATCACAGACATAGGTGACAAATTTGTAGCCTAAAATATTTTTATAAGCCTATGGTATATATTTAATTATTTTACTACTTGTGAATTCAATAGCTAACAATCGATTTTTAAATCTGTTAAAGTTTTTAATTACATACAATAAAGGACATATCCGTCAATTAAAATGTGTATATATATATACTACGCGTTCTTTTATTTATTTTATTTTATTTATTTATTTATTTATTATTGTTATTATTATTTTGACATTAAATTTATATATATATATATATATATATAATAGATATCTTAATAAACTTTAACCTTAATATTTTAGCATTTAATAGATACATGTCAATACCAACACAACAAAAATAAAACTGATAATAATACATTGCTAAAACTATCACAAAAGGGTTGCGATACATGTTAAGATCCAATAAGAGACAAAAACAATTTAAATTGACTTCAGAATAATAATTGGAATAAAAAATGGATTAATAATTGGAATAAAAAATGCTTAAAAGTCAAAGTATTAACTCATCAGGGGCAAGCACTTCATAAAGCTGTAAAAGCTGCAACGATTTCGTGAAACAACATAGCTAACAATAGCAAATTTATATTATTCAGGCCCCAATCGAGCAGCAAAACCATTTTGAATGAGAAATGAAATAAAATATTAAATCAAATCATCAAGGAAACCAATGAGAAAAACAGAAAAAAAAATCAGAGTAACCACATGTAAAGCTATGAACCCAACATGGAGAAAAGGAAGTTGCCATCATATTAATGAAATTAAAAATAAATTGTTTGCAAACTTCGATTAATCGATAAAGAATTAACTGAGAATTTTCATTAACGATAAAATTCACAATGTAATTTTTGAATAAGTTAGTTAAATTTATAATTTATAATTTTAGTTAAACCAATGAACTTTAAAACCTTCATGGAAAAGAAAATTAATGACAGCTAATATTAATTCAGCAGTGAGCAAGCGCCATCTATCGCGTAGCGTGTAGCTATATATATATATATATATATATATATAATGAGTATTCACTTGTAAATAAATTTATTTCCTTTTGCATTGCGGGGAAAAAATGAACGCTAACTATCTTTTGGGATCAGCTAATTTTTCCTTTATAAAATTTTTAAAGTTAAAATGGAGATTCTATTTAATAATTTTTGAACCGATTATCCGATTGAATGGAAAATATAGGGTTAAGTAGATTTTGTTCCGATTAATAAGTGTACCAATTTTCATAGCGATCTGTTGAACAGTGAATCTCTCGATAGCATAAAACCTGAAATATTCAAAGTGAAACATAGCAGTTGATGATGAATTAGAATATCTGACTAAAAGCAAAAGTCTTATCATACTAATATTACTGCGAACATGGAAATAATTTATAAAAGAATCTTTTTTCTTTCTTTGAGAAAATCTTGTGAAAGTTGAGAAGCGGCCCATTTGAAAAAATAAATAAATAAATAAGTAAATTTTGTGAAAGAAGCCTTTTTTATGGATTTCTACTTTGTGAAGAGGTCCTTTTTATGATGTAGAATTTTATGAAAGGGCAGCAAGAGGATTTGAATCCTGATGTGTTTAGCACCCTCCTCTTATTTATATTTCTTGATAAAAGATCGTGATTAAATATTTTAATATGAAACAATAGCTGAATGGTGTGTTTGAAATTTACAGCGCTTGCTTCATCTTTAATGACCAATTTTTCGATCATTTTACTGCAAGTTGCTAAACCTTGCCTTGCAAAATTTATTATGTTTAAGTTAGTTATTGAAATTATTTTTCTACCTTTTGTGGGAGTTAGCATTTTTAAGAAAACAGAAACACACACACACAGAAAAATTAAATACTTTTGTTAAAACAACAAAATTTTAAATAGATTTTAAAACTACTTTACACACCATAAATTTTAAGCCAGCACAACCGGTTTCGAAAGGACGTAGCCTTTCTTCATCAGGTGCAAAAAAAAAAAGCAATGTCTTGCTTTTGCCTCCAAGGCAGTAGCACGTGTTTTTTTTTTTTTTTTTTTTTTTTTTTTTTTTTTTTTTTGCACCTGATGAAGAAAGGCTACGTCCTTTCGAAACCGGTTGTGCTGGCTTAAAATTTATGGTGTGTAAAGAAGTTTTAAAATCTAATTATATTGATTATACACCAGTTTTGAATTTAGTTTTGGCAACAAAATTTTTTTGAGGATATATATATATAATTTTGGAGCATAATGAAAAGAATGAGAGCGAAAACCAAACAGTTGAATAATTCATAAGAAAAACCCACAAAGGTCAATTAGATAACTCGTTAACATGAATAGGTTTAAAATTTTTAATTTTTAAAAAATAGTTTTAATACTTTAAATTTAATAAAATTTCTTACCATATATATATATATATATATATATATATATATATATATAGAGAGAGAGAGAGAGAGATAATCCATTTTATAATAAAAGAAAAGAATGAGAACGAAGAATAGTCAGTCAAATAAATCACCACAAAAACATACACAGGCTAAACAAAGTTACTATTTATCTTAAATTGATTTAATTTTTAAGATTAACACGCTGAGCGCCACGCAAATTCTTAAAATCCATTAAAATTACATAATGATTCCTCCTATAATAAATAAAAATTAAGAGAATTTTTAATGGATTTTCAATTCCTTCAATTCAATACTTAGAGATTTATGACAAAATGTCTAGAATCTAGAATGGCTGACATGGCGCTCAACGTGTTAATAATATAACTTACTTTAATTTATTAGACTACAATACCTGTTGAAATATAATATAGGACCTTGTATTTTGATGCTGAAGAAGAGAAGGATTACTTTAGGATAATATTATAAGGGGAAATAATAGAACTTTTATTAATGAAAATAGCTTATTTATTTTAAGATGAGCAAAAGAATTTCGGACCAAAGCAGAACAAGACTGAATTTTAATTGAATAGCTCAAAATGCTATAAGACGTTTTCAAGTGCTATCCTCATAGCATTGAGCAAAGAAATGTAGGTTTGCTGTATTTGATAAGCATTTTAGCAAAATATCAAATGATAGCACGAACCTGAAAGAAAAAATTACCTTGAAATGACTTTAATGAAATAAAGACAGAATATATACCCTGCATTTTTGAAATGTTTTCCAGAAAAAAATAAAAACATAACAGGAACCTTCAGGAAAAAATAAAATCATTACACATTGGTTAAATTGGTCTCTCACTGTGGGTCCCAAATCGCGTAGTTATAGGGATTTTTGTTCCCACAGGAGAAAGAATTTGTCTACGGTCCTGCTAAGGCAGAAGACCGTAGTCTAATTTATTAATAGGAGATACATCGAAAATTGTACTTAAGACTGTTTTGAGAAAAGCATAAAATGAAAAATAAATAAATAAAGATAAAATTAATTACATTTAGACAGATTACATTTCATTAACAGAGAAAAGTAAGTCAACGGATGTAGTGTTAAAATTTATATTTAATAAATGAGTAATGTTTGTTTAAGGTATTATAAATATGTTTTAACTTATTATAATTATATCTGGATTTAATAATATTGCTTTTAAGTTTTGACTTAAAATTGAAACTTAATTTGACTTAAATTTAAAATTGTTTTTAATTAATAAACATTTTTCGAATATGTAATGAAAAGGGTTGCCTAATTTCTTTCATTTACAAAATGTATTTGGTAGTTTATTGATTTTAAAGAGGAAAGTAGGGAAACTACCACGCCCTGAGATAAAATATAAAGGTATTTTATTTGAGCATATAAAATTGGGATTAGTCATTTTAAGAACTACGTACGTGTCTCTACCTTTATGGGAATGTTGCCACACTCGTTGCCAATCACGAATTTTAGCTTTTATAGTTGATTTTATAAGTGAGATTGGGAAAGGAAAGAAATGCAATGGCATTCTTTTGGGTGTCCCTGTACACAGACCGGTTGTGCTATTTGTACGCTTAATAAACACACACACACACACACACCTCATCGCAGGAGTGTAAATTTTCAATATAAGTATTTTATAAAAGGGCTCATCAATATCCCGAAAATGATTGGTTGAAACAACGCATTTGTGATAATTAAAAAGAAAGTTACCGTTTTTTCACTTTCTCCTACAAATATATACGGTAGAGAAATTATTGTTTTTGGGCCAATTTTTCAAAATTGAGTATTTGTTATATTTACATGTTTTGAGGGCCCCTGAATCCGAAAATCATGTTTTTAGTGGTTGGTTTGTATGCGCTCGTGTGTGTGTGTGTTTTATGAACATATCTCGAGAACAAATAACATCAGGAACTTCAAACTCGGTATCCTAAATTTGTATCATATAGGGATGGTACACTAAACATTTTGTTGAGATCAAGCAAATAGTTCGTGTACAGGGACACCCAAGAGAATTCAAATGCATTATCTCCACGAAATTACAGTTAAGTATAGAGTTTAACATCTATAGGCTGCACTAAAACAAATAAAATGAACATATATTTTTGTATGTTTAAAAGCAGGTTTCATGTAGAATATGGCATGAAAATCATTCAGCGCGTGTTTGTTTACAGGGCTACACACACACACAAAAAAAAAAAAAAAAAAAAACTACAATATAGTGGGACAATATTTGAAAATTGGTGGAAGAGTATTTCAGGTTGTGTGGTGTGTTATTAATATAGGATTACATTTATGTGCACCGTTGGGGCGTGTACATAGTCTTTAGGCGATATACAGGGCTACCAGTAATTAAACGAAAACATTCTGTTTATTCAATGTAAGTAGTAAAAATGCATTACTGTCATATGTCATTACACCATGTAAAGGAAAACTGCTCAGGAATTAAAATTAATTCCTCTTACCCATATGGCAAATAAAGAATTTTTTTAAGCTAAATATTCATTGCACGTTTAATATTTGTCTCTGCTTCCAATCAGAATAACTTAAAAACAAATGATTTCAGACAATTAAAATATCGTATTCTGAAGTAAATATCAGTTCATTAATTGAAAAGTTTGGTCAAGATTGATGAGTTTCAAGGAACAGAGGCATGTGAAAGTTGTCTGAATAATTTTAAATGAACTTGTAAATTTAATAACAGATTTGAATTGTATATAAATGTAGGTACAGTAATCAAACAGGGTTCTGAGGGAGGCAGTATCCCTCCCTCCCCCGTCACATAAAGTTATTTGGCAAATAAAGCTGATCCGAAGCCTAATTTGATTTGTTTTAACGTAGGTTTAGATAACAGTACTCGTTATCTTACCCCTTCATCTCTAATCTGTATTTATAGTATTAAATTTCAGGGTAAGAGGAAGTCGTGTGAGTGCCACACTAGATTTTTTTTTCTCAAACACACACACACACACACACAAAGCAGCATTTTTCTAAAGATGTTGTCTGTAGGAAGCAAAATTGGCTTTCTTTCGACATTTAGCATTACACTTTTCTGAGACGAAAATCGTTTGCATTCACCGTGGGAAGATAATTTTGATAATTTAAATATTTTGCGTATGCGCAGATCTATAAAGGAAAAATAAAAGGAACTTTTGTTAGTGGCCACAACCTACTAAGTTTTTTTTTTTTTTTTTTTTTTTTTTTGTAGCCAAGATAATCATTTCGAATAGCTGTAAAATATATGACTCAAACATGCGTTTTTAAGAGTACGAAAACTTGAAGAAAAAAAAAAAAAAAACGACGAAAAACACGTAGGTGAAGACTGTTTCGAAACAGAAAGGTGCAGGATCAGATCAAATACATCTGAACAGCCGTTCCCTTACATTCCAGCACTTGATATCTGACAGCTACAATGTCATCGATCATTTACTAACTCACCAACATCGAATTAAGATTCCGAAAACAGCCCTAATTACGGCACCTCGTTGAGTGGAAAAGGGGAAAAAAAGAGGGAAAAAATTGGGGAAAACTGTTACACACCGAGATCTTTCAAATTATAGTTCACTCCAAGCAACAATTATGATTATGTAACAGACATACCTCAAAGGGATAGACTTTTCCTTTTTATTTTATTCTATGTGTATGAGAAGAAAGTTTAAGATTTGTCGAAGTTTTTTATGTGTTTATACGTTCTGGAATGTCCTGAACTCGATTTGACTATTTTTAGAAAAGGTCTGTCAGTGTAAAAAAATTTCTGGACGCTGTATCTCATAAACTAATGGACAAAATTTAACCAAACTTGATATTTTGTTAGACCTTGACTTAAATTGCTGCATATTACGTTAGGGTATCTATTACTCAACAAGTGGCACTGTCATTTCTTTTCTTTTTTCTTCTTCTTCTTTTTTTTTTTTTTTTTTTTTTTTTTTTTTTTCATAATTTTAACATGGCAGTATCGTATAAAATTTCTCATAAATGCAAATAGTGAGAATTAGTTTTAATTTTTCACTGTGAAATTAAAAAATAAATGTTTCTGATAGTAATAGGAAAAAGTACAAGGAAAAATATTTGGAAATTGTACGAGTATCGCATCCCCGCTTGAGGCGGGCAAGTTTTCAGTATGAATTTCTTTGAAAAGAGCTCGTTTATACCTTTAAAACGAGTGGTTGAACCACAGCTCTGTGATAATTAGTAATAATAATAATAATAATTTTTATTTATTTATTTCCTTTTATTTCATTTTTTACATTTTTAAACAGTTTTAGAAAGAAATTTTTTGTTAACATTTTTCAGGAAAAAAAAAAAAAAAAACACGTTAGTTATGGACACCAAAATTTTCTTTCGCCAACGTCAACCTCGGTGTAGTAAGTGAATGGAAATGCCATTTATTTTCACTTTGACTGTAAAACTACTTTTACGGCAACAGGAGAATTAAGGCAGGAAAGAGATTGAATTCGTCGCAATAGTATGTCTACAATAATAACGCAGGATAAAATAAAGTAGTGTGAATGCTACACTAGATTATTAATTATAGTGGCTGCCGTTTAGTAACAGATTTTCTGAGCGATCCTATTGTAATTAATTCCGAGCAATCATATTCTGATAAATTAATTAAAAATCAAAGTATTTTAGGTCTTTTCTTGACCTTTTTTTTTTTTTTTATAACAGAAAGATGTTTTTTAATGGCCCTTTTCACTTACCGTCGCCAGAAGCCCGAGCCAATGTTATTGTACGGGGAAATTTTCTTTACAAATAACTTATTAACTAATACACATTTTTAAATTCTGTTTTCACATTCAGAAAATTCCCAACTGTTAAATTAACGGACCTTTTTTAAAAATGTATTTTCTTTCTTTCTTTATTTTTTTTTTTTGAAATTGCAATATGAAAAAATTTCACATATTGAAAATTCATATTTTGCAGCTTCAAAATAAAATATAAAAAATTTAAAAAATATATTTTTTAAAAAGGTCCGTCAATTTAACAGTTGGGAATTTTCAGAATGTGAAAACAGAATTTAAAAATATGTATTAGTTAATAAGTTATTTGTAAAGAAAAAATTCCCATAGAATAACATTAGCTTCGGCTTCCGGCGGCGGTGAGTGAAGCGGGCCCTTAATGTAGAATAATCTGGTTTTGTACTCACACTACACCCAGATTTACAACACTCGTGTATTACTCGCACTACACACATCCGCGAAGACCCGCCACTGTGAAAAAATTCCGACACTTTCCTGGGAAATTTTAGGCATAGCTAATGTGCCCAATCTTTAGCAGTAATGTTCCTTGAAAATATCAGTAACCATCAAATATACAAACATTCAAAATAATACTACATTTCTGAAATCAGGAACGTTTCATGTACGAAAACCTGTTATTCTCAGGGACCTGCCCCAAACTTATTAAAACTAGGAACGTATCCAATGTATAAGAGAAACGTTTCTGAATGTTCTTACAGTGTTCAAACCCCCAGTAATATTTAAGGGAACTCTCTCTCTCTCTCTCTCTCTGTCAACACCGGTAGACAAAACCTTTTTATACAATGGGGAAATTTGTTTTATACAGTACAGTAAAGCACCTTTTACACGTCTCTTGTGTATATGTCTTTTACTTTTACACGTTCTTTAGCTGAAGGCCCGATTCATTTCTATTCATTTTAATGCAAAAATTCTTCGTTTATACGGCAATAATACCGATTACACATCTTTTGTACTTTTCTAAAATTCGCAAATTTTCTCGACCTGTCAATATTTTCCAATATAAATAAGAAGGATTTTTCCTAGAAAGCATCTCAAATGGAGAAACTCAGAAAAGATCGAATAATGCTGATCAAAGGAATCAAAACTTACAGTGCAGTTTTTAATATACAGTAAAGCACCGTTCATACGTCTTTTACATTTATACGTCCTTTTAGTGAAGTCCCGATTCATTTCTATTCATTTTAATGCAAAAATTCTTCGTTTATACGCCGCTAATATCGGTTATACGTCCTTTCCGCTTTGCTAAAATTCGCAAAATTTCTCGACCTGTCATTATTTTCCATTCTAAATAAGACTAATTTTTCCTAGAAATCATTTTAAATGAAGGAACACAGGAAAGATAGAATAATACTGATCAAAGAATAAATTGAATTCACAGTAGAATTTTTAATACTCATAGACAAGCAGCAAATCAGACGAATATTAAAGATTTTTAACGTTATTAAATAACTATCTGTATGGACATAAATCGCATGCTTATTATTAAAGATACACAATATATATAATTAATATTCAAAATGTGTTCATATAGTTCTTAAGAAATGTAATATAATACTCAATATATACATGATATATGTAATTAGTATACCCAGTCATGATTATGATTTTTCTCCCTTTTTATATTAAACCTCTTTTTTTTTATTATTATTGTCCCCCCTCCCCCCCTACACCCCCCCCCCCCCAAAAAAAAAAGTTTAATATACATTTACTTACTTAAGAAACTTTATTAATTAGCATTTTCATATAGATTGTGTCATTAAATTTCTGGTAATCAGAGTGTTATTATTAAAATTTCGATTATACGTCTTTTTACATCAGTCCCCTGAAAGACGTATAAACGGTGCTTTACTGTACTTACAGACAATCAGAGCATCAAATGAATATTAAAGATTTTTTAATGTAATTAAGTAACTATCTGTATGGACATAAATCGTATTCATATAATGTTTAATATTAAAGATACACAATACGTATAATTAATACTCAAGATGTGTTCATAAAGTTTTAAGAAATGTAATGTAATACTCAGTATATGATATACACAATTAGTACCCAATCATGCATTAATGATATGATTTTTCTCACTTTTTATAATAAACTTTTATTTAAAATTTAATTATTATGTTAAAAAAAAAAAAAAAAAAAAAAAAAAAGAATCCTCTATAAAGTATAATATACATTTACTTACTTAAGAAACTTTATTAATTAGTGTTTTCATATAAATTTTGCTTAAGTGTCATTAAATTTCTGGTAATCAAAGTGTTATTATCAAAATTTCGATTATACGTCTTTTCATAATTTATACGTCCTTTTACGTCAGTCCCTTGAAAGACGTATAAACGGTGCTTTACTGTACTCGTATTTCATCGTACTTACAAATTAAACGTATCACTTTAAGAGCATAGAAATATGTTTAGATAAAAAATTATGATACCACCTATATAAATGTTTTCACTTCAAATAGCTTTCTGACGCTTTCTTATATATTTGCATTTAAATGACTAATATTAATTACATTAATTATTGGCGAGAATATATTGGGACTTTGAGTGCTTTTTCTAAAGTAGAAACATTTTTTTTTTTATTTACTTATTTATTTATTTGAGAAATTAAATAATAAAAATAGATAATAATAATAAGTAGAATAAAGATTGAGAATCTCGGTTATTTACTTTTAACTAAGAATTATTGTAAATTTACAGAGACTCTGGAAAAACGTTTCAGTAAATTTACCTTTTTTTTTTTTTTTTTTTTTTTTTTTTTTTTTACAGTGTGTAAATTAAGTTTCACCATTTATTTAAAATGAGAAAAAATGATGAAAAGCTCCCCTCCCACTCCTTTCCTAAAAAGAGAAAAACAACGCTGAGATTTATTTTTTGTTTTGAATTGTTTCCTTCACATATCTTTCCTTAATCATAGAATCACGTATTCGCGCTTACATTACAGCGGTTGTTGCCATTTGTTTAAAAAAAAAAAAAAAAAAAAAAAAAAAAAAACTGTTTAATTGAGTGAGCCACTTTTATCAATCAACCATTTTGAGAAAACGTAAATCACAGTGTAATTTTCTTTTTAGGGTGTTGTAATTTCATTAAATTCCGCCTTTTGACAGGAGAGGAGAACAAAAAAGGGAAAAAGTTAGGGGAAAATCACCTCCTTGGTGGTCCTTGGAGTGTTTGTTTAAGTGACAAAGGGTCATACGAGGGACACCTCTCGCTCAGCAACTAGAAACGAACCCTGTAATTACGGTATTATTACTCGTCACTCGCGGCGCAACCCCTGATAAGTACAGGCCGCGAATTTCATTTTGCCCCTCATCTCTTTTTTTCTTGTTAATTTTTTCTTCGTTTTTTCTGTTTCTGTTTCCCCTCCTTTTCTTTGGTCCATGATGATGGTGGAAGACTTGCGGTTTCTTTAACCGTAGCTGTTAGGGGAACGAAACCGCATTCGTTGTTGAAAGAATTCGCGGATCGCTTGAAACCAATGGCCTCCTTTATTTGGATGCAGTCTTCGAAATCTATATCTTTTTCTACCAGTACGATGATATTCAAATTTGAAAATAACATTAATACCTAATAAATAAAAAGAATATCTTACTATGCTAGCAATTTAAATTGAGATTTGAATGTTTTCATAATACTCAGTATTTTTTCTTTTTTTTTTTTTTTTTTTTCGTCTAACATGTTCACGAATTCCTTTTTCATTTTTATTTATTTATTTACTTATTATACGTATTCAGATTTATTATTGTTGTTGTTATTATTATTATTATTATTTTCAACGCTATTAAAGAAGCAAACAGAAATTAAGATTCTTTTCTTTTTAAATTGAAGTAGGCGGTTTGAACCAATATTTAGGAGGGAGGGATTGTTTGAAACAACATAAGTGAGAATTTTTCGAAAATTTTGAAAACGTAACGCGTATCGATTCGAAAATTTGGTGCAATATAATCTTAATTGATTTTTAACTATTTTTGAAAAATATAAATAAATAAAATGAATAACCAAACTTTTATATTTTTACGTAATTTATTTACACCAGAGTTTGAAATTAACAGTGGTCCGTTAGATCGAGACCACAAAAATATTCAATGGAACCAGCAAAATATAAATTCCGGTGGTCATTTGGACCAGAAAAGCGTTTCTTTCTTTTCTTTTCTTTTCTTTTCTTTTTCTTTTTTTTTTTAAACTGCCTGTAAATTTGTCATAGAATATTATGTTATAACAATAGTAAGTGTGCTTCATTATAATAGTCAATATCACTTATTCTCTCTTTAATTTTTCATTTAATTTCACTTTTATGACTTTTTTTAGGACGCAGGACTATTAGTCTCAATCTACGGATTTTTACGATACCAGTTTTGCGATAGTTGGCCAATTATCGAGTTCGAAAATATAATTGAATAATTTGAAAGTGATGTTATAATAAAAAATATATATATATTATTACCCAACACGCACTGTAAAGTTATTCTGTGAAATTTTCTCTCCCCCTTTTAAAGATTGGGAGGAAATATGTTTTCAAGAATAACTCTGCTTCAAATTATCTCAGGAAAGCAAGTTTTTGATGTGTCAATTGGTTATACGTAGCCAATTCACACACTACAAAGAGATTTTGCAAAATTACTTTCTAACCCTCCAGTAGGGGGAGGAGGGGCAAAAAAACAAATAAGATTTAAAATTTAAATCTGCTCAAAATTATCTTAGAAAACCGATTTTTGATGTGTGTGTTGATTATACGTATCCAACACGTAGTATAAAGAGATTTTGCGAAATGTTTCCCCCCCTCCCCCCACCGTCACTTCCCACCCTTTAAAAGCAGAGGGCAAAAACACGTTTTCAAACATAATTCTACTCCAAATTATCTCAGAAAGGCGCTCTTTTGATGCGTCGGTTGGTTATGGGTATGTAATATGCACTGTAAAGTAATTTTTCGAATTTACCCCCCCCCCCCGGCAAAAGCACTGTTTCAAGCTTAAATCTGCTTCAAATTACCTTAGAATGGCGAATTATGATGTGTAGATATTGATTAAGTGTACTCAATATGCACTTTGGTGGGATTTTGCGAAAATTGCAACTTACCCACGAGGGAGTGTGAAATAAAAAGCGAGTAAGACGCTGCTCAAGGGAGTGGGGGACCTGGACTCCTCATTTTGCGAGCAGGTAAACCATTACCGAACGCAGCGGGAATTTAGGTTTCGACTTTTTTTTCCCTTTTAATTTTTGAGATTTTATTAATAATGATGTGGAATTTTTAGAATTCATTTAAATATAGTATCCAACAATTCGGACAAAGCTTGCTAGTATTCAATAAAATTCTTCAATTTGACCAGCCAGGATCGAACGAGGGTCCACCGGAGAGAAGGTGATGGTGTTACCTTTCTGCCTCTGAACCAAATTTTTAGCTGTTAATTACCACTTTGAATTTTCAGTCATTCTTGAACACACGTCAGATAAAATCTGTATCAAACTGTAAAAAATAAACAAATAAATAAAATAACTGTTGCTTTATAATTTTTTACTGCATAATTATACTGTAAATTAATGTATTAATATAAATAATGCTTTTTTTCTACTAAATGTCAGTTATTGATAATAATGATCTGTTATTAAACATAATTGATTATTTTTTCGTCGCTCCAATAATCATATGCAGTAATCGAGAGAATGAAATGTATGTTTTATCGTGTATTTATCGTACTTATCTATTTTTTAACAGAATTTTTTTTACAGTGTAGTTATGTGATGTGGGTTTTATGTTGCGCTGGAGCTCGTAACAAACATTTAGCGACATTCAAGAGAAAATGACAAGAAAGTGTAATGATCTTAGATTTATATCTCGAAATTGCAATATTCATACCTACAATACAGTCAGTTGGAAAAAGAAATAAAAAATGAATTCGGTGAGTATAAAGTAGTAGTAATTCGGAAAACGGTTTTCTTACCCATTTAATAACCATAACCTGTTATCAGATGGCAATATAGGGTGATAAAAATGTATAGAGCGTGGGAAAAAGAGACCTAATAAATCTTGCTATCTTGCGAGATAATAAGACCGGACAGGTTTCTTGAATTGTTGGGCCCCATGTAACGATGCGCGGCGGATGTCAGTTTAGATCCAGGTATTTGCTCTCTGTTAGCCAGGAAATAAGGAAGATAAAGAGAAATTGCTAATAAGTGCTTATTATTACTTTCTCTGATCCATATACGGTAGAAAAGGGTTAGGTTTTGAAGTCGAATTTTCGATAATTGAGATTTTGCTATGCTATGCCAGGAGTAGATTCACAAGAAAATTGAGGACATTTTTTTTTTAAATCATTATATTAAAAGACACAGCAAGCAAAGCTTGTGTAAAGAATTACATTTTCTGTTTTCAAGGTTTTTTTTTTTTTTTTTTTTTTTTTTATTTAATACAATTATCCAGGAATAAATATAATTTTAACAAAAATCATTACTTTAAAAATAATATTGCCCCCCCCCCCTTTTTTTTTTCCTAGATAGTATATGTAATTTAATAAAAAAGCACCACAAAACTGGCGTTGTAAAAATTATTACTTACAAATTTTGAATAAACACCATAAAATGCAATAAACTCGCAACAATTGTTTCGGGTCGAAAAAACACACGACCCTTCATCAGGCGAATAAAGTAAGCACGAGTGCTGCAGTCAAAGCGGCAACGCACCAAAGCAGTCAAAGCGTTACTATGGTCAATAATAGTCAAAGTACACTATGGTCAATAATAGCCGATGGTCAGAGGCTCACGCCTAAGAGTTTCAGAGACATGCCATCACAGTACAATTTTTATCCATCTCGGAGGAGATGGCTTCCCCGCCTCGGTGACTTCCAGAGAAATTTATTTGCAATACCACTGGAGAAAAGTAAAATTATTGGGTTTCCCACATTATACCAATACCTGTGGGGATTACCCATAGATCTTATATAGATAGACTACGCCACCAATAGGACTTCCCATTATAGTGAATGTCTTCAACATGAGGGTGTAATCTGAAACTTTCATCCTTTGCGGTCAGCGCCGTATGTCACGTGACAGAGAGTTGAGGGAGATTCTTCCATAAGAAAGCACTAATTTTTGTAAGGATTCAAACAAAAAATTCTCCCCTTCAGAATGGTTTCTCACAAAAGAAATTTTTTTATAATTAATCTATGACATTTTAGCTTTCCAACGATGCGTAAATCTAAAGGCTTAAATAAAAAGTATGTGTACAATACAGAAATTAAAAAAACTCAAAACTACTTTCTTTCCTATGGAAAAATCACATAATATTCATTCTCGTCTCTCTCTCTAGGTCTGCATCACGTGATAATTTAGCTGGGGAAGCTACTTCATGTCTCAGACAGATAATGAGGGGGGGATGCGTGGTCTGTCTATATAAGGTCTATGGGATTACCACAGCGGGAAAGCAGTCCCCTCCACAAAGGATCAAACTTGAGAAAACTTGCCACTGGATCACCCCTAGGGGAAAAATCACAAACCATAACCAACATCCCATTGTAGCTCTAGTGCTACGTCAAACCCACTCAACCAACTACTCAGGGAAAGGGGGGGGGGAACCTTCATATTTGTGGTTGAGTGGAATTTTACGTCTACTAGTGCTGCACTAAGGGGACAGGTAGGCTGACCAGATCAGAGTACTTTTATAACAGAGAAGCGTTAAAAATTGGTACAATTATCCAACTACAGTTGTATTTTTTCATTCTTAATAAATAAGGACTAAAAATAAAATATCAATAAGACATAATTTACATTTTGCATTTTTTTAAAAACTTAGAAACATGCTTTTAAAATAAAGGCCGTCCTCAGCAAATGGGGAAATTTGGTCAGTTTAGCAACAGGCGACGATCTGGGTCTCCCATCTAAGGATGGTTCGGAGACATGCCACCACAATTTTGATCCTCCACGTAGGCGTAGGGGAGGGTTCCCCCACGTCACTGACTCCCAGAGGTACAGTCGGCAGCAAAATTATTGAAGCACAAATATCCGCATTTTTCATACATATATTTTTTAGCTTGATCGCTAATTTTTATTATCAACTTAATATTTTATAAACAACGTGAGACTAAGATCATGACTCGACAAATATTTACTTAACAAAATAGTATTAGGTGCACATATTTTAAATACGAATTATTGCTAAGGCTTCAATAATTTTGCTGCTGATTGTATAATTTGGGGAAGAACATTGGAGACGTTGGGGCCACAACGGATTTTATGTGCACCAGCCATCATTACTATACATGGCTATATTCGGCCGCTTCGAGTATCGAACCCGCAATCTTCCAGTTACGAGCTCTGCGTTCTTCCGACTAGGCTGTCGCGGTCCTGCCATATTTGAGAAGCAAGTTTTGTGTATTCAATTGAAAGACATTTAGCTATTTGCGATCCAGTTTAGGTATTTCTCATTCCACTTTCAGTATAAATAACAATTGGTGATAAGAAGAATTTCTGAACTTCCTATCTTAAGCCATAGGATAAAAGAAATACGCAATTTAGGGCTTGCGTACATGGACATAAAGTTGTCGTAAGCCTTGAAGCAGATTCCGCTGCCTATCTCAGATTCCCTCCCCCTTCTGCAATACCGAGGGTCAGACAAAACCGTGGGAATGTGCAGAGCACCCCTCCTATCTTCCAGGTAACACGTTTAGGCTTAGTGTCATAAGGTTGAGGCTGTAGATTGGTGCGGATCTACAGCTAATCATATACTGAACTGAAACGCTTCGCCATTTTTATTGGAACGAGATTGAGGTGCGATAACGGTCACAATGGGAGAACTTCTTTCCAGGTGGAGGTGTAACTAGTTTTTGGTTAATGTATACACCTTCTATCAAAAGATTCACCTCCTCAACAGGTGAAGGGTGAACTGTATAGTTGTTCTCGACTTCTTTTTTTTTTTTTTTTTTTTTTTTGTCTGCCGTTTATTTTACTTTTTTAATAAGTGATTTTGATAACTGATTCTTCACATATTTGCGAAACAATTTCGTCATCAGATGAATGAAATCTTTATATATTTGCGTACACCACTATAATTCCTTTTCGTTAATCTCTTGCTATAAACATATTATAGCAGTTACCCCTTTAGCGAATTCCATTCATATAACGTACAACAAAAATTTTAGTCGTTGCAAAATTACAGAGACTTTTACAATCAAGATTTACTGGTGCGTTCGTAAAATAATGTTTAGTGAAAGTTGTGAAGACTGCGTTGCAGCCTCAACTATAAAATTATCTTCAATCCTGATACTAGGTGAGTGATAGATAAAGTAAGTACTCTTCATTTAAAAACATCAAACTTTTATTTTAACCTTGTAGAAGAAAGGGGGATACTAAGATGTGGAGGAACCTCTATAATGAATTCAATTGAATAGCAATATAATTCATCAATTTAGATAATATTAAAAATATATCTCACCACTTGAGAACATTTTTGGTCACCAAACTCTATCACTTGTCGTAGAAAACTTGAATAAGCACTAATCGTTAAAACTTCATCATAAAGGCTCTATCATAAGAATTCCGTCATGTACTCATTCTAAAATTACTTATATTCACTTGTTATCTACTTTCGTAACCTCCTTTAAATCCTGTTCTCAATTTGACAAACTACTTCCCAAAAGCTAGAGACACTCTACGCCAATCCTCTTTTAACTCTACTCGACATTTCTAAGTTAAACGTGATATTTCACTCAAAACATTGCCACCTGATCCTGGATCCAGCTAGCGATATCCTTTTCTTAACCCAATATTTCTAACTCAACTCGACACCAACACTTGAGACTACCTCCAACACAGAATTCAATTTTATAGTCGGCAACGACTAAGAACATGATTCGACAAGGATTTATTTAACAAAGCAGCATTACGTGCACATTTTTTACATAGGAATTATTGCTAGTGCTTGAATAATTTTTCTGCCGACTGTACTTTCCCAACTCAATACTTCTAACTCGACGCTATAACCTGAGACCACCTCCAACACTAAATCCAACTGGCGACCTTTACTTTCCGACTCAACACCTCTCATAGCTTAAAAAGTAAAACACAATAACTTGAACAAGTATTAAAATTAAAAATTGTGTGTTAGCTTTTGAATAAAAGGATCTATAAAATTTGACAATACTGTAGTAGAGTTAAAAATAAACTTAATTAAAAATAGTAATAATAGACTTAAAATATTGTAGCCCTGAAATAAGAAAATCTCACGCAATTATGAATTCATTAACAGATAAAAAGGCAGCCTGGTGGTCCAGTCTGTAAGACGCTACCCTCTGGATCCACCGGTCTCGTGTTCGAATCCCGGTGAATGTTTGTGGTATGAAATGTATGAAAAATACGGTGATATTCTTATTTATTTATAACACATATACATCACACTTGTATACTTCACTCGAAGTGCGCTTGTAAATCTCCGTTAGATAAAGACAGATAGCACATAACAGAATTATAATACGAAGAACTAGAAAGACACCCAGGGCGAGCGAGGGAATCGAACCCGCTCTCCTACGCTCGAAGGGAAGATATTCTTTACATTATATACAGTCGGAAGCAAAATTATTGAAGCACACATCCACATTTTGCATATATATATATATATATATATATGTTTCGTTTGATCGCTAATTTTTATCATCAACTTACTTTTTTATAAACAGCATAAGACTAAGATCATAACAAAACAGTATTAGGTGCCCTTCTTTTAAGCAGGAATTATTGCTAGTGCTTCGATAATTTTGCTGCCGATTGTACATATATATATAAAGAAATAAAGATTATCATACGTATATCTAATCTAATACTGTGCATTGGTGTGATATTGATCATTCGAGACAAAAAGTAACTAGGTTTCAAAGCTGTTAAAACAACTAAAATAAAATATTTAACAGATGAAAATAAACGTGAGAGAATTGCTGAATGGTGAAAAAGAAATCGAAACTTTCAAAACTCTCGTAATTTTCATGTTAAGACGAACAATTTTGCAATGAGAAGAGCCACAGGTAATTTCGGGCGTATCATTAGCACATCAGGAGTGTTACATCACTTGCCAGCTTGACGCATCAACTGGTTCTTTGTTGTCTGCCTCCTGATGGGGCTTCATCTCCGAGCGGGAGGTCAGCTATTAGCATGAGGAAACACGCTAATGACTTCACTTCTTTTCACTCCTTATTTAGGATGATGACATGCCTGTTAATTAGCTAATGTGTAGCATTTTCAACATTCCAGGCTCTCTTTTTTTTCCCCGTTTTGCTTTCATCTCGATGAACTATTAAAAATGGATATCCCAATACACGAGGGCCATGGTATCCCGGTTGGTAACCCATCGAGTTCGCAGTCGGTGGGTTGCGGGTTCGATACTTAACCCAGTTAAAGACCGTCCAGTATATTACCGGTGGCTCCAATATGCTTTATGTTCCATAAAAGTATTTCCTTTAGAGAATACCAAAGCTGGGGAGCTGTCTTCTTCGCCAAAATTTTGACAGCTTGTCTCCAGACCACACTCATCGGTCAGTCCCAGACCGTCGTTAATTGCCTACTATGTAGTTCTCGTGCGATTTTAAATCGACTCAACCTCAACCGAATGCATAAGCAAAGCATTAAAGCAACGCCTCCTACAATAATGCCTCCGAACTGAGCTTTAGGGCCGCGGTAGCCCAGTGGGTAGAGCGCCGAACTCGTAATGGACTTTATCCGCGTTACGTAATAAACCCTTGACACGTGACTATTACAGGGGAAAATACAGGATTATAATGTTTACATTTATGCTTTATGGGGAAATGTTTGCATTGTGTAGGGAAATATTTCTATCTGGAGGGAAATTTCTGGGGAAATCGAGAATCAGAAGTCACATGTTGGGTATGATTTAGCCTCGAACCCAAGAAAACGAATATTGTCCATTGAAAAAGATTGCGGATTCGATACTCGATCCGACCAAAGACCGTCGTGTACACTAATGGTGGCTGGTGTACGTAAAATCCGTCGTGGCCGCAATGTCCTCCTTGTTCCCATCCAAATTATACCTCTGGGGGTTACCGAAGCGTGGAAGCCATCCCCTCCGTGAAGGATCAAAATTGTGATGGCATGTCTCTGGACTATCCTTAGGGGGTGCGTCCCAGACTGTCGCAAATTACCCATTGCGCACTACTAGTGTGACGTTAAACCGAACTAACCAACCGAATTGAACTTTACGTCACGAAATATTGGCTAATTACATCCAATGCGCATTATTCTATAAAAATAATAAGAAATGTTGATTGATTTAATCGGCCTATCTTCTCTGACGTTAAGCTCATTTCGGAGGCATTTTATTATAGGAGGTGTTAGTGAAAGCGGGTTTAAGTGCCATCTGGTAAGGGTGTCAACAGGTATGGGCAAGGAGAGAACTGTGGTCTCTCTTCCTAGATTTTGAAACTTGATCAAGATTGTATTCATGTTTCAACATTTTGTATTATTTTGAAAAATTAATTATTAGGAGAGAAACATTACATTTTTTGAAAGTGCGATAAAATCAAAATTTCACCGAAGGGCACAATATAAAAATATATCTTGCTCCCTCTGGAATTTTTTTCTGACGTCGTCCATAATCCCCGGAAAACCTGGAAAAAGAAAGGTCCGAAAAGAAAGACCAATGTTATTCTATGGAAAAATTTGTTTCCACAATAACTCATTACACATTTTTAATATTTTATTTTCTAGCTAAGAAATGTTCAAAAATGGATTTTATCATTTTTTAACTCAAAAACAAAATATTAAAAATTTCAAAAATAAATTTCAAAAAACGAGTACTCATTTAACGATTTATGACTTTTCTGAATGTGGAAACGGAATTAAAGAAAAATATTCTAGGTGATGAGTAATTCTCGAATCCCCCCCCCCCACCACCCCCTAATAGAATATCATGATGGGACTTGACTGTCTGGAAGATTTAGTATTGTCCGTTCACAATGTAAAATTCTGGTTTCCCTGAAGTATTGGTATTCATATCCCTGGATCCGCTAAGTTAAACAGGATTGTTAAAGGACAAACATGATATCGCGATATTCAAAATGTGACACCCAACCAGATTGTTTAGTGGCATTTTCTTTCAGAATAAAAAAACTTTTGCGATTTTTGTCGGTAAATTGCTTAGATGCTTTATATTGTTAAAGTAATGTAATTTAAAGGTCCCTAGTCTCCTATAAAATTGATTTTAAATTAATTATTAATCTTCTAATTATTAATCTATGATTATAATGAATTTCAAATTGATAATGATTTTAATTATTAATTTATTACTGATAATGAAATTAATTATTAATACCTGAAATTAATCCTTTATCTATTGACGTGATTAATAAATGAAGTAGGTCAATCACAAATGTGAAAAAACAAGAAAATCAATTGACATTGACACCAGTCGAAAAAAGATCGAAATTAAAATATGATAAATACACCATACAGATTTCGTACGTTTCTTGAATTTCTCTACCACTAATTTTATATAATAGTTTTTGGTATAAAATAAGCCTATAAATTTAAAAAGAAATTTATTTTTAAAAAATATTGGTGGAAGAATCCACAAGTATTGTAAAATTTTAAGCACGATATATGATTTTTCTCCCATTCAGTATGACTTTAATATGTCGCATGTCATGGGTACGCCAGTCAGCTTGAAAAAACCTATTCTAAAAGTATAATTTTTAGAATAGAATTACTTTCACCTATAATATATTACAAATAAAAGAACCCACAATTCAATGATAAAAAGGAGATTTAAAGTAAATTACATTGGTTAAAAATTTCCTTTTATTTCATCTTTTTTTTCTGTCATTATAAATTCTCTGGTATTCTGTATTTTATTAATGAAATACAATTTTTTTAAATAGATCTCATAAGACTCCATTTTTAATAGTTAAATTTCAAATATTTAGCCACATGTTAAAATATTTTATTTGAAGCACGTAAAAAAATAATATAAAACAAACGAAAAAGAGATTTTAAGTTTATATGGAAATTTTAAAACAGTTGTTAATTTTGTCATTCCAAAGGTCTACGACACATTTCTCAAAAATTTCATACTATGTAAGCATTTATGTCTTGCATTAGATATTAACACTTAATTTTTTTTCTTCATAAATTAAATTCTGACATAAAAACAAAAAACAATACTGCAGTGTATTAGGAATTTTACAAACAATTTGTGTTAACTGCAATGTTGAAAAATAGCAACAATCAGTAAAGATGTCTTTCCATACTACATGTGGAAGTGACACTGATATAACTACCAATTTTTACGCTTTTTTCACTATACCATTTTAATGAAGTAGAAAGTTTTAAATTATTTAATCAGGGAAAACTGCTATAGAAATTTACAATAGATTTCCGATGAAAATTTTCCTGTAGATAAAAAGCATAAATGTTGATGGCCTATGCATTAAATTTTCGTTCCTGTTATTACAGATGTGCAACATAATGATACAAAGAGTTAAAATACTAGATAATATTTTGCATAAAATGGATATTACAGTATATTAAAAATATTGTTTTATTTTTGAATATTTTGATCATATTGTTGCAAGACATTAAATATCTTTTCTGCCTCATTTGTGTTGTTGCAGGGAAAGTAGTTTTACAGTCAAAATGAAAGTAAATGGCATTTCTATTCACTTCCACTAAGGTTGAAATTGCCCAGCTGCGCAGCACTAGTGCGACGTAAAAACCCAACCAATCAACCAACCACTAAGGTCGGACTTAACAACAAACTTGGTGTTTTGACGACCAATGTTGGTGGAAAATTGCAGTTTAGGGCAGTGCTGCCAGATTGGGGACTTTTTTTATTCAACTACCACCAATAATTTTGAGAAGTGACATTTGATATACATAATAGGCGATTAATCTTTGAAGTGATTAAGCAATTGTTACAATTAAAATTTAGTGGTGGATATTGAATATAAAATGTCCCCAATTTGGCAACACTGGTTTAGGGTTTCTTAAGCTCTACGATCAGTAGGAGCCGATTTCTGAATCTTGCCATTAGATTCTAGTTTGGAATTCGAGAGAACCGCGCCAAATTACAGTTGCTAAAGCCTATAAATATAGCAATGATGCTTTTTGAGATTTCCTATTATATGACAGTGCTCAAGTGATTGATCTGTGTTTGTGAATCAGCAAAATTCTTGCTTTGTGGAGTATTTAATCTTGCTTGTGAAACAAGTGACTTTTTGAGATACAAGCGACAACTTTATCAAACTGCTTCGAAATTATTCGTTGAAATCAGTTTTGTGGAACTGGTTCGAGAAATTAAATTGAATAAAGTGCTTTCATCGAGTAGAACCTGCTCGTTTCTTTGCGAACCATTTTCTTCACACGCGAAATTCGACATTTTTTGTAAGAATATTGACCGCACATTTTTATGGCATTTATAAGGAAAAGAGCTTCTGTGCATGTCAAAATGTTTTGCATTAGTGAACATAGAAAATAAAATTGGTCTTTCGGTATGGGATGTCGTCGGCGCTACATTTGCAGTCAGTAACAAAAGTCTCCGAACACTAGCAAAAATTCCTATGTAAAAAAAGTACACGTAATACTGTCTTGTTAAATAAATCCTTGTCGAATCCTATTCTTAGTCAGTCTAAAAACAGGATGCGACAAGGATTTATTTAACAAAACTGTATTAAGTGTACACTTTTATATAGGAATTTTTGCTAGTGTTCGAAGACTTTTGTTTCCTACTGTACCAGTGTCGGGTATTCGTATATACTACGGGCCTTATGTTTGAGACTATGTGTGACTAGGTTTAAATCCGCCACTTGTTTGTTATACAAGTTTCTCTTTATCGATAAAAAAAAAAAAAAAAAAAAAAAGATTTGAGCTTCATTTTACCCAAATGAATATTCATTCCAGCTCTTGTATTGCGTTGGAGTCCCGGCTGTTAAATGGAGGGGCAATGGCGGTTAATGACGCATATGTTCGCCATTCAGCAACAAGTCGGCCACTGTTCTGTTTCTTTACCACGAGCACCCGCGGAATGGTTAATTGCACCGTAATCTGTGAGATTTTCACCAAGTGACTCGCCAGCATCCAGCGCAGCAGTGGGTATGAATTTTGCGTTGAAAGGAATTATTCATTGATTCAAGGTAATCACGCAATTTAGTCGCAGCAGGAAAGGTTAACAGGTGTACGCTTGTAGTTGAGAGCAGGGTTCTGCGTACCAGCGATGCGGCATGCAAGGCGATTATAAAAAACTATTATGTTGTGGCCATCACCAAACTTTCTTCTACATTTTCCTATATAAATTCATTGAGTACAAATAATTTATTAGAATTACTTTCTGTTATGAATGCAGACTACTTTATTTATTTATTTATTTACTAGCAGGCTACGCTCGCTTCGCTGGTCACTGTATTTAAATGAATTTTCAAAAGAATTGAATCACCATTTATTTTTTTATACCACATTATAAATAAAAACTTAAAAAAATACCTACATTAAAATCGCTCTAAACCTCACTTCAGGTATCTGTTGCCTATGTTCCTCGCGTTTTATACTATATTAAATAAAATATTTCTTCTGTTTTGCACTCATTTTACTTCCGCGGAGGATCAAAATTGTGATGGCATGTCTCCGGACGACCTCTAGTGGTGAATCCCAGACCGTCGCCAATTGCTTGTTGCGCAGCACTGGTGCGACGTAAAACCCTACCAACCAACCGTGCACTCGTTTTCCAACAATGCTCTATGGTCTTATGTGAATGATTCTCAAGAATGAAACAACAATTGTTTACAAATTTAACAGATTATAATAGATAGGAAATGAGTACGCTGTAATTTAAAAATTGCAGCTCTTACAACTTTAAAACTGATAATTTTTAAAAAATTATTCATTATTCTTTAATTTTAGAGTGTTTTTTATTTAATATTATACTCTTATTTTAAGATAAAAGCAATCGAATGATATCGCGTTGTGAAACTTTGCGACGTAATACCATTAAATCTAATAACTTGATGTACAGTCGAGTCGGTATCAAAAGTGTCCGAAACACTAGCAAAAATTCCTATGTAAAAAAAGTTGAGTTCTGTTTTGTTAAATAAATCCTTGTCGAGTTCTGTTCTTAGTTAGTCTAAGAACATGATTCGACAAGGATTTATTTAACAAAACAGTACTAACTCTACTTTTTTTACATAGGAATATTTGCTAGTGTTCGAACACTTTTCTTAACGACTGTATATAGTATCCTCACAAAAAATGAACAGTTTTTAGAGCTCTTTTAAAATGTATAACATCTATGCAGTACCTTTAAAAAAAAAATCACCAGTTGTTACTAAAAAAAAAAAAAAATAAAATAAAATAAAAAGACGACTTTCATCACCAAAGTAGTTAAATTTAGACCAATCAAAAATTGGAGTGGTCCACCCGGATGTGTTCCAAACTCTTTGCTTTATTCATATAGATTTGTAAAAATTATGGTGGGGGGGGGGGGGAGGATGATAACTTTGTTTAAACTATCAAAAAATCACTGGTTCAACCATTCGTTTTAAAGGTATTGACGAGCTCTTTTGAAAGATACAGTCTCCAACAAAATTATTGAAGCACTAGCAATAATTCCTACTTAAAAGATGGGCACCTAATACTATTTTGTTAAATAAAGATTTGTCGAGTCATGATCTTAGTCTTATACTGTTTATAAAAAAGTAATCTGATGATAAAAATTAGCGATCAAACTATATATATACTGTCGGTAACAAAAGTGTCCGAACACTAGCAAAAATTCTTATGTAAAAAAAGTACACTTCATACGGTTTTGTTAAATAAATCCTTGTCGAACCCTCTTCTTAGTCAGTCTAAGAACATGATTAGATAAGAATTTATTTAACAGAAATGTATGAAGTGCACTTTTTTTACATAGGAATTTTTGCTAGTGTTCGGACACTTTTGTTACCGACTGTATATGAAAAGTGTGGATGTGTGCTTCAATAATTTTGCTGCCGACTGTATCTATATTGAAAATTTGCTCCCTTGAAGGGAACTTCCATATAGACCTTATACAGAGGGTCTTTATATCGAGAGGTCCTTCTATATAAGGTCTATGAGAACTTCCCTCAGGGGGTAGAAGTTTTTCCCCTAGTTGATTATTACTATTATAAATAATTCTTTTTAATGGAACATTGTGAAATCATATGGAAGTTTTTATAAAAATTTTAATTCTGTCATGTGCAAAAAGGGCTATTAGTTAATTTTTTGTACTCTATAGCTTCAAAATGGAATATGAGAATCATTTGAATTTCTAAATGTGAAAGCGGAATTTTAAAAAATACATCAGATAATTAGTATTTTTTTTTAACGAATTTCTCCATAGGTTAGACTGGTGTTAGACTGCCGGGCAAATTATTCCGTTAATAAACAATTTTTAACGTGTAAAAGATTTTACACGTTAAAAATTACATGATTAGAACATGATTATTACGTGATTACCACGCTAAGAACCTGATTCGACAAGGATTTATTTAACAAAATAGTTTTAAGTGCATTTTTTTGATATAGGAATTATTGGCTAGCGCTCGGATACTTTTGCTGCCGACTGTACATACAGTAATTGTCTTGTCCCAGAATTAAAAAAAAAAAAAAAAAAGAGGGGGGGGGGGGGAGAGAAAAGAAGACAAAAAACTGTTACATCTTCATATATTTCGATACAAAAAGAAATATGTTTATTATTCACGTGCAAATAAATTTATTTCCTTTTATACTGGAAAAAAATTAACGCGTAATTTTTTTTTGGCATTAACTTGTTCTTTTTTTTTTTTTTTTTTTTTTTTTTTTTCCTTATAATTTTAAATTAAAATGGGTTTTTATTTAATATCTTTTGAACCAATTATCTGACTGAATTAAAAATTTCCGTTTTAGTTAAATATTCCACTGATCAATAAGTGTATCAATTTTTGTAGCGATCGGCTGAATAGTGTAGATTTGTATAGAGAAAAATGTGAGATATTTAAGGTGAAAACACAGCAAATAATGATGATGACAATTGACTGACTGAAAGCAATAGTCCAGTGGTACTAAAAAGAAAAAGATGTACTGAAAACAATTTCTACGACTGGTTTGGGTTGACTTGTAGGGATTAAGGCCGACTGGCTACACTAGGGTCCTAGGCTTGAGGGGAAGTGCCCTTCGTGGGGGTCTTTATAACAGGTCCTAGCCCGTATTCACGCACGTTTTGGAGTAAACAGTGGAAAACTCCGAAAGGGTAGGCCTACGAATGCGACTTCGGATCGAGCCCGACACCTTACGTCTACCAGCTTTGAGCGCAATACCGCTCGACCGCTGGCGGGCTTCTACGACTGGCACCTAGAATTGTGACTCTAGAAGTATAGTTCCATTTCCTCCTTATAAATTCTAGTTGTTTTTGTTCAAGTTCTAGACACCTTATTAAAGCGTTTTCCAATATTATCTTGATCAAGCTTATAACAATTTGTGCAAATAAAATGTGAACACAAGACGCAAGTTTTAGTGACTAATTCTCGTTAATGTATCAATTCTAGAAACCAAAGCGAGGATTTCTGCCAATATAAAGGATTCATAACATAATGTATCGTTTCACTATCTAGAAAAGTATAGACATAGAAATTCTCGATCATTTCGTGTATTCAGAGTGGTTATTTTTTTCTAGATGAAGGCGATATGTATGTGTGTGTGTGTGTGTGTGTGTTTTTCCCCCTCAGTGTGGACAATTTAAATAAGGGAAAAATTGTGATGAAAAATTGTGGATTTTTAAGCGAGCTAAAAAGTGAAGTGTCCTATATTTGAGTCCTATAAATGAATCATTTTTATACTTGAATGAATAGAAATGAATTGGGACTACTACACTACTTCGATGTATAAATGACAAAGCGGTGGTATAGAAAACATATGTGTCATTGCGTGTTGGTTTATTTTTCCAAATAATTCTATTTAACAAATATAATAAATATTGCACATTACATTTAAAGAATTATTATTTTCAGTTTTAATGGCATTTTTTTTCCTTTGTAAATAGAAATACTTTTACGTTTGTGAGTAAAACAAAATTCTGTGCACTAAATAAGAGTCAACTGAATTTAGACTACACCCAACATTCCAGATATCCAACAAGAGAAATAATAAATAAATCATAGATCATGTTATTTCTTTAGTGAAAGGATGCCGAATCCTTTAACAATATTTCTCATACACAACAAAATATCCATGGAATTTCAGATAACACGGTCATCTTTAAATGCTTTTTCCTCCCCTTTACAAAATGCACCCATTTTTTCAGCATGGGAGGTCTTCAAAATCACAGGGTCGGCCTGACCACAGAAATCGGTCAGACGTAACACCTTGTTGTGATAGCTGTCCATTTTTTTTTTTTTTTTTTTTTTTTCAATACAAGAATCAAGAAAGGAAGAAGCAAAGGGAGCGAATCCTTCTTTTGGTTAGTACACATTCGGCAGTCACCTTTTGGAGGCGTGGACGGGTAGGGCAGAGAATCTGTCGGATTCCTTACTGTAAGGGGCACCCACCGCGCTATCAGAGATTAACATGAAGAATAAAAAGCTAAACTCAGCTCCTGGACTTTTGCCGACTCACTGGGTGTCCATTGAAGAGTAAAATTTTACATTTGCTCTTTTTTTCGGTTGCCTGAAGATGTCGAAGACGAGACTTGTCAACAACAGTCAGGCGAATTCCATGTCCTGGTTGATGTCACCCCCTGATAGGATGTAGCAAAATCGCAAAAGTCTTCCGATTTCGACAAGAGACTGTATATTTTTTATTTGTTTTCCGACACTCTTCATTTTTTATGCTCTCTGATGCAGGCCAATTTCAGGCACTTCTCATCTCAAAGGCCGACAAGGTTGTGGCTCACAAATTTTGATCGGTCATAAATTGCAAGAAAATTTTCTAAATATATTATTTAAACTATACTTTTCTCAAATAAAATATATAATCATTCAAAAATAATCATTTTACGCAATTTCAGCATCCGAAGTGGCAAACTGATCTCTGTCATTAGCTATAGATTTTGAATTGTTTCCATCAAACTTTGAATGTTGTTTCGATTATTTCTTATTGCAGAGCTGCAAACCTAATCCGGAGAATTGTTAATACCGTCCTTTTTCTACACCAGTCTTTTTTAGTGTATTTCTCTTCTTAATTCATTGTAAATACATTTGAC
This sequence comes from Salticus scenicus, assembly GCA_963930645.1. Classification (NCBI taxonomy): domain Eukaryota; kingdom Metazoa; phylum Arthropoda; class Arachnida; order Araneae; family Salticidae; genus Salticus; species Salticus scenicus. The sequence continues at coordinate 189,673,804 of OZ005661.1, forward strand.
AAAAATTACTCTAAAAATTAAGTGGTGTGGAATAAAGGGCGGTACTAACAGTTTGCCGGATTAGGTTGGCAGCTCTATTATTGTACCTACAGAGGACAGAGCTGAATAAGTTGTAAAAATTCATAAACCCAGAGAAAGGATTTTATTAAAATTGCAAAATGTTTTTTGTTGAGGTTATACATTGTTTTTTTAAACCTAACTTCGTTACTACAACACAAAATGTATTGGTAACAAATTTGCAAAATTTCTTTGTATGTGTCTATATTAACGAAATATTTTGTTTAACTTCACAATTTTTGTATTGTATTTGCAATTAAAAAACAACATTCTGTAAGAATATATATATATATATATATATATATTTCTATATTTTCTTGTTAAATGTTTAAAACAAACCAATTAAAATTGCTTTGTTAATTCAAACAAAATTTCAATTGGAACACATTTAAATAGGAAGTTTTGTTCTGATAACCAAATTTTGTAAATTCGGCAAAACTTTCTCTGAGTGCAAAGTTTCTATTTGCGATTTTGCTGCGTGAAAGTTAGCCTATGTTTTTATTAATTAGTTAATTATTTGTTTATTTATTTGTTTATTTTATTTTATTTTTTCCCTAACGAAACGTTTATTGAAGAAAACTAACGAATTCACCTTTTTAAAATTAATGATTTGACTCTGTTTTAATTTTATTTAATCAGAGAAAAATGTTGCTTAAACCCTTTCCGGCGCAAGACAATTCGGATCATTTAAATTATACTGCCACCAGAATTCATGAACTAAATTAAACTAAAAGAAATTTTAAATTTTAAGGTTAAAAAAACCCGGCCTTTTCTAATATGTTATAAAGGTAAATTTTTGCTAAAAAATTTCCGGGGTGAATTTTTGCAGCTGGATCTTAAATTTTGCGTCCTCGCAGCGAGGACAGCGCGCGTTTAGGGGTTAATACATATATAGCGATCACCGGTAGCCAAAAAGCCTAAATATTGGCATCTGTTATAATGTTGCATGTGCATTATATCAAAAGACAAAATGTACCTGCATTATCCAATACCTCACTTGCTTAGCCTAAAATTCTTTTTACTTTTAGTAATCATATTACATTTCTTATTTACCGTAATTTACTACATTCAAATAATAATCCGCAGGTCAGTTTTACACCAGAAATTGTATTTAATCGACAAAATTACACATATTTTTCTTTCTTTCTTTCTTTTTTTTTTTTTTTGGGGGGGGGGGGACCTTTTACTGTTAATTAAAATTTCTGGCGTAAAATTGTATTAAGTTTTACACCAGAAATTTTACTTTGATAAAATTCCTTTACCGGTTCCTCTAAAAGTTATTGCTTTTTTTAAAATTAGAATTTCTGGTGTAAAACTGATTTATTTGATTTGTGGATCATGCACGAGAAATTACGGTAAGTAATAGTTAATATAAATAATAAATAAAATAGTAATGAATATAAATAGTAATAGTAATAAATAAAATAGTAATAAATAATAATAATAAGTTTATCCACAAATATAATTGAAAATGATTTCAAATTTGTACTGAACCCATTTATTAATTTCTCTCTCTCTCTCTCTCTCTCTCTCTCTCTTTCTTTCTCTTTTTTTTTTTTTTTTTTTTTAAGGACTGAGGACTATTAGTCTCAATCTACGGATTTTTACAATACCAGTTTTACGATAATTGGACATTTATCGAAATCGAAAATTTATTGAAAATATAATTGAATAAATTGAAAGCGATGTTATAATTGGGAAGAAAAAAAAACTAATAGTCCTCCGTCCTAAATTCTGTTTTTTGCCAGAATTTCACCAAAATCTTTTTTTTTTTTTTTTTTTTTTTAGAAAGTGATAGGAGATTCTTGTTTGCATGTAATTTTTATTTACATACTTATTTATCTACATATATTTTTTTAGAAGGTGGAGGGTATTTCAACATTTCAAAATGTGTATCTTTTGCCATCCCACTCTACGCTGAAAACTGTTTTCTCTTAAAAGCAGTTTTTTTCAGTAAAAATTACAGTTTTTTTTTTTTTTTTTTATCTTCATATTTCATGTCATACCACGATAACTCTATAACTGCGTAGTTATATTCATGTTATTTAACACGTTGAGTGCCATGTCAGTCATCGGTAGCTGACAGTGTAAAATATGATATAAAGCCGCGTCAACAACCGGTGGCTGACAGTTTAAAATATGATATAAAATTTAAAAAACAAATTACATTGCTTTAAGTAATTACTGAACATTTATTTAAAATTTACTTAATTTTTATTTATTACTGGATTATATAATTAAGACATTTTAATGGATTTTATTTAAACACGATGAACAAAACGCACGTGTCCTGACGGGGATTTCCTTAAAAATTCGCGTCATGCTGAACGTGTTAATGGTTGAATTATCTTGTTAGTTAATCATTAATTATTAGAAAGAACGAGTTTTTGTAATTACTTGTATCAATAAGCAGCGCCCGCAGCAGTCCTATATTTTTACATGCATTTTATTATTTTGCCCCCATTTTACTCAATCAGTATACTTTTACGTATTGCTTTAGCTTTAAAATCTTGACAAAAAAATAAAAAAATAGTGGTATTAAAATAATAAAACAAACGGGAAAATGCAATAAGTACAAATTGTTCCAGAAGTAGTACCCGAGCACTTAAAAAAAAAAAAAAAAAAAAAAAAAAAACTATTAAGGGTTTAAACAAAGTAAATAATTTATTTAAAGATATTTTTAAAACATAATAATAAGGATTTTCACCCATAAGAACTGACAATTTTACCCATCGATGAACAGAACTTACGAGATAATCGGTGCAGTCAGTGCTTTGATTTTTTTTCTCTCTCTAAGTCTCCATTTTATTAAATAAATATTGCAGTGTTACTTTGAAATAACATAAATAAGAATTTCCCAGTAGTCGCTTTTATAAGGCGCTCACTTTTCCTTTTCTATATCATTTATTGATTCTAACCCGGTGAAAATATTTAGAATATCAAGCTCAAACTAATCTCTTCCAAACGGAATGAGGGAGGAGTTATCTTACATCCACCGCTTCAGATCAACCCCCTACGCTGTCAAAACATAGATCAAAGCTGGCGCAAACAGGACCTCATACGTGAAAAAGGCAATTTTCCGCCTGGGGGCACTGCAGTCGGTAGATGCGTCCTCACTAAATAATTGGTATAGACAGCTAATCGAACAATCTACAGCTCAGCAGCTCGTCTGAAAAGACTACAAATCACCGCTATGCCACCTGACGAGTGGAAAGAATATCAGATGTAGGGGGAAGTCTATGGGGAGCCAGCGGATCGTGAAATGAGGAAAATCATTGCAAGTGAGCAACTGACAAAACAAGAACAGGCCTCCAGAACGACTGTAGGATCCCTGTGCTCAAGTTATTGGTAGGTTCCCTGCTGGTTGTAAGAAACTGTATCGATCTAAGCAGCTACAGATGGCATACGTGAAGTAGCCTTTTTAAAATCGTGGGAGGCATCCCGATATAACTTGAATTCTTCGGTTCTCAGTAAAAGAGTACTTTTTAAAAGTCGTTTGTTCGGAGTTAAAAAATTTTCATTTGTTATAAAATTATTGCCAGTTGTCACATATCCAGAGGGTTCATACGCTTCTGGAAAAACTTAGAAAATTTAGAATATTCAAGGATGTAGGACTTCACTTTCATATCTTAAGGAAATCTCATGGAAAATAAAAGAAAATAAATTCCATTAAAATTCTTGAAAAAATTATTGTAAAAATCTGGAAAAATGAAAATTTTTCTTCTCACACCTGCATTTTTCTTATCTAGCTCGATTATACGATAAAGTATTGCAAAAAATATGCATAATTTGCATTACTATAATATATAATAACACAGCGTTATAAAATCTCTAATAATTTTGTAAATAATACCGTAATTTCCTGTGTATAATCCACAGATCAAATGAAGCAGTCTTACACCAGAAATTTGTATAAACAGACCAAGTTATATTGGTACACGCGTAAGTAACCGTTTTGAAATTTTCCAGAGCAGTGTTGCCAGTTTTCGTGACTCTTTTAATTGATAATCCCCAATAATTTTTGAGAAGTGATGCTTAATAAACTCAATAGACGATTAATCGTCGATTTTTTCATTAAATATCAATTCTCAAAATTATTGGTGACTGTTGAATAAAAAAGTCGCGCAATCTGGCAACACTGCGTCACAGGGGTGGAAATTTGGCGCAGCATTCATAGAGGTATTTGTTTAAAAAAAATTTCAACTTATAAAATCGTTGGTTTGGGAAGAAGACTTTGTTTCATAAATACCGGTAGAAGTTCTACGCCAAATATTTACCCCTCACATCAATTTACTTGTAACGAAATTTTCTTCAAAATGTAATTACGATTAACACTTTCGCGACCACTGATGTAAATTCCCGTCACTTGAAAATCTGTAACACCGCCAGTGGGCGTTTCTTTAGATAAAATAGGTTGCATTATTTCTTAAGAATATACCCAATATTCACATTTCTACAATTAATGTACTACAATTAATGTACTAAGTATTTTGATTAGGGAAAAGTATTACTGTAATATATATTCATTTATATTATAAATATGGATACAGGAAACAATGATTTAAAATAATGTAATAAACAATAATAACGCCCACAGGTGGAGCTTACTGTCAAAAAGAAAAAAAAAGAAAGAAAGAAAAAAAAAAAAAAAATCGGTCGCGAAAGTGCTAATACTTCCACGCTTTTGTCTCTTGTGGGCACCTGTGGGCGTTGTTCTCCCAAGTTACAATATTTCAGAACAAAATTTTCTGTATTCACATTTATATTACAAATGGATATACATTATAATTATACTCTTCCTAATCAAAATATTTGTATCCATATTATATTTGACTGTACAAATTTAAATATTGGGTACGTTAACATTCTTAAGAAATAAATAACTTATAAATCCCGAAAGAAACGCCCACTGGTGCAGTTACGGATTTTCAAATAACGTGAATCTACGTCATCGGTCGCAAAAATATTAATAAATATTCTTCAATGAAAAAAGCTGTGAGTAAAAGCGGGTACTAACAAAGCTCGGAGTCCTCTCTGTTTACAGGACACTTTCAGAGATGAGAAATTTTTTCCTCTTTTGGTACCACAGAAATATTTACTGTATTTTTATAGCAATATGTCGTGATTAAATAGGGTCGAGAATCGAATAAAAGTAGTGATAGAAGTTCCATTTTCAAGTTTCATTCCATTTTCTCATCCCTAAAAATCTCCTGAATAAAGGGCGGAGTCTTCGAGCTTTGAACTAACAATGCTCCAGAATATATTAAAATTTTGACATATCAGCTTTTACTGTTAGTGTAAAACTGATTTATGTGACTTACGGATTATAGGTAGAAAATTACAGTATAACAAAAAAAGGTACTAATAATTAATCAGGGTCCGTAATTCCCGCCCTTATTTCAGGTTCAAGAACGAGAAATTTTTGCCTTTTATGCTACCATTAATTTTATGTAGAAATCGTTATGGTATTTTTTTAGTACTGTATCGTGATTAAATAGGATAGAGATTATTGTATAAAAATAGTTGTAGCAAAGCAATACTAGCGAAAATTTCTGATTCCTGTGACAGACATGGAGAATGGGCGGGGAGTACGAACTCTGTTAACCATAGATGCCAATATTTTAATTTATTCCGGAGTATTTTTAACCTCGTCTTTATTTCGCACCACTTTATTTATTTTATAGGAAAATTTTCTCCAATATATAACTTCAATCAAATAAGAAAATTTTATCTTAAAAAATAAGTGGTATTAAAAAAAGGCGGGGCTAAAAGTATTTCGGAATAAATTAAAATGTTGACATCTAAGCTGTTAACTCATTTTGTTTTGATAGGAAACAAAAAATAGAAAGTTAATATCAGGCTAAGCTAATCCAATTCCAATGCTACGCTGTATGAGTAGCGAATACCTCCTCTCTGGTTACTTAATATGATGCTGATATATTCTAGAAAATAAACTGAAAAACCTGACGGTTTTTTTTTTTTTTCAACATATAAGTATGAATCCTGACTTCTGATGCATAATACAGTTTTAGATACATTTATGTGCAAAGATTTAAACTTAATTTATTTGATTTATTTATTTATTTATTTTCATGTATAAGAAAAAGGGTCTTTTAGAAAGGGGTGTAGAAAGGGGTGTTTTCTTGCTTTTTGTTCTCAACTCATGTGAGTTACGGATGGGACGGGACAAACAAGGGGGGGGGGGGAGAAAGACAACATATTTAGAATATTTCTGTGAAATTAACTCTTTGAAACACGGTAGTATATATTTTATACCACATAGCTTCTATTCCCAATTGATAAGTTTCATCCCGGAAATTTTTAAGAAACTTTTGCTTTTGAAATTTAACCGTAAAAAAAAAAAGTTCTGGTGGCTGTTGATGAGTGTGCCACAAAGAATTAAAAATATCGAAAGTACCAATATCTTTTAAATCGAGGAAATTTGGTATATAAAAGTATTAAATTGTATTCCTTAACTCTTTAGAGCAAAGGTATATGGAAACATGGGGCAGAAACGCTATAGGTGAGCCCTGAATAAGTGAGTTAATGTGAAGGTAGTATGTTTATTCTTTTAAATCTATATTTATCAATAACAGCATTAATAACAGTGCTAAAAAATGACTCGCTAAAATTGCTTACTCAACTTATTTTAATTTACATAGGTCAGAAAAATCAGTTTTGCACCAGAAATTTTAATTAACGAAGAAAAAAGCTATATTTTTACAAGCAGAGGGGGAGGGGAGGGGTTGTATCATTTTGTCTGTTTATAAAAAATTAAGATTATCTGTAGTACTGTCAGTACCCGCCTTTTTTCCACACACACCCTTTTTTTTTTTTTTCTTTTTTGTAGAGTAATTTTCTCCAAATTAAAAGTTAGCAGCTCTGTTTATTTATTAGGTGTACCGGAAAGTTCTGTCGTTTTGAATTAAAATACTGACATCGGAAATTTATCCTGGATAAAATTTAAGATATTCTTAGGTAACTTATAAGATGGTTATTTGTAAAATACCATCTAAACACTGTTAAACAAAAATTTCCGGTTTCAGTTTATTAATTCAATTCAAAACACCATAACTTTCCGGTACGCCTAATACATAAATTTTCTATAATTGCAATTACGATTTTTCCCTAACAACTTGCTGTTTCTTTCAGCGTTGTAAAGAAAAATTGAATACTTTAGCCATATCTGTGATGAATATGTGGCCTGGTGTAAAGCTGCGTGTGACGGAAGCTTACGACGAAGAAGGCTATCACGCCAGGAACTCTCTACACGAAGAAGGGAGGGCGGTAGACCTTACAACCTCTGACAGAGATCGTTCAAAATACGGCATGCTAGCGAGGCTAGCGGTGGAAGCCGGATTCGACTTCGTGTACTACGAGTCAAGATCACACATACACTGTTCTGTGAAGTCAGGCAAGTATAGTACTGTTTGTTATAATTTTAATTACTATTTATGAATGTATTTCGAGGGACAGAATTTTTAAAAAATGCAGGGTTCGTCAAGTCATTCAAACCCTGTGTTAACCTATGGAAAATGCATAGCTGCCAATATTTTAATTTATTCCGGAGTACTTTTAGCCCCGCCTTTAATTCGCACCACTTTATTTATAAAAAAATTTTCTTTAATACATAACTTCGATAAAATAATAAAAAATTGCTTTAAAAAAATAAGTGGTAGGAATTGGAGGCGAGTCTAAAATTACTCCGGAATAAATTAAAATATTGGCAGCTATGGGAAAATGTAATCTCCGTTATTATTCAATGCATGATGTGAAATTTTGTAAATGCAAAATTTCACTTAGTACAATATCACATTTTACAGCTGCAAAATAAAATGTTTAATGTTTAAAAATTCAATTTTTGAAAAACGAGACATAATTTTCTGAATGCTTAAACGGAATATAAAAAAAAAGAAAGTCATCCACCAGAAAGTAATTTTCCCACACCGCACTGCAGAAAGCAAAAAACGCTAAGGCACAATCTGGATAGATTGTGGGTGTGGTATTCGTATTTGGCAGTTGTAACTTCCCGCAATCACCTACACTAGAGTTGCCAACATTTTAATTTATAACGGAGCATTTTTTAACCCTGTCTTTATTTCATACCACAATTTTTTTAAGAGCAATTTTTTCTTATTTTATTGTAGTAGTTATATATTGGAGACTATTCTATAAATAAAGTGGTGCGAAATAAAGGCGGGGCTAAAAATGCTCCGGAATAAATTAAAATGTTGGCAACTATGCAGAGCTGCCAACCTAATCCGGCAAATTGTTAACGCCTATTGAAAAACGCCCCTTTTTTCTACACCACTTAATTTTTAGAGCAATTTTCTTCAAATGTATCTACGATGAATTAAGTAGAAAAATACTCTAAAAATTAAGTGGTGTAGAAAAAGGGGCGGTACTAACAATTTGCCGGATTAGGTTGGCAGCTCTGACTATGCCTACACTATAAACGATATAACCATCTTTGTAGAGTTCGAAGATGTTTATTTCTTTTCTCACCGATTGCGACTTGAGTAGGTCCGTGATAAAGCGTTTAACACATAGGAGGTAGTGCCGATCGAAATCCATAACCAATTGTGTTTAGTGTATGGACCGGTTGTAATGAGCAAGCAGATGGTACTACCTTCTGCCGAGCTAAAATCAAGCAGACCTCCTTTAATATAGATGCCAACCTTTAATAGATGCCGCCTTTAATATAGATAACACCTCCTTTAATATAGATGCCAACATTTTAACACTTTCGCGACCGCTGACGTAGATTCGCGTCACTTGAAAATCTCTAACTCCACCAGTGGGCGTTTCTTTCTCAATTTGCACGTTATTTATTTCTTAAAAATATACCCATTATTTATATTTGTACTATCAATATACTACGAATATAAATGCTTTGATTAGAAAAAGTATAATTATAATGTATATCCATTTGTAATATAAATGTGAATATGTAAAATTTTGTTCTAAAATATTGTAACTGAGACGAATAACGCCCACAGGTGGACCTTACTGTCAAAAAGACAAAAACATGCGGTCTCGAAAGTGTTAATTTATTCCGGAGTATTTTTAGCCCCGCCTTTATTTTATACTACTTATTTTTTAAGAGATATTTTTTATTATTTTATCGATGTTATACATTGGAGAAAATTTTTCTATAAATAAAGTGGTGCGAAATAAAGGCGGGGCTATAAAAACTCCGGAGTAAATTAAAATGTTGGCAACTATGCTATAATAATGCCTCCGAATTGAGTTTTACATCACAGAAGAAAGGAGGATTACATCCAATCAACGATTCCTACACTATCTATAAGATGGTGTAAATACGGTCTAGGACCCCCATGAGAAAGACCCCCATGGAGGGCACCCCCCCCTCAGGGTTAGGACCCTAGTGCAGTCAATCGGCCTTATTCCCAAAACACCTACGTTTTGGTGTTTTGGGAATAAGGCCAAAACGTAGGCCATCGTAGGCCAAAACATAAGGCCATCGTATTGGACCGATTACATCCAATACGATGGTGCAGCTTGGATGTAATCGTTCGATCTTCCGTGGCGTAAAGCTCAATTCCAAGGCATTATAATAGGGGGTGTTGACTTTATCCGCACGGAAATCGATGTGCACAGTCTTCTGGAATAAGAAGGGCATTCTGTTCTTTAACTTTTGCAAAGGGGTGCTACGGTGAACGCAAACCTTACTTCGCAATACTAGAGAAGTGCAACGAGCCATACAGAATAAGAGGTGTTGGGCGCTTAGAGCTTGTGTTGTGTTGGTCCATGACAACGTTCACTCGTATACGGAGAATTCCAGAAAAAATCTACTGCAGAAGTTTATCTAGGAGCTGTTTGATCATACGCCGTATACTCCAAAATTTTGCTCTTGATAACTTCCACCTGTTCTTGCACCTGAAGAAATTCCTGTCTGGTTACCACTTTTCCACAGACGAAGACCAGTGGGCACCTGTAACACACTGGTTCAATTCACAGCCGGCAAACTTCTATGGCACTGGTATCGGACTATATAAACTTACTTCGCAGTATGATAAGTGTTCAAATTCCGGTGGTTAATATGTCGACAAGTAGCTTAAATATTGCTGTATTTTCGCAATAAACCTTCCTACTTCCTAGCTAATTATGTTTTGTTTGTTTTTACAAGTCTTGAGAAAAATTACTTTCTAGATGGTCCTCTTATTTGCTTTATAATGAATAATAATAGGGATTATTTTCCCATAATTAATGCGGGGTGTGATAAGCTTGGCACTGGCAACCTAACCCCATGTTATTCTATGGAGAAATTCATTTTATAAATTACTCATTACCTAATGTATATATATATATATTTTTAATTTCGTTTTTACAATTAGAAAACTTACAACCGTTAAAATGTTTCTCATTTTTTAAATAAAATAAATATATATTTTTTTTAGCTATAAAATGCAAAAAATGCTTTTAGTTCATTTTTCGCGCTCTCTAGCTTTAGATCGAAATATTAACAAAATAATAATACATAATAATAATAATAATAGTAATTTTTGAAAAATGACAAACATTTTCATAGTTATGTATTTTCTAAATGTGGGAATGGAATTAAAAAAAAAATTAACTAAGTAATGAGTAATTCATAAAACAATTTTCTCCTTAAAATGACATGGGATTGGGCAGTCGATCAAATTAAAGGAAGTATCTCCTTATCCCCTTTGCCTATCTTCACTAACGCCGACAACAAATCCTATTTTATGGGAAAATGTGTTTGTAGAACCAATTACCTCATGTATATATTTTTAAATTCCGTTTTCATATTTGGTAAATTCACAACTCTTTTACTTCTATATGTTTTCCAAAAAAAAAATATATATATATATATATATATATATATTAAAAAAAAATTTTTTTCACTATTTTATTTTGAAATTTAAAAATGCGAAAAACTAACTACTATGTGCATTTTTCACATATTTTAGCTGTAAAATAATATATTAAAGATTTAGAAAATCAATTTTGGAAAACGAGAACAAGTTTAATGGTTTTGAATTTTCCGAATGTGGGAACGGAATAATAATAAGAGTAATAAATACATTTGGTAATGAGAACTCCATAAGTAAATGTCGGCAAGCGTACATCAGTCAAATACACTCTTTCTCACTACCCATGCAGAGCTACCAACTTAATCCGGCAAATTGTTAGTACCGCCCCTTTATCTACACCAGTCATTTCTTAAAGTTTTTTTGTTCTTAATTCATCGAAAATATATTTGAAGCAAATTACTTTAAAAATTAAGTGGTGTAAAAAAGGGGGCGGTACTAACAATTTGCCGGAATAGGTTGGCAGCTCTACCCATGTAATCCTATCGGATTTTTGTTGTTTGGTATTATAGGGTTATCTCATTGAAAAAGCAAGTTTTTCGAATTCTGCTTTTTGAATTCTTCTTTTTGACCATGTCACCTTTTATTTTAGTGAGCAATATTTTTATAATATAAGTTTAAATATTTGTTTTCGAAATTCAAAATGAAAGCTCTAAATTTAACCATTGAAATGAAATATTTAAATTTATTATTATATTTAATTCCAAAGGATAATAATTGTAAAAGGGCCCTTAACAATTCATGAACCCTAATTTTGCATGATCAAGTTCTTATCGAATACTGTATGTTACGCCATACTACTTGCAACATACTAATTAATATTTCGTAGTGTTGTTAGTCCCGCCCGTTTTTTCGCACCAGTAAATTTTTAGAGTAATATTCTCCAAATTCAATTGCGATTAAATAAGAAGAAAAATACTCTAATAACATACTGGTGTGAAAAAGAAGGCGGGACTAACAATACTACGGAATATTAATTAGTATGTTGGCAAGTATCATAGCGTCCTAAACTAGATGCCTTCCGCGTATCTCGAAAACTTGGCTGTAGAAAGAGTCACCTGGTATAGATTGCACAACTTTTTTATTCAACAGCCATCAAAATTTTTCAAAAGTGGGATTTGATATATATAAAAGGCGAATAGAATCGAAGAAACGTCGATTATATATATCATATATCACTTCTTAAAATTATTGGTGACATTTGAATAAAAAGTCGCGCAATCTGTACCAGGTGGCGCTGTTTACCGATTGAACTGTTTCCGAGTCACGCGAAAGGCATCTAGTTTAGGAGGCTATGATTACACACACAAAAAATATGAGACATGTTATTTAATTCGTATATGAAAATGTTGTCATATTTGCTTTAAAAAAACGACTGTATTTTGCATTATAAAGGACACGTTAGAACAATAATAGAGTCTAAAATAAAAATAAAAAAAAACATTATTTCACATTAAAAAAAAAAAAAAAAAAAAAAAAAAAAAACGAAGAAGTTGAGAGGAGTGGATTTTATATGGTATTAGAGCTACGCAATGGGCCAATGGCGACGATAAAAACAATAAAGAAAAAAATTAAAAAAAGATTGAAAACGTTATCCTTTTTTTTTTTTTCTTAAACGCAACGCTGCAAAATAAATGACAAAACCATATCTGATTAGTTAAATAGATAAACAGTGTATTTTCACGCCGCTTGGAGGCACTGGAAACCTCACCTTCAGAATCTAAACTTGCTATAATAAATGAGAGAGAACCTGTGATTTGTACATGGAGCAAAGAAAAACGCTCGGGGGAAGGTAAAACGCTCGGCCTCCTTGTTAGAAACAAAATATAAGAATAAAAATAAAGGACCGGTTATGGAAAGAGAAACAATCAGAAAAATAGCTGCTACATTTCAAACACCCGCCCCCTTTTTTCCATACATCAGCAGTTTATGGGGCGATTCGGACACTTGTTTAATTACAGTTGCGAAAATGAAATTTTATGGACGTACTCTTCAGTTTTTTGGGTGCGCTTTACAAAGATTGGGAGATTTTTTTTCACGGGGGACTATCTAAAAATTGAATCAAATTGGGATACTATAGTAAAATATTTTTTATTTGTAAACACGAGAGCTACAGACGTACGGAATTACATCTATCTAACTCGTCATTAGCAAGTAGAATTTATTTATTTATTTATTTATTATTATTATTATTTTATTTATTTATTATTATTATTATTATTATTATTATTATTATTATTATTATTATTGTGTGTGTGTGTGTGAAAATACCTTTCAACGGTTGCTAAATTAAAAACCAACACACTGTTGTAAAAAATATTATGGAATCCACTATTCATTCTTTTTATTATAGTTAGTCATAAGTTTTTGACAATTCTATTGCTAATTTATGAATGAAAATAGCTTAATAATAACGTATTTTGCTCTAAATCACCCTGTCTTCCCCCGAAAGAAAAAAAAAAAAAAAAAAAAAAAAAAAAAAATGCATACGTGATTCATACACTCACAAACCCACACAAACAAACACATACATGCGTACATACAGTGCGACCCGCCTGAATAAAACAGATTTCCAATGCGGCCCGCTAAGTGTTTGGGGCTGGACAGGCCTGCTCTAGAGAGAGACATCAGATGATCAGAGGGCGATGAGTATATAAGATAGTAAATCCGTTTCATTAATAAGCTAGGAATTATTATTATTATTATTATTTTTTTTTTCAGGAATTTTCAGCATAATAGCGGATGCTGCAGATGACATTAGACGTTATAGATTAATTTAGCAGATTAAAAAGAAATGTGCTAGGTTTTAAAAATTATTCCCAAAAATTTTTCGTCTTTCTAGATTACAGTAGTTGTGTTTTTATTTCTAATCGCAAATTTTTGTTATTTCATGAGATGCTGTTGTCACTTATTGCAAAGGTAAATCTGACATAACATTTTTGAGCAGAAGATAAAGTTCCTTTTTCTAGATTGGTAGAGAAAATTCTGTTACTGGACACGTTCTGAACGTGCATAATTGCCAACTTTAGCTCTTTTTGAGTACCGGAAAAAAAATTAACAAAATTTTTTATTTTATTGAATCTGAGAAAATTACGCAATTCTATTAAAATTTCCCGGAAGGCAAAAAGAACCGAAGTTGGCAACTTTGTGTACATGTAACTGTTTATTTTATCATAAGTTTTCAGCTTTCTATTGCTGGCTGTGATAAAAAAGAAAAGGTTCTTGTCTGGTAAGATTTTCCTCGAATTCCCCACCCTTGACGAGTACTTTCTAGATCTGCCAACTGCAGGGATTTCTCTTTACCCGTAGGGACTTTTAGCAGTTCTCTTTAGCATGTAGGGACTTTTTTGGAAGTACCCTTTCTTTCATTCTCAAAATATACTAAGGATGAAAATACGTCCTACGGATATCCTCAGCCCTAAAGTACGGACTTTTATCATCAACTTAGGGACATTTTGAGTTGTCCGGGGTCACATGGCAAATTTTGAGTTGACAACACTACTGTAGATACTTCTATTCCGAATCTGAAACATGAAACAATACTTTGAATATCTCTACAATTGGAAACAGATAGCTATAGCAGTTTGAAAAATGTGGAAATCAGGGAGGAGAAAGAGAACTTTGCATAGCACTGGAAATGTCAAGAAATTTCATTAAAATCCATTTTCATGCAAATGATTACAAACCATGTCACATTGTATAATGTTCATGTCACATTATACAATGGGTCAGCCTTTTATTTTGTAACTCTGTTTCGAATACTTCCTATAATTATTCGCGTCTTCTGCTTACAAAAATTAAGATTCTTTTTCCTTTACTCAAGAAAAATCATACTCAGAGAAAGACTTTTTAGCAAGGCCCATTAAAATACTGTAGAGCCTCGCTTATGCGAGGTAATTTGGACCGGAGGTACCTCGGATAATCGAAAACTCGGATAAAACGGATTCTGTTCTAAATCGAGGGGAAATATACGGTAAAGATTAAAATAAATGAAAACGTAACCAATGAAGTAAAAGAATACATCTATTTCTATTGCATATTGAAATGTAGTTAAAAATGCGATACAATATACACACATATAAATTATAAAAAACAGTACTGTATAGTCAAATTTGTCAAAGCTTTTCACGCCATTTGTCAAAGGCCACGCCTCCGACGGGACGTGGGACTTTTGGGACTACCTCGGTTAACCCGGACCTCGGTTAATCGAGGCTTGGATAACCGAGGCTCTACTGTATATCATTTCCTTTATTTATTTATTTATTTTTAAGAATTCTTAAACTATCTACGAATTTTCGCATGCCACTTTGTATCTTTAGAATTATAAATTCATTTGCATTCCCTACATTTTTCAACACGGAGTTTCTTTTTTTTTTTCTTTTCTTTCTTTAACTAAAGGTTTTGATGTTCCCTAAATACAAAAATCAAGCTTTTATCGGTTTATCTGTGTGTCTGTTATCAGAGTAACTTAAAAGCAGATAATTTTAGAAAATACAAATTTGATATTTGGAAAATCCCGTGAGGTTGAAACTTGAAAATTTTGTCCAGGATTGGTAAGTTGCAAGGAGTGGTGTACATGAAATTTGTTTGAATAAACTAGATTCATTTATTTAATAACATCCTCAATTTTTTTATGAGTACTTGTTTTACATTCAAACCAGGGTTTAAGTCAGAAATATATGTCAAATAAAATTATATTCAACTGCTTTCAAGGTAAGTTCATAAACAGTACTTGTTGTTTTACTACTTAATTTCATACTTGCCAACCATCTCATTATGAACCGTACAATTTTTAGTATCCGCCTTTTTTTTCACACCAATAATTTTTTAGAGTAATTTTATTCTTATTTAATCATTACAACATTTGCAGAGAATTACTCTAAAAATATAGTGGTTTGAGAAAAGGGGGCGTTAACAATTGTACGGTTATTAATTAGATAGTTGGCAAGTATGTAATCTGTAATCTGCTTTTACAGTATTCAAATGCAGGGTAAGGAAAGGTCGGGTGAGTGCCACAGATTACTTTTCTGCAAATGTAAATAATATAAATGTAAATATTTTATTTATTCTCAGCTATCTCAGACACATGGTGGCCGGCGGTTAAGGACAGGAGGCATATCCCTCCACTAAATTTTAAAGTTTGGTTTAAATTGTCTTTATCCCTCGTGATTATATATATATATATATTGACGAGAGAAAAATTATCGTCACAAAAGTACGTCCCTATGTAAATTCTCTCCCAGTTACCCTAAAGCTAAATTGTTTAGAGACCATTACAAAAATGTTTACCCCCCTGGATTTTTTTCTGCTCACGCCCATGATCGGACGATTCCCCCCTATAATTAAACATATCCTGATTACTTTTATATATAACGTATATGTATCAGGGCTGCCTTAAAGATATACAATGCCTTAGGTACTTTCTTCTACGGGTGCCGCTTTACAACTTTTATCCCTGGAGGGATGATATAATAGGAAAAGACATGTCCCCAATAAATAAATAAATAAAGCCAAAATCGTAATCACGGAAACCATTTAATAACACAGTTATATTATATATTGTTATTGTGAAATTATGCTGTAGACAAAAGCAGTACAATCTTCTAATATATTTATTATTCATCTTGACTTGCATTTTAATGTTTTGTTCTAAATTAACATGACTATGGTGACCAGCAGTTCTTGAAAACTACACCTCGTCCCCAAAAAATCAGAATATATTTAACGACGCCGGTAAAGTTATCAGTGTTTTACTATAATAATCTATTACATATATAATAAATTATTATAGTAAAACAATAAGCTGAAATAAAACTATCAGGTTCTTCATGCACAAAAATTACTAAATTTTTTACAATTTAAAGTGATTTATTTATTTTTCTTCGAAATTCGACACCGCCATATTTGTCCTCAAATTCTCGTATATCATATATTCCCCAAACTCTGACGAAAATTCGTTATTTTAGGGGAAAAACGCTGAGTGTAAGGGAAAAGACGGCTTGCAAGCTCCGTGTGGGGTACGGAGTAAATAGGCCTATTACAACCACAAACCTCCTCCTTGTTCAACAAGCACTGATTTTACAGTAGATAGATTCGTGGTAGGTCGTTTCAGCAGGTCGGAGGTATCGCCATCTATTGGTGAAAGATCCAAATACTTTTATAGTTCTTTATAGTTACTATAGTTACTTTATAGTACCTTTTATAGTTCTGAAATCTTGTGTGAGTATTTACGATACAAGTCACCTGAAGGTGTTTGCTTTGGGGGGGGGGGGGGGTTGCAATACTGCCCATCTCCGATCACCAAATTCAAAGAAATTCTATGGAGAAATTTGTTTATGGAAAGACTCATTACCTAATGTATCCTTTTATTTTCTTTTTTAATTCTGTTTTTACATTCAGAAAATTCGCAGCCTTTCAATTTACAGTTTAAAAAAAATAAGAAAATGCACTTTTTGTTAATTTTTCGTATTTTTAAATTCAAAATTAATTTATTAAAATTAAAAAATATCGATTTTTAGAAAACGAGTACCATTTGAACAGTTATGAATTTTCAGAATGTAAAAACGAAATTTAAAAAATAAAATAAAATAGGTAATGTGTAATTGTTTAAACATTTTTACCAACCATAGAATAAAATAGGCATTGTCTCACGTTGACGATCTGGGATTTATCCCCTTAAGGCCTGCCTAGGACCCTGCCATGGTGTCAATCGGCCTTAACCTAACACTACACTTCAAAGTAGAAAATGAAAAAATATTTATTTTATGATTTGGTGCTTGAATAATGAAAGTTTACAAATTTATGTGTTAAAAAAAAAAAAAAAAAAAAAAAAACTTCACGCTTATCTGATATTTTTTCTTTATTTTTTTCAGAATCTGCAGATGCAACCAGAGGTGGTGGTTGTTTCAAAGGTGATTCTACAGTCCAAACCCCTCATGGAACTCTTAAAATGTCACATCTTCGTATAGGTGACCAAGTATTAGTGGTCAAGCCCGACGGCAGCTTAGGCTACAGCGAAGTCATCTTATTCCTCGACAGAGACGAAGAACAACGCCGTCTCTTCAACACCATAGTCACAGAAAGCGGCGCCAGAGTCACTGTGACTCCTAGTCACTTAATTTTCGGCAGTGAAAATAACAGGACATTACCCATTTTCGAAGGGTACGCAACTTTTGCCAAAAACATTGAGATTGGTGATCATCTCTATGTGAGTCACAATGGAACAATTGTTCTCGAACGAGTCACAGATGTGCTATCAAGTAGTGAACAAGGCTCCTTCGCCCCTTTAACTAGAGAAGGCAACGTTATTGTAAATGACATTGTGGCATCATGTTATGCCCTATTAGACGATCAGACTTTAGCACATTTTGCATTTATGCCTGTGAGATTCGTAACTAACGTGGAACAAACTGCTACGCAAGTACTGGCCAGTCTGCACTGGTATATAGTGAAACTAAGAAATACCGCTTTAAGTTACACGTCAAATACCACTTTCCTTTCCATATTTCCAGAAACTTTTAGAACAAATGCCAGGCATGCCATTGTACATTTCTTTCAACAATTACCGTCAGTGGAGTTGAGGACTCCTAAAACAGTATCATCCCAAAAAGGAATACATTGGTATCCTGAACTGCTTTACAAAGTGACTTATCGTTTATTACCAGAGAATTTATTGTATTTATAATAGAGGATGTAAACCATTTGTTATAAAAAAGTGTTTTAGAGATTTAAGATCTGACGCAAATATTAAGTTTCGTCTGCTTCTGGAGAGCTCGATTCTGTTAAATTGGCATTTGGTCACGTGGCTTTTCCCTTTTAACGATCAGAGTTCAGATCTAATAAGCAATGAAACCAGCGTCCCGGCAAATGCATATTTATTATGTAAAAGGAAGATGGAGTGAGTTATTATGGGCACATGGTGCAAAAATGAAGGGGGAAATTGAATGTGCCTTATATCGTAAACAAGGAAATAGATCGAAAGGTATCCGAACGTCTAAAATCTTGACGAAAATTCCCATTTTTAGGTAAAAAATTCAAGCTACAGTATACATAGAATGATAAGTAAAAACAAGCTACTCAGTTCCAGTAAATAACTAATCCAGTAATCGGATATTCGTATTTCAATATTTATATAACGTTTGTAATACCTTCGATCAGTGTATTTAATATATTGTCTTTACGATAGCCCAGGGTTCGCACTAGAAAAAAATATTGAGTGGGATTCTCCCACTCTAACAATAAAATTTAAGTTATATTCTTCAAATTTAAGTGAGAAATTACATAATTTACCTTTTGCATATTTCTTTTTAGAGAATTACAGTTGCATATTTAACAACTAAAAAAAAAATCAGGTAAATGTTAAAATGGAAATATATTTATTTTTCTTTCCCCTTTTGTGGCTAAGGACAGATACTGCTTCAATATTCAGAATCTAAATTTTCATCAGAAATGCAGAAGGAATTGCTCAGGTTGTTGCTTAATCTGTTTTAAAATTTATTTTCAGTTTGATTTTGAGTACTCAAAGAGTGATTAACAGAAGTGCAGTAGCTAGAATAACCTAAATTTAATATATAATTATTACAATTTTTAGCCTTCACACTTCATAGTTGTTTGTTGATAAAATAAACACTTCATATATCCTCTTAACAAATATTTACAATTAAGAAGTATTTTGAAGTAATTACATAATTCTTTAGAATTTCTTGATGAAAGAAAAAAAAAAAAAAAAGGAAAAAAGAAAGAAGCTAAAAAAGATAACTACAGGTTTCAAAGCAATTAAATATATACCCAATTGACCTAAAAAATTTGATGAAATACTCAAAGAGCAATGGGAAAAAATTGGGAGAAAATCCCCTTTATGATATATTTTTGAGAAGGATTTTTCAAAATATTGCGAGATTCTCGCAATCCCACCATCTAATGCGAACCCTACAATAGCTTAATATATTTTTTACATTACAACAGCATTTTTTGAAACATATATTCATTTTAAGCTGAAGTACTGTTTGGTGTTATCAACATAACTGCAATATTTAAGTATAATATTGTACTGCCCATCTAAAACCAATCCTTAATGTTTGCATAAAATCATCAGTAATTTATCATTCTTCGGCAAAATTTATGTAAAATTAATATAATACTTCAAGTAGTTACTAATAGCAAATACTTGAAGTATATGACTAGCTCAAGGATACGGAGATTATCTATTGAATGAGCTTTGACTCAAACATTAAAATAATACTGATCTACAAAAATAATATTGGCAAAATTTTATTTGATAATTTTAGCTAATTACTTTTTGATGTGCTATGAAACCGAAAATAAAGCCAGTTTTTCTCTATCACGCATAGATTTTCGTTAATATAGGGTGTCTAGCGACACAGATTCTTCCGTTTTCTCCTTTTATAGTATGTTATTTCCATGATTAATTATAATTAACTATGGAAACATACTATAAAAGTTACCATAATTATGTTGATGGAAGAGTCACAGAAGAAAATGTAACGGTAGATACCCTGTATTGATAAAAATCTATACGTGTTAGAGAAAAACTATCTTTATTTTCGGTTTCAGCACATTGAAAAACATAAAGATCAGCCAAAATTATCAAATCAAAATTGTAGATGTAGATCTGTATAATCCATATAAAACTGAGCTTATTCTTGATTGACTGCTAATATACTATATGATGCATCGATACAAATGAACACTTGTCTGTAAAAAACAATATTGCACACTCAGTTACTTTTTAACTCATTGCCTACCGCTACCTCTTGTTATAAAGTTACTCTAGAATGGCAATTTCCATTAGTATTCTTCAAAAGATTTTGTAATATTTAAGAAATATTTTATGTTTAATGTAAAATGCAATTTTATTCCAAATAGATTCAATCTAAATTGTTTTTATTTTTAAATATTTTGAGATATTAAATTACAGTAGAACCTCTATTATCCGAAAAACTTTTAACCAAAACTTTCGGTTGACCGAAATCTTTTTTTTTTTTTTTTTTTTTTTTTTTTTTTTTTTTAATTACTATTACATTTTTTGTGTTCAAAATCCATTTTTAAAGTTTTTTTCTTTAACTATCATATTCTTTGTTCGCGACAAAACAACAACAGCAAAAAAAAAAAAAAAAAAAAAAGTGAAATACATAAAAAGTACTTAACAGGAAACATTCAAAAGGTGTCGTCTTCAAAAAATATTGAAAAAAATATATGTGATTCTACTCTTCATAAAACATCAGACAATGAAAAAAATTTCGGCTGAAATCAATTACAACGACTACAAAAAATTATAAAAATTAAGCATATTTGGCGATTTTACACTGTTAGGCGATTGGTTTTGAGTACTTGACGCCGGCGGAGAAGCAAAACACTGTTTTGTACACGGCAATCTCGGTGCTATCGAACTTATCGCCTAATAGCGCTAAATCGCCAAAAATGCTTAATTTTGATAAATTTTTGTGGTGACTGTAATTCTTTTCAGCCGATAATTTTTTCCCTTTCTGATGTTTTATGAAGAGTAGAATCACATATATTTTTTTCGATATTTTTTGAAGATGACACCTTTTGAATGTTTCCTTGTTAATTATAAAATTAAAATTCAGGTAATTTTTTTTTTTTTTTTTTTCCTATTTTGCTATTATTTTCATTAAGCTCTTGTTTCCATTATAAGAAATAACGCATTTACTTGCTCTTAATGTTAAAATCTAAACATTCTCGATTATCCAAAAATTTCGATTTTTTTTTTTTTTTTTTCGAAAGATAATCCATCCCAATTACTTCGGGTAATGGATGTCCTACTGTATTCCAAAACTTTTAATATTGTTTATAAAGCAAAATTGATTTTAAATATGAATTTAAAAAAAAAAAAAAAAAATAGTCAAATACTTATACAATTGCATATCAAAGGTAAATTTTTCTTTATATTTTTTTTCTGGATTTTTTATGAGTTTTTAAATATTGGAACAATATGTAATAGCGAACATACTAGCGTTGAATACTGCAGGTAGGATTTTTAAAAACAATTTTTTTTTTTTTTTTTTTTTTTTTTTTTATGCATATTTTATTTTACGTATCTATTTAATTATTATTATTATTTATTTATTTTTAATACATTAAATCTCAACAAACTCTCTAACATTATATGAAATTCAGCTTCTACCATGTTTAAATTATATTTGACACCCCAAAAAATTATTTTGCTATGTTTATAAAATTAATTTCTGCTATGTATAATACGTATTAAAAAGACTCATCACCTATCATCGCCGGTAGCCAAACCACATGTTATTCTATGGGTCAATTTACTATCAAATTCACTCATAAGTACAGGGGATAATTTAAATGTTGTGAATTGCTTGAATTTGAAAACAGAATTTAAGGTTGCTGTGTACCCGCCATCTTGAATATTCAAAATTCCATGTTAAATTTTGTCCTTTAATAATTAATACAAAAATGCTTAAAAGTAGATAAAAGTGGTATGACACCAAACAAAAACATTTTTTACATCTCGGTAGAGTTTTTCTTTTTAGATTTTTGTCACTGAAATTAAGTTATCGATATTTAAAGTAAAACATATGCAAATTTTTTCAGAATAAATTTAATTTAAATGCATTAAAAATCATTTCTTCAAAATAAATAAATAAAACTGTAGAAAGGTGTGAAAAGTTGTCCTCTACATCACAGACAAATAGTTTGCAAAACTATTGGTTTTTGTATTAATTATTAAAGGACAAAATTTCCCCATAGGTTAACATGGAACCTTGAATATTCAAATGGCGGGTACACAGCAACCTTAAAAAAATATATTAGGTAATTCTCCATGTACGGTTTAGTTGCCACACAGACGATAAATGACACGTTCCCTGAATTAAAGTATGCCCCAATACTGATGGAACATTTTAAATTAAAAAGAAATATATACTATATATATAAATAATAGATATCGTAATAAGATTAAATCATAAAATTCAGCTATTAATAGAACTAAGACAATAACAGCACACTAAAATATAGAACTGAATTTAACATAGAGGAAAGAATTACACAAAAAGTTGCAATGTAGATTAAGAACCAATGAGTTAGGATAGTAACTTAAAATACTTACGCCGACCGGAATGATAATAAAAATGACCATTAAGCTTATGAGAGTGAAAACGAATAATAAATAATAAATCACAGAAATATTTGGATGTAAATGCTTAAACATAGAAACATACTTATCAAGGGGTGCATGCTTCATAAAGCTTAAAGAGCCGCAACGATTTCGTACAACGATATTGCTAATCATAGCAATTAATATCGTTTCACACCCCGATCGATGCAGCAAAACCATAAAGAATTAGAAATAATTGAAATATTAAATTAAAACAAAGATTAAAAAAAGATTAAATGTAATCTTATTGGATACCAAAGTGACCACTTGAATGAAGCAAAGCAACCACATGTATAACAATTAACTCTAACAGGAGAAAAGGATGATGCCAAAACTTAAATTGAAGTAAAATAAAATCTCGACAGATATCGATTAATCGAAAATACTTCAGAGCATTTTCATTAAAGATAAATTACACAGAGTTAATATTAAATGATAATGTTAAAATAGATTTTTTATTTATTTATTTATTTATTTTTTTTATTATTACACAGAGTTAATATTAAATGATAATGTTAAAATAGATTTTATATTTAATTAATTTTAAAACTAGTAGAGTTGAATTAAATCGTACCAAATACATTAATAATATATCATTTAAGTTAAAGACTAAAGATTAAAAGCATAAGACATTAGAGTGCAAGCGCCATCTATCGGTGAGCTATAAAAACATTTAGTCAGTAAAATTTATTTCAGGAGAAGAATCCAATGTAATAAGGGAAATTAAGATGTAGTGACTGAAAGATTAAGGAAATTAGAAGTATTGACTGCAAGATTAAGATAATTTTTAGCGCCAATTAAGTAATTAGAAGAATTGAACTTTTGTGATTAACCCAAAACTAAATAATCTTGAAATCATAGTATTAAATGTTAAGTTTTAATCAGACACAATTACAAGCAATAATGCCAAAGAGTACACATATAAGGATAAGCATTATAGGGCAGTCATTAATAATTAAAATTATAATTTAAAAGATTTTTTTTTTTTTTTTTTCAATAACATAAGATCTTATTTTTGTTATGCATATAGATTGATTGTTCAAACTTAACAAGGGAAGCCTCAAGTAGCCAGATGTACAAAATTAATTTTAAGGATAAAAGATTTCAAAATACATAGTATCAACCAGAAATATAAGCATGTAACTAGGAGTAATCCCCCCCCCACTTTTTTTTTTTTTTTTTTTTTTTTTATTAATTTTATTCAGCATCAAACCCTCCCAACCAACCAGCCAAACAACACCACCCTACCTCCTTAATCAAACATCTGCCCACCCATCCACCAGTTTTTTTTTTTTTTTTTTTAATATTTTTTAATTAAACCTTTTTTTTTGTGTTAGACAAAGACCCTTTATGATAAACAAGTGAATAAATAAATTTTTTAGGATAACCCATTTTTGTAGCAACATTAATTATGTGAGAGATATTTTTGTTTTTAAACCTAACAGAACAAAGATTATGTATACGAAAGAGGTGATTGAGTACGATATTTCTGTAAACAGATATATAGTATTAAGGGGTGAAACTTTTCACCGGCTTTTCTTGAAAATTATATAGAAAATTTTGCTATTTTTGAACTTTATATGTTAAATTAATTCGCTTTTATAAAAAAAATTCTCATTTTGCATAATTCATTTTTCCTTATAATGTAATAACCAAATACTGTTTATAGGTATAGATAAAATACTTTTTATAATAGCTGCAGGATATAGCAATTAATAAGCCTACTACCCTTGCCATTCATTAATTCATGCAAATAGTAATTTTCAGGGTTCTTGCATGTTATACAGTCAGCAGCAAAAGTATCCGAGCACTAGCAAAAATTTCTATGTAAAAAAAGTACACTTAATACAGTTTTGTTAAATAAAATCTTGTCGAATCCTGTTCTTAACCAGTCTAAGAACATAATTCGACAAGAATTTATTTAATAAAATAATATTAAGTGTACTTTTTTTTTTACATAGGAATTTTTGCTAGTGCTCGGATACTTTTGCTGCCGACTGTAAATAGTAGTTTCACCCCTGCAGTATATATTTAGAGCGTATAAAACCTAATTTCTGCTAATAAAATTTACTTTTGAATATTTTAGTTGTCGATTGTGTTTTGAAATTTACTAACTATTTTAAAATATTTTATAGGGAATTTACATTCGGCAGCAAAATTATTCGAGCGCTAGCAATAATTCCTATTTAAAAAGAAAGTGCACAATACTGTTTTGTTAAATAAATCCTTGTCGAATCATGTTCTTAGACTGATTAAGTACATGACTTGACAAGGATTTATTTAACAAAGCAGTACTAAGCGTATCTTTTATATTTATACATAGGAATTATTGCTAGCACTCGAATAATTTTTCTGCCGACTGTAAATTATTCCCATATAAGTTTTCGTTAAAAATATTTTCAAGCATTTATGTAACAATTTAAATACTGACAACATTTTAATTAGTGTATGTAAGTTTTTTTTTCTTTTTTTAAATTGGAGATTTAGTTTAGATTATTATTTTTTTTTCCAAGCTTTCATTTTATTTAAAATGTAATTTAAAACAATAGTATATACGAGTATAAGGCGTATTTTTGCCATTCAATTTTTAGTTTGGATTAGATTTCATTTTCAGACCTTTTTCTTTCTTTTTTTTTTCTGTTTATTCTTTTCTTATTTTTCTTTCTCTTTTCTCTCTCTCTCTCTCTCTCTCTTTTTTTTTTTTTTTAATCTCATCAAATATTTAATACGTATGCAAAAAATTTATTTCTTCTTCTTCTTTTCTTCTTCTTCTTCTTTTTTTTTTTTTTTTTTTTTTTAGTGCAATGATGTTAGAATGTTCATAGAATATAAATTTTTTTTACAGAAATAATAATAATAATAATATATGTATATATATTTCCAGAAAAAAAAAAAAAAAAGGGTTTAAATGAGTTTCGAAAGCTGAAAAAAAAAAAAAGCATAATTTCTCTATTTTTTAAAATATAACA
Organism: Salticus scenicus; assembly: GCA_963930645.1. Taxonomy (NCBI): domain Eukaryota; kingdom Metazoa; phylum Arthropoda; class Arachnida; order Araneae; family Salticidae; genus Salticus; species Salticus scenicus. Next base: position 189,699,843 of record OZ005661.1, read on the forward strand.
AATACATTTACTTTATATTTTATTATTTTATTTATTTATTTATTTATTTATTTATTTTTTATTTTTGAGCATGTGAAAGAACAATATATATTGTTGCTTCGTGGTATCATTGTTGTTCAATGCTTTGAAATTTTGCTTTTTTTAATCCATATGGTTCCTGTTCTGGTCGTGGCAGGCTGGGTGAGTGTTGCCGGCGTGAAACTAGTTTAACCCCACAGGCAAGTCACAAGTCTTGCCGCCTGCCTTCTTCTTCCTATCTTGTGTTTCTTGGGTTGTCGTTTTTTTTTTTATTAAATTTGATAAGTTTAAGGCTGTTAATTAATAGATCTGGTTTCTTTACATTGGTGTATTTCATCCACTGATATATATATATATATTTTTTTTATCTTATTAGTCATTGGTGTTTCAGTGATCTTGTATCTGTTGCTTGGCTTCTAATATGCTTAATAGATCATCTTTATTATATATATATATATATATATATATATATATATTCATTAACAATTTTGGAAAATTCAGCCTACAGATCCTGGTTTCTGGAGATCCTTCAGTAAGCGGTGGACATGTTAGAATAGCTGTATAGTTAATAATAATAACACGATGACAATGCATTCTTTTAATATTTTTATTCAATTAATAAAAGTTTTCTTATAATTAAATAATAAAAGGTGAAAATAATAACCTCATAATAGCTTTAAAATTACCCATTTAAGTTTTAATTATAATTTCATCGTTGCCAAAAAAATTTGCGAGTTCTTTTTTTTTTTTTTCGACAGGAAAATAAATACATTTACTTAAACGTGAACAATAAAAAATTGTAAAAAAAAATTTAATTAGGCATCTCACAAAAATGGACGTCATTATCACTTTAAAAATTTTATACGCATTGATAAAGTGCTAATATAGTTCTATAGTTATAACTTCCCGACTAGCTAGACATTTGAAACTTTTAGAATAGCTCAGAACACGACGACAATGCATTATTTGAATACTTTTATTCAATTAATAAATGTTCGAAATTTTCTTATAATTTCTCTGTTTATTACGCATTGATTCATTTTCTTTCAAGTTGATGGGATAATTCATTAAAAAAAAATAATAATAATGATAATAAAAAAATAATATATAATAACAAATAAAATAAATAAATAAAGTATTTGTTAATACATAGAATTGTAGTTTGTAGGATTCAACAGATAATTGAATAACAGTATGAATAAAAATAATAATTGAATAAAAGATTTGAATAACTGAATAAATAAGAAGAAGAATATTTATAATAATAATAATAAAAATAATAAGAATTGAATAAATAATAATAATAATAATAATAATAATAATAATTATTATTATTATTATTATAAGAATAATAATAAAAATAAAAATAATAAGAATTTAATTAATAAGAATAAGAATTGAATAAATAAGAATAATTGAATAAAAGTATAGAATAAAAGTATAAAATTTTAAAGTATTTATTAATACATAAATTGTCAAGTTTATAGGATTCAACAGAAAAATTAAAAAAAAATGGTATATAATGAGTTTTTTTTTTTTTTTTTTTTTTTTTTTTTTTAATCTTATAATTATATTTTTTACATACAACTCTGTCACATATTCAATTTTTTTCTTCCATCTTTAGTTAAGTACTAGTCAATTCTATTGGAAAGAAGTTCGCAAAATTTCAATAGCATTGGTGCATCCATTTTTGAGAAATCGTGTCTATCGATTTTCTGAAGAATCTCCAGAAATCAAGACCTGCCGTTTGAACTTTTCAAAATTTTTAATGAAAATTTTATATGCTCAAAATTTTGAATAAAAATTTTATTTTATATATACAGTCGGTAACAAAAGTGTCCGAACACTAGCAAAAATTCCTATGTAAAAAAAGTACACTTCGTACGGTTTTGTTAAATAAATCCTTGTCGAATCCTGTTCTTAGTCAGTCTGAGAACATGATTCGACAAGGATTTATTTAACAAAACTGTACGAAGTGTACTTTTTTTACATAGGAATTTTTGCTAGTGTTCGGACACTTTTGTTACCGACTGTACATATATATATATATATACATAAAGAAAAGAAAAAACAATAAAACAATCATTAATTAAAATTAAGTATACTTTATAGCAAATTACAGTATTATAGTTCTAGTTGGCCTTCGTCTGCGTAGCATTCAATACTTTCGAAAGGATATATTTCCTTTCCTGATTAGCTTTCATGCCAGAACTCTCCAATATCTGTTTATAAAATATTTTTAAAAAAAAGTAATACGTTCTGTTAAAGACAGAATTTAGTTTAGTACAGAGGACTATTAATTTCAATCTGTAAAATTTTAATTTTTAATTTTTTAATTAATTTTTTTATCTCATTTTTGGATCGTAAAACTGGCCCACGTACTTTTATAAAATGGCCGAAAGGAATTAAAATGAAGTGTTGTCACCTAAATTTCATACTTTAGTTAATTAAAAAAAATCTAATGGTCGTGCCGAAAAACTGTTTGCACTCATGGATTCAGAAAAATCGCCTTTTTCATTGGGTACCGAATTTGTAACGATAGAACTGATATGTCTAATTTATTTTGGTGTCACACGAAAATGGTCTACAAAAGCTCGACATTGAAATTAATAGTCCTCTGTCCTAAAAAGAAAATATTCTCTTTCTTTTTTCTTTAACTTTCGAAACCCATGTAACCTCTTAAAGATTTAGTTTAGATTATTTTTATTTTATTTTTATTATATATATATATATATATAATACTTAAAACAATATTCTACATAAAACTTATTTTTGTCGTTCGATTTTCAGTTTGGATTAAATTTCATTTCCAGAATCTTTTCTTTTCTTCTTCTTCTTCTTTTTTTTTTTTCTCTCCTTTTTAAATATTTCATGAAATATTTAATACCTATGTAAATATGCATTTTTTTTTATTTTTTACTTTCTTTTTTTCTTTTTTAAATATTTCATGAAATATTTAATACCTATGTAAAAATGCATTTTTTTTTTTTTTTTTTTACTTTCTTTCACTCTTTTTTAAATATTTCATGAAACATTTAATACCTATGTAAAAATGCATTTTTTGTTTTACCTTCTTTCTTTCTTTTTTAAATATTTCATGAAATATTTAATATCTATCTAAAAATGCATTTTTTTTTTTTTTACTTCTTTTCTCTCTTTTTTTAAATATTTCATGAAATATTTAATACCTATGTAAAAATGCATTTTTTTTTTTAACTTTCTTTCTCTCTTTTTTAAATATTTCATGAAATATTTAATACCTATGTAAAAATGCAACTTTTTTAAAACTTTCTTTCTCTCTTTTTTAAATGTTTCATGAAATATTTAATACCTATGTAAAAATGCACCCCCCCCCCCCCCGACCTATAAGTGTTAGTGTAAAATGCTTCTATTTCTCAATAACTTTAAAGTTTTCATAGAATATATATTGTTATACAGAAAATATAATATTATTTTCCATATAAAATTTTATTTAAGCTGTACATTTAAATGTATTTTGAAAATAGTTGATACTTATAAAATATCTAGTACTATGCATTAAAAGCAGCTCAGATCTATCGATTTAACGATTGCAATAGTTTTTATATCATCATATAATTTATGTTCTGATATTCTTGGAGTTATATTTCGATTAATAATTACAATAATATTAATAGCAATAATAGTTTTACTATCGCCCAGTCAAGATATTTCAGTTGTAATGAACTTGGCATAATGTGCGTTAAAAGAGAGGAAATAAAAGAATATTTATTTTTATGCTTATTTATTTTCTTGTCAGTTCGACTACTGTTTTTTCTTTCTTTCTTTTCTTTCTTTTTTTTTTTTTTTTTTTTTTTTTTTTTTAACAGTCTGTTAGCTTGACAGCGAGATCCTTGTTAAATACTGTTGATGTTGGAGATTAACAATTTTATATTTAAAAAAAAAAAAAAAAAGACATTGTAAATTGTTAAAATATAAATAAATGTATTTTGTATGAATAAAAGTTAAAAAAAAATAATTTTAATTAAAATGTGTGCTTCTTTATGTTTTCTTTTGAGTTATGCCTGGAATGTATACATGGAGAAAGCGTACGTATCTTTAGAGAGTACAATATCTAATTTCGAGGACAATCAAGGCCCATTTCATTCTATGATAAATTTTGTTTAAATTTTGACTTGACTCATTACCTAATACACTTTTTAAAGTACCGTTTTCACATGCAGAAATTTATTTTTATTTTCTATATTCAGTAGAAGAAAGTATTGGATTCGTAAAAATTTTCGACCAGAGATTTTAGATGTATTTACTCGTTCTGAGAGGCAGAGCCTGATTAAGGGGGAAGCACACATTATCTGCGCTTTCACCGGAATATTTTTACAATTAATTTTTACTTCATGTCATAGAAATTCCATGCTTTGACGAGGAAATATTTTTTATAAAAAATGAACGGTGTAAAAGAATCCAATTTACTCACCGTTATTAGACACCAGAATTCTTTTAAAATAATTTTTAATGAGAATTTTCTGTTTATTATAGGAGGAAAGTATTTGTTAAAAAATAACGGTGTAAGTATAAATAATGTGTGCTTCCCCCTTAATCAGGCTCTGCTGAGAGGTGTAGAACATGATTTGACCATTCTTAGAAAATGTGTGTCTGTGTGTGGGAGACAAAATTTTGTAGCAACTGTATCTTAGAAATTATTGCATAGAATTTAATAAAATTTGATACGTAGTTGCACCTTGACATAAATTAGTGCCTACCAACGTTTGGTGAAAATTGTTCAGCAGGTTGCGTGTTGCGTTGCCATACCGCTTTTTCTATATTTTTAACACGGGATAGGGCAAAATTTCGTATAAATGTGCATAAAGACAATTATTTTTTAATAATCATTATGAAATTAAAAAGAATTATTTATAATAGGGATAATCAAGTGGGAAAAAAAAATGTGCATGCAAGCGCATCGCACCCTCTTCCCCGGAGGGGGGGGGGACAGTTTTCATTATGGGTGTCTTTCAAAAGAGCTCGTCAATATCTTTAAAACGAATGGTTGAACCATGTATGTGCGAGAATTTAAAATAAAATTATCGTTTTTTTTTTTTTTTTTTTTTTTTTTTCATTTTTAAGAGGGAAAAAAAAGTCAAATATAGAGAATAAAATTGACTTTCTTTGGGTATTTAGTGTTATAATACTTCTCTAGGATGAAAATCTTCTACATTCATCAGGGAAGATAGTTTTAATAAATAATAATTTTAATAAATTATTTGTACTGAGCGAATTTGTATAGGAAAATATAGAAGAAAGTCACGTGATTGCCAGAGCATACTATATTTAAATTCTGTTTTCACATGCAGAAATTTATTTATCTTTCAGTTTAAAAAAAAAAAAAAGTGTACCTTTTAACTAGAAAATAAAATATTAAAAATTCGAAATCAATTTTTCGAAAATGAGTACTAATTTAACGGTTGTGCATTTTCTGAATTTGTGAAAACTGAATTAAAATTAAAAGTAAAAGTAAATAAGTAAAAAGATTAGGTAAAGAATCGTTGTGGAAACAATTTTTTTGGTAGAATAATACGGGAGCTATATTTGGCTGTCGGCGAAATTAGGTACTGTATAATGAAGAGCTGAGAATACACATTCACCTACGCGCGCCTACAACCAAAGTTCGTGTTATTCTATGAGTAAATTTGTTTATAAAATGACTCATTACACCCAGAGAAAAAGTGTTTTGTTTGCCCCATACAAAATATGTTTTGTTGAAGTTATTTGATTGTTTTTAAAACTTCATGAAACAAAAAAAAAAAAAAAAAAAAATCAGTTTTGTTAGGACAACACAAAATATATTAACAAATGTATAAAATGTCTTTGTATTTGCTAGTAATTTTTGTTTAACTTTACATTCCTTTTTGTATATTTGTAAAAAATAAATAAATAAATGATAATTTTATTTTAAATTATCACAGACCAATGATTCAACCATTCGATGATACCCATACCGAAAATTTAACCACCTGAAGGAGGAATTTCTTCCCGAGGGAGCAAAGCGATGCTTTTACATGTAATTTTTTTTTTCCAAGTTGATCACTACTATTATAAATAATTATTTTTAATTTCATGATTCATTAAAATAATTTTCATGATACATATTTATACGAAATTTTGTCCTATTCTGCTGAGTTAAAAAAAAAAAAAAAAAAAAAGATGACAGCGATACCTGTTGAGCGATGGATCCCCAAATGTAATCATTATTTGTTTAGGTCAAGGTCCAACTAAATGCCAAGTTTGATTAAATTTCATTCATTGGTTCGTGAGATACGTTGTTCACAAAATTTGTGATACACACACACAGACAGATATTTTACAAAAACGGTCAAGTTTAGAACATCTCAAAATGTGTAAATCCGTCGGAAACTAGAGTTCGAAAAAATCCACGAATCCAATACTTTCTTCTTATATGTGTAGAAAAAAGTAATAATTAATTTCAACTTCCATTGTCCCTTTACAGGGGTACATCACGGTTGGTTGGGTTTTACGTCGCACTAGTGCTGCGCAATGGGCAATTGCCAACTGTCTGAGACTCACTGTCTGAGACTGTACCCTAGAGGTGGTCCGGAGACATGACATCACAATTTCGATCCTCCATGGAAGGGACAGGGTACATCACGAATCGCCGAGATCATCTAAGAATTATATAGAATCAAGACCATCTATAGAATTACACATTACCTAATTCTAATTGTATTCAAATTCCGTTTTCATATTCTGAAAATACGCAAACGTTAAATGAGTACCCGCTTTCCAAAAATTTATTATTATTTTTTTTAATTTTTATTTAAATTTTGAGTTTTAAAATGCGAATGTTCACTAAATGCATTTCTCTCATTTTTTTAGCTGTAAAATGAAATATTAAAATTTAAAAAATTCAATTTTTGGAAAACGGGTACTCATTTAACGGTTGTTAATTTTCTGAATGTGAAAACGGAATTTAAGAATTGCAATTGGGTAATGAGCAATTCTATAAACAAATTTCGCCATAAACTTACATGGAATTTAGTGACTCGAGACGGGGAAACCGTAAGAGGGAGTGAGCAACCTCAAACATGCCTAACTTTTATCTAAGACGCTATACTAATTCTTAAAATTTGAATAACAATGCCTACTTATGCAAATTTAAAGTTTGTTTTGTCAACTAATACAAAGTTTCAAAGGAAAAGAAGAAGAAGAAAAAAAAAACTTGAAAATTTATTTGAAGAGTGGCATTCTTAACAAAATTCCATGAAAGCCGAAAGGCCGGGCCTTACCTTTCTCTCTGCCATCTCCAAGAGATATAATGAGGAGGAATGGAATACTCGCGCTGTGTTCAGAGGTCGTAACTTTGCAAATAAAGTGTCTGCAAGCACAGACACACCTTACGCTGCTTTAATCATTTCTATTGTTGGAAAACTTATCTTGGCTCGGCCTTTCACCATTGTTCTTCGAGAATACCGTCTGGTGTGTACACTCCAATTTATTCCTTCTGCATCCAGAGAAAAGGATTTGATCGAAAATATACAAAATATATTTTGTTGTTTAAAAAAAAAAAATTGATTGAAGTACATAATCAAAGTTTTGTTGCGACAGCACAAAATATATTTAAACTTTGAAACTTCTTCACACACTATGAAATCAATACAAGCACTAGCGGTTTCAAGAGGTAGTGGCCTTCCTTCTTCAGGTGCAAAAAAACATGTTGCTACCTTAGAGGCAAAAGCAAGACTAAAAGCAGGAAAAAATCCAAAGAGGAAGGAGCAACACAGCCAGCCAATAGGACAACAGCGACCAATCAGAAGGAAACACAACCGATAAATAGAAGACAAGAGAAACAAACACACAAAAAAGGAAAAAAAGAACTTTATTTATTGATTTTCATTTATTATATATATATATACAGGGTGTTCCATAAATAGCGCCCAAACTCTACACAGCCAGATTCATCGTTGGGATTACATAAAAAATGCTCAAAGAACTGTACCTGCACGATCCATAGTTTACGAGAAAAATACGAAAAACAAAGTATGACATCACAGCTGTGTAAGGAAAAAACACGTATTGGACACATCAACAGCAGTAATTGCATATGTTCGACATGCACGGCGGATAATTTGAACATCTGCCTTTATAAATATTTGAAAGTACTGCTGTTGATGCGTCAAATAAAGTGTTTTTTCCTTGCACCGGATGTGACGTCATACTTTCTTTTTTGTATTTTTCTCGTAAACTACGGATTGTACATGTACAGTTCTTTGGCCTTTTTTTTTTTTTTTCTACGTACTCCCAACGAGGAATCTAGCTGTGCAGAGTTGGGCGCTATTTATGGAACACCCTGTCTATGTATATATTTCACAAAAAAAAAAAAAAAAGAAAGAAAGAAAGAAAGAAAGAGAGAAAGTTATTTAATAGAACTAAATATTTTTTTTAGAAGCTGTAGACAGCAAAATGGAATTAGATTTTTCATGAACAATTTTATCACGATCAAGATAGGCAGCTATATTTCCCAGGAAACATAATTCGGGAACACGTTTGTCATTAAAAATAATTTTGGCTTGATAAAAATTAAAACTGTGGTCAACCCAACTATGTTTTGTGATAGAAGATTTAGAACTTTCTTGTTTAGTGAATAAGACTTACTATATTTTGAATCTTAGTCAAAATATATCGTTAACAAATTTACAAAAAAAATTTTGTATTTACTTGCATTAACAAAATATTTTGTTATTAAAGGTTTTAAAGTTTATTAATAAATATTTGCACAAGACATTCTTTTTTGCACGAAAATCAGAATTTGATAAATCAAATACTGTCTTAGAAGCAAAATCAAAAATTTTCCAGCTCTCCTTTAACAGAGAAATTTTAATACTTCTTTAAAAAATAATTAATGAGTTCATTAAAAATGTGACTTACTCCTAAAGAAAAGAAAAGAAAGATTCAAAATAATCCTTATTATTATTTTTTTTTTAATAGAAATTGCATGATGAGATATTAGGAGAAATCGTAAAGCCAAAAAACCCAAGATTGAAGACAGAGAAACAACAACTCGCTCCTACACTGAGAAAAAATTCTGTAATTGAAGAATTTAAATTGTGCTCTAGTAAAAATAATTCCATGACATCCTTATAAATTCTAGTCGCCTTTGAAAGCGAGTTCTAGAAACCCCTATTAGAATTCTAGAGAGCCTATATTATAGAGGGGTCAAACTTATTTAAAAATTTCTGAAAATAAATACGAATACAAGAAGCGTGTTTTAGCAACTATATAATCTTGGTTTATGGCCCAGTTCTAGAAAATCAAGTGGGAATTTCTCGCAACACAAAGGATTCATAATATGAAGAATATTGTTTCACCATCTAGATATGTATGGACTAAAAACTCTCGATCAATTCCTCTGTTCAGCTTATTGAGGTGCCTTATACGTATAGCTCTGAAATCTATATTTCTACTTTAGGGATTTAGAAAATGACCACTTATTCGTTTTAGATAAAGGTGGTATATATATATATATATATATATAAATATAAGTGCAAAAATTTGAAATTTAAAGATGATTTAATTTCAGTATTCAAACAATTATTCTGATCAAAAACGAAGACCACCCAAATCAAACCAAATAAAAAATAAAGTAAAATCTAAATGAATATAGCAAATTGGAATGAGAAAAAAGCATTATTTGCATTATAACGTTTTCAAGGGCCTGGTAGAATGGAAATATGCGAATGCTAAATATATATATATATATATATATATATATATATATATATATTATCAGTGTAGGTTCTCTTAATTATACAGGAATTTTTGTATATTTGTAAGTAAGAAATAATCTTTTGTATGAAGAACCAAAATATTTTTGTTAGAACTGCAACAAAATTTATCTGACTATCTAATAGAATTGTCCATTGGAACCATATTTAAATAGAAATTTTTGTTGTGCATAACAAAACTTGTCTATACTGTGCGTTTTGGCCCTCTTGTCAAATTCGTTAAGGGGTTTAGAGAATTTTAACCTTAAAAAAGATCGACTTTTTGAAAAAATCCCGGAACGAAAAGATGAGACACACGTCAAAATATGATTATTATTGAGGTTATTTACTGTCTTCTATATTAAACAGGAGAAAGTTATGCATTCTAAAAAAATTTCAACTTCCAATTTTCAATGGATTTACTAGTTTGAGCAATCCAGAATACGATTTGATTTTTAACACTTTCCAACAAGGTTGAAAAGTGCTTATGACTTGGGTTTGTCTGTCTGTCTGTCCGCACTCTAACTCCCGTAAATATTTATGGAATTTCTTGAAACTGATATATGTTATTCAAGTTCACTATCGGATGTTCCCTATTGAAAATGGAGTTTATACCTCTACTGGTTTGTGTACAGGGACCCCGAAAATATTTCAAAGCATTGTGTTCTGTGAGAGGCATTTCTATAAACCATATTTCCATACCCTTACTGTACACAAATCTTAATGAAATTGAAATATGTTATACAAGTTCACTATCGGATGTTCCCTATTGAAAATGGAGTTTATACCTCTACTGGTTTGTGTACAGGGACCCCGAAAATATTTCAAAGCATTGTGTTCAATGAGAGGCATTTCTATAAACCATATTTTCATACTCTTACTGTACCAAATTCTTAATGAAATTGAAATATGTTATACAAGTTCACTACCGGATGTTCCCTATTGAAAATGGAGTTTATACCTCTACTGGTTTGTGTACAGGGACCCCCGAAAATATTTCAAAGCATTGTCTTCTATGAGAGGCATTTCTATAAACCATATTTTCATACCTTTACTGTACCAAAATCTTAATGAAATTGAAATATGTTATACAGGTTCACTATCGAATGTTTCCTGTTGAAAATGGCATTTATACCTCTACTGGTTTGTGTACAGGGACCCCTGAAAATATTTCAAAGCATTGTGTTCTATGAGAGGCATTTCTATAAACCATATTTTCATACCCTTACTGTACCAGAATCTTAATGAAATTGAAATATGTTATACAGGTTCACTATCGAATGTTTCCTGTTGAAAATGGCGTTTATACCTCTACTGGTTTGTGTACAGGGACCCCGAAAATATTTCAAAGCATTGTCTTCTATGAGAGGCATTTCTATAAACCATATTTTCATACCCTTACTGTACCAAAATCTTAATGAAATTAAAATATGTTATACAGGTTCACTATCGAATGTTTCCTGTTGAAAATGGTGTTTATACCTCTACTGGTTTGTGTACAGGGACCCCTGAAAATATTTCAAAGCATTGTGTTCTATGAGAGGCATTTCTATAAACCATATTTTCATACCCTTACTGTACCAAAATCTTAATGAAGTTGAAATATGTTATACAGGTTCACTATCGAATGTTTCCTGTTGAAAATGGCGTTTATACCTCTACTGGTTTGTGTACAGGGACCCCGAAAATATTTCAAAGCATTGTGTTCTATGAGAGGCATTTCTATAAACCATATTTTCATACCCTTACTGTACCAAAATCTTAATGAAATTGAAGTATGTTATACAAGTTCACTATCGGATGTTCCCTATTGAAAATGGAGTTTATACCTCTACTGGTTTGTGTACAGGGACCCCTGAAAATATTTCAAAGCATTGTGTTCTATGAGAGGCATTTCTATAAACCATATTTTCATACCCTTACTGTACACAAATCTTAATTAAATTGAAATATGTTATACAAGTTCACTATCGGATGTTCCCTGTTGAAATTGAAATTTATACCTTTAATAGTTTGTGTACAGGGACCCCCTAAAATATTTCAAAGCATTGTGTTCTATGAGAGGCATTTCTATAAACCATATTTTCATACCCTTACTGTACCAAAATCTTAATGAAATTGAAATATGTTATACAAGTTCACTATCGGATGTTCCCTATTGAAAATGGAGTTTTTACCTCTACTGGTTTGTGTGCAGGGACCCCTGAAAATATTTCAAAGCATTGTGTTCTATGAGAGGCATTTCTATAAACCATATTTTCATACCCTTACTGTACCAAAATCTTAATGAAATTTAAATATGTTATACAGGTTCACTATCGAATGTTTCCTGTTGAAAATGGCGTTTATACCTCTTCTGGTTTGTGTACAGGGACCCCGAAAATATTTCAAAGCATTGTGTTCTATGAGAGGCATTTCTATAAACCATATTTTCATAACCTTACTGTACACAAATCTTAATGAAATTCAATATGTTATGCATGTTCACTATCGGATGCTTCCTGTATAAAATGGAGTAAATACCACCACTGATTTGTGTACAGGGACACACAAAATTATTTTAAAGCATTGTGTTCTGTGAGAGGCATTTCTATAAACCATATTTCCATAACCTTACTGTACACAAATCTTAATGAAATTGAAATATGTTATACAAGTTCACTATCGGATGTTCCCTGTTGAAATTGGAATTCATACCTTTAATAGTTTCTGTACAGGGACCTCCTAAAATATTTCAAAGCATTGTGTTCTATGAGAGGCATTTCTATAAACCATATTTCCATACCCTTACTGTACACAAATCTTAATGAAATTGAAATATGTTATTCAAGTTCGCTATCGGATGTTTCCTGTATAAAATGGAGCAAATACCACCACTGATTTGTGTACAGGGACACACAAAAGTATTCCAAAGCATTGCGTTTGTATGACAGATATTTCTATAAAGTAAATTTTAATAACTTTACTTTGCACGAAGATTTATGAGATTGAAATGTGTTATTTATAAGCACAAAAAAAAAAAAAATGCTTTGCATAGAATATAGCATGATTAGCATTAGATTTACAGTGAGACACAAAAATATTCCGTTATATAAAGAGCTATTAATAACTATTTGCTAAAAGTGTACTTTCGTTTACATTAAGCGTTTTTAACACTTTCTAAAATTTTTAACACTTCCCAACAAGGTTGAAATGTGTTAATGACTTCGGTTTGTCTGTCTGTCTGTCCGTCTGTCTGCCTCTCCGAGCTCTAATTCCCGTAAATATTTGTGGAATTTCTTGAAACTGATATATGTTATTCAAGTTCACTATCGGATGTTCCCTTTTGAAAATGGAGTTTATACCTCTACTGGTTTGTATACAGGGACACCCGAAAGTATTTCAAAGCATTGTGGTCTATGAGAGGTATTTCTATAAATCATATTTTCATACCTTTACTGTACACATATCTTAATGAAATTGAAATATGTTATTCAAGTTCACTATTGGATTTTTCCTGTATAAAATATATTAAATACCAACTCTGTTTTATATACAAGGACACTCAAAAGTATTCTAAAGCATTGCGTTCTATGAGAGATATTTCTATAAATGAAATTTTAATAACTTCACTTTCCACGAAGTTTTAGGAAATTGAAATATGTTATTTATATGCACAAAAGAATGCTTTGCATAGAATATAGCATTGTTACCATTAGATTTACAGGGTTACACGAAAATATTCAGTTATATTAAGAGCTATTAATAAAAAATCGCTAGAATTCTACTTTCGTTTACATTAAGCGTTTTTAACACTTCCTAACATTTTTTAAGTGTGAATATGATATCAATTTGTGTATCTGTCCGTTTGTCCGTCTGTCTGTCTCCCCGCGCTCTAACTCCCGTAAATAATTCCTGAATTTTTTGAAACTGATATATGTTATTCAAGTTCACTATCGGATGTTTCCTATTGAAAATGGAGTTTATACCTCTACTGGTTTATGTACAGGGACACCCGAAAGTATTTCAAAGAATTGTGTTCTATGAGAGGTATTTCTATAAACCATATTTTCATACCTGTACTGTACAATATCTTCATGAAATTGAAATATGTTTTTCAAGTTCACTATTGGATGTTTCCTATATAAAATAGATTACATACCACCACTAGTTTATATACAGGGACTCTCAAAAGAACTCCAAAGCATTGCGTTCTTTGTGAAATATTTCTATAAATCAAATTTTAATAACTTTATTTCCCACGATGTTTTAGGAAATTGAAATATGTTATTTATATGCACAAAAGAATGCTTTGCAGAGAATATAGCATTGTTACCATTAGATTTACAGGGTTACACGAAAATATTCAGTTATATTAAGAGCTATTAATAAAAAATTGCTAGAATTGTACTTTCGTTTACATTAAGCGTTTTTGACACTTCCTATCATTTTTTTAGTGTGAATATAATTTCAATTTGGTATATGTCTGACTGTTCTTCTGTCCGTCTGTCTCTCTGTCTGTTTTTCTGCGCTCTAATTCCCGTAAATATTTATGGAATTTCTTTAAACCGATATATTTTTTTGAAGTTCACTATCGAATGTTTCCTACTGAAAATGGAATGGATACCTCTTCTGGTTTGTGTACAGGGACACCCAAAAGTATTCGAAAGCATGTGTTCTATGAGAGGAGTTTCTATAAATCATTTTTTAATACCTTTAATGTATAGAAACTTTAATGAAATTTTAATATGTTATTCAATTCCCTATCGGATGTTTCCTATGTAAAGTAGAGTACATTTTTAATTGGTTTGTGTACAGGGGCACTTGAAAGTACTCCAAGCATTGTGTTGTATGAGAGTTATTTTTATAAACCAGATTTTAATAATTTTATCTCCCACAAAGCTTATAGCAATTGAATTATATTATTCGCATGCACAAAAGAGTGTGTCTTCTATGTAATATAGTATGGTTAGCCTTAGATTTACAGGGCCACACAAAAATAATCAGTTACATTAAGAGGTATTAATAAAAATTTGCTGGAATTGCACTTTTGTTTACATGAGCGCTTTAACACTTTCTTATAATTTTAGTGGGAATATGATTTCAATTTGTGCATCTGTCTGTCCAATTGTCTACCTTTCTATCTATTTGTCTCCGGCTCCTATCATCCGCGAATATTTTGAGAATTTTTTTAAAATGATACACTCATGTTCCGTATGGAATGTTCCCTATTTAAAATGTCATTAATAGGTCCTGTACAACTAGTTTGTTTACAGAGACAACAACAACAACAACAACAACAACAATAAAAAAAAAAAAAAAAAAAAAAAAAAAAAAAAGCCAATGTATTACGTTTTAGGACAGAATTTTTTAAAAGTTATATTTAAAAAACTTTTTACTACAAAAATCTTAAAAACATTGACATGTATTATTAATATTCTAAAATATTGCTTTGTATAGAATATCATACGATTAACTTTCAGATTTACAGGGCTACAGTAAAATATTCAGAGAGTTTAAAAGCTGTAATTATAATCTAACGGCTGCATTTTCTTTTGCGTTAAGCCTTTTTAACACTTTCCAAAATGCCTAAGAGTAATTTTAAAATCAAGTAGTCTATCTGTATGTTTTTCAGTCCTTCTGTCTGTTGTGCGATATCGTAGGCAAAGAATATTAATAGTTATTCGATACAACAATTGCGTACAGTTGGAAAGTGTTACTAATCAATGCGTACTGCATGCTTTTTCTTTCTTGTTTAGAATAAATCTGCCTCTCTCTCTCTGTGTGTGTGTGAGAGAGAGAGAAACAAAAATTTTCTGGCAGTTCTAACTCAAAAACTTCTGCACGAAATTTCATAGAAATTTAAATGTATTTGCTCATTGAGATAAATTACTGCCTACCATTTCTTGGTGAAAATCGCTCATCAGACGTTTTTCATATTTTTTAAAATAGCATAATAGAGCAAAATTTCGCATATATATGTGTGTGCACAATGATAACACAAGTCTGTGATGAATTTTTTTTTTCTTCAAGATGATGCGTTTTTCTGGTGTAGTATTGGATGCTGATTAAGAAAAATCTATTAAAAAATTTCTATCACATACACTGTTAAAAATGGTTTCTTAAAAATGAGCTCAATTGTCTCAAAATAGCACCGCAGCAATATATACTTAAATTTGAAAACACATGTACTCATTTTTGAGTATATTGACATGTCAATCATGGGGATATTAGAATTCTTATTGGCCAACCCCATTTTTGAGCTTGTCAATATACTCAATAATCTGGTGTGTCACTCACACGACTTTCTCTTACCCTGAAATTTAACACTATAAATACAGGTTGCAGATTAAAAGGTAAGATAACGAGTACTGTTATGTAAACCTGTGTTAAACAATTCATATTAGGCTTCTGAAGAGTTTTATATGATAATTAGTTCTGTGTGAGGGGGGCTACCGCCCCCCTCAACCCCCCGTTTCATTAATGCACCTACATTTACATAGAATTTAATTCTGTTATTAAAAAATATTTCTGTTTTTAAAAAATAATTTATTAAAATTATTATTTTTAAATATATCTCTTATGATAATGCAGACGATTTCCATATTAGAGAAGTGGTATAACACCAAATATCCAAAAAAAAAAAAAAAGTCCATTTTATTCTCATCATTAAAAAGAAGGGGAAAAAAAAAAGATATTTTTTTCTAAGGGTTTTTTTTTTTTTTTTTCGTTAAAATTAAAAAAAAAAAATCGATAACTTTCTTTTAAATTATCGCAGATCGATGGTTCAACCATTCGTTTTAAAGGTATTGGCGAGCTCTTTTGAAAGATACCTATCATGAAAATTTACTCCCCTCGAGGGGGGACTTCCCCCCCAGGGGGGAGGCGAGGCTCCTACATACACAAAATTTTTTTCCCAGTTAACTATCTCTATTACAAAAAATATATATTCGTTTCATTTGGTTTAGTTCAGTCTATAGACGTTAAACTCTACTTTCCTGCAATTTCCCCCGTAGACGTAATGTATTAGAATTCTCTTGATTGTCCCTGTACACGAACCATTTGCTTCATCTTAACGAAAAGCTTACTGTAGCATCCCTATATGATACACATTTAGAATACCAAGTTTGAACTTTCTGCCATAATTTGTTTTTGAGATATGCTGATAATAGACAGACACACAGACAGACACACAGACATACAGACAGACACACAGACAGACACACAGACACACAGACATACACACAGACCATTTGCTAAAAACATGATGTTCGTATTCAAGGGACCTCAAAACGTGTAAATATAACAAAATCTCGCGTTCGAAAATTTGACCCAAAAACAATACTTTCTCTACCTTATGGGTAAGAGAAAGTAAAAATGAGTACATAAGTTTTAAAATTTAAGTATATATTGTTGCGGAGCTATTTTGAGACAATTTAGCTCAATTTTAAGAAACTATTTTTTACAGTGTACAGTTTTGACAAAAAAGGGGATTTTTTGAGTCTAAACCTGTACTATTTCAACTGAAATCTAAGTTATTTTTCGTGAAATCTGGGTTATGTGAGTGAAGAATAAAGTTATGAAGAATATAGCTATTTCATGATAGGTATCAGGAACGGTGGAGAGTTAACATGTTAGATTATTGTTGGATGCTTCATAGAGTATTCCCCCCCCCCCCCAATTAAGGCTATCAAGCCGTGCACAAATGAAAAAGCTAATGGGACCTTCTACGTAAAGAAACACCTTTAAAAGATAATGAAATTTTTTTACATTCTCTTACCCATAAGTTAGAGAAAGTATTGTTTTTGGGTCAAATTTTCGAACGCGAGTTTTTGTTATATTTACATGTTCTGTGGTCCCCTGAATACGAAAATCATGTTTTTAGCAAATGGTCTGTGTGTATGTCTGTGTGTGTCTGTTATCAGCATATCTCAAAAACAAATTATGGCAGAAAGTTCAAACTTGGTATTCTAAATGTGCATCATATAAGGATGCTACACTAAACTTTTCGTTAAGATCAAGCAAATAGTTCGTGTACAGGGATACTCAAAAGTATTCAAATACATTACGTGTCTATGGGAAAAATTGCAGGTAAGTAGACTTTAACGTCTATAGACTGCACTAAACCAAATGAAACGAATATATATTTTTTGTAATAGAGATAGCTAATAGGGGGAAAAAATTGTGTATGTAGGAGTCTCCCCCCCCCCCTGTGGGGGAAGTCCCCCCCTCGAGGGGAGAAAATTTTCATGATGGGTATCTTTCAAAATAGCGCGCCAATACCTTCAAAACGAATGGTTGAACCATCGATCTGAGATAATTTAAAACAAAGTTATCAATTTTTTTTTTTTTTTAACATTTTTTTTTTTTTTTTTTTTTTTTAATATTGAGAATAAAATGCACTTTTTTTTTGGATATTTGGTGTTATACTACTTCCCTAATATGGAAATCGTCTGCATTATCATAAAAGATAATTTTTTTAAATAATAATTTTAACAAATTATTTTTTAAAAACAGAATTGTTTTTTAATAACCGAATTAAGTTCTATATAAATGTAGGTGCATTAAGGAAACGGGGGGGTTGAGGGGGGCGGTAGCCCCCTTCACACAGAACTAATTATCATATAAAACTCTTCCTAAGCATTATTTGAATTGTTTAACATAGGTTTACATAACAGTACTCGTTATCTTACCTTTTAATCTCCAACCTGTATTTATAATATTAAATTTCAAGGTAAGAGAAAGTCGTGTGAGTGACACACCAGATTGTATTTTATATATAATCAATTTCGAATCTATTACAGCCTTTGTGCGACATTTTCCGATCTTCATCCTTACGTTGTGAAATACTTGTACGTGATAGGAAGAAAAGACAATAATGTCTGAATTCAGCGTATCAAAACACATTAGAGACATCCAACGCAGTGCAAAAAAATAAAAAAAAAATAAGTATAATTTCGCAGGCCTGTGTAATTATTTTTTTATTAATTACTAGCAAGCCCGTGCGAAATTTCCGCACTTTTATTAGTGCTAGAGGCCTATTTCAGTCGGTACAGTTGTCGAATTTTTATAGATCACTCTTAATTAGTGCTAGAGGCCTATTTCAGTCGGTTTATTGAATGGGGATTTATTGAATGAGGTCCCCCCAAGGCACAACTTTGACATGAGTCCCCCCCCCCAGGCCCAACTTTGACATGAGTCCCCCCCAAGGTACAACTTTGACATGAGTCCCCCCAAGGCCCAACTTTGACATGAGTCCCCCCAAGGCCCAACTTTGACATGAGTCCCCCCCCCAAGGCACACCTTTGACATGAGTCCCCCCCAAGGCACACCTCCCCCTCATTGGGAAAAAGAGAAAAAACGTTGTTTTGCGGCTATAAGACAGTTTGGACTTCCAACGTTATTTGTTACAATATCTGCAGCTGAAACACATTGGTTTGATTTAATGAAAACTTTATCATGGAATTTAGATCGTCACGAATTAACTAAAGAAGAATTTGTCGATATTAACAAGTTTAGCAGTTGGCCTCTGGCACTAAATTAAAATCTGTCAATGTCAGATTTTCATGTTTTAAATAATGAAATAATGTCGTGTCTGTATAATTTTTTCTTTTCTTATTTACCTTTAAAATTTGAAACTCATAAATATTATACCAGTTTCACCACCAAATTAAAATTTTACTTAATAAGTCGCCAAATTACTATTAGAACTAAATTAACATTGTGCAACAGTGAAACCAAAATCATTCAAAGAAAGATTTAAAAATAAAATTCATGGTTGACAAACCCAGTTACCACATTTCCGCAGCAGTACAGTTTTAGTATAGGACCCCCATGACGACTTTTAAAATTATCTCGCCATGTTGGCGATAACTTTTTATTTATTTATTTTGGCGCAGTTTTTTGTAATAATAATAATAATTTTTCTTTTGATTACACTTTTCATGAAATTGTGTTTTTCAGTCAGTTTATGATAATAATTCAGATTTTGTCTTTAAAGTGTTGTTAGTTTAAAATGGTGCTTGGAAAGATTCTGAAGACACAACTTTTAAAAATACATTTTTCCATAAAATAATCTCATCAGAGAAATGTCATCTTTTTTTTTTTTTTTTTGTTAGATCTTTCAGCTGAGTCCGCGTGCATAAATATTATTCATTATTCATTTATTAATGTTATTTTTTCCCAACGAGATATATAAAGTAGAGTGATAAATGGTAACCCTTGAGAAGGTCCAAGATGAGTCATGTGACATGCTTTCCTTGCACATGCGTATTCGGTGGTTTCCTTGGTAACAGCTCATTTTCAGTACATTTCTATGGCAACGGTTTCAATGTTTTTGTTTACTTTACGTAGTTTAATATTCTTTTGTTCTAAACCATTTTGATTTTGATTTTACTTCTTTTTTATTTCGTGTAGTTGAACTTTAACCGATAAAATGCTTAAAAATAGTTGAAAAATTATTATTTGTTGTTAAATTTAGCTCTTTAAAAGTTTAAATTTTCTTTTATAAACACTTTTAAAGTTTGTTGAGAAACGATGAAAAGAAAGGTATTTTATTATTTATTAAAATGTGAAATACGTGTAAAATTATTTTAAAAGCAATTTATTTCGGTCATAGGACTGTCATGTTACCTAATAATAATGATAATTTGTCGAACTGATATTTTAAAATGCCAAAATAGCGATAAAGGGCCAAACACAGCAACCTATTCGAGCATATCACGTGATTCATCTTGAACCACGGAAAGTTAATCCTTCATCCATTGAATCAGCACTCTAATTTATATATCTCGTTGTTTTTTCCCCTCGCGTATTTTATTAATTACGTCACTATCGTATCGTTTTAACAAAATATAATCGAAATCGGTCTGCGTTAGAGAAATATTATATACATTATGAAAATAAAAAAAAACGTCCTTCAACGTCATTCGATTGCAAGATTTGTACTGGACAAACAAACAAGAAAGCGAGTTAATAAAAAAATAGTAAAGGTTAAAAACTTTACACTATAATTCTTTTTTTTTTTCCTCAAAAAGAAATAAAATTTCACAAAAATAAATAAAAATTTCACAAAAATGGGCCCCAAAATTTAAAACCTTGAATCAACTCCTCGTGATGTCCATAACGTACTAGTTAGTGTTCTGTAAAGCGAATCGATTACACAGCTGTTGTAAACATCTTGTAGTAACCGAAAAGAATTAAGTTTGATGTTTACCTTCTTTAAGCAAGTTTTTAAAAACTGAAGCATACGTCTATATTCTAAATCACCTTCCAAGATTTAAAATATGATTACTCAGCTGGATATTTTTTTTTTTTTAACCTGTTCATCTTCAAAAAGCAAACGTTTTTACAGAGATGGACCCCATTCTATAAACGGAATACAAACAGAAACGGAAAGTGTATGATTGCGGCACAGACAAAAGCACCAAGTGCCGCTATAAAGCTGCCACTCGAGTGTCTCCAGGACTTCAGTATGGGAAGAATCAACATAGAATTTGTTCAAGTATCTTGGTGAATATTCGTTTACACGGTTCTTTTTTTTTCTTTATGTTTACTGCTAAGGGACACTTGAGATCGGCCATAAGGTATTGAATAACGTCTTTTTAAGCGAGGTCATATGGCAGTTAAAGATTACTTAAACTGTGCTAATGCGGGTGTTTTCTTACTTTCCCAACATACTAAGTAAGGAAAATATTGTAGTTATGATTTACAAAATGGATTTTGTATCTGGCATAACTAAAACTAGTATGTGGCCACCACATGACTTTCTTTTATATAATTATACACAAAATTCATTGAATAAAAATTATTTATTAAATTATTTTCCATTATAAATGCAGACAGATTTTTATCTGATAGAATTATATCACTAAATGCCAAGAGAAAGTCAATTTTTTGCCAATATCAAAAGAAATACGATTTTTTCTCTAAGTTTTTTTCGTTAAAAGATAAAAAAAAATCTATAACTTTGTTTTAAATTATCACAGATCTGTAGTTCAACCATTCATTTTAAAGGTATTGACGAGATCTTTCGAATGACACTCACATTGAAAATTTACTCCCCCCGGGGGCTACTCCCCTCACCTCCAGGGGGGCGGGGGAAGCGATGCTCCCACATGCACAAAATTTTTTTCCTAGTTAACTACTACTATTATAAATAATTCATATTAATTTTACAATCACACGTTTAAAATAACTCTCATTATGTACATTTATAGGAAATTTTGTCCCATAATGCCACGTTAAAAATTTAGAAAAAATGCTATCACAGCGCCACCTGTTGAGCGATTGTTCCCCAAATCCAATCAGCACCAGTTTATGTCAGGGTACAACTAAACACCAAGTTTATTTAAATTTCGTTAATTGGTTCATGAGTTACAGCGTCCACAAAATTTGTGATACACACACACACAGACAGACATTTTCTAAAAACAGTCAAATCGTGTTCAGGACATCCCAAAACGTGTAAATCCATCGAAATCTGGAGTTCGAAAATTTTCATGAATCCAATACTTTCTCTATTATATACATATAGAAGAAAGTAAAAAGAATAATTGCAGAATGTTTCAAATTTATGTTTGTGACCGTCATGATGTCTAGTTGTACATTCCAACTTTGATCTTGACACTAGCTTTCGTTAAACAGATACCGATTTTACACAATTTTTCGCAATGTATGTATGTATGTATGCATGTGTGTGAGTGAACACGATAGCGTCAAAAAGCTTTATTCGAGTGAGTTGAAATTTGGTATACGTATGCTATAGATCACTGTAGCATGAAATGAATAGATTTGGTAAACCTTTATAGGTTTTTTTTTTTTTTTTTTTTTTTTTTTTTTTTTTTTACAGAGTGGCTACACATTGTAAAAAAATTGAACACATTTTGCCGGTCAGTGACTGTTGAAGATTTTAGTCACTGACCGTAAAAATAAAGTCATGCACATAAGTTTGTTATGACTTTTTCACGTAAAAGGGGATTGACTTTTAATAAACGGTCAACACCCTGAATTTTGCTGCATACTTTATATTTAAAATACTTGCACATTGTAAAAATATTCAAACTTCAAATTACGGTCACTGACTGGCAAAAAGTGTTCCAGTCATTGACCGTAAAATTAAAATCCCATCCATAAAGGTCTAATGGTTTTTTTTTTTTTTTTTTTTTCTCGAAAAAGGGAAGTGGTCTTTTTTAAAGGGTTAACACTTTCGATTTTGGTGAACTTTGTTACAAATACGAGAATTGCACATTTTTTTTCTCGAAGAAGTGAGGAGCCGTATAAGTTAACGATCAACTCTCTGAATTTTACTGAAATTTTTTAGAGTAAACTGGACTTTTTTCCTCAAAAAAAGGACGCTTGCCGTATAATTAAGCGGTCAACGCTCTAAATTTTACTGAAATTTCTTAGAGTGCATTAGAACTTTTCCATGACTATTTTTCACCACTTTCCCTGACTTACGCTTATTTACCAAAAAATTTTACAAAATTAGTGAACAATTTAGTAATTTACAATAACGAGCTTTCACGCATGACTTATTTTCACAAAATTTTCCAAAATTCCCTGACTATTCCAGACTCAAATTAAATTCGCTGACTTTTCCATGATTCCCTGACTAGTGACCATCCTGTTTAATAGAAAACTGTTTATCGTTACGGCCTGTGGACTAAAAACAATTGAAGTGCGACAGCGCCTAAACGCCTTATTCTAATGAGCTGAAAATTTATATACATGTTATAGATCGCTGTCGCACGAAATGTATAGTTTTTGGTAAATGTAGCACTTGTATATTTTTCTTTTACAGGGACAGAACGAAACCTTCCTTATCATTATGAAGTATGGGCTCAAATTATTTTACGTGACATAGCACTAAACGCTGTATTCGATTGAGCTGATTCGATTTGATTTCAGATTCCTCTTACTTTAATTTATTTAATAATTTTTTAATTACTTAAAGTCCAGTCGAGTCACTAGAGTTTTTTATTTATTTATTTATTTATACTGTAAGCACGAGAAAATTTTTGAATTCGCCAAAATTATCGACCTCGGTTTTTTGACGTTTTTACCTGTCCTGAGCAACAGCGTCGCCAGAAAATTTATCAGAAAGGGATTTATAGTTGTAAAATTTAAGTATATTTTTGGCATTCAGTTAGACACCTATGCAGGGCCTGTCTATGCCAAGGGTAACTATTTTAAAATGAAGAAAAAACACATTTATGTTAAATTATTATTTATCCGCAACACAGTTTTCACCGGCTGCCACAATTTCTTCTCCTTTATCTCAGAGATAAAGTGGTAAGATTTATTATGACATTTACGTCAAAAATTCACTGATTAGTTGTCATGAAATTTACAGACATGACATTTATTAAATTAAGATATGCTTCTTTAAACCGAAATAATAACCATAACCTTTCCTTTTCACAAATTGCATAGGTCTGCGAAATCATAATTTTCAAATTTTCCCCCAAATTCTTATGTACTTACTGTCATTCACTATGGTATGTTTGTGAATCTCAACATAATTTAATTATTGCCATTTTTTTTCCCCGACATAATTACAAAATAAATAAATAATAATAATTAAAAAAAAAAAAAATTATAACACACGTACATTTATTTAAAATGAAGAAAATAAATTAGAAAAATTAGAAAATGAATTAGAAATATCAGTCGTATCGTTACAAATAAGGTACCAAATCGATGGATTAAACAGCTTATCGATCGGACAATTAGATTTTTTAAAATTAACTACAGTATGAATTTTAGGTGGCAACAGCAGAAGATTGTATGGAAACCATTAGGAGAAATTAAAAAAAAAAAAAAAAAAAAAAAAAATCTACTTCACATTAAGTCACATGTTTTTGAAGTGGGATTAAAAATTGCAGTTTTCAAAAAAAAATTTAAATTTTCTCTCACGAACACAAAAATATAATATACAGCCTGTATCCCACAAGACCGACTTGTATTTCAAATTTCATCAATTTTTTTGGTTAATAAATAAAAAAGTTCCTTTTTTTTTTTTTTTTTTCAAATTAAATTTTATTCTAACTTCGAAAAGATTTATGTGATACGATACATTAAGAATTTGGGTTTTAAAAGTTGTTTTTAAATAGATTATTTCTATACTGTGTTGGGTGTCTCTAGGGTGTTTTGATGCACTGAATTCAGAAATGCTTGTCTTTTTTTCTTTTTTTTTTTCTCCTATCACGTAAGGGTTTAGGTTTTTTACAAAGTACGGATCGGAAAAATTCACACAGAGGTTATAAGAAATTTTTAAGTATTTATGTATAAAATGCATTAAAATAAAGTTTTTACTTTTATATTATCTTCTAATGTGTGTTTCTTTAAATAGAAGCTCCTTTTAGAGCTTTATCTCTTGTGCCAGGCTTGGAGGCCTTGAAAGGGGGAGGGGAGGGGGAGGAATTTTCTATGCAGCATCCAACAATATTCAGTTGACATGTTAACAGGCCACCGTTTCTGATACCTTCTCAACATTTCTTTGATGTATTGATGAAAAAGCTCTCCTTGTATATAGATATATTTTCTTCACTCACACCACCCAGATTTTCCGGGAAATATTTTGTTTGGAGTTAAAAAAAGTGGAGCTTTAAGAGTCCCCGGTAGTCAGATATCTTCCTTTCTCCTTTCCCATGTAATCCAACAGGATTTTTGTTGCTTTGTATTTTTCGGATATCTCTTACAAAAATAAAAATTTTCGAATTCTGCTTTTTTTTTTTTTTTTTTTAATTCCACTTTTTGACCATGCCACTTTTTTTCTTAGGGAGCAATTTTTAAAAAAATGCAATTTAAATATTTCTTTTTGAGATTGAAAATTATACCCTTAAGTTTGCTTAATGAAATAAAATATTTAATTTTTTTTTTTTTTTTTTAATTGCTGCCTAAGAAAAAAAAGTGGCATGTTCAAAGAATGGAATTAAAAAAACAGAATTCGAAAAACTTTATTTTTGAGCGAGATATCCGGAAAATACAAAGTAACAAAAATCCCACTGGATTACATGGGGTAGGAGAAAGGGAGAGTGTCTGGCTACGAAAATCTTTTGCTTCTCCCATTTTTTGCCAAAACTGTGTGTGATGGAAATTTATGACTTGTTACAATCAAACAAAGTATGACAGAATAAATGAGAGATAGAGCTCAGAGTATATATATTTATATACACAGGGTGATCAGTTTAAAAGAGTACCCGTGGGTTTTTCTTATTACCCTTAAATCTGACGGATGTGGCAACTATTCTAACATTGAAGTATGATTGTTTGAACCTGGTTTAAGTTTGTGAGACAATTTCTAACACTGTTGGACTGTTACAACTTTATTTGTGAGGCAAAACAGAAATGGAGACGCACATTCTTTTTTTAATCCTGTAATAATTTTATTTTTGAAAAACATAATTTAATTCAATTTTTTTACACTATCATTCCTCACAGAAAATGTTGAAAATGTTCGCCACCATTTTGAATGCAAACATGAACACGTCGAACCAGGTTTTTGACACACTTCGCAGCATTGTTGGTGTTATTGACGAGATTTCTTCAGTTATGATCTGTTTTAATTCATCGATGTTTGCAGGACTTCTCTGGAAAAGCCTATGAAATGACAATGTAAAAATGATAATTTATAAATGATAATGTAAATGTAATGTAGGAATGATAATGTAAAAATTTTTAATTAAATTTTGTTTTTCACAAATAAAATTATTACAGGATTAAAGAAATTGTGCGTCTCCATTTCTGTTTTACCTCGCAAATAAAGTTGTAACAGTCCAACAGTGTTGGAAATTGTCTCCCACACTTAACCAAGGTTCAAAGAATTATAGTTCAGTGTTAGAATAGTTGCCACATGCCCACATCCGTCATATTTAAGGGTAATAAGAAAAACCAACGGGTACTCTTTTAAATTGATCACCCTGTATATATATATATATATTCTCTGACGAAGAGAAAAATAAATTCGCGCGCTGACAAATTGTTTTGGCGCGTCCAAAGAAGTTGAGGAAATTTATGAGTGACAACAAAATTATTTTTTTTTTTTAATTTACTTAAAAAATTCAAGCTATTTTTCTTTTATTCATAATAATTAGTAAGTAAATGTATGCCTACTTTTTCTTAGCAATTAAACAATATTATTTATGTTTGTACTGCATGGTATATAATATTTTAAACACTTCATTAAAAATAATAATAATAAAGAAATAAAGAAAATGTACATGATTTTTTTTCCCCCTCTTCCTAAACTTGTATAGGCCATTTAAAAAAGTAATCTCCATGTATAAAAAGAAGTTACTATCGCTATTAAAAACCAAAGGAATTTATCGTCTCTAAATAAATAAAAAACATTATCTTAGTTAGATATTTTCAATATTTCAATGAAAAAATGAAGAGCGGAGCGAGCAGGGGCCAGAGCCCCCTAGTATTAAATAATAATAATAATAATAATAATAATTCCAAGTTTTAAAATGACATTCATGAAAACACACAACATTTTAGTTACGATCTTTTTTTAGTATGACTATTATCAGAAAAGTGAAATAATCAGGTTCCCTATTTAACTCAAATCTGTCCAAATAATTTTATATCTAGGTAAGAATAATTTCATTTCATTATTGTTAATTCTTCGTTCTATTTCTATATTTTTTAATTTTTCGATTTGTTGTCAGAAGTTATTGCTATCCGCGATTGTAATGAAATGCTCTCCCTCTGGTGGGCTAAGGTTGGTTGTTGGTTGGTTGTTGGATTTAAGGCCGATTGACTCCTGATGTGTCCTAGGCCTAGAGGGGGAATGCCCTCCGTGGGGGTCTTTCTAAGGGGCCCTAGCCCGTATTTACGCAAGTTTCGGAGGAAACCACGGAAAACTCCGAACGGCTAGGTCGATGAGAGCGACCTGGGATCGAACCCGGCACCTCCCATCTACCAGCTTTGAGCGCAGAACCGCTCGGCCGCTGGTGGGCTGGTGGGCTAAGGTGAAATTACAATAAACATGCTTTAATTCGGCTTTCATTAAGCCGCCATTGCTGGCCGATGTTTAGTTTCACATATATTTATTGAATAAAAATGAATAAATCCGGTAAAAAAGATAACACATACTGTTGTGTGCTACAGTGTAACTCCAAAGGATCAAGAAATCCAGAACTAAGCTTCCATTTATTTCCAAATGACAAATTCAAAATTTCAGTTGCTTCGGCTAATGGAAGTAAAGAATTAATCAGATGATTTGAAACTAATATTTGTTCAACTTCAGTTAAAAATCTACTTCCGATCGAACTTTGAATAAACTGAATCATTTTTTTCCAAAAGCAATCAATTTTCCATGATGTAATGACGGAGAAATTATAGTACGAATATTAAGTAGAATAACAAAAAGAACAAAAATAGATACACGTGGCTGTAATATTTTCTAACAACTAGAGCTGAAAAAGCGCCATCTATCGATCATTACAAACGCGGATTGATTAAAAAAAAAATTATGCAATAAATTTTATCAACATCAACCGATTCCTGTTGGATTTCTACAAAGTATTGAGTAGTGCTGCCATCTACTGGGGAAAACTTGGATTACATTAGCAAAAAGAAAATTTTTTTATGTTATTGAAAGTCAAGATTGCTTTATGACTTCAATATTTACACGCACCGCACACACAAAATATAATAAAATAAAATAAAAACTGGATTAAATGTTCAAAAAAGGCAATTTCATTCTCTATAAATCATAGAAAAAAAAAAAAAAATCAATAACTTTGTTTTAAATTATCACAGATCTATATTCAACAACTACTTAAATATTAACGAGTCTTTTTTTTTTAATACTCATATTGAAAATTTACACCTTTCCCCCCACCTATTTAAGGGGAAGAGGACATACAAAAAATTTTTCCCCAGTTGATTAGAAATAATTACAATAATTAATTCTTTTAAATTTCATAAAGAGTAGTTAAAAAAAAAAAAAAAAAAATGCATATTTATATTAAAATTTGTCCACATTAAAAATTCAGAGCAAACAAGATGGCAGTGTCCCCTGTTGTACAATATCACAGGTGGACATGTAAAATTTTGATTTTATAATTTTGGTTGATCTTTATAATTTTTGGTGTACTGAAACCGAAAATGAAGCCAGTTTTTCTCTATCCCGTATAGATTTTTGCCAATACAGGGTGCCTTCCTATACAATTTCTTCCATTACTCTTCCACCAATATAATTATATGGTAAGTTTTACAGTATGTTTCCATGATTAATTAACGATACCTATTGTTGTAATTGTGAAGCACTAGTGCGACTTAAAACCATATCAACTAACCAAAAAACCTATAGATATGATGGTATATGTAAGAAATCGTGTTGGTAAACACCCTGTATTGACAAAATTCTATACGTGATAGAGAAAAATGGGCTGCATTTCCGGTTTCAGTATAACAAAAAAAAAAAAAAAAACATAAAAATCAGCTGAAATCATCAAATCAAATTTTGTCAACTTCATTTTTGTAGGCCTGTGTATTTTATCTCGCCGACAGTCAACACTCCAAGTATTTTATGGGAAAAAATTTTTTTACCAATGACTCATTACCTAATGTATTTTCTTTTTAATTCCATTTTCACATTTAGAAAATTCAAAACTTTTCAATTAGTACTTGTTTCAAAAAATTATCAAATAAAATAAAATAACGGTGAGTTAAAAAATAACTAAATTTTTAGCTAGAAAATAAAATATTAAAAACGTGAAAAATCAATTTTTCAAAAACGAGTACTAACTGAACGGTTGTGATTTTTCTGAATGTGAAAACGGAATTAAAAAAAAAAAAAAAAATTAGAGTAATGATTTATTGTGGAAAAAACATTTTCCATATAATAAAATGGGTTTTGGCTATTGATGACATAACGCCTCTCCACTTTTCGTCCCATGAAGCCACAGCCAATGTTATTCTATGGAGAATTTCGCCCCATTATAACTTATTGACTAATATATATTTTTAAATTCCGTTTTCACATTCAGAAACTTCTCAACTATTAAAAAAAATTATCACTTTCAAAATATTATTATTTTTTTTATTTTTAATATTTTATTTTGAGGCTGTAAAATGCGAACTTTCACAATGTAAAAATAAAAATAATCTGGTGTGTCACTCACACGACTTTCTCTTACCCTGAAATTTAATACTATAAATACAGGTTGGAGATTAAGAGGTAAGGTAAAGAGCACTGTTATGTAAACCTATGTTAAAACAATTTAAATTAGGTTTCGGAAGAGTTTTATATGATAATTAGTTCTATATGAGGGGTGCTACCACCCCCCTCAACCCCCCGTTTCATTACTGCACCTACAATTATATAGAATTTAAATCTGTTATTAAAATTAAAAGTTCACATGAAATTATACAGACAACTTTCACATGCAACATTCCTTGAAACTTATCAGTCTTGATCAAACTATTTTAGAAACGAACTTATATTAACTCGAAATACAAATTTTGTATCTCCTGAAATTATTCGTTTTTAAATAACTCTAAAAGACACAGACAAAGACCAAACGTTAAAAAACTTCACTTCGGTGATCAGGAAGCCTCAAAACGTCTAAATATACAAAAAACAAGCGATGAATATTTAGCTTGAAAATATACATTGTTTACCATATGCTTATGAAGAATTCATTTCAATTTCTGAGCAACTGTCGTAAAAATGGTAAAATATTATAGTAAGCACTTCCACTAACAATAACAAAGAAGGTTATCGCTTAAACATTTGCAGCGCTGTATACCATTTGAAGATTATGTACAGACCCCATCATGCAGCTAAATATAATCCTATAGTAATAATACATGGCATAACCTGAAATAAGCTTCCATTAATTTTCAGCTATTGTCGCACTATAATTTAGTTCTTTTGTGTAGCCCTGTAAATGAACAGTGAATGACTTCCCTACCATAATATTCTACATGAGATGTTTTTACGCATATAAAAAAAATGTATTCATTTGGTTTAGTGCAGTCTATAGATGTTAAACTCTACTTACCTGCAATTTCCCCCATAGACGCAATGGATTTAAATTCTCTTGGGTGTCCCCGTACACGAACTATTTGCTTCATCTCAACGAAAAGCTTAGTGTAGCATCCCTATATCATGCATATTTAGAATACCAAGTTTGGATTTTCTGCTACTAATTGTTCTTGAGATATGCTAATAACAGACACACAGACTCACACACAGACCAACCGCTAAAAACATGATTTTCGGATTCAGGGGACCTCAAAACGAGTAAATATAACAAAAACTTACGTTCGAAAATTTGATCCTAAAACAATACCTTATGGGTAAGAGAAAGTAAAAATCAATTTTTAGAAAGCGATAAATTGTTTAATAGTTGTGAATTTTCGTAAAAGAAAAATGGAATTTAAAAATATGTATTAGTTAATGAATTATAATTGAGCAAAATTTCCCATAGAATAACACTAGCTTCAGCTTTCAGAGACGATAGGTAGAGAGTCCCCTTAAGTATTGCATGCTCTCAAGCAATTTTCACTAAAAGTTAATGGCACTAATTTATGTCAATGTGCAACAAATAAATTTATATAAAATTCTGTGCAATAGTTCCTGAGATATAGGTGCCACAAAATTTTTGTCACACACCAGACAGACATTTTCTAAAAATGATCAGATCATGTTCTGAAACTCTCAGAACGTGAACCTAACGTTAAAAAAATTTTATGAAATGAATATGGTTATTTTATTGAATATAGAAGAAAGTTTTAAAAAGGATAAGATAAATCTATTGCAGAACAGTATCCAGAGAGGTATCCAGTTTTTAAAAATTTAATCTGCATAACAATTAGTATGTTGTGGTCACCACAAAACTTTCATTATATATGAGGAGAGGCTGAAAAATTCCAAAGGGGACTATAAAGTTTTTTGCTCTTTGAGTCGAAATATAAGAATAAATTTGGTGACATATGAAAGCTAAACGTCTTGATATGTAACTGTACAAATATCACGTCATTCTGATTTTTACAATTTTTTTTTTTTTTTTTTTTTTTTTTTTGTGCCGAAATGTTTGAACAGTGATCAGAAGAAGGAACGAGTTGAAACATCTAAAACCATTTTGAAGCTTCACGGGACTTTCTGCCTGTGCCTAGATTAGTGATAAAAGCTAAAACATGGCTTCATATTTATGATCTTGAAACAAAGGAACAATTGAAAGAACTGTGTCACAGAATTTGTACTCAGAAATCAGCCAAAATATTCATGTCATCCATTTCTGGGACAAAGATGGGATTCTGCTGGTGGACTTCTTACCTCAGGAGGGATCCAGAATAACTGGAAAGTATTGTACTAACCTTCTAAATCAAATAAAAGAAGCAATTAAGAATAAATTTGGTGACCATTTTGAAGCTTCACAGGACTTTCTGCCTAGATTAGTAACAAAAGCTAAAACATGGCTCCATATTTATGATCTTGAAACAAAGGAACAATCGAAAGAATGGTGCCACAGGGTTTGCACTCAAAAATCAGTCAAAAAATTCAAGTCATCCATTTCTGGGACAAAGATGGGATTCTGCTGGTGGACACCCTGGGTTTCCAATTGGTCCACCACTCTCTCTATTCACCTAACCTAGCCCCTTCTGATTATTTTCTGTTTTCAAATTTGAAAAAATGTTTCAAGGACATTTCTAACATCCCTCAAAGCTAGTTTCAGGAACAACCAAGTGCATTTTGTTTTAATGGTCTACAAATTTAGAACACTATGGAAAGTGTATCCGTCTCCAGCAATGTTGCCAGATCTGGCAGATTTTTAATTCAATAATCACCAATAATTTTGAGAAGTGAATAAATATATAATTTTATAAAGCTACTTCTTTTCTTTCTAAGCAAATGCAGGAACTTTTCAGCCTCTCCTTGTGTTTAAAGAATTTTCATATGCAAATACATATTATTTATTAAAACTATTTTCCACGATGAAGGCAGACTATTTTCTTCACAGAGATGTATAACACTCAGTGTTCAAAGAAAAACAATTTGATGTTACATAAAAGATATCTTAAGTTTTTTTTTTTTTTTTTTTTTTTTTTTTTTTTTTTTTAATGAAAAGTAATTGATAACTTGGTTTCAAATTATCACAGATCTGTATTATTCAACCATTCGTTTTAAAAGCAATGATAAGTTCTTTTCGAAATATGCCATAGTTTTGCAGAATATTTCCAGAATGTGGGATCGTTTTGCCATCATCTGATTTAATATACATTTAAGGCTGTACAACAGAAAGATTCACCCTTTTTGCCTTCCCATGTAATCCCATGAAATTTTTAATGCTCATGATTGTAAAGAATTTGTAAATAATAGTGGTTATTTTTATGTAATTTCATTCAAAGAGGCTTAGAAAGGTAATAAAATGTTATTTTTCTGCATTTGTAGCTTGTTTTTGCATCAAAATAGCTCATTTTCTTTTAAAAATCAGTTAAAAAGCTTCCCCAGGGCAGGTAATGATTTAGGCATTGAAAATGGCAACTTTTTTGGTGAGAAAATTCTTATTATTGATATATCGATTAGCTAAGCTCTAAATCGAATATTTCATGAGATACTGGGAATATTCTGGAAATATACGAGGCTACATAAAGGGAAGGTATTTCAGTAATCAGTTTAGTTTTATATAGGGCTGTGCCGATTAATCGATTAATCGGTTCGGTTAATCGATCAATGCTTAGTCCCGATCAATTTTTTTAATCGAGTTAATCGGATCGATTAATTCGATTAAAAATTTGCAAAATCCGATTAAAATTTTCAAACTACGAATTAAAGTAAAAATGTTGTTCTGTCTACAAAATATTTTTTCACATATTTTGCTAACAAACATTCTAAGAAACATCCATCAAATAATGAAAAAGAAAATAATAATAATAATAATAAATATATAAATAAATAAATAAATGGATAAATATAAAACCCCTCAAAAGAAGTTGTTGCACTTTTGTTGATAGAGAAAACAGGAAGGACAATTATTAAACAAAATGCCGCTTAATGTGCATGCTGGATCAACACCACCTCTCTGTAGCCTTCAACAGAAAGTGTTGGCTAGGATAATAGTATTCTCAGAAACAAGACGCTTTCAAAAAAGGGAAATGCTAAAGATTAAAAAAAAAAGGGGGGGGGGTTGAGATTCTCACTATCCCTCTAATGAGGGAAATGTCAACAGAGTTTCACAATATCTTCAAGCGTTTATTGTCTGTTCAGAATTGCTGATAGTAACTATTGAAGTAAAAACAGAAAATAACCTTCTGTGATCTAGTCCGAAGTGACAAAGAAGAACTAATTTATAAGAATTTGAGATTTTTATAACAAAGATATGAAATTTTGAGAATTCATTTAAAAATAGTTA
The DNA here is from genome assembly GCA_963930645.1 of Salticus scenicus. Taxonomy (NCBI): domain Eukaryota; kingdom Metazoa; phylum Arthropoda; class Arachnida; order Araneae; family Salticidae; genus Salticus; species Salticus scenicus. The sequence continues at coordinate 189,733,966 of OZ005661.1, forward strand.
CAAGCAAGATGGACAAAGCGATATAAAACTAAAATATGTGTAAGTTCATTTAATGTTTCTTTCAAAATGAATCAAAAAATTAATTTATTTAATAAAAAAAAATTGAATAAGTGAAAATATTTATATGAAATTAACACTTAAAATCACCAATTATTACTCTGAAAATTGATTTAAATTTCTGTTATGACACATACATAATTGATTAGTGAAAAATTTTTGAAAAAAAAAAAAAAAAAAACAGTCAAACTTATGAATAATATATATATATATATATATATATATATATATATATATACACATACACACACAATATGAGAGTTTTATTCATCATTGAAATAAAATAATATAAAGAAAAATGAAAACCGATTAAAAATCCGATTAATCGACCGATTAATCGATTAATGTACGACGATTAACCCAGTTAAAACTCTTAATCGATTCCCACCCCTAGTTTTATACCAAGTTGCTTGATGTGTAAGAGCTCCCTGATTGAGTTTCTGCTACTGATTAAGTACAGCTTATATGCTGTATGTTATACTTATTAAACAATTTATGCTGTGATTTTTATGTTGTTAACTGTTATTTAACCTGTGTTTTCTGATGGAACTGAAGTTGATATTTAATGTGATAGACAGAACTCGCGTTTTAAATTACTTACAAAACTTTGAATAAACACCATAAAATGCAATAAACCTGCAACAATTGTTTTGGGTTGAAAGAGCACACGACCCTTCATCAGGTGAGCAAAGTAGACACGAGTGCTGTAGTCAAAGAGGAAGTATACAATTCAGACTCAATAAACGAGAGGCTTTCTCATTAATTTTTGTTGTTTCTTTGGGCCTCTAGCACAAAGTAAGTAGTTTTGCGCATGTCTCTATTCTCTTTTTATTGTTTAATTTGTTAATTTATGTTCGTTTCTTCTCATTTTTGAGCCTCTCGTTTCATATTTTTATTTTATCGAATGATTAATTACATTTTTGTATTTTCTAAATTCCTCCCTCTTTTTTGGTTTAATCTCTGCCTTTTTTAAGTTTTGACTTTTCTTTTATTGTTACGTTTTAACATGAGTTCGTCAAAGATTAATCGTTTAAACGTTCTCACTTTCTTAATCATTTAAATTTTCTTCTTAGATGTAAGCATGCTCAGATAATTCCTAAGTTTATAGACATTAAGTACAATCTTCCTGCTTCTTTTTGCATAAAAAATGCTTTAAATAGAAGTAAGTTTGCCATTCTTAGGGGTGTTATTCAGGATATTCGGCTGTCTGTCTCGTCTATTGAGTCTGAATTGTATACTTCCGCTTTGACTGCAGCACCCGTGTCTACTTTGTTCACCTGATGAAGGGTCGTGTGCTTTTTCAACCTGAAATAATTGTTGTGAGTTTATTACATTTTATGGTGTTTATTGAAAGTTTTGTAAGTAAGAAGTTGATATATGTTTGACAGACCTGTAATCTTCTGTAAATAAACTTTGAAGCCTCTGCCAGACAAGGCATTATTATAAGGACTATTATAAGGCACGAATACAGAACATTATTATAAGGATATCTCATTCAAAAATAAAGTTATTTGAATTCTGTTTTTTGAATTCAACTGTTTAAACATTCATCTTTTTATTTAGTAAGCATTTTCTTTTCTTTGTATTGAAGTTACAATAGATTTCTTATTTAATATCTTTTGAACAAATTATCTGATTGAACTGAAAAATACAGTGTTAGCTAGAATTTGTCTGATTAATAAATGTACCCATTTTTGATAAAATTTAATAATCCGGAGAGATACAAAGATAAACTTTCAGCTTTACACATTTTAAATAAATTCATTCAAAATGATAGATAAAAATTGCTATTGACGCTGTCTGAAAGAAATAGTACAACCTGTCGTACTAAAAATACATTAGATAATGAGTCATTTTCGAAATAATTTTCCTACAGAATAACATGGTCTTTGGCTGTCGGTAAGATTAGGTGCTGTATGCTCCTAACTGCAGAAATATACAATTTTTATGTAGCCAGTTCAATTTTATCTTTTATGATGGTCACAAAATGAAAAAGGTGCCAAATTGTTTGTCACCATTTTTTACTTGTTACTTTCTTATACAACATCAGTGGATCTAATTGACATTTACAATTGTAAATTTTTCATTGATCTGGAATAACATCTTGAAAATTTTTAGCCCCCCCCCCCCATAAGCTAAGTTCTGAATCTGCCACTGTACAACGTATAAGGAATTACTGTAATCCGAATTTGCGAAATGGATTTTGTATCTCACATAGCTCAAAAACAAATTATTGTAGAATGTTGCAAATTTATAATTGCAACTGTGATGACATGTAATTGTACAGTCGGTCAAAAAAAAAAAAAAAACGAAACACCCCCACCTATCTCATCAGTAAATTGTTGCAGAAAGACACCGAAGGTACCATTCGTCAGGGAATTTTGTTCTCTTTTAAGCTAATTTGAAAAAAATAGCTAAAGGGGTCGTCTCCATATTGAAATCGTGTCAAACTTTAATTTTTTCAATGGTAACATATAATTTTGATTTCGGATATCGATTCTACAGGCAATTTCATCCCCAGATATAAATTTGGAAGTTATATGGTGTATAAGTTTAGGAGTTATACACGTCTAAACTTTCGAGCTTCTAATGTTAAAGTCTGATTACACATTTATATTCATATCTCCTACATTTTTATTTTTTTTTACCTGGTTTTTTTTGTGATGTTAATAACAGGTTTTCCAAACATATTTATGAGTTTCATTAAGATTTTAATGTTTTTTATCTATAGAATAAGAATTATTAAATTAATATTTAAAAAAATTATGTATTGTGACCTATAATTTTTCCAACAGATATCGATTTCTAGCACATTAAAATACGCGCATGCAAATTTGCAGCTCATTGGGCCAAATAGTTCTCGAGATATTCCAGAAAAACGATCGAAGATCAAGTTTGGGGGCCATATAACGATTACAAACTGTATTTACAAGTAGCATTCACAACAATCAATTTTGAATTTTATTGCAGACTATATTAAGAAAGAAAGTTTTAATTCACTTTCATGTATTTACTTTCTCTTACCCATAAGGTAGAGAAAGTATTGTTTTTGGGTCAAATTTTCGAACGCGAGATTTTGTTATATTTACACGTTTTGAGGTCCCCTGAATACGAAAATCATGTTTTTAGCAAATGGTCTGTGTGTGTGTCTGTCTGTTATCAGCATATCTCAAAAAGAAATTATGGCAGAAAGTTCAAACTTGGTATTCTAAATGTGTATCATATAGGGATGCTACAGTAAGCTTTTCGTTAAGATCAAGCAAATGGTTCGTGTACAGGGACAATCAAGAGAATTCTAATACATTACGTCTATGGGGGAAATTGCAGGTAAGTAGAGTTTAACGTCTATAGACTGCACTAAACCAAATGATACGAACATATATTTTTTGTAATAGAGATAGTTAACTGGGAAAAATTTTTTGTGTATGTAGGAGCCTCGCCTCCCCCCCTGGGGGGGAAGTCCCCCCTCGAGGGGAGTAAATTTTCATGATGGGTATCATTCAAAAGAGCTTGCGAATACCTTTAAAACGAATGGTTGAAATATAAATCTGTGATAATTTAAAACAAAGTTATAGATTTTTCTTAATTTTAACGAAAAAAAAAAAAACTTTGAAAAAAAAATCGTATTTTTTACTTTCTTCTATATGTAATATAGAGAAAGTATTGGATTCGCGAAAATTTTCGACCTCCGTTTTTTGACGGATCTACACGTTTTGGGATGTCCTGAACACGAATTGATAGTTTTTAGAAAATGTCTGTCTGTGTGTGTGTCTGTCTGTCTGTCTGTCTGTCTGTGTGTCTGTATCATTTTTTTGTGGACGCTGTATCTCACGAACATATGAATGAAATTTAACCAAACTTGGTATTTAGTTGCACCCTGACATGAACTGGTGCCCATTAGATTTGGGGATCAATAGCTCAACAGGTGGCGCTGTAATCGCATTTTATGCAAATTTTTAACATGGCAGCATAGGACAAAATTCCGTATAAATGGGCATAATGAGAGTTATTTTAAACTTGTGATTGTAAAATTAATTTGAATTATTGATGATAGTAGTAGTTAACTAGGAAAAAAAAATTGTGCATGGGGGGGCATCGGTTCCCCCCCTGGGGGGGAAGTACCCCCCCGGGGGGGGGTTAAATTTTGAAGATGGGTATCATTCGAAAGATCTCGTCAATACCTTTAAAACGAATGGTTGAACCATAAATCTGTGATAATTTAAAACAAAGTTATCGATTTTTTTTACTTTTAACAAAAAAAAAAAAAAAACTTAGAAAAAAATTCGATTTTTTTTTTTTTTTTTTATTATTGTTAGTGATTGAATATGAATTAATTTTCACAAAAAAAAAAAAAAAAAAAAAAAAAAAAAATCTTTTTTTTTTTTTTTTTTTTTTTTTAATATTGTTACTGATTGAATATGTATAGGAAAATATAGAAGAAAGTCTTGTGGTGGCCACAACATACTAGTTTTTTTTTAATATTGAGAGTAAAATGGACTTTTTTGGATATTTAGTGTTACACTACCTCTCTAATATGGAAATCGTCTGCATTGTCATAAAAAATATTTTTTCTAAATAATAATTTTAATAAATTATTTTTTAAAAACAGAATTATTTTTTAATAACCGAATTAAATTCTATATAAATGTAGGTGCATTAATGAAACGGGGGGTTGAGGGAGGCGGTAGCCCCCCTCACACAGAACTAATTATCGTATAAAACTCTTCTGAAGCCTAATTTGAATTGTTTAGCATAGGTTTACATGACAGTTCTCGTTATCTTACCTCTTAATCTGCAACCTGTATTTATAGTATTAAATTTCAATGTAAGAGAAAGTCGTGTGAGTGACACACCAGATTATTTTAATTATTTCAACATTTTTTTTTTTTTTTTTTTTTTTCCTTTCAGCTGAAATAAATTGGAATTTAATTCTGAAATAAATTGTATTATAATATTAGACATGTGTGTAAATTGAAAAACAAGAGCACATTGAAGAATTGCATGCAATTTAAAAATGTAGTTTAACATTTATTTATTTTTTTAATTTATCTCTTTCCTTACTATATTATATAATGTTTTCGTAATTTTCTTTAGAAGAATTGTGATTTCTAATTTCTATAGTCGCTATTATGAATAGTGTTAGAAATATAAATTAACCAATTAAAATAATATAATATTATTACAGAATAAATTATTTCTTTGAGTTGGACAGAACTTCATAGCTGAGAGATCAGATTTTTACTTTCCGAACATACGTATGTAAAGGAAGTATTGTAATCGTGACAAAAAATCCGACATTTGAGATTATGGGATTTCTATACTTTTGAATAACACTGAATTCATTTTTACTAGTTTTCGATTATGAATGGGTGTATGTGTGTGAGTGAATACGATAGCGCCTAAATCCTCTGTTCAAATAAGTTGAAATATAGTAAGTATATTGAATGGCACCATAGCACGATCACTGTTGATTTTGGTGAATCTAGCACTTAAAAGTACTTTTTACAGGCACAAAAAAGAAATATTCTTTATCGTTATAGCCTATAGGGCCAAGTTTTTCAAACTGCGATAGCGTCTATACACCATTTTCTTTTGAGCTAATACGCGTGTTATAAATGCCCGTCGCACCAAGTGTATAGATTTTGATGTATCTAGCATATCTAGTTTTTCACAGGGACACAACAAAAAATTCTTTATCATTATTCTCTATGGATCCAAATAAAATAAAATGCGATAGCATTTAAACGCCTTATTCGTTTGGGTTAAAAAACTTTTATACATGTTAATAATCACCCTCGCACAAAGTGTGTAAATTTTGATAAATCTAGCATGTATATATTTTTTTTTTTTCTTTTTACAAGAACAGAAAGAAAAATTGTCATTATGGTCTATGGGCCCAAACGTTTTAAAATGCGATAGTATCTAAACACCTTATTCTATTAAACTGAAAATTTATGCACATGTTATACATTACCGTCGCACGAATTGTATAGATTTTGGTAAAGATCCATTATAGATTTTTACAGGAACACGACAAAAAATTATATATCATTACGATTTATGGTTTAAAATTATATGAAGTGCAATACCGTAAAATTAAGCAAGGGGAGAAAATACTTGAACTCCCTGTAATATTTTACCCATGTTTTTATTAATTCGATTCTTGTTTGTTTTTTGTTTGTTTGTCCAGTACAAATCTTGCAATCGATTTTCAACTAACTTCCCGACAAGCTAGATATTTGAAATTTTCAGGACAGCTCACAACACGGTGACAATACATTTTTCTGATAATTTTAGTCAACTATTTCAGGTCCCACTGCCTTCGGCATCTCTTATATAATTCGACAGAAAATTTATTTAACTAACTTCCCGACTAGCTAGACATTTGAAACTTTCAGAATAGTTCAGGACACGGTGAAAATGCATTTTTTTAATACCTTTAGCCAACTGTTTAGGGTTCCTGCTGCCTTCGGCAGCGTTATCAGTACAAAGCTTCCAATCGATTTTACACTAACTTTCCGACTAGCTAGACATTTGAAACTTTCAGGCTAGCTCAAGACACGGTGACAATACATTTTTTTAATACTTTTAGTCAACTGTTTCAGGTCACTACCCGTTTATATGATTCAACAGAAAATTTATTTAACTAACTTTCCGACTAGCTAGACATTTTAAACTCTCATAATAGTTCAGAACACGGCGAAAATGCATTTTTTAAATATTTTTAAACAGCTGCTTCGGGTTCCTGCTGCCTTCGACAGCGTTACCAGTACGAAGCTTGCAATCAATTTTTCACTAACTTTCCGACTAGCTAGACATTTGAAACTTTCAGGATAGCTCAGAACACGGTGAAAATACTTTTTTTAATACTTGTAGTCAACTGTTTTAGGTTCCTACTGTATTCGGCAGCGTTTATATGATTCAACAGAAAATTTATTTAACTAACTTCCCGAGTAGCTAGACATTTGAAACTTTCAGAATCGTTCAGAATACGGTGAAAATGCATTTTAAAAATACTTTTAACCAATTGCTTCGGGACCCTGCTGTCTTCGGCAGCGTTACCAGTACAAAGCTTGCAGTCAACTTTTAACTAACTTCCCGGCTAGATAGCCATTTGAAACTTTTATAATAGATCAAAACGCGATAGCAAGGAATTTTTTTAATACTTTTTTCCAATTGCTCCGGATTCCCGCTGCGCTCAGTAGCGTTTATATGATTCAACAGAAAACTTAAAAATATAGTATATAAACGTTCTTTTTATCTTGTAATTGTTTTTATTAACTTCGATTCTTGTTTGTTTGTTTGTCCAGTACAAATCTTGCAATCGATTTTTAACTAAGTTCCCGACTAGCTAGACATTTGAAACTTTCAGGATAGCTCAGAACACGGTGACAATACATTTTTTTATCACCTTTAGTCAATTGTTGCACAATTGTTAATAATCACCCTCGCACAAAGTGTGTAAATTTTGATAAATCTAGCATGTATATATTTTTTTTTTTTCTTTTTACAAGAACAGAAAGAAAAATTGTCATTATGGTCTATGGGCCCAAACGTTTTAAAATGCGATAGTATCTAAACACCTTATTCTATTAAACTGAAAATTTATGCACATGTTATACATTACCGTCGCACGAATTGTATAGATTTTGGTAAAGATAGCCATTATAGATTTTTACAGGAACACGACAAAAAATTATATATCATTACGATTTATGGTTTAAAATTATATGAAGTGCAATACCGTAAAATTAAGCAAGGGGAGAAAATACTTGAACTCCCTGTAATATTTTACCCATGTTTTTATTAATTCGATTCTTGTTTGTTTTTTGTTTGTTTGTCCAGTACAAATCTTGCAATCGATTTTCAACTAACTTCCCGACAAGCTAGATATTTGAAATTTTCAGGACAGCTCACAACACGGTGACAATACATTTTTCTGATAATTTTAGTCAACTATTTCAGGTCCCACTGCCTTCGGCAGCGTTTATATGATTCGACAGAAAATTTATTTAACTAACTTACCGACAAGCTAGACATTTGAAACTTACAGAATAGTTCCGAACACAACGAAAATGCATTTTTTAAATACTTTTAGTCAACTGTTTCTTGTTCCTGCTGCCTTCGACAGCGTTATCAGTACAAAGCATGCAATCGATTTTTAACTAACTTCCCGACTAGCGCATTTGAAACTTCCATAATAGCTCAGAACACTGTGACAACAGATTTTTTAAATACTTTTAGTCAACTGTTTCAGGTATTACTTACAAACTTTGAATAAACACCATAAAATGCAATAAACTCGCAACAATTGTTTCGGGTCGAAAAAACACACGACCCTTCATCAGGCGAATAAAGTAAGCACGAGTGCTGCAGTCAAAGCGGCAACGCACAAAATCGCTTAAAATGAAAAGAAAAACTTTATAAAGTAGAAAATAAATATAGCTACTGGTGTGAGTAGAATTGTACAAGAAAACAGGAAATAAATAAATGAGTGAGTTTAAACACATAACAATCTAAGGATAACAGAAATTAAACGAAAATCTAAGTTATGTGAGTAATTTCCAAGCATCAGAGAAGAAGGGAGTGGAAGAAATATCATTAACAAGATTTTTCGAATTTTTAAATATGTAAAATGCTTCATGAATATCCAAATGGGAGGAACAGACAGGAGATGAAATTATGTTAGTTTTGGAAAAATCAAAACGATGACCTTGAGACCAGCAGTGGGAAGCAACAGAAGATTTGGTAATCTCTTCATTACGAACATTCCGACGGTGCTCATTTATTCTGTACTTCAAACGCCTCCTAGTTTGACCAATATAACCTAAGTTGCAGGACGAACACGGAATTAAATAAATTCCAGAACGGTTTTCGGTGGGAATGGGATCCTTAAGAGAAGATAATTTAATTTTATTGACGGGTTTGTAAATAGCTTTGAAACCAAACGGTGAAAGAATTTTAGAGATTTTAAAAGAGAGTGAAGAATAAAAAGGTAAAACAACTGGGATGAGACTGTGATCGTTTAGTTTGGGAGCAGAACGTTTAGGATTCTTAAATTTATATAGAGCTTTATCGATGATAGATGGGTTATAGCCACGAGAGAGAGCAAGAGATTTTAAATAATTAATTTCTTTCGAAAGATTAGACGGATCAGAACAAATGTGTAAGGCACGATAAACATAAGTGTAAAAAGCAGACATTTTTTGTTGAGGGGCGTGGTTAGAGAGAGCATGCGGTGGCAAAGAGACCGAGAATGGTTTTCTAAAAACAGTAGTTGAGAAACAATCATTTTCTTTATTCACAAGAACGTCAAGGAAAGGCAAAGAGCAATCCTGTTCAACCTCAGAAGTGAATTGAATGCATGGGTCAATCGAATTGACCAAAGAAAGTAAATTGGACAAATCGACATCAGGGGAGTTTATTGCATTTTATGGTGTTTATTCAAAGTTTGTAAGTAATATTTTTACAACGCCAGTTTATTGATGCTTCTTTATTAAACTGTTTCAGGTCCCTACTGCCTTCGGCTGTATTTATATGATTCGACAAAAAATTTATTTAACTAACTTCCCGACTAGCTAGACCTTTGAAACTTTCAGAATAGATCAAAACACGGTGAAAATGCATTTTTTAATTCTTTTAGCCATCTGTTCCTGGTTCCTGCTGCCTTCGGCAGCGTTACCAGTACAAAACTTGCAATCGCTATTTAACTAAATTAACGACTAGCTAGGCATTTAAAAATATCACCTACTTTTATTTGAATTTAGGCATTTTCATTAAAAAAAAAAAAAAAAAAAAATCTATAACTTCAATCATGGACTGGATCCTGCTTCCTTCTTTACCAAATACTTCAACACGCACAAATATCAGCTACCTTTGATTAAATTAAATCGTATTAAAAAAAATATATATAAATAGAAAGAAAAGAAAGAAAACAAGATACACAATAAGTATACAGTTATAGACTTGAACCTGCCTCATTATTTACCAATTATTTCAATACACACAAATATTGCCTGAATCGATTACATTCTCTCGTACTAAATTTAAACAAAATAACAAATGAAGTCATGAACTGGAACCCGAATCCTTTTTTACCATATATTTTAACAGCGAACGCTAATTTTTCTTTATAAATCCAAACTTTCTGCACCTCCGAAAACACTTAACCCCAAACTTTCATCAAAATCGATGCAACCGTTTCCGAGTAACCCGAATTTGGGCAATATGTTGCAATTTGTCGATAAAGGTTTAACTGATCACGCCATTTTTTTCAAAAGATGAGAATAAGTCCAAACGTTTTTGCATCCCTAAAAACACTAACCAGAAACTTTATTTGAAATCACTATATCCATTTCCGATTAAGCCTATTTCTAAAACTTCATGCAACTGGTCGATATATGGTAAACTGCGAACAATTTTTTTCTGAAGATGAGGATATGTTCAGTTCTTTAAGCTCCCAAAAAGTTTTTAACCCCAAACTATCATCAAAATCCCTATATAAATTTCTAAATAAACCCAACTTCTGCTATAATTTGCAACTGGCCGATAAAATGTTAATTGAGAACGCGATTTTTTCTGAAGATAAGGATAAGTCCAATCATTTTTTCTCATCAAAAAGCCGTAACTCCAAACTTTCATAAAAATCGCTTTGCTCATTTCCGAATAAACTCAATTTCTTTGTGTGTCTGTAATGTGTCGATTAAGAGTTCACAACGAATGCGATTGTTTCTAAAGATGAGGATATTTCCAAAAGCCTTTTCTCATCAAAAAGTCCTAACTCCAAGCTTTTATGAAATTCACTATGTCTATTTCTGTGTAAACCGTATTTCTGACAAACGTCGCAATGGGCCTTTAAAGGTTTAACAGAGAACAAGAAATTTTCTGAAGAATAAAATAATTCTAATCAATTATGCAACCTCAAATTTTTATCATAATCCTTATACCTATTTACAAGTAGACCAAATTTTTGTCATATGTTTCAATTGGCCGATAAAGGGTTAATTGAGAACGTTATTTTTTTTCCTGAAGATGAGGGAATACCATTCGTTTTAGCAGCCCCGAAAAAACTTAGTCCGAAATATTCATCAAAATCGCTATATCCATTTCCAGGTAAACTCAATTTCTGCTATGTGTTGCAGTTGGTCAGTAAAGGGTTAACTATGAACGCTAATTTGTCTGAAGAAGAGATCCAATCGTCTTTTCTCATCAAGAAGCCCTAACTGCAACCTTTCAGAAAAAACGTTTTCTCCATTTCCGTATAAAGACAATTTCTGGCATACGTTGCATTTGGCCTTTAAAGGATTAACACCGACAAGGAATATTTATGACAATGAGGATAATTCCATTCGTTTAAGCATCCCCGAAAGCCCTTAATGCAAAACTTTCATCAAAATCCTTATATCAGTTTCCAAATAAACACAATTTATTTCATTTGTTGCCATTGGCCCATAAGGGGTTAACAGCCAACGCAAATTTTTTTTGAAGATGGTGGTAAGTCTAATATTCCGAAAACACTTAACCCCAAACTTTCATTAAAATCCCTAGAATCATTTTCGAGTAAACCCAACTTCTGGTATGTATTGCAATTGGCCGGTAAAGGGTTAACTGTAAACGCTAATTTATCTGAAGATGAAATCCAATTGTTTTTTTTCTCATGAAAAAGCCTTAACATCGATTTTTCATAAAAATCGCTTAGTCCATTTCTGTGTAAAGCCAATTTCTGACATACGTCGCAATTGTCCTTTAAAGGGTTAACAGAGACAACAAATTTTCATGATGATGGGAAAAATTCCATTCGTTTAAGCATACTCAAAAGCACTTAACGCAAAATTTTCATCAAAATCCTTATATCAGTTTCCGAATAAACCCAATTTATTTCATTTGTTGCCATTGGCCGATAAGGGGTTAACAGCCAACGCAAATAATTCTGAAGATGGTGGTAAGTCTAATATTCCGAAAGCACTTAACCCCAAACTTTCATCAAAATCCCTAGACTCAATTTTGAATAAACCCATCTTTTGCTATGTATTGCAATTGGCCGGTAAAGGGTTAACTGTAAACGCTAATTTATCAGAAGATGAAATCCAATTGTTTTTTCTCATGAAAAAGCCCTAACTTCAAACTTTCATAAAAATCGCTTAGTCCATATCCGTGTAAAGCCGATTTCTGACATACGTTGCAATTGTCCTTTAAAGGGTTAACATCGACAACAAGTTCTTATGACGATGGGGATAATTCCATTCGTTTAAGCATACTCAAAAGCACTTAACACAAAACGTTCATGAAAATCCTTATATCAGTTTCCGAATAAACCCAATTTATTTCATTTGTTGCGATTGGCCGATAAGGGGTTAACAGCCAACGCAAATTTTTCTGAAGATGGTGGTAAGTCTAATATCCCGAAAACACTTAACCCCAAACTTTCATCAAAATCCCTATAATCATTTTCGAGTAAACCCAACTTCTGTACACGCAGACACACACACATCAGTAAACTAGAGACGGGTTGGTTTATAGTCTGATACCCAGGGGAAAAAAAGCATAACAGAAATCTAATTTCAATAAAAATCTTCTGAAAATGCGATAATAAAACATCAATTTTGAATCCCGGTGCCCCCCCCCCCCTTCACACACACAGGTGTTATCAGACCCTCCTGTGTTAACCTTTTTGGACAGAATATTTTTTATAGTTCGAAATTTCCACATTAATATGCTCATTGAAATTATATTCCTTTTGATGTATTTAGAGAATTGTAGATGCATGAAACGCATTGAATAATAGAAGAGAGCCTTAATAAATTCGTTGAATCTGACCTAAATGAAAAAACAATAAACTTGGAGATAACCCCCTAAAGAAAAACCTTAATTATCTCAGGAACTAATCTTGGTATCTTCGTGCAAATTTATATCTAGGCTATTTTGATGCTCTAAAATCGTTTTCTGTCGCCAAATTAGTGGGTTAACATTCGAATTTTCAAAGTTGGACCCATTTTTAATATGTAGACGACCCCCAATGTCATTTTTTCCTACATACAATAAAAGTAGACATAAATTCCTGACGATTGGTGCCTACTGCATGTTTCTGCGATAATTAGGTAATGAGATAGGTGGGGGTGTTTCGTTTTTTTTTTTTTTTTTGACTGACTGTACATCTACAACTTTGGTCTTGACACAAGCTTCTGCCTTAGAGATATCTATGATTTTTCATGATGACTATATGTATGTATGTGTGTGTATATTATGCATCTTGCATAATTTGTTATAACATCTAATTGTGCACCTCCCTTTTTAATCTTTCTGTGACTTTCCGTTTTGGAGATATTTATGAAAATTATATTTGAAATAATAAAAAAATACGAAGATTTTGGTCATTACATGTCACTACTATAAAATTGATGAATAATTTTCACTTGAAACACTACCGTCATAGAGATTTCAAAAGAAGCTAATGATAGAGTCCATAATGATGTTGTTATGAAAGATGTTGGAATTTTTGCATGTAGCAAGTAATTTCTAAAGAAATAAGCAGGTTCTAGTCAATGACTGCACTTTATTTAATAAGTATTCTGGAAACAGTTGATTAAAACTGTTTTTTGTACCACAAAAACAGAAAATCTTGATACAATCCAATAAAACAATCATTTGTATTACAGAAGTCAAGATCAAATACACCACAGAAAAGGAATTTCACTCATTCAGGAACAATGATCAATTGTACAATTCAAAGTCTGAATAGAATTTGAATTCATCTGGAGTCTTATCAGTGATTTGTACAATTTTTTAGGTAAATCTGCACTAGAAACAAAGGAATCATTTCCGAAAATTCCAGAACTTGACCCCTACTGAAGTTGGAGATTCCAATCTACCATTTTTAGCCAAGTTTGGATATCAAATTGCTTAAATTGACACTAAATCAATACACTAATCAATATCATCACTAGTGTCATCAATAATACCATCACACTAATCAATATTCACCTTTGTGGGGAAAAAAAAAATTCCATCTGTTTTCACTTTTATTGTACAACTGTACAGAAAGTAGCACATAAAGAAATAGACAAATTTTAGTCTATAATCTTTTTTTATAGTCCTGTTAGTCATTTACAGAACTTCTGAAGAAGTCAGTTCTGTGCTAGAAACCAATGAAACTTCCCGGAAAATTTTATAACTCTGTTATTATTGAAGTTACAGCTTCCAAACTTACACAACCCTAAACTAAAAATTTTGCCTCTAAGTCACCAAATTTGATGCTAAATCGCCAAGATCGATGCCAAGACCATAACATGCATTGGCCAAAAACTTGATGACATGGTGAGATTAGCGATCAAATATGGTAGAAAATATTATTTCAGGGTGGCCAGAATTAGTAAACCCTTTCTCAATTTTAGTGGGGTTAATTGTTTTGGTACAATGTATCGTTTCTCACCCTTAATTTCTGCCAAAGAGAACAAAAGTAGGCCATCTACACTCGAGTGAATTCCACTGAATGCTAAACTGTGCATTTCCCGATGAGAGATTCTATAATAAGCTATGGAATAGTATTCCTGAACAAGCTACTATATGCGTTCTTTGTGGTGTATATATCCCATTATCCTGACTATTATGGTTGGAGTAACAGTTTTCTTGACTTATTTTCAGGAATCTTTAATGACTGGAACCTACCTGTTTATGAACAAGTTATCTCTTCGCTCTTTCCCCTGACCTGCTCTCACAACACAAGAAGTAGTAAGCATAAATGAATATGCTTGTTTAAATGAATAACTTTAATTATTATTTGTTTTATTATTTTGCATAATGTTATGTTACGTTTCTCTTGTTTTCCTCTCTTATCTTTCAATTCTAGTTATGTATAGCTGGCTCGTGAACCGAAAATAGGTGAAGAGCTCAAAAATAATATTTAAGTATTTTCAATGCGTGACTTTTATTAAGCATGGTCTTGGCTAAAACTAACTAAAAATACTTATTTAAATGTAAATATATATTCTATAAAGGAATACAGTGTAAAATACAGTGTGCCTCTTCACCTATTTTTGGTGCACGAGCCGCCACTGGTATAAGTTATTTTTGTATCGTTTTATAATTTTAAGTTCCACTCTCCTTGGTTTATGATTATTTTATGTTTATTACATACTTTAATGCTAATGTTATCTTATGTTCATTCCATTTGGAACAAAGGATGTAGCGGCGTCTGGTCCTCGTTAATCTGCGCTGCACCGCCAAGTGCCTGATGTGGTCATTAGCATTTTGTCAGGCTACCAACACAGGGAACCATCATGGTGGATTAATATTGAAATAGTTATCTTTTCTGTCCTGTTCGAAAAATCCTGTGCATAACTTTTTTTTTTTTTATTTTGCCCTTAACTCCCAACCATGTCTAATTCTGTCTGTAAAATTAAGTTATGCACAACCTATAATTATTCTTCCTCCTTCAGTGGCACTTTCTGTAAAGTTCCGTTTAATTTTTTTTCATGGCCATTGAAGAAAGAATAAGATTAAAGAAATTTCCTGGCCATTAAAGAAAGTCTTCAGTTTTATTCTTTGTTTAGCAGTTTTGCAGGGGTGTTATTCTGTTTCTGTGTTTCTTTTCCCTGTGATTTTAGAACCTCTACTCTTTCGGGAAGTAATTTCCTGTGCACAACTACCTACTGTGGAATCCCTGGCCATTTCTCTCCGTTCAAAATTCATTCTTCTTTCTTTAATTTTTTTCTCTTAGCTAGCTCTGCACATACATGAAAATTTCTGCATCCAGTGTTCTGTGCACTCCTAATTGTGTATACTGAGAGGTTTGGGTATGCCAGTCCAGCATTATGTCCAAGAAGAAAATTTAGAACTGAAATCGCATTGCCACAGTCCTATTCCCAGAGATAGAAGACTGCAGTCTGAAGTCAGAAAGAAGACGCTCCAAATACAGCTAATTTCTTTGGAATGCTTAGATATTTTGTAATAATGGTGGTTGCCATGCAGTAATCTGGCATTTTTCACTTCTGTGGACAGCACTAAACTTGTTAAACTTGTTAGGGACCATCCTGAGGTCTCCGAACTGTTTACCTCATACAAAAATGTGAATGTTTTTGTAATAATACGTATATTTCAACGAGTGTATAACGAAGTCATTTGGTGACCACATCAGATTTTTATTTTGTTAGTTGAACATGAATGGTGAGTGAATTTTTCCATGCGTACTCTAAGGGATTAGTCAGATTAATAGGAATACTTTATAAACAAATTTAATATTCAAGTCTATTTTTCTAAATATTTATACACAAAATAATCCCATACAAAAATTAGATATTTTAAAAAGACCGCTTTAATTTTTCACAAAAGTCAGCAGTCAATATATAAGCATTTACATGTACATATAGAAGTAATATACAATAATATTGACAAATTATATAAAAAAAAAAAAAAAATTACCAAAATCTTTAATGTTTAAAAGCATTCTTAAAAAAAAAAAAAAAAAAAAAAAAAGTCTAAAATTATATGCAAGAAAAAGAACAGTAGAGGTTAGAATTAAAATTTTAACAACTAAACTAATGTGTATAAAAGAATTTAAAAAAAAAAAAAAAAAAAAGGGGAGAAGTAAATAAATTATTAAAGTCCTAAATTTCTCCAATTTATGTTTATTTCACTATTGATGAAATACTGATGATTTGCACAATAGGTGTTTAAAAAAAAAAAAAAATAAAATAAAATAAAAAATAAAAAATCAATTGAAAATTGGATTTTGTTTTAAAATAAATTTAGCATTACTGCACTTCAGATTACAGAAAAAAATTGTGTGAACGGATTAACATTTAATGATCATTTGTACAAAATTATTTATTTAGACTAATAGATGTTTTTTATCTCTTTTTTATTCTTCTATAGATATATCATCGGCAGATGATTTTTACATTTGGATCTTATTTGCACATTAAGTGTAAAGTATTCCTCGATAAATTCAATACAATTAGGATAAGAATAAATCTTTATTACAAAAGGTGTACTGTGAACGATGTTGCTACAAATGCTTTTATTGCAGACTAAATGAAATATGCATCTGGGGCTAAAAAATGAACACTTCTACAGGTTTTTGGAAATGAGAGACAAAAGTAAGCACACATAAGCATTTGCTAAGAGCAATGGGAACCCTGTTGTATTTTATATTTAAATTTTCATTGATCCCCCATAACAGACAATCTTTAGATATATAGTGATCTCTAAGACAGTGTTAAAACACTGTCATACCTGCCAACATTGAAGGATCAAAATAACGGAGATTTTATAAGCGGCATTTTCAGGCTTAAACAACATTGATGGTTTTTAGATATATGACAATATTTAATAGTTTCATCCGTGGCTCAAATTGTCCACAATCAATATGTGCAAGTCAAACTTAATTATTAAATAAAAATCTAATAATTATTAATTAAAAATAGTGCTATTTATAGAGATGAGAAATTTTTTCAGTAAAAGCAAAAATCTTGCTTAAAAGTTGAAGTTTTGAATAAATTATCGGTATAACTTTAAAATGTTCAGAATAAAGGAAAAATGTGTGATAATAACGGGGAGTAGAAGACAGTCCCAAAATAAGGGAGTCTCCATTGAAATAACGGAGAGTTGGCAAGTATGCACTGTGTTTCCGGCCTTTTTGTAGTTTATTTGCAAATAGCATTATCCATAGAACCCGTGCAACACAATTTTGTGGATAATTAGAAGTATATTGTATGAAAATATCTCATTAAAAAATGAAGTTTTTGAATTCTACTTTTTGAACATGTTATGGTGCTATTACACACGGCAACTTTTCAGGCAACTTTTGAGCCAGATGTGTTGACTCAAATTCTCAACGTCCAGTGTAATAGGAGTTGGGAGTATGAACAATTTTTTCAAGCTAGTTATAAAAAAATTGCTTCTATGAGCAATGAAAGAGAGAAAAGCTCTTTAGGTATGCCAAGAAAAGAACAATAAATAGGTGCACTTTGAGATGTATTGAACACCATGAAAGCCAGTTTTTTTGCCGATCTTTGACTTAACCTTTGCAACTCTCTTATGAATTTCAGCTTTTAGAAGTTGGAGGAAAAATTGTCTTAAATGAAAAAGTTGTCATGTGGAATAGTGTCATTACCATTTACTTTAGTAAGCAATTAAAAAAAAAAAAAAAATTATTTATTTATTTTTAATATTTTATTTATTTATTTTTGTAATTGCTCACTAAGGTAAATGGTAATAAAATAAATTGAAATATTTCTTTTTGAAAATGAAAATTAGAGCCCTATAATTTATTAAATAAAATTAAAAAAAAAAAAAAAAAAGTTCATTAAAACAAAAAGTAACATGTTCAGAGTAAAATTCAAAAAACAGAATTTGAAAAATTCTATTTTTCAAAGATCATTTTCTTAGTATGAAATTTCATGTGTGTTGGTAGAAGGGTTGAAGCTGATTGAATACACCTGGGTCCTAGGTCTAGGTGGAATGACCTTTGTAAGTGGTCCTAACCTGAATTTAAACAAGATTTAGAGAAAAACCACAGAAAATTCTGAAGGGATAGGTCAACAAGCAGAACGTGGGATTGAATTCAACACTTCTCATCCACCAGCATCAAAAGCAGAACCTCTTAGTCACTAATGGGATTATGAAATTTTGTGAAAATACAGAATTTGTTCATTTAAATTGTATGATGGGATAATTGAATAATTTTAATTTTTAACTAAATTAACACCTGAAATTGAATAAATATATATTATATTGGGTGTTTGAATTAATTCATAGCGTTTTTTTTTTTTTTTTTTTTTTTTTTTTTTCGAAAATTGAGGCTTTATTGTGCAAAAATAATTACAGATAGATTATTCAAAGTATTGACCATCACTAGCCATTACTTTTTCCCATCTTTCGGGCAGCATATGGATTCCACATGCGTCTTTATGAATCGTCTTTAGAGGCAATCCAAGAATCGACCCATTTTTTACAATCTTCATAAGAAGTGAAGTGTTCCTCAGACAAGCCATGGCTCATCGATCGAAACAAGTGGTAATTGGATGGAGCAATGTCTGGAGAATACGGCAGGTGAGGTAGGACCTCCCATTTGGTCATTTCGATGTAGGTTTTGACCGGTTTTGCGACGTGCGGACGAGCGCATCTCTAGGTTTCAGTTCGTATGGGACCCAATTTCCCTGCTTTTGGATCATTCCCATGGCTTACAGGCATTTGCTGACTGTTGAAAAGTCAACTCTTAATGATTCAGCTAAATCTTGAAGCGTTTGGCATGGATCTTCATCGAGCAATGACTTCAATTCTTCATCTTTGAATTTTTTCGGCTGCCCAGGTCTTTCCTTGTCTGCCAGCTCAAAATCATCACTTTTAAATCGAGCAAACTATTTCCGACACGTTTGTTCAACTAGTGCATGCTCTCCATAAACTTCTACTAAAATTCGATGACTTTCGGCAGCGTTTTTCTTCATGTTAAAGTAATGAAGTAGAACTCCCCGCAAAAACACTTTATCCGTCACAAAGTTAGACATATTCGATGAAGTAAAAAATTTTGTTATTTACGCTTCAACCAAATGACATATACTAATAACGATGCTCAATGATAGTAGGTTTACGGGGAATACTAGTCACGCCATCTATCGGAAAATGCCACTTGTCACGCCATCTATTAGAAAACGCTACGAATTAATTAAAACACCCAATATATAAAAACTGAAAATTAAGGGCAAAATTTAAACAAATAAAACAGAAAGAAATAATAAATGAAGATTAATCCAATGTAATTAAGAAAATAGGAGAATTACTTTGAAATATTTTCTCTCTGACAACAGTGTTTCCAAATTTATATATATACATATAGTTGAACCTCATTAATGTGAACACGTTTGATGTAAATTCACTTTTAACATGAACTGTTTCAAGAATCCCTGTTAAAATGAAGATTAGTTTCTGAGTTACTGATAGCATGAACTACTGATAACATGAACAAATATTTTATTCCCCTTGAGATTCATGTTAACAAGGTTTGACTGTATATATGTGTTACATAGTTTCATCTTTTGCAATGTTTGAAAAAGGTTTTCATACTATATCCAAGTGATATCACTTTAATAAAATTTAAAAAGAATATGAAAGATTAAGTTTTATTTAAAACAATTAGAAAAAAGCAATTTATAATTGAAATATTCATACTAAAATTACATTATACTACATGTTTAACAATTGATCCTTTTGCAAAAAACATCTTTCAAGAAAAAGATGTGAAAAACATATGGAGACAAAGATTATGTGAATATATCCATCATTCTTAATAATAGTAAATAAAATTTATCATCAAAAATTGAAATCATTTATAATTTAAAATATTGATACTAAAATTGATGCCTTAAAAGATATACGAAGGCAAAGATTGTAAGTACAGACAAGATATTAATTTCAATTAATAATACAAACAATTAAAAAAAAAAAATTGAAATTTATCATATTTTTCTATAGCGACTAAAAAGTGATTAAAAAAAAAAAAAAAAGAAATGAAGAAAAAGAAAAGTAATAAAAAATTCAAACCAAAATCACACTTTTTTCGCTTACAAAAAAACATCTATCAAGAATAAAAAGATGTAAAAAAAAAAAAAAAAAATAGACATGATGATTATATGAGTATAGACATTATTTTTCATTAATAATGAGAGAAATGTGGAGGAAAAAAAAAAAAAAAAAAAAAACATTACAATAAAGGCACTTGCATTAATATTACATTGCAATTCTAAATAGACATTACAAAATTATTGTATTTTTCTGTGTATGCTTTACCTTGTAAAATATACATATTTAGAAAATAAAAAGTAAAATATCCACTTTTAGCATTACTTTCTGAGACAGATACAGAAAATTCTGCTACTAGGCCAGTTTTCCTATAAATATGCATATTCAATAATTTTTGTATTCTGATCACTGTATAATATTTCTACAATGTTTTGTCAATTTAATAGCAAATCATGCTTAATTCCATTATAAACTCTGCAAATTCTTAAAAAAAAAAAAAGAAACAGAATTTTCTTTAATGGAAAAACATAAAAATGTTACATAGGTTTTGTCGAAAGATTTTCTAGTACAATTATAGATCATTTCACTTTTTTTTTCCCTTAAATAGTCAAGGATGATTGCAATTATTATTATTATTATCATCATTATTGTTAAATCAATTTGTTGTTGGGTCTTAATTATTATCTCAATAAAATCTCCATTAAAAGAAAAAAAAAAAAAAAAAAAAAAAGTATCAGGACAATTATATTCTTTATTTTGTGAAAGCTTAAGAACAGTTCATTAAGTAAATAATTTAAAATTTAAAAAACAAAAAAATCATATATTTGTAAATTTTGGTATTCAGTTGCATTTAGAGTTATAATCAACTTTCTCTAATCTACAGAGCTTGGGTCCAAATATTTTGTAAATTATTGGTCACTATCTATCATTTGCAGATACGAATTGAGTTATCATTATTAATGTATAAAATGAACGTGTAGTAATAAGAAATAACTTTAATATTAAAAAATCTGCTTGACATCAGAAAACATTACTAATTTCAATAAAAAAGAAATCAGTGTTATGAAAATAGTATTTTATAATACTGATACGACTACGATATATATAACTCAGAGATGCCAACCTTGTAGGACAATTTTCAGTAGTAGACAAGTAAATTTTCAGTAGTTTTGGGTACTTGTCAGTAGTCTGGTAAGTTGGTCTGATGTAAATTTAAGTTCAAATTAAAAAAAAAATTTTAAATGTTATACACTCAAAAATTATTTATTTTTATACATTAAACTAATAAGTTCTTTTTGTCATTTACTTTTAAAAATTATAAATAAAATTTGACCTTTTTTTTTTTTTTTAAAAAAAAAAAAAGAAAAAAAAATATATATATATATAAATATAAACTCAAAATAATTTATTGATATACTCTAAACAAATTTTGTTATCTTATACATGCAATATTTGTTTACTGTAAATCGACATTTCTTGATCACTAACTGCAGATGGAAAGGGGGGGGGGGGAGAGAGAGAGCCAAAAAATAAATAGATGTTTGAGAAATGAAATCATTCTACTCCTTTATAGGTTCTAGAACCTAATAAAAGAACTTTAAAATGAATATTGACATTCATATTGCTGATGGAGAAAGACTGGGAAACAAAAGGCTTCTGTAGAGCTTTTAATCGACTATCACTAGTAGTTGGATATAAGAAAAGAGGGCAGGGGGTGAAAAAAATTACTTGAGCAAGAAATATCAAACAATTCTGTTTCTTCATAGTTCCTAGAATCTTATAAAGCAAATTTAAAGTGAATATTGACATTTATGTTGTGGATGCAGAAAGATTGGGAATCAGAAGGCTTCCGTCATACGTTTGATCGTCAATCGTAAATAGGGTTTCATTTTTTATTTTTTTTTTTAACGAACGATATCTGCGATTTTTTTTAAAATGTATAATCCGTAATTTTTATATGTTGTCCGTAAGGCCATAACTACTGCCGTATTTCCGTAAAAACTACAGACAAACCGTAGTAGTTGGCATCTCTGATAACTATGAATTAGCACTATATCCGAGTCCTCAAGGGCCTTAAAATGATGAATTAATACATAGAAAGCAGCATGGGCCTCTTGGATGTTCTGCACAAGCTCATAGCTAAGCTCTGAGAGAGCCACTAGCCCTGTGGCAGAATTTAGGTGACACAGTGACAATGTCGCGGAAAAGAAATTGTCACTTGCAGAAGGATTTGCTCATTCAAATTAAAGATATCCAAAATTTCAGTAGAAAATTGAAACTCATGTCTTATATTTAAAAATTCTTTAACAGTCTATTAATAATATTGATATTTTTATAATTATATACATATGTGTGAATTACAAAATATATCAATATTCTCTTGCAAAAAGATTTGCATGAACACGGCTTGTCACAGAAAGCATAAAAATATTCTGTCACAGGGGCCATTAGTAGAGCAGTAAATTCATCAAACTATGAAGTAACAAATGAATGTTTTAAACTTGTCACAATAAAAATACTAAAGAGTCAAGTCTATGAAATGTGCAATAGTTGGGACCAAAGCTTTGTGGATTATAGACCATTCCTTTATTTACACACAGTTCTCTTTTTATTAGAGTATAAATTTGCAATGTTAATGCAAAAATGAAAATTATATTAAATAAGTAATTTATTTATTCAAAACATATTTAAAACAAAATTATACATATAAATAAATAAATAAAATTTAATAATGAATAGAAAAACAGAGATCCATCAGCAATTATTTTAAATGCAGGTAAAGTAAAGGGAAAATATAAAAATCAGCAAACGAACATGAAAACTGAAATCTAAGAAACTATAGCGTAAAAGACAATTACTGAACATACATATTAACCCATTAACCACCAAAACTAGAAATAATGATTTTTTTCTAAATACAAACAGTAATACTCATTATTTTGATCATATATAACAATAATTTAAAATAAAATTATTAAAATTAGTCTTATCTTACTAAATACAAGGTGTTGTATTTGTACAACATCAGTGGAATAAGAGTATAAAAGACAAATGTTTACGGAAATTTCCGTGCCGTAGTATAAAACAGCAAACACTACTGATGACTTCAAAATTAATTATTTTAATGTGAAACATTTTTCTTACAAGTTATGTAAATTTATTCAAATATGATGATTTTCAAAAGTTTTGGATTGATTAGTGCTTCAAGTTTGAAATTTATTTTTAAATATAAAATTATTTCTCAGATAAAATTTTTTTGTAATAAAATAAACATCTATCCTTTCCTTATTTAAAAACAATACTTAATATAAAATATCTTTTTTAGTTTACTGTTAAATGCAATTATTTCTGGTGTTGCATTGGTAATGGGTTAATCTATTAGTTATGAATTTATAAACTTCAAAGGATAAATATCTAGAGATTTTTTGCAATTGTAAAAAATGTAAAATTAAAAATGTTTATTTTGTAAAATTTTTGTGAAAAAATAGATGGTTTCCATACAATTTCAAACAATTTGATTTTGGATACCTGCCAGAAATTCTTCAGTTGCATTTTTTTTTTTTTTTTTTTTTTAATAATTGAAAATTGCTTAAGTCTTAACCGCAATTTTTATTATTTACGCATGAAAAAGAGCTGCAGATTATTTAGTGTGTCCTAAAAGTTCCAGTACTCCAACTTAAAGAACTCATTGTGTCTATGATTTTTTTTAAATATTAAATTTTATCATCTGCTTATTATTGCATCAATTCATTAATTTTTATCGTTTGTTTCTTTTCTCGCTCAAGTTGTGTGAGAATAAAGTTTTATGTTATTTTGTTCTTCATAGTGAAATGAGTTTATCACGCATTCAGAAAATTACGCTGTTTGAAGCTTATTTTGAATGTAAATCGTATGAAAGATGCAAAGATGTTTGGCGATATAAATATCCAGATCATGCAATACCAAGTAAAAATATGCTATATCAGCTCGTTCGACAATTTTGTAATACAGGTTCTGTGCAGGTGTGTACAGGTTTCTCTACAAGAAGTCACTCCCAGCATGTTAAAACGCGTTTCTAAACACATGCGCAAACGAGTTCAGCTTTGCCTCCTAGAAAAGGGTGAGCATTTTGAACATTTATTATAAATGTAAGTTCTGTACTTTTTCCTTCGTTATTTTAAATGTTCCTTTTATCATTAGCATAAAAATAATCGTTTTAAGGTTTGTTGTTTTGTTAAATAAAAAACACATCAGCATCAGTACTGTAACTTTTAGGACACTCTGTAGAATCACAAATTTCACAGAACCGACTGTATCTAATTGTGTTAATAAATTAAAAATTACATTGCAATATATGGTCCAAAAGCAATAAAATTTAAAATTTGATCAAATTATTATTATTATTTTTTTTTTATTATTAAATTTTTTTCTTAAAAAAAAAAAAAAAATAGTTACAACTACTGATTTTGCAACAGTGAATTTCATTGTTTATATCCAAAAATGAATTGTGGTTATATATCTGTGGATTAGGAGATGCCTATATATATATATATACATAACATTATTTACGGATTTAAATTGGTGCTGCACCAATATTACAAGGCAAATATGAATTTCCTTCAAATGCATAACCAAATACTAAAATTTATAATGAGCACTTTTGATTTATTTAAAGAAAAAAAAAAGGCATACATGAAAAAATACAATAATCCATTAAAAAAATATAGATTAAAAGATAATTTATATATCACATATGAAAATTATCTTATTAACAGTAATTTTTTTTTTTTTTTTTTTTTACAAAAGTAATTATTTATCCAAAAGTTCAGTTCAGCAGAAATAATTACATGGGTCGATCCAGGTTTAAATTTTAGGGGACCGTTTTTTTTCTTTTTTTGAAATTTCTCTTTTATTTCTGTAAATTAAATATATATATATATATCTTCCATTCTAGCAGATACATACTTGCCAACCAATTTTAATAAAAAAAGGGAAGATTTTCGTTGAAAAACCAGAAGATTTCATAAAAAAAGGGAAGATTTTTTTTTTCTCCTTGACGTAATAAACAATACAGTTTTACAATTTTATTATTTAGAAGCAATCTATAAAAACGTTTTACTATAGATTGATTATACTAAATATATAAAAGTTTTAAATGAAGTTATTCCTCTTCAACATATAAATATCTACAAAACAGAATCTGTAAAAAATTTATTTAACAATAGACAAAAAACTTAGTTAAGTTAAAGTATAACTAATTTTTTAAATAAATAGAATATGATTTTTGTGTATGTACATTAATCATACATATATAAAAAAGTAGCAGTAGTTAATTATCAATTTCAAACGTGCATAAAACCAACTGAGTATTAATTTTCTTAAATTGATTTGGAAAAAATTTTCCTACCTGAAAATATTATTCTTCATTTTTTTCCCATGTTTACACATTTGGTATAAATATGACATACAAATATTTAATTTAATTGAAGAAAAATAAACAGATTCATTAAATTCAGCAATAAAGATCTAAAAATAATTACATACGTGAGAAATATTGAGCACTTCCATATCTTTATTGTTTTTAGAATTGATCATTGATCACAATCGGGGAAGGGGGGGGGGATACAAAAATAATTACAGAGTAAGAAATATTAAACTCTTTCAACTCTACTTCTAGAATCTAATGAAGAAAGTTTAAAATTAATATTATCATTTATGTTGCAGATGGATAAAGATTAGGAAACAAAAGACTTCTGCAGAACATTTGATGGCTGATCACAAGTTGGAGATAAATGAAAGGGGGGGGCAAAAAATAATTACATCAGCAAAAAATATTTAACAATTCTATTTCTTTACATGTTTTATAATCTCATAAAGCAAGTTTGAAATGAATATTGACATTTATGTTATGGATGGAGAAAGATTGGGAATCAGGAGTTTTCGTAGAACATTTGGGTTTTCTTTTTAAAACGAACGATATCCGCGACTTTTTTAAAAACGGAAGATTTCATCATCTATCCGGAAGACCGGAAGATACGTTAAAAAACCGGAAGTCTTCCGGGAAAACCGGAAAAGTTGGCAAGTATGCAGATAGATGTTTGATATTAAGATTTAAAGGTTTTATTACACCAAATGTATGAAGGCAATTAATTGATGTTATATTGAACACAGAGTTCAATCACTGAAAAATACAGGGTGTATTAAAAAGAATGACCCGATTTTGTACCATATACTTTTTTTTTAAAACAGAAATATACCAAAGTATAGAGCAAAGTGTAAAAAAAATCCCAAAGTACTAAAGTTTCATCTATGATATTATAAATGTTCTATGTGTCCACCTTCAGCTGCACATATGACATCATGATTAAAGCATTAGTTGATTTCGTATCACATTTTCTGCAAGATGACGAAATAGACAGATGCCACAGCTTCATTGCACCATTCCTTTTAACACACCCTGTATTATAACGAGGTAATTTTAATACAATAAAACTTTATGAAGAGGTAGCTGAAACAGCCCCAATTTTTACTTGGATCGACTCCTGACATACATATATATACATATTTTTATAGCGATATCCTTGAAGGTAGAGAGGTATTTGGTAAGTATGATTTATATTGACTAGATGAATATGTACCAGATTTGACAGTCACACACTTAACAATTTTGTAAGTGTTTGAAGACTGGTCATATACCACGACTTGTGAAGGAGACGGCATAATTGCTTTTACAACAGGTGTCACTTGTGGTACAGCCCTTTTTTCTACTGCAGGAGCAACTTTTGGCAGAGCCCTTTTTTCTACTGCAGGAGCAATTTTTGGCAGAGTTCTTTTTTCTGCTACAGGGGCAATTTTTGGCTGAATCCTTCTTTGTTTCGGTGCAGATTTGGTATTAGTAAGTGATTGTGATGGTAAAACAGAAATGGGTTTAACAGCCAAAGAACCATAACTTGATATGACTGGAAAGACATTGCTCTCATCATCATCAATTTTTTCTTGTTTAATGTTTAAAATAGGCTTAATGTCTTCAACAATGCCACCAGAAATGACTTCGGTAGCATTGTCTGATGTGAATTCATTTGAATCTTCCTCAATTATTTCTTGTTTAATGTTTAAGATAGGGTTAATATCTTCAACAATATCACCTGCAATGATTTCAGGAGCAGTGTTTGATGTGACTGGAAGTACATGCCTCTCAACTTCATTATTTATTTCCTGTTTAATATTTAAGATAGGGCTAATATCTTCAACAATATCACCCGTAATGATTTCAGGAGCAGTGTTCGATGTGACTGGAAGTACATGTCTCTCAACTTCATCACTTATTTCCTGTTTAATGTTTAAGATAGGGTTAATATCTTCAACAATGTCACCAGTAATCATTTCTTCATTAGCAATGTCTTCATCTTCATCAACCGGTTCTTTTTTCAACCTAGACAGTACATCTTCAACATTTATAAAATTCTCAAAATTTTCAGAGGAAGACTGTGCAACTGCATTGTTTATATCACCGTGCATAATAATGGGTTGTTGGAAAGTGGGCCCACGTATCACATTATAAAAAACTGAAAGAGAAAAACAATGTATTAAAAATAAAATAAACAGAAAATTTATTATGAAATATTACTTTGAATAAATACAAATAACATATACTGGCAAGTAGAAAGGCTTTTCAAAATTTTAAGGACGGAATTTAGGAAATTTTCTTAAAAATTTAGGAATAAACTGATGAATTTGTTAAATTTCTAAACACGTAAACTTACTGAAATTAGAAATATGTGTTTTGTATATTTGAGGGCTGAGGCAGGCAAAAATTGGGGACCTTTTGATGTTCCTTTACAAAATTCAAATCTGTAAAATGAACCTCTTTGTAAAATTCAAATCTGTAAAATGAACCTATTTACAAAATTCAAATCTGTAAAATGGACCTCTTTACAAAATTCAAATTCATAAAAATGAACTCTTCGCAAAATTTTATTTTATATAAATCATTCACTTTGTAAAAAATTTCTACATTTTCAGTATTATTTTTTCAAATGATTACATATACTTGATTCAATGAATCACTCAACTTGGTATTCAATATTATCCCAGTAGCAGAACTTTCTGTATCTATCCACAGCAAAACAAATTTTGTCTGTGATTCAGGAATAGCAGATCAAATCTGGCGTAACAAGAAGTATTAACAATTCACAAAATATGTAAAAATTGCTCCTACAAAGAAAATAAATTAAGAATATATAACAAATACAATAATCTAGAGACATGTGAATCAAATCTGTATTTTTAAGTCTGGCATTTCCAGTTCCTGCTATCATTAACTTCTATCTCTCTCAATTCTGTGCCATCTTTAGCAGCAAAAATATTGTCCTGTACCAACTGCATCATATTGTGTCTTATTCATTTCACTGAACAAGAGATTAATGTTTGGTGCTTCATTTTAAAAACAGAGGGAATATGATTCAAAATATTTGTGTGTGCAAGCACTTAAAGCTAAAAAGCACAATGTAGAGGGCTTTGGGAAATTTTCATGAATACACTTATATCTACTTCAGGGTTGCCACTCAAACAGGAGAATGAAATTCCCTGACTTTTCCATGTTTTCCAGGTGTGATCTAAGAAAATTCCAGTCTCATCATATATTGAGCATTGGCTGTGTTGAGGGCAAAATAATTATGGTACGACTTGAAAATAAAAAAATATACATACAACAAAAGTTACATACAATGATAGTATCTGTCGTTTATAAGCCAGACAAGAAATTTCTTTCTTGAGTGGATATGAAGGCTGGGGATGTTTCAAAAATGGCAGAAGCTAAGGAAACAAACAACAACAACAACAAAAAACAGAAAAGAGAAAAATGACCCTATGTTGACGGAAAAAAATGTTTTTTCTTTGACAATTACTATATGAATTTCCCTGACTTTTTCAGATTCTGGCTAAAATATTCAAATTCCCGGACTTTTTCCTGACTTTTATGATCAATTTTCGAATTCCCTGACTATTCCAGGTTTTCCAAGTTCTCCAGGTAACGTGGCAACCCTGCTACTTGAAACATTTAATTGTTTTTTCAACAGCTTCTGTTTTGGAAGAAAATTTAAAGAATATTCAGATATATTAATCCACTGCTCAACTAGCCTCTGAGCAAAAGGTCTAGCTGAAAGACAATGACTATTTACATACTTCACTAAACTGTGCAGCTTCTCTTTCATGCAGTTGAAACATTCTCTGCACACAGCACTGTTTTTTTAGGAATAAACAAACATCATTAAAAAAATTAATCAAAGTTTAATTCCAATGCACATAGAAAAGTTTTAAATGCATTCGGAGTAAAATGTTTTAGCCAATTTCTTATGTAGCAATTTTTAAGAAAATCGTTACAATCATTTTTGAGATATTGACTTTCACTAAAACAGCAAACTCAATTGTTAACCAGAAAACAACAATTACATACAAAAGCATATCTAAAATAGAGTTAATATTGCGAGTGCGAAAAAAATCTGTACAGTTCTTTTAAAGGAATGCACCTGAGAGATCTCAAATTATCCTACTTATACAGGACACTTATCTATTTTCATGAACTAACCAACTATTACATATGAAAGGACATCTAATAAGGTGTTTATGTAGCAACTTTGAAGAAAATTGTTCTCGAAACTTTCAAGATACAGATCTGTGGTTCCACTTCTGGTTTCATATGTTCCACATCCAGTTTTCCAATTTTCACCAAAAATTAAAAAAATCATCTGTACACCAGACCTAACCCAATTCTGAAGTTTCATCATTCTATCTTTATTAGTTTCGAGATGTGATAGTCAGAAGATTCTCTATACACATACATTTACCAATTCCCCAAAAACCACTTTTTTGGACTCAAGGAGACCTTAAAAACACATAAATCAATTGAAAACTTGATATCAAATTTTTTAACCAAATAAAATACTTTATTATCTACAGTAGTAGGGCAATGGAAGTAAAAAAGTAAATAATATATTTTAGATAAGAAACCTGAATAAATTTTAATAAAATGTGACCCGGTGAGAATAAGCCTGGGTTCTTGCCATAACACTCCTTTACCAGTGAACTAACCTAGTGGATATATGACTAGCAACATTTGTTCATTTGAGAAAAGGAAAGACTGGACTGTTTCTCATTTTTGTTAAACTTATTCTGGTATTTCCATCTGAAATATGGTATCATATAATAATTTGTGTGCGACGTATAGTGTTAAGAACGTGGATGTAAAATATGCCTTCTAAAAAAAGGTTATTGACTAACATATAATTATTCATTGCATTGATTTTAATGTCAACTGAAGACACCAGGAACAGTTATTTTTTTTATCGCTGGTTTGACTTGTGAACATCGCGATCCTAAAGTAAATTCCTAATTAAAAATTGGAAAAGCCTTACTTGAAATAAAATGAAGACAGACGATTGATTGATAAAGAAAAAGATACATTTTTAATGCTTGCTTCTAAGAAAAGGGGATGGCCAGACTGGAAAACACTGATCCACATGCTTGGAAGAATAATCTCTCAGGAAGTTGAGCAAACTATCACTGCATAATTAAAGTTAAACAGTTGCAATATTATTTTGATAATTAATTACGGACTATGAAAGTTATGCACGGGGTCACAGCTTACCCATTGCTCGGCCGCGAGGGCGTTGCTCAAAAACGCCGACTTCACTCGCGAGAGAAATGGAGAAGACTGAGCCAGAAAACTTACGCACAACGGGAAGCAGCGAGCATCCGAGAGCGTCACTGCCACAATCGACCAATCCAAACGAACGGCAATGAGAGAGTAGGGGTGACGACAGAACAACGCCACGACGACTGCGGTGCGCGAAAAATGGGAAGCAGGGAAAACGGAAATGAAGTTCCAATGGAGAAAACATCGAAAGTTATGCACGGGGGTCACAGCTTACCCATCGCTCGCCCGCTGCTCAAAAACGCCGACTTCACTCGCAAGAGAAATAGAGAAGACTGAGCCGGAAAACTTATGCGCAACAGGAAGCAGCGAGCGTCCAAGAGCGTCACTGCCGCGATCGACCAATCCAAACGAACGGCGATGAGAGAGTAGGGGTGGCGACAGAACAACGTCATGGCGACTGCGGCGCACGAAAAACGGGAAGCAGGGAAAACGGAAATGAAGTTCCAATGGAGAAAACATCGCGATGCATTGCTGGAAAAACAAACGTACGGTGAAAAGCGAGAGGGAGTA
The DNA here is from genome assembly GCA_963930645.1 of Salticus scenicus. Classification (NCBI taxonomy): domain Eukaryota; kingdom Metazoa; phylum Arthropoda; class Arachnida; order Araneae; family Salticidae; genus Salticus; species Salticus scenicus. The sequence continues at coordinate 189,765,740 of OZ005661.1, forward strand.
AAGCATTAAATAATTTAGATAAGATTAAGTGAAAATTCTATTGTTTTGCCAAAATATTAATTTAGAATATGTCATGCATCATGACATATGGAAACTGAGGCTATATCAGTTAATAATAATTATTATTGTTAAGTCAAATTTTTAAAGCACAAAATTGGGGGTTCTTCCTAATACCCAACTATATTTTAACCCTTTGCGGCACAAGACAATTCGGATCATTTAAATTATACTGCCACCGGAATTCATGAACTAAATTAAACTAAAAGAAATTTTAAATTTTAAGGTTAAAAAACCGGCCTTTTCTGATATTTTATAAACGTAAATTTTTGCTAAAAAATTTCCGGGATGAATTTTTGCAGCTGGATCTTAAATTTTGCGTCCTCACAGCGAGGACGCCACGCGTTAAGGGGTTAAAGAAGAAAAAGAAAGAAAGAAAAGAAATTCTGGTTGACTATTATTATTATAAATACTAACAGGTTTTGCCTGCTTTTCTGGTCACTATATTTAAATTATTTTAAAAAGAATTGAATAACTGAAACGCTTAAATAAGTATATTTTGATTGGTAATGTCATATTGTATATTTTAAGATGTATTTGGCATTTTTAATTGAATTCATTTCTCCTTTAAGTACCGTAATTTTGCGTATATAACCCGCGGGTAATCTATAAAAAAAAAAAACCTGACTTTGTATGTCTTTGTATCATCCGGTGCGGGGTATCTATCGCGAACAAGGAGAAAATCAAAGCATCTCTAGTGAAAGTAGCTGAATGTGTATTAACGTTGGGACTCTATTACTGTCAAAATGATAACTTCTGGATTAAAAAAAATTTAGATTATTAATGTATAATGACAATGAAATTGAGGACAGCAAAAACGAATTTTATGAGGAGGACAATAAGGATGATGAACACGAACTGTTCCAAACAATATTGCAACATTTTAATTCTGATACAGAAAAATCCGAATTCGATGGATTTGAATGAACTTTGTAAATAAATTTATTATTAATCTATAATTTTCTTATAAATTGAATAAAGGTGTTAATCATTAGAAGTTACTCCAGTTTATAGTAATTTATATGGAGACAAAGATTAATACTATGTTATGATTATTTGCTCTTTCATTATAGGTAAGTAAATTTATTTGTTTATTATTTATATTTATTTGTATATTTGATTATTATTTGTATCTTTTCCTACTGATTACTAAAAGAATAGCAATTGCTATTGAAATTACAAACGGCGATTACCGACCATGTGGTTTTAGAAGTGCGGGCTATCTTCTAGTGAGGGCTATCTTTCGGTTATAATTATTTTTAGATAAATTTTTTATGCTGCGGGTTACCTTCCGCCGCGGGTTATATATTAGAGATGAGACGGGCTCAGCCCGAGCCCGAGCCCGATCGGGCTCAAATCTTACGCAAGTCTTCGGGCTCCGGGCGGGCTCGGATTCAAGTTCCGTTTATTTTATTCTTCACTAACTGGAAAATGTAAAAAAAAAAAAAAATATTATTCATTTTGAGAGCACTTTTAGTAATGCCATAATAGTCATGATAGGTTATAAATCACAAAATAGTCTTGCAAACCTTAGCAGCTTTGACTTTCCTTTTTCTAAATAGAACTTTTTTTTCAACGGGATGCATATTATGTCAGAGTGTTATACAGTAATCCTTCCTCCTTCATTATATTGGGCCTCATTATATCACTCATTCGGATAAATTTTTTGTCCCCCGATAGGCGCGTTATAAACAATGGGCTGCACTATAAATGTATATTATATAAATATATATACATGTATAAAGAGACACAGACATTATAAATTGTTATAATAACATTTATAGTTATTCAAATTGAGGATTGATATTAAAAAAATTCATTTGAAAATGAAAACGGTATTTAATTTTTCCATTGTGTATGCGTTGCATAGCGTACCACTTTCAATATCGGGCTCGGGCTCTGATCACACAAAATTTTTCGGGCTCGGGCGAGCTCAGTTCAAAAATGTTTCGGGCCCGGGCGGGCTCGGATTGCCAAAATAGAGCCCGAACTCACCTCTATTATATATGCGAAATTACGGTAATTATTTTTGTTGCGATTAGCAAATATTTAACATATCCTTTTCAAATTAACAAGTATATTTAGATAATTTAAAATGTGGCTAAGTTATCAAAGGAAGTAATTTAGAGTTTTACTTCATGATATTTTTTCCCCCGTTTTATTTAATTCAGTCCAAAAATAAATCTTGCTAGTAACAGCTTATATTGTATCCTTTCAAATATCGTGCAAAGTAAGTTCATTAATCAGAAATGAGATTGACAAAAAAACTGAAACTATTTACAATGGTAAGACCTTGAAATGAAATATTAGAATTTCTGATGACATAACCATTATTTCAGAATAATTAATTTTTATCAGAAACTTAGTCTTCAGTCTATAAAGACAGAATTAATGGTTATACTTTAATTATTGACATGGACAGGTAAAATTTTATAAAACTAAGGCGTACCATCTTCAGTGCATCAGGATGCTCTGAAGATAGTACGCTAAATGCTACTGAAACAGCTGTCTGTTGTCCTATTATTTCTATTTGGCGTTCTAGACGTTGTTGTTGCTTTGTTTTTATAATCCCATGCCAAGTCTTCCATTAATATTCAGGTAAAATTTTATTTGATTAGTTGATGTACAGGGATTTTACTAAGTATTTGATAGTAAATTTGGTGACTTATTAGCAAATTGCTAAGAAAAAATTATGAACTGATCATAATGTGGATATAAATTATACAGAAATGGGGTGCAAAAAACAAGTTGCTAAGCAACCTCAACCTATCAAAATTTTTGGGAAATTGTGAGACACACATATTCCAGATAACAACTTCTAAACAAAGGCAATTTTGTGTAATTAATGTGCAAATTTTAATTTTTTGGAGGGTCCATTATTTCAATTTAGTTACATTTTGGTGACTTTGGAAACCCATTTTCCAGTTCAGTTACTTTCTGGGGACTTAGGTAATCACTAGACACACTGATGTAACAAATACATATTTAAAAATTAGTTAAGATTGAGGGCTGAAAAGATAATCTATAAAAAGCAAATTCGGCTAAAAAGCTGAAAAATTACATCCCTGATCAATTCAACAAACACCAGATTTTTAAATACAAATAAAAATGAAAATCTATTTCTCTCTCTATAAAATTACCTGCATCTTCTTGAATGCTTCCATTTTTATTCAACAGCCACTCTTTATAAAAAGTGGAAATTGCTTTTAACTTAGGATTCATGGATTCATCCTTAAGGTTAAAAAATTTTGCCTTACTCAAAATGTGCTCATGCATCAATTTTGCCCTTAGACCGTAATATCCTCTTCTGAAATATTCAAAAAAACAATCCTTCATCTGAACTCCTCTTTCACCTAAATATAATAATCCAGAAATAGATACATCGCAGAATTAAAATATATGTATATAAAAAATAAGAATATTGTACTATAATTAAAAAAAAAAAAAAAAAAAAAAATATTTAATATATTCAAATTTAATTTAATTTGTTTAAATGTAATGAATCATATCCTAACTGCTACACTATTACTTATAAACAGTTGTTCAAGGAGGGTGTAGGAGATTGTGTGTGTCAATTAACAGATAATAGATTCCAGTTCCTTTAATAATTTTTAATCGACGACACAGTACAGAACAAACACACACTACACATAGTTGATGTAAAAGAAAGAAGGGGACAAAGCCCGCTGTTACACTATGGGGATAAACCCGCTCATTGATTCTTTTGGGGGATAAAACCCACTGTTATAGTATGAGGATATACCCGTTATGCAAAATCGACTGCCATTGCAGCTGAAAGCCAAACTACTATTGAATTCTTGTTTTGGTCACATGACCCCGAAACCCTGCAGAGCTTGTTCGACATGTGTAGATGTCCGAACAGAGGGAAACAACAAATAACAATAGTCTCTAATTAATAACTGTAAATAGAAGTTTCTAGAAATCAAGTTTGGCAAAAAAAAAAAAAAAAAGGTTTCCCCCACTCCTCAACCTAAAAAAAAAAAAACACTAGATTTTTATTAGTATATATTTCCTAATTACATTATACAAGTTTGTAAATAAAAACTGCTGTTATAGTATCAAGTTATAGAAATCAAGTTTGGCAAAAAAAAAAAAAGGGTTTCCCCCACTCCTCAACCTTAAAAAAAAAAAAAAAAAAAAAAAAAAACACTAGATTTTTATTAGTATATATTTCCTAATTACATTATACAAGTTTGTAAATAAAACCCACTGCATGCAAAATCGACTGCCATTGCAGCTGAAAGCCAAACTACTATTGAATTCTTGTTTTGGTCACATGACCCCGAAACCCTGCAGAGCTTGTTCGACATGTGTAGATGTCCGAACAGAGGGAAATAACAAATAATAATAGTCTCTAATTAATAACCATAAATAGAAGTTTCTAGAAATCAAGTTTGGAAAAAAAAAAAAAAAAAAGGGTTTCCTCCACTCCTCAACCTTAAAAAAAAAAAAAAAAAAAAAAAAACACTAGATTTTTATTAGTATATATTTCCTAATTACATTATACAAGTTTGTAAATAAAAACTGCCACTTAAAATAATTAATACCTCACTATTAAATATTACTTCATCTAAAAATAATTTAAATGAATAGTAATACACAGGGATGCAATTTTTCAGCTTTTTTGTAGATCATGATTTTTTTTTTTTTTTTTTTTCTGTTATAAGTAACAAGTAGCAAATCTTAAGGTTTGTTACTTGTAGAACAGTTTTACAAATTGCCATTTATCATAATGTTATTTCGTAAGCAGAACAATATTTTATTTTTTCTTTCTTTCTTCTTATTATAACAGGGAAATGTACAAGTAATAAAGTTTCTGTTTTATAAATCAAAGTTCGTGTTTTACTCCCCCCCCCACACACACTCTTGTCAATCTCATCTTTGAATAAAGAACCATTATATCAAAGTGCATTCAATTTTATAATGGTTGAGATATTTTATATTCAAAACTTCCATAAATAGTCAATAACTGTAGTATTTTACAAAACAATAAATCATATTAAATGTTATATGTTTTCATTAAAACAATGCAAATGATAATAATTAGATTACAACAAGTTGACAAAAATTTGATGATTTTTAGAATGAACGTTAAATTTAACATACCTTACAATTACCCTATGATTTAATGATAAAAGTTAGCTTAATAACAATGAAATTCTTTACTTAATTTAAAGAATAGAGAAAGAATTACATTTCTTTTGCAATAAAAAGATTTATTAACAATGTTTTGGTCCATTGGATGACATTATAACAGAATTCGACTGTATTTCCCAACTTGCAAAGCACACGGATAAGTCACATTAGTTCAGAAACTGGATGACATCCATCAAACACACAAAGATGAGAAATCTGCAACTTTGAAGACAGAACTTCAGAACAGATAAGTTAATTTTTAACAGGGAAAAATTGCTTACTGCCATAACTTACTTTGTCTCATAATTTTTAACCTTTGCACAAAGACCTTTCAGTTCAACTATCATATTATACGAGGGTTGCTATTTATATTTCTGGCCTAATAATGAAAAAACAAATATGTAGGATCGAAATTGGTTTTATTGTTTTTCAAAATATTCTCCATGATGATCAATACACTTTTGCATGCGTTTGAACCAATTTTCAAAGCACTTTTCCAGTCCGATTGAGGTAACTCCAAAACATGCGTTTTGAATGCATCAACAGCTTCTTCGGGGGTCGAAAATCGTTGTCCACGTAATTTATTTTTGATGTGTGGGAATAAGAAGAAGTCATTGGGTCCCAAATCAGGGCTGTACGGCGGATGACCCATCAGTTCGATCTTTTGCTCAGTCAGAAATGCATTTGTTTGAGTCGATGTGTGAGAGCTCGCATTGTCATGATGAAGAATGATTCGCCTGTTCTTCTGCTTTTTTCGAATTTCTCCGATGACTTCTGGCAAACAAATGGTCGTGTACCATTCAGAATTGACCGTCCTGCGTTGCTCTAACGCCACTGTTGCCACATGACCGTTAATGCCGAAGAAACAGGCAATCATTTGTTTCGATGTGCCTCTTCCTCGAACAACTTTTGTTGGTTTTGCCTCGCCTTGGAAGACCCATACAGTTGATTGCTGTTTTGTTTCCGGCTCATATGCATAGATCCATGATTCGTCACCTGTGTAGATGTTATACACAGCTTTTGATGTACCTTGAACGTATTTTTCCAACATTTCCTTGCACCAATCGACACGAGCCTTTTTTTGAGCGTTTGTCAGATTATGCGGGATCCAACATGAACAAATTTTTTTTACGCTCAAATGTTCATGCAATATTTTATTGATGCTAGTCATACTAATGTCCAAAGACGCCTCAATCTCACGGTATGTCACATGACGATCTTGCTTTATCAGTTCACGCACATTCTTTTTCTGGCACAACAACGGATTTTGGACGACCTGCACGGGATTCGTCCTGGATCGAACATCGACCACGATTAAATTTGTTATACCAATTTTTTACAGTGCTGTAGGATGGCGCTTTATCGCTGTATAAAGAATTAAGTTCATCAAAGCACTCTTGTCTTGACAATCCACGTCGAAAGTGATGAAAAATAATCGCACGAAAATTTTCACGATTCAATTCCATTTTTTGAAAGAGAAGAACTTTTCAATTTACTGTCAACAACACAAGTAAAGCTATAATGGTAAATCGTCTGCTGAATTTACGTTTAAAAATACCAAACTTTCGATTAAAATCGTCTGCGGTCGCCTAGCAACACTTACTGTTGCCAAGGCCAGAAATATAAATAGCAACCCTCGTAGGTATGGGGAATTTAGGTATTTGTGAAAATTTTTAACCTCGGTTTTTGATGATTTTAGATGTTTTGAGGTTTGAGGAATATGACAATCACAAAACTGATGTAGTGTCCATCTGTAGGCGAGTCAGTCTGTCAGTGTGTACATATTATCACACCTCAGCAAGAAAAGTGACACAACTAAAAAATGCAGAATTTGAAAAGATATCAACTAAAAAATAATGACAAAGTATTGATTAGACTAAAATGGCACAATTGCCTCTCAGGTGGAAAAAATTCAGGATAGACATATGATGTTTTTTGTGCACATTGGGTTAATTTACACAGACATTTAAATGCCATAAACTGAGTTGTGTCATTTTTCTTGATGGCTTAAGATATAATCGTAAAGTAATCGTATCTGTTTTAAAATATTACTTTTAAAACAGATTATACCCTATTAATTTGCAACATTCTAATTTGAAAACTTCATATGTTATTCAAAATTTATGTTTGTTTTTTTTAAACGTTGGAGAATAAGGCAAAATTTCGCATAAACTTCCATTATGAGGAAAGACGCCAGACTAATTTTAAAATATAATTTATGACACTAGCATGAACATCACTGACTACAAATATTCTAATTTGAAAGCTTCATATGCTATTCAAAAATAAAAATTTTCTTAACATGGTAGAATAGGGCAATATTTTACATAAACTAGGGTGGCTAACATTAGAACTTTTCCAAATTCCCTGACTTTTCCATAACTATTTTTCACCATTTTCTCTGACTTATGCTGCTTACATACTTGCAAACCAATTTTAATAAAAAAAAGGGAAGTTTTTTTTTTCTTTGACACATTAAACAATGCAGTTTTACAATTTTAATATTTTGAAGCAATCTATAAAAATGTTTTACTACAAATTGATTATACTCAGGGGTGGCGCCAGCTAGGGGGCTGGGGAAGAAACCCCCTCATACAAAATACAATCATACATACAAAAAAAAGTGGCAGTAGCTAATTATCAGTTTCAAACGTGCATAAAACCAACTGAGTATTAATTTTCTTAAATTGATTTGGGAAAACTTTTCCTACCTGAAAAAATTATTCTTCATTTTTTTCTCCCATGTTTACACATTTGGTATAAATATGACAAACAAATATTTAATTTAATTGAGGAAAAATAAACAGAGTCATTAAATTCAGCAATAAAGGTACAAAAATAATTACATACATCAGAAATATTGAGCACTTCCATTGCTTTATTGTTTCTAGAATTAATCATTGATCACAATCCGGGGGAAAGGGAGGGGAATACAAAAATAATTACAGAGTAAGAAATATTAAACTCTTTCAACTCTACTTCTAGAATCTAATGAAAGAAGTTTAAATGTAATATTTATTATCATTTATGTTGCAGATAGATAAAGATTAGGAAACAAAAGACTTATGCAGAACATTTGATTGCTGATCACTAGTTGGAGATAAATAAAGGGGGGGGGGGTTATAATTACATCAGCAAGAAATATTTAACGATTCTATTTCTTTACATGTTCTAGAATCTCATAAAGCAAGTTTGAAATGAATATTGACATTCATGTTATGGATGGAGAAAGATTGGGAATTGGGAGTTTTCGTAGAACATTTGGGGTTTCTTTTTAAAATGAACGATATCCGCGACTTTTTTAAAAACGGAAGATTTCATCATCTGTCCGGAAGGCCGGAAGATACGCTAAAAAACCGGAAAAGCTGGCAAGTATGTGCTTATTTTATTTCTCAAAAATTTCACAAAATTAGCAAACAATTTAGAAATTTACAATAACAAGCTTTCAAATATGGCTTATATCCACAAAAATTGCCAAAATTCCCTGACTTTACATGACATTCCCTGACTATTTCATGATTTTCCCAGACTCACTGAAATTCCCTGACTAGTGGCTACCCTGATAAACATGCATTATGGAGATTTTTGCATTGGATGGATGGTTGGGTTTTACGTCGCACTAGTGCTGCGCAGATGGGCAATTGGCGACTGTCTGGAACACACCCCTAGAGGTGGTCCAGAGACATGTCATCACAATTTTGATCCTCCACGGAAGGGAGGCTCTCCCGCTTCGGTGACCCACAGAGGTATAATTTTTTATGGGAACATGGAGGACATTGCGGCCACGACAGATTTTATGTGCACCAGCCACCATTAGTGACGACGGTCTTTGGCCGGCTCGAGTACCAAACCCGCAATCTTCCAATTATGAGGCCGGTGCTCTACCGACTGGGCTACTGCAGCCCTTTTCGCATTGGAAATAGTATGGAATAGCATGAAAATTAAAATATGAAATTACGCCTAATAAAAGTCATAAGTAAATGAGAAATTAAGATACAGTAAATATATTGAATCATATGAGGGTAACCTATGAGGCGTAGCATTTCAGTTTGCGACTGAGAAGAATTACATGATGAGGAATTATGCAGAGTCCACTTATGCAAGGGCATAGCTAAAGGGAGAGGAGAATCAGGATAGAGCGTCACTTAGCTACTTTGAATTGAAATAAATTTTCACTTTTGACTATTCAAACAAATTGAGAAGTCAGTCTGAACATCCTGCAAATAATGTTTCTCGTTATGCCCTTATACCTATGCTAATTAGATTTAAACATATGTGTATAAAAGTGTTTTATTGCATTTAGTAGTAACATATAGTGTTTGTTGTCAAATTTCTAAACAAAGTAAGCTCGTCAATTAATACCCATTTTAAACTGAAAATACAAGCAAGCAAGCAAAAAAAAAAAAAAAAAAAAAAAATCTAAAACAAGATAATAGTGAGAATAAAATACTGTATGTAAACTTACCTGTGTTTACTTGCACTTTCGCTTTTTCATTCTTATTCGACAGCCATTGATTGTAAAGAGCAGAAATTGCTGATAACTTAGGATTCATGGATTCATCCTCTAGATCAAAAAAATTTGCTTTACTCAAACTTTGCTCATGCAACTCTTTTGCCCTAGCGCCGATATACCCTCTTTTGAAATATTCATAAAAGCACTCCTTCACCTAAATATAATAATTCAGAAAATGTTTATCAGATTCACAGCAAAAAAAAAAAAAAAAAAATATATATATATATATATATATATGTATATATATTTATACAAAAAAATTAAAATATTATGTTGTAATAAAAAATCTTGTGTAGCATACACACTACTTTCTCTTAGACTACATTACTTTCAACTTTTTACATTTTAAAGTGTAACATGAGAGGTTTTTTTTTTTTTTTTAACTTTTCTAAAGCATAGAAGAAAAAAAAATATTTCAGAAAATATTTATTGAAATTTTTTTTTTCCCGACTGAGTGAAAATAATGCCTGGACCGGGAGTCGAACCCCGGATCTTTGACTTACAAGGTCAAGGCTCTACCAATTGAGCTATCTAGGCTGACACCCCGGTCAGCATTACTCACTCAGACAACCTCAGAGTTTAATCCAGCTTTTTAAAAATGGTACCCCATTTGTGAATTTATAAAATAATTTGTGAAAAAATCAAGTAAGTTTGTGAAAATAATGCTTCAGAACAATTAACCAAAATGCACAAAGACAAAGAGTTTTTTTTTTTAAATTTTAAAATACATTTAAAAATAAAATGGAACAGTTGTAAAATAAATATATATGTTGGCCAGTTATTTCTTATGTGCAAGATAAGGTGTTTACTTAGATATTTACCATTTTCTTCAGTAAACATTCAAACTGTTTGATGCAGCGAAGCTTATAAAAATATTGCTGAGAATTGACTTTGTGAAAGTGCTGCTTTGCTGAAAGTTGATTTTGTGAAGGTGTGTCTTCTGCTGAAAACTGATTTTGTGAAGGTACCTCATTGCCAAAAGTTGACTTTGTGAAGGTACCTCATTGCCAAAATTTGACTTTGTGAAGGTACCTCATTGCCAAAAGTTGACTTTGTGAAAGTGCCTCAATGGGGTACTAAATTTGTTCTGGATTAACCCCTGCCTTAAGACAGAAACATCTCTGGTCTATCATGTAGATAGCTCAACAGAAAATAAGCCGCAGGAAATGGAAAACACCACACCATTAGATAATGGGAGAAAGAAATACAATTTTTTATTAAAATCACACAATCAACTGTGGAAGAAAATCATATTTATTGAAATTTTTTTTTTTCCGACTGAGAAAAATTATTTCAAAAAAGTTTTACAAACAGTTTTATCTATAATAATAAAAGATGTCTGTCTGTTCTCCTGTCTGGACTTCCATACATTCAGCTTTCATTGAACACAGAAGTACAAAAGTTGACAAACATGTGCTCAGAAGCCTTCCCGAGGGGATAGTGAAAAAATAATTTAAAAATTTTAATTAGTTGACGAGATATTAATTAAAATGTCGACCTATGTCTAATCAAAAAGTGATCTCAATCTAACAGCAATTGCATAAAAATAGATATTTTAATGGAGTTAAAAGCAGAAAAAATGGAAAATAAATTAGAAATTTTAGTCTGATCACTACAATTTTGGTACCAAATGAAAAGGGACAATTTTTCTAAATCCAGGGGTGCAAATTGCATATCGATCTGATAATTAGATTTTTTAAAAATTAACTAAAATATGAAATTTAGGTGGAAACACTTCATTTTAATGCAGACGGTATCCTAGACATTTGTCGGAACAAAAAGGAAATGTTGCGACTCATTAAGTGGTCAAGTGCTTTGAAGTAGGATTAAAAATTGCAATTTAAAAATTTTTCAAATTTGCACTTACGTGCACAGAAATTAATATACGGTTTGGATATCACAAGACTAGCCTCTAGTTCAAATTTCATCATTTTAAGTGAATAAACAAAAAAATTACATTTTTAATATTTTAATCTAATATGTATTCTAACACATGTGACCGAAAGACAGTGTAAGATTAATTTTTCTTTTATTCTTTTGTTGTATTTTAAATTGAGATATGCCGTTGAAATTTGTATTATTAGGTTTTAAGACCCGGTAATTCGATTGTGGATATTTTCGAAAGTGTAAAATTATTAAGAGGGTCGGTTATTATTATTATTTCATATTTTGCATAATCCTTATTCAATTCTATTGGATAACATGAGAGTTGGTGCAAAAGATTATGTTTCTTTTATATTTTGCAGTCTTTTAAATTCTTATACACCATTGAAATTTCATATGGAAGTTTCCGAGAAAACCACAAAAAGCTTAGAATACTTTATTCTTTTATATTTTGCAGACTTTTGAATTTCGATATTTAGTTCACAATTTTGTACTAAGGATTTTTAACACTATTCACACAGGAATTTTGCAAGTTTTGGGAAAAACTACAGAAAACTCAGACACAAACCTTTTTATAGCAATGTTTACTGTTGTATTTCACCTTCTAATTAACATAATTTCACAAGTAATACATCCTTTTAAAGCTTATTTGATTTGGAATTGAAGCGCAGACGTCGCAAATCTGTTGCCATATAGATGGCACTATTATTTTTAGAACAATTTTAAATTATGTTTTCTTTTGTATCTTAGCTATTATATTTATTAAAATAATTCTATAAAAATTGTATTATTTTAAAGCTTATTTGATTTGGAATTAAAGAATAGATAACAGAATTCTCTACCGCCAGATGGTGCATTAATATTTTATTTTGAGACACAGCTTTTTCATACACAAGAAAGATTATATCATAACAGCGTCACCTTTCGGACGATATGCATACAAATTTAAACAATAGTAAGAGAAACAGAGCAATGGATAAATTTTGTTAAGGTTGTAATGTTCAATAGAAGCTGAGATATAGCCTCTACCTAAATGGTGTAATATGCAAAATAATAGCACCACCTCCTGAATGATATACACCTAAATATGATTAATTTATTTTATACATGCAAAGTGTAAACTGTTACTGGTTATTTATTATTATTACATCATTTTGTCTTCAAATAAAATTACACAAGATTAAATTATTTCAGTGGAATATAATAGTGCCACTTACTAAAATCTTTATTGTGTGAAGCTATGATAAAGTTTCTTCTGTGCATGTTAAACAGTATGTAACTCTGTTATATAGACTATATAGAGTGATATAGAAGAAAGTTTTGTGATGGCCATAACATACTAGTTTGAAGCTTTTAGTTTCTTTTTCTTCTTTCTTTGTGTTTTCTTATGAATGACTCAAAAGAATTAAATTCTAAATTAAACTAGATGTCTTTAAACTAAACAGCATTAAAAATAATTAAAGTTATGGGCTAATTAATTTTTTTCTTTTTTCATCTATATTCAATAGAAGAAAGTATTGGATTCGTAAATATTTTTGACTTTCAGATTTCAATGGATTTAAACGTTTTAAGAGTTCCAGAATTCGATTTGATCATTAAAAAAAAAAAAGGTCTATATGTGTACGTGTGCAACAAAAATTCTGTTCTAATTGCACAGAATTTCTTATAAATTTATATGTAGATGCACCTTAGCATATATTGGTGCCTATCAACTTTTGGTGCCAATCACTCAATAGGTGGTGCTACTATACAGTGCTTTCTGTAATTTTAGGAAAGGCTATATCTCAGGTTATATTGCACATAATTAAATGAAACTTGATATATTAGAAATTAGAAGGGCATTACGAGAAATTATGCTGATTCAATTTGAGTGCATATCGACCTATAGGTGGTGATGCTATAGCGGAAAATTTCCCGAGAACAGAAAGGTATCTCGAATTCATAATTGCATTCATAAATTGCGAATTCATAATTATCATGCATAATTGCATAAAACTTAGTATGTCAGAGAGACAGCCATTATGAAACACTATGGTGACTTATTTTAGGAGTATATTGGCCAACAGGTGGTTCTACTGCGCTGTAATTTACCCCGTTAATAGGAAGGCCAAGTCTGAACTTCTATGACTGATAAATGCACGAAACTTGATATGTAAGATAATCATTATTAAAATAAGTGCCTACTTAATTTAGGTGTACATCAGTCAACAGCTGGAGCTGTTGTTGTGATTTTTCACATGGCTACATCTCAGCATCTGTTGATTAATATTGTATCAAACTCCATACATGAAATATTTACTGTTAAAAGCTATGGTAATGGTTGAACTTTTGTACATTTTAAACAGTAAGTTGCACTGTTATATAGAATGATATAGAAGAAAGTTTTGTGATGGCCACAACATACTAGTTTACCTATGAAATTAACTCTTCAACTATGGTTATATTAGTAAAATATTTTGCTTCATTTTTTTAATACTAATATTGTAAAAAATATGTAAATAATAAATTTAATTTTTATAATTCTGAACAAAACCTATCTTTTTGTGACAATGCTTTTCAATGTAAGAGTAGGAATGAATATATTAAGCTTAAAGTTTTATTCTTCATGGCAATATTGCACAAATAAATAGAAGTCTAGTTGGTCAACTGATTGGAGGCAACTGGACAACACTCAGACCCGACAAGTCATTAAAAGAAATTTTTAGAAGTTCTGAGTTTTGACATAAGTATCTAATCAATACCCAATTTCCATCAATTATTGTTTATTTGAAGTCGTATATATTATTATAATATAATTTAAAATGATAACTTAAATGACAAATAATTAAAATTATTAATACTTAACAATACTTCATATAAATTCAAATAATTAATAATGAAAATAGCAGCAAATTAATAAAATAATTAGATTTTCTGAAAAACAATTGCAAAAATACATCAACTTACACCATTATTCATTTTAACCACCTTGCTTGGGGCAGGTCTCGATGTACGATGGTTGTGATGTGGGTTCACTCTTATCACAGCTCGATGTGGAGGGTCCCTATTCAAGTAGGCATCTCTCATAGTATTAATCTTGTTCATTGTTTTAATGTGTATTTTGATATTTGCAGGGCATTTTCCACTTCCATTTACCACATTGCAAACCCATTTTCCTCTACATATAGGACTGAAAAAGTTTTAAAAGTCACTTAAAAACACACCAAAACCAGGGTTGGCAAGTTTCTTCCAAGGCGGAAAAAACCGCGGAAAAAACCGGCTGGAAGAAATAGGTTTCTTCCAAGTGGAAGAAATGGAAGAAACTGTTTTTCTTAAAAATTTATCCTATAAATTGCAGATTTGTAAGATACAATTGATGCATTTGTCTTATAAACAACTTTAAGTAACTTTAATTATACCTATAAAAATTTAATTACATATTTAATTAACAATTATGAGATTTTTACCGAAGTGATCTTTGGTATCTGATAATCACGTTCCAAAATACTCAAAATCCAGTAAAAAAATCAATTTCAATTTAAAAAGCGTAAAGTTTTATAATTTATTATTTAGACAATTTTATTTCTTTAACTGGTAATAAATAATAGTTTGTATCACTTGCTTATACTTTCTGATAAAACAGCTCTTAACAAACATTCAGTTAATTAAAAGAGCCAGTATTCAATAATTACTGTATTACAAAATGTCATCAAAAACTTCCTTTTCCTAATACAGTACAGTGAAAAAGAAATTTACATCTCATATTTCAAATAAATTCACATTTCTCACATTTTTACTTTTTTTTAATCAAATTTTTAGCTTAATCCTTGCTTTGAAACTCAACTTGGGAGGGGGGGGGGTAACATTCTTGTATTTATTATCCTGCAATTCATACACAGAACAGTGCTTAAAACAAATCACTATTACATCAATGTTTAACAAAATTAATCAGTGATGAATATTATTTCCGAACTTTCAAAAATATTTAGTTTCATATTTTTTAAATATGTTTGTTTACATTTTATAGGTACCTATTATTTGAATATGCTTAAATTATTTATCATATATGAATGTGATTGATTAGTTTTATTAATATTGAAGAAATACTTTATTCTAAAATTTATTAGAAATCGTCTTTCCATTCTGATGTCTATTCTCATGAATTAATAATAACTGACTCTGTATCTGCAAAAGAAAACTGTAAATCAAGGCAATGATCTCTAATCTACAAATTCCTATAATCCACACAACCTCTAGACAAAATTTTTGAGAGTTAGAGGGAGTTAAAAACTGTAAAACAAATGTTTTTTAGAGTAGTTCAGTACTGCACTTTATTTTTCAACTTAAAATAGATAAATACAAACTATGTTTTTTTTTTTTTTAATCCTATAGAACTTGCAGGAGAGTTTAAAAGTAGGTATATTACTTATTGATACAGTTTACCAGCTTCGAGTTTATACAAAAAATTGTATACTTTAAAAGAAAGTGTAAATATTATTGTTAATTCCGTAATTATTATCACTTGTACTGTCTGAATGTATACTAATATGAGATAGTATATATGCAAAAAGTTCTAAAAATATCAGCATTGAAAAGTAAAAAGTAAAAACCCATGACCTATATATATTTAGTGTTTGTTATAAAATAACTTATTTTTCTAACAATATTTTTAATATTAATTGGATTATAGTTTAGATTTCACATTATATTTATGGTTTGAGTTTATATAGTTCATAAATTTTAATTTCGAACATCTGTTTTGTCTTCTGGTTAGTTTCTTCCATTTCTTCCGGTTTCTTCCAGTTTCTTCCGGTTTTTTCCAGTTTCTTCCACTGTCCTGGAAGAAACTAGTTTCTTCCGGAAGAAACCCAACCCTGCGCAAAAAACCAAAACTAAGAAATTCATTTTTCAATATAAATTAACAGTAATCGATACACAAACAAAAAATGAAAATAACAAGGTTTGCAGAATTATAAAACACCTTCCAATACCAATATGCAATGTACATTTTAATTATGCACTTTAACCTTTGATATATTTTAATTAATTGATGACATCCTAAGGCTGCAGATTGGTCAGATTCTCTCTTTTTCTCTTCCTGTGTTATCCTAATGCAATTTTTATTGCTTCCTATTGTAAAGATACCTCATTCAAAAATGTTTTTCAGATTCTGCTTTTTCAACAGGCTTACTGAGCAACTTTTTGAAAGAATAACTATTTTATTTTATTCAGTAAATTTAAAAACTTCAATTTTCAATCTATAAAAAAAAAAAAAAAAAAAAAAAAAAAAAATTAAATTAAATTTATTAAAAAAAAAAAAAAAAAAAGTTCACTAAACTAAAAGGCAACATGCTCAAAGAAAAATATTCAAAAAACTTCATTTTTCATTGGGTATAATATAACTATAAGCAACAAAAATTCTATAGGATAATATAGAAAGAATGAATTTGACTGATGTGCAGCCTTAGGGTATTGTTTCTAAAACTTTTCAATTTTAATTTTAAGGAATACTTTGTCACAGTGTCCAAGTTCAACTCTAACAATCATGTGACAATATATTTTACATGACATTCTAATTAACAATCATTAACAGGGGGTGAGGAAATACGCTATGTTCCACATCTATAAAATATCTAGATTTCCAATTTTGGTATATTTATCGCCAATAATAATAATAATAATAAAAAAGCTCACCAAGCAGTGGGCTAAAGCACATTTTACCCAAAATGCTTCTCAAAATGAAAAATTTGAAGTTGTTCCTATTTAGAATTGAAGAGCTTGTTTTGAAAAGATGTTTAATCAAAAAACTAGTATGTTGTGGCCACCACAAGACTTTCTTCTATATTTCCTATACATATTCAATCAGTAACAATATTTAAAAAAAAAAAAAAAAAAAATTACAATTTTTTTTTTTTTGTTAAAAGTAAAAAAAATCGATAACTTTGTTTTAAATTATCACAGATTTATAGTTCAACCATTCGTTTTAAAGGTATTGACGAGATCTTTCGAATGATACCCATCTTCAAAATTTACCCCCCCCCCCCCAGGAGGGGAAGCGATGCCCCCACATGCACAGAAATTTTTTCCTAGTTAACTATTACTATTATCAATAACTCATATTAATTTTCGAATCATAAGTTAAAAATAACTCTCATTATGTACATTTATACGAAATTTTGTCCTATACAGCCATGTTAAAAATTTAGAAAACATGAGATCACAGCGCCACCTGTTGAGCGATTGATCCCCAAATGTAATCAGCACCAGTTTATGTCGTGGACCAACTAAATACCAAGTTTGGTTAAATTTCGTTTAAAAAAAAATATATATATATATATACGATTTTTTTTCAAAGTTTTTTTTTGTTAAAAGTAAAAAAAATCGATAACTTTGTTTTAAAATATCATAGATTTATGGTTCAACCATTCGTTTTAAAGGTATTGACGAGACCTTTCGAAAGATACCCATCTTGAAACTTTGCCCTCCCTCCCCCAGTGGGGGGGAACCGATGCCCCCACATGCACAAAAATTTTTTCCCAGTTAACTACTACTATTATCAACGAGATCTTTTGAAAGATACCCATTGTGAAAATTTACCCCCCAAGGGGGGGGGGAAGCGATGCCCCCCATGCACAAAATTTTTTTCCTAGTTACATACTACTATTATCAATAATTCATATTAATTTTAGGATCACAAGTTTAAAATAACTCTTATTATGCACATTTATACGAAATTTTGTCCTATACTGCCATGTTAAAAATTTAGATAAAATGCGATAACAGCGCCAGTTTATGTCGGGGACCAACTAAATACCAAGTTTGGTTAAATTTCGTTTAAAAAAAAAATATATATATATATACACGATTTTTTTTCTAAGTTTTTTTTTGTTAAAAGTAAAAAAAAATCGATAACTTTGTTTTAAATTATCACAGATTTATGGTTCAACCATTCGTTTTAAAGGTATTGACGAGACCTTTCGAAAGATACCCATCTTGAAACTTTGCCCCCCTGGGGGGGTACTTCCCCCCCAGTGGGGGGGAACCGATGCCCCTACATGCACAAAATTTTTTCCCCAGTTAACTATTACTATTATCAACGAGACCTTTCGAAAGATACCCATCTTGAAAATTTACTTCCGAACCGATGCCCCCACATGCACAAAATTTTTTTCCTAGTTAACTACTACTATCTATAATAATAAAAGGAAAGGTTTGTCTGTCTGTCTGTTCTTTTATACGTTCAGCCCCTACTGAACGCAGAAGTACAATAATTGACATACTGATGCTCGGAGCCTTTCCTCCTGAAAACAGAATTTAAAAATTTTAATTAGTTGTGGAGATATTAATTAAAATGTCCACTCATGTCTAATCTAAAAGCGATCTCAATGACTGAGAATTTACCGCCATTGCATAAAAAAAGATATTTTAACAGAGTTAAAATTAGAAAAAGTGGAAAATAAATTAGAAATATTTGTCCGATCGTTACGATTTCGGTACCAAATGAAAGGGGAATTTTTTCTGAATTTAAGTGTGCAAGCGGCTTATCGGTACAACAATTCGATTTTTAAAAATTAACTAAAGTATAAATTTTTTGTGGCAACATCATTTCAAATGCCATGAAAAAGGAAATGATAGTAACCGATCAAGATGTCACGTGTTTTACAGTGGGGATAAAAATTGCAATTTTCAAACTTTTTCGAATTTTCATTCACGTTACATTTGAATTAATATTCGGTTTAGACAGCATATTATAAAGCTACCGTTCAATTTTCATGAAAATATCCGGATAAACAAAAAAAATTAGATTAAATTTTGTTTTATATTTTGCAGTATATATTTTAAATTGAGATATGCCATTGAAATTTAGTAATATTTGGTTTTAACGCCCGATAATTCGATTCTGAATATTTTTGAAAGTGTAGAATTATTAGGAAGGGCTTGAGGGGGAGGGGGGGGGCGAAGAAAAAAAAAAGAGTTACAGCGTTTGAAATTGGTATTATTAGGTTCTAAGGAAAGATACATCGATTGCGAATAGTTTCAAGTGTAAAATTATTAGAAGGGACGGGAAGGGGGGGGGAAGGGGCAAAAACGTAGAAAAGGAACGGTTGTTTCAGAGAAACATCAGAAAACCCAGAACGCCTTTATTCTTTTATATTTTGCAGAGTTTCAAATTCTGATACTCCTTTCACATTTCATACTATTGATTTTTAACGGTATTTAGCCCGGAATTATGCAAGTTTCTGAGAAAAGCACGAAAAAGTCCAACATAAGTCGTTTTATAATAGTGTTTGTATCATTTTTGTATCTCAGCTTGAAATTAGCATAATTTCAAAAGTAATATGTCATTTTGAAACTTATTTGAATTGAATTTCAAGAGTAGACGCCACAAATTTTTGTCACCTTCCATTAACTGACTACCGTAAGTAATGGAATTCGAGATTTCAAGTGATTTACACGATTTAAGGTGTCCTGATTAGTTTTTTTTTTTTTTTTTTGTATCTCAACTACTAATTAAAATAATTTTATAAGTAATACATTATTTGAAAGATTTGTTGATTTGGAATTGAACAGTAGATTACAGAATTTTCTACCGCCAGATAGCGCTGTAATATTTTAAAATTTCAATATTTTGAATTCTGAATATGATTAAATTATTTTTAATACATCATTCGAAAGATATTTTAAAGAGCTTTTATATTATCGAAAGTGGAATTCGAGATTTCACCAGATTTACGTTTTAAGGTCTCCTGATTAGGTTTTCTTTTGTATCTCAGCTACTAATTAAAATATTTCATAAGTAATACATTATTTTAAAGCTTTGTTGATTTGGAATTGAACAGTAGATTACAGAAATTTCTACAGCCAGATGGCGTTACAATATTTTAAAATTTTAATATTTTGAATTCTGAATATGATTAAATTAATTTTAATACATCATTCAAAAGATATTTTAAAGTACTTTTATATTATGAATAACCTACATTAAATTTATCCAATAGAGGGCGCTAATGGCAATTATTCGAGATTTCACCTGATTTATATGTTTTAAGATGTCCTCAAGGGGGCCAAAAAATTAGAAATTGAGTTAGACCGTTCAAAATTGGTATATATAGGTTTTGGGTGCCTACAAAATGAATGAGGTTATTTTCGAAAGTGTAAAATTATGGAGGAACAGGAAGGGTGGTGAAGGAATTCGCGCGCGCAGCGAGCATATATATGAATTCGTGAGCACTGAACGTACGCTGACGAAGGAAGAGAGGCCCCGGTGTAAGTTTTTACCCGATCAGAAATGATTTTTTTTTTTTTTTTTTATTCCTTTTCTTAAGAATAAAAGTTTACGAGTAATAACATGGAATTTTGAGAATTCATAAGGATGATGAAGGAATACGCGTGCGCAGCGCTCATATATATGCATTCGTGTGTGTGCATCGTGCACGGGTCTACGCTGCCGAAGGCAGTGGGGACCCGGTGCGACATTTTTCCTGATCAGAGTTTTTTTTTCTTTTTCTGTTTCATATGATAAAAATTAATGCAATTTTGAGAATTCATTAATTATAATGTTTCATTTAAAAATAGTGACCAGCGAAGCGGGCGTAGCCTGCTAGTTATCAATAATTCATATTAATTTTACAATCACTAGTTTAAAATAACTCTCATTATGCCCATTTATACGGAATTTTGTCCTATGCTGCCATGTTAAAAATTTGCATAAAATGCGATCACAGCGCCACTTGTTGAGCTATTGATCTCCAAATCTAATCAGCACCAGTTCATGTCAGGGTGCAACTAAATACCAAGTTTGGTTAAATTGCATTCATTGGTTCGTGAGATACAGCGTCCACAAAAAAATGATACAGGCAGACATTTTCTAAAAACTATTAATTCGTAATCTAGACATCCCACAACATGTAAATCCATCAAAAAACGGAGGTCGAAAATTTTCGCGAATCCAATACTTTCTCTATATTGCATATAGAAGAAAGTAATAAAAGTAAAAAATGACTGTTCGATGCAAAAGATAACAGCACACACCTAACAATGTATTTTCGATAAATAAAAGTTCCGAACACAGTTTAATGTATAGAAAACAGAGGGTGAAATTCGTAGTTTTTTTCGAAAAGAATTAAGTTCCAAATAAGTTTTGTGCCAAAAGAGATTAACTCAAGTTCAACCAATTGCAGCATGCCTTGAGATCATGTGGTTTGTCTGGCCTTGGGTGAAAAGTCAAAAAGTTGTAGGTTGTCACATTGAGATAGATTTTTTTTTTTGCTAATAAGGTTACGTTGGAAAAAATATAATGAGTGATTTGAAGGAAAAGCTGTGGTATTATCTCCGCACTCAAAAAAGTGTAAATGTGATGCAAGTCTGTGGAAAAAAAATATTTCAAAAAATAAACTTTAGTCATTGTCCGGTAAGCATGGAACAGTCGAGTTGCCTGCAGTCATATTGACAGTGTGCTTTATAAGGCAAATAGCCTCACAAATGTTGTTATCGAAGGAGCATTTAAGGCCAAGTACAGCCACTGTCATTGATAAATAGCGGCAAGATAATTTTTTGTGTTCTCATATGAAAATTACACCTAAGAAAACAAACCGTCCACGGAAAAATGAACTAAAACTAAGCCAGATGATAAGTATAAAGTACTTCCTTCCTAATGATGATACAAATGTTCCCGTATGTGTTATCACATTTCCATCAGTCTTCTGTGTGGGAGCAAAAAAGAGTTGGATATTGCAAATTACTTCTTCAAGAATAAAACTGAGAGATCGGAATGTAGAGGTGGAAAACACATTAAATTTGATGTTGAAGACAAGAAGAAATTGATACACATATTAAAATTGAGCACATACTAAATTTTTGTTGTCATCCTAGTCACTATGGGAGAAAAAAGATGCCTCACAGAAAATACCATTCCTGTGACGTTTAACATTTTGGTGAAATTATTCATTGGGGTAAAAACAGTGCGTAAGCAAAGGAGGATATATTTTTGTACACTTGGTGTGAACATGAGGCAGGATGTGGTCCCAATGAAATTGCAAGTGATTTTTTGATGAAGCGTATACCTCCAGAAGTGAAAGGTGATCGATTGTTCAGTGACTCGTGTGGAGGACAAAATAAAAATTATACCATGTTAGGAATGCTTTCAGCAGTGGCTGCTTAAAAGGACCTTACCTTCACATACTACTTCCTAGTGCATGGTTACTCATACTTACCAGCAGATAGAGCATTCGGCAGAGTGGAGACTAGCTTAAAGGAAGTGGACACAATTTTATTCCCTAATGAATATTTTGAACATTTCTCTAAGATTGAAAATCTTTTTGAGTATAAGAAGCAGTGGAATATTTTAGATTGGAAAAATTTTGTGCACAGTCATCTGAAAAGCAAACAAGGTTTTCTGATTTAACAGGCAAAAGTACAGAAAATTATGAAGCGAAATGTGGGAATAAGACAACGTACTGTGATTCAAGACACTGAAATGTGGGGAAAATTTTTTTCCATGCACCCCTTCGGAAATAAAACCAAAAAACAATATGAAACTAGCAAAAAAAAAAAATCAAATGTTTAGAAATTACTTGAAACTTTAGCAATAAGAAATTGCACAAATGTTTTTATTTTTATGAACAATCTTGCAACGATACACCTAATGCTAACATAAGTGAAAATACTGAGAGCGATGAAAAAACAGAATTTGTAAATGAAGATTTGAGGTAACTACCTACCTTCCCAAATTGTGTATCAAAAATTTATGCTGTATTTACATGAAAAAAAAAAAAAAAAAAAAATTGATTATTTTCAAATTAAGTAAGTCATTTCATTATTTATTCATGCCAAAAGGGCATAAGTCATAGTTTTGTTCCAAAAGGGGGTAAGTCATTTTCTTCTTTTTTTATTTGTAAACTAGTATATAACCTCGTCAAAAATGATGGAATGTGAAATCAATGAACATAGTGAATGAATGAAGGCTTTGCCTGTTTCGCTGGTCACTATATTTAAAGGAAATTCTTTTATATTGCTTTATAAACTAAATAATAAAAAAAAAATCATGAAATTGCTCAAAAGCTCGCTTTCTGTCCACGCTGCCTTCAGCAGCAACCCACTCTTCGCAGACTCTTGGGTGCCTGTGACAATAGCTTACCAGTGGGCTTCCATTTGGGTGCTTATCAGATGACAATTTCAAAACGGACAGTATAAAAAAAATTGAAGTTTAGCAATTTTATATTTAAACCCTAGTTACATATGAACAACACGATACGTGGTGTACATAATATTTTCTTTCACGTTATTTTCTACATTTATTTGATTTATTCGATCAACTATAAAACAACAACAATTTTACGCCAAATGTAATATTACAATAAATGCTCTTTGCTAAATACTTTTTAATTTCTAGGAAAATTTCGTTTAGTGTGCCTCTGAGATTTTTCAAAAAATTGCCAAAATAACACCGTTCAGAACTGTGTCCATAATTATAACCCTTCGTAGGTAATGTACAAAAACGAGTTTTTCAGTGATTTAATCAAACAACTAAACAAGCAATTTGATAATGGTAAAACAATACATTCAAAACAAGCAAAATCAAAATAAACCAATCACAAAGAAAAATTAGGTCCAATATTATTAGAATCCTACATTTAATAAAAACATTGATCATCTGGCTATAACTACAAGACAGCGAAAATATATACAAGTGAAAAGGAAAATGAACAAGAATTAAAACAAGTTGTCAGTTCATTTCGCTTCTAGGACCAGTTGCAGTTGGTTTAAAATTAAAACAGTTAATGGGCTCTTCCCACCGTCGTCTGCTCAATCACGTGAAAGAGGAAAACGAATAATTGAATTCTGAGAATCGAATTCAATTAAGTATTATTCTGAAGAACAAAAATTTTAATATTTAATATAAAATAAAATAAAAGTAATATTGTGCATTTGTAAACAGTAGAATAATTGTATTTGTAAATTTAATAATTTTTAAAAAACATTTTATGTGTTTAGTTATTTTTACCTATAAGAATCGATTTTTGTATATTGTAGTGTAACTGTAACATTAACTGATCTAGCAATAAATAATAGCTTCTTGTGGAATGTTTACGGATTATAATTTGAAATTTTAAAATGTTTTCATTTAATTTAATTGCATAAAGGTGTTACAACAAGTTAATTAACTTAGTTACTGGTCTAAATGGATTTACGCAGTAGAATATTGCACTGTCACTGATTTAAGTACCAAAAATCAGAGGATTAAACATGTTCGTCATGAACATCAATAACAAACATAAACTAAATGATGATTGTAAATGTATACAGCAAACAAAAGATGATGAATAATGATATAAAATGGATTAAAAATGATGATTTATAAAAAATAACACAGATTAAGTACGATTGATCAAAAATAAGAATAGAAAATATGTTATTTCAGCAATCACTATAGATAAACAAGACTTTGTCTGCTATTTGTTTTTCCTTTATCATGTGACCTCTGACGTCAGGTGGGAAGAGCCCATTGATTTCTGCTGCAGCAAGGAGTCAGTGATTGATTATGAAAGATCTGGTATTCTAATTAGAAGATACCACACTACAATTAAGCTAAAAATTCAAATTAAAAAAAATCTCTATGTGCTGCACACCTGCATGGTTCCATCTGCCAAGATTTGTATCTCTGTACTATTCAGTAGTCTCTATACACCAGAGCGCAGACACACACAGAGAGATATTTCTCTTTATTTATATAGATGACCTTGTACAGTTAAATGAAACTTTATCGTTTTATCTAAATGTGACATTAAATAACTAAAATGTACAAAAAAAAAAAAAAAAAAAAAAATCTATATATATATATATATATATAATATCCACTCATAACCTTATGAGAGTATTTATTTTATGAGTGTGTTGATTGCATTACCTTACCTTTTTTTTTTTTTTAAATTTGTGATTTAATTAACTTTTATGGCATTATTAAAAATTAATCTGACACAACTTTAGTTAGAAAAGAATAAATAAATGATACGACCAGTATCAATCTTTAAGCACCTAAGAAAGAATACTTGTTTTAAAACACTTTGAGTAATAATAATAATAAAATTGAAGAAACAAGATCGTTTACTTATTTATTAGTTTTTTTTAAGAATTAAATTTTCTGAAATTTTGCTTAAAGCTAGCTTTTAAAAGTGTTGTCCCATAACAAATATAATATTTATTTTATCAAATTCACAATAACAAATATAAATTAAATTTAAAAAAAAATCTAGGTTACAAATTAACTTTTAATTCATTGTTGTCACCAATAAAATTTGTGTGGTGAGATTTGCACCAGCGAAATGGAAAAGTACCAAAAAATTAAGTATTAATCTATTAATTTAATTTTATTATGCATGGCATAGATTTGATATCTGTTGTCCTTGGCGATCAGAAACTAATACGAAAATATACATGTCAGCCCAGTAGCAGAAATGGCACAACTATAGTAGGTATTTCCCCTCAGCTGAATTTGGCGATTTTTCTTTGGCGCCGATTTGAACGATAACGATGTCGTTCTGGATTGTTTGCGATATAATATGGCAGCCTGCATGCTATTTAATTAGGATTTATGATTTACTAGCCTCCTTCGGCTACCAGCTGGTTCGCGATCCCTGAAAAATCCGACTTTACGAAACTGCCGCTCGGTGGCACCTTTTTCCCGTTTCAGGTCTAATAACAGCTGATATCGTGAAAATAGCTTATTGAAAGCGCAGTAAATTCCCGTGCGGTAGCGCCTTCAGCGCTCTCTTCCCTTTTCAATATCTGAAACAGCCTGTTCGCTCACCATGTTATGATCTTTCAAATTTCTGACTTCAGCTAAGTCCCGCTCGGTGGCGCCTTATCCCCGTTTTAGAACATGTATTACTTATGAAAAGCCTGCATGTAATTTATTTTGGATTTATGATTTATAATTTAGCTTACGATTTTATCATTTATGCTATATGATTTTTAGATTTATGATTTAGCCATAATCGCCAAATCTAGCTGAGGGGAAATACTATAGTTGTTCCACAGAAATAGTGCAACATGGCAGCGAGCACTACAGATTGTTTAAAGCTTTGCAGATTAATTTAACACTTCAATAACAAATGCCAGGCTTAAAAAAAATACAGATACAATTTATATTTATGTCTTTAGATTATTGTACTTGTTGTACATTTTCAATTTATTTTCTTTGTGCATGCAAATTTTACATATTTTATGAATTGCTAATACTCAGGGTTGGGTTTCTTCCGGAAGAAACTAGTTTCTTCCAGGACAGTGGAAGAAACTGGAAAAAACTGGAAGAAATGGAAGAAACCAGAAGAAATGGAAGAAACTAACCAGAAGACAAGACAGATGTTCGAAATTAAAATTTATGAACTATATAAACTCAAAGCATAAATATAATGTCAAATCTAAACTATAATCCAATTAATATTAAAAATATTGTTAGAAAAATAAGTTATTTTATAACAAACACTAAATATATATAGGTGATGGGTTTTTACTTTTCAATGCTGATATTTTTAGAACTTTTTGCATATATATTATCTCATATTAGTATACATTCAGACAGTACAAGTGATAATAATTACGGAATTAATCATAATATTTGCACTTTTTTTTTTTTTTTTTTTTTAAGGATACAATTTTTTGTATAAACTCAAAGCTGGTAAACTGTATCAATAAGTAATATACCTACTTTTAAACTCTCCTGCAAGTTCTCTAGGATTTAAAAAAAAAAAAAAAGCATAGTTTGTATTTATCTATTTTAAGCTGAAAAATAAAGTGCAGTATTGAACTACTCTAAATAACATATCATTTGTTTTACAGTTTTGAACTCCCTCTAACTCTCAAAAATTTTGTCTAGAGGTTGTGCGGATTATAGGAATTAGTAGATTAGAGATCATTGCCTTTGTTTACAGTTTTCTTTTGCAGATACAGAGTCAATTATTAATTCATGAGAATAGACATCAGAATGGAAAGACGATTTCTAATAAATTTTAGAATAAAGTATTTCTTCAATATTAATAAAACTAATCGATCACATTCATATATGATAAATAATTTAAGCATATTCAAAAAATAGATACCTAGAAAATGTAAACAAACATATTTAAAAAACATGAAACTAAATATTTTTGAAAGTTCGGAAATAATATTCATCACTGATTAATTTTGTTAAACATTGATGTAACAGTGATTTGTTTTAAGCACTAGTCTGTATGAATTGCAGGATAATAAATACAAGAATGTTACCCCCCCCCCCCTCCCAAGTTGAGTTTCAAAGCAAGGATTAAGCTAAAAGTTTGAATAAAAAAAAGTAAAAATGTGAGAAATGTGAATTTATTTGAAATATGAGATGTAAATTTCTTTTTCACTGTACTGTATTAGGAAAATGAAGTTTTTTATGACATTTTGTTATACAGTAATTATTGAATACTGGCTCTTTTAATTAACTGAATGTTTGTTAAGAGCTGTTTTATCAGAAAGTATAAGCAAGTGATACAAACTATTATTTATTACCAGTTAAAGAAATAAAATTGTCTAAATAATAAATTCTAAAACTTTACGCTTTTTAAATTGAAATTGATTTTTTTACTGGATTTTGAGTATTTTGGAACGTGATTATCAGATACCGAAAAATCTCATAATTATTAATTAAATATGTAATTAAATTTTTATAGGTATAATTAAAGTTACTTAAAGTTGTTTATAAGACAAATGCATCCATTGTATCTTACAAATCTGCAATTTATAGGATAAATTTTTAAGAAAAACAGTTTCTTCCATTTCTTCCACTTGGAAGAAACCTATTTCTTCCGGCCGGTTTTTTCCGTGGTTTTTTCCACCTTGGAAGAAACTTGCCAACCCTGCTAATACTTCTTTGAGCTACCAGAAATGGTCAAGTATTCTTGGATCGCAGACACATTTTTGCTGCAGATAGCTACATAAAATTCTGCTACTGGGCATGCCAGATGTATATTTTCGTTATATATTATATGAAATACTGTTCATATTATTGATTGCTCCTTAATATTCGTTACATAAAACAACCAGGAGTTTTGAAAGAAATTAAAAATTTGCCAGATTACTTAACAATCTTTTATTTTCACCAAGGACAAGAGATTTCAAATCTGTTTCAGATGCTTTTTATGGGACAGATTTAATATCTGTCGAGCATATTTAATTTCTTTGAAAAATCATGGTTGTTTTAATAATGTATATTAAGAAGATAGTATCAATGATATGAAACAATATTTCGTACAATATGTACTACGAAAATATGTATCTGGCATGGTGGCATGTATATTTTCGTATTATGATTTATATGGCCAAATACATAAATTGCCAAGGACGACAGATATCAAACCTATTCCCTTTTTATGATTCTTAAACTCATTAAAATGTTCGACAACAGGCTTTTAATATGCAACTTTTAAAAGTGGTTAATAAGGTTATACTTTAACTGATAAATGTTAAGTTAATTACCATTTAATAAACCTAACTACATAGTTAAAAAAAAAAAAAAAAAAAAAAAAAAAAACAGTAAAATATTCAAATCAAACATTGACGGTACCTATTTTGACTATAATCAGTTTTAAATTGGGAATTTGTGACACATTCAAATGCTTGAATAAAGATGGCTGCTTCATCTAAATCCTTTATGCTGGATCGCAGCAAGATTTCGTCTGGTTCAATTGCTTTAATACAAACTTTATATGGCACGGATTTCCGAACATATTCAAATATTTTGTAAAAGTTTTCGTTAGAGTATACCATAGTTATTGTGGAATTATTTCAATAAGATGAGGTAAAATAAAACTAGATATCCCTGATTCGGTTTAAAAATTGACGTATACTGACGTTCTAGTTCAGTAGCACATTAATTAATTTTAATTTTAAATTGAATTTTGATGAATATTTCGTTTTCACCATTAATTTAGAAAGTGTCGACACAACAAAACATAAACAACGACACAGGACCAGTGATGCCAGATGGTCGAAAATTATTTCCCCAAACAGGTCTTCAAATTTCCCCAAATCAGGGGTTTTTTTCGAAAAAATCCCCAACTTGATTTCTACTAAAAAGGGAAAATAAAAACTTTTTCAAAAGAAAATATCAAGCAGATTTAACACGGAGTAATATTAATAGGAGTTGAAGGTCCAATGGGAGAAAGCTACGAAACTGTGATCTAAATTTTTGGTAAATATTGAGGGCGCCACTTGTCATTCCTCCCTACTTCGGTGCGGATATACTGTTGTTTTCAATAGAATTTTGCTGAAGTACATTTAAATTTTTTTATTTTAAGCAATTTAATTTGTTTGTAAGTTCTTAAAACTGCATAATTCAGATGTTTCAAATAAATGCTTCGTTCCTAGTTGTAAAACAGGCTATGATAGTGATAAGAAAAACAAAAAAAAAGCCCTAGGAAAAAAAATAAAGTCCGAGTTTGTGTTTTCTGCACCTAAAGTAAGTTTATTTTTTTTCTTTACAAAATTTCATCCATTCTCCTTCCTCCCAATTGTCTGTTTTAGCTAGCTTCGGTTCATAAGAATCGTCATTTTTTTAAAGCTTTCTTTCAAAGTAAAATTAGTATAAAATGGCTCTTAAAAAAAACATGTTGGTTAGAATACTCTATTTAATGAAATTTGCTTTCAATCGAAATTTTTTCAGCTTCATATTATTTTTAAAAAAAATAATTAAAACGAGACATTTCCCCTTTGAATAACATTGCGGAAGCTGGAGAGAAGGAAGGATTGCACGCTGGCGCCATCTGTAAACATTAGAAAACAACATCACAAAATTTCAGCGTTACCTTCTTCTCTTGTCTTTTTACTCCGTGAGATTTAAGTTGATACAAGTTGAGATTTTTCCCCAAATGAAGGTAATTTTTGAATAACATCCCCAAATAACAAAAAAGCTATTGAAAATCCCTGGTAGTAGGGATAAATCATTTCGTTTCCAACATTGACACTCTACAGAAATAAGACTTATACAGAAAGTTGAAGAACTCCCCAGATTTGTCCCCAAAAATTTTAGAATTCCCCAAAAAAGTCCCCACAAACATTTGGTCCCCAAATTTGTCCCCAGAAGCCTCAAAATCCCCAAAATGGGGACAAAATCCCCAAGCTGGCATCACTGCACAGGACACATTTCCGATTCCGATTTCCGACCGATACGATGTTAGTCGTTATCGTTAGAGTTCGATAGAATAATTATTCAAATTCGATACAGTTTCAGTCGATTCGATTTCGTTTTGATTTTTTTTTTCTCTTTTTTGTTGTTTGTTTATCAATCATGTCAGCTGAGAAAGAAATAAGGTAAAATTAAAAATACATATATTATTTATTATTAAATAAGTGATTTATGTTATTTTTGTTTGTTATAATGTAGTTTTTCATCTCTCTAAATTTGTTAATTCAGCATGCAATAAATTATTAACATGAGCCCGAATGTAAAAATAGTGCAAATAATTATGATTTTTCTTTCTTTAATAAATATGTAAGATATTTTAATGTGATTTTGTTATTTAATTTAGAAAAATTCGGTTTCATATTAAATAAACTTGCATGAAGAATTGGTAATTTTGCCAACTATACAGACGAGTAAACTGGTTCTAAAAAATATTTCTAGTTTTCATATATTAAATGCAATTTCTTTCTACAGAATTCAGGAAGGAGCAGAATCACCCACATCTACACAGCCCAATTTGAATGAGTTAGCTATAGATATGTTCCAAAAGAGTGCTGATTATATTGAAGCAGAACTTGCTGGTATAGATTTTACATTTCTATGTTTGTCTTAATGTTATATAATAATCACTGACGCAGATTTTTTTTTTTTTTTTTTTTTTTTTTTAGTAATCGTTATGATTATTTTCCTGTAATATTACCCCCTTCTCTATAATACATGCTTTAAAAAAAAAAAAAAATTACAACTTTATCATAGAATGTAGTACCAGTACCCCAGAAAATTTCCAAAATTTTGTGTAGTAGCTAAATTGCCCGGCATTGCTCGAGATAATTTGAAATTGAAATGTGAAAAGCAGTATTGCTTATTGTCCTTAAGGGGCGGTTGTTGAAATTTCCATAAATTAGTATTTTAGTGTTTGTGTCTAAAATATACTTTAAAGCAACAATCTTATGAATATGTATTTTTTCGGTATAACTATAGTATCTCCCCACAACAGGATTTGGCGATTTTTCTTTGGCACTGTTTTGAACAATAACGATGTCGTTCTGGATTCTTTGCAATATATGGCAGCCTGCATGCTGTTTATTTTAGATTTATGAGTTGTTCCATTTTTTCTCTGAAATATGGAGCAATATATGAAAATAATGTTTTTATCCTCTACTGCCTTATGGAGTGAAATCAGAAATTTTCACAATTTGGTTTTTAGATATTTGTAAGTGTTATACTTTAAGATAGTTATTTTTCTTTAACACAGTGGCGTAGCTAGGTGGGGGCGGCAGGGGCAGTCCGCCCCGGGTGTCACCCTCACAGGGGGTGACACCTGATCAATTTGAGAAGATGCTTCATAAGTGTTTTTGTGGAAATATTTTTTAAAATATATAACAAATATGTAAAATGGATTTTTCAGCCTAAAACATAAAGTAACTTCACTCTATTAGTAGTGATGAGATTGTACGTGAAATAGTGATATAAATAAAACAGTTAACAAAAACTTATCAATTTGATTTAGGCCACAACAAGCACAGCACACGAGAAAGTCGAAATTATTGAAATTCTATTGGAACATAATAAATTCTTCTTTATTTTCGATTCTGAATGGGAATCTTATTTTCAGGGGTGCAGAATATGTCTGAACGCCCGAACAAGGTTCGGGGGAAATTTAAACTGACTGGGGAAATTTTGAATATTTTTTTAAGAGAAAATAAAAATGTAAATCAAAAATAACAATTTGCTACTTTGAAGTGCTTATACACTAACAGAGATATTTTTATGTTACACTGTATACTTATTCTCTTAAAGATTTATTACATAGAACAAATGACTTTGTATAGCAAAGTTGATTTTTGCATTATTGAGGGAAATTT
Organism: Salticus scenicus; assembly: GCA_963930645.1. Taxonomy (NCBI): domain Eukaryota; kingdom Metazoa; phylum Arthropoda; class Arachnida; order Araneae; family Salticidae; genus Salticus; species Salticus scenicus. Next base: position 189,798,396 of record OZ005661.1, read on the forward strand.
ATACTGTGTTTGGGGGAAATTTCCGAGGTTTGAACATTTTCTGCACCCCTGCTTATTTTTAAATACACAATATACCAGTGAACAAACAAAAGCTCTGTATTAAGCACCTGATTAAAAAAAATTTTCGACCATTAGGCATAGTACATCTTGGCTGATGCACTTCCTAAAACAAATTTGTGTGTTGACTTACCACATTCGATTGACTAATGCAGGTTGATAAGTTTGAATATTGTAGTATATGATAATTTTGAATATTTTATTTAAAAAAAAAAAAATTACATTTAAGAAAGTGCTATTTTTAGCAAAGTTAATGTATATATATATATATATGTTTTTTTTTTTTTTAATAAAAATTTCAATGGACTTTTAAAAAGTGTGTGTGGGGGGGGGGGGTGCTGTAGGGCTTAATTCACTTAATGAAAAATATGGGCTTATGTCACCTGCTTGAATAAATGACAGATTTTTGTGACAGCACAATGATTATTTTTTGTAACCCATCAATTGTTAATTTTATCAGTTTTATAAAACTGTAGTTATTAGTTTCATTGATTGACATGTTTAATGCACTTATTTATCTAGATATATTCGAAGAGTACATCTACTCGATCACTGGCTCAATATAGCTGTGGTGATTCTATGGGAAATAAGGTGAAGAATTTTGGTGTAAATGTTGGTTTTGATGCCTGACTCTTACTCGGGGTTTTGTAAAATTCCCCCTCCCCCCTTTTTTTTCCCCTATAGCCCCATTCACATGAGCAGTTTCTACCCGGGTCAAACCCGCGTCAATCTTCGCGAAGCTGTTCACATACTTCCATCCCGCGTAAAAGCAGGGTTAGACCAGGGTCATTTTCCCTCCGAAATCAACCCCGCAATATACTAGGGGATAAGAGGGAATAACCCGCGAATTACCCAGAATGCTTTTCGCTTGTTTCTTTCTGCTACAATACTGGGACAGCGAATTGCGCACTATTTTCAAGAGATAAACTGCGTTCTTTTTTATTATTTTATTTTATTATTATTTTGTGTGTGCGTATTGTTCTGTGAAGTTAATTGAAGAATAATAATACTAGAGGAAGGAATTTAAAATAATGCGTGGATATTATATAAATGAAAAATATAAAACGGGCACAGTGTTTTGCACTTTTCTTTTTTCCTTTTTTATTGAAATTTCTAAAATTCTCAGTAAACTACCATATAGTAAATTAATATTGTTTTACAATATGAATAATTTTTTTGTATTATAAAGGTTATTTAAGGAAATGGTAGACACATTTTTTTTTTCTTTTGTAAATAACTTCTTAGAATTATAAACATTTTGTATGCATATGCATTGGAATATAACAATATTAAGTATTAAAATTTCTCAAAAACTATTTAAATTCAATAAAATTAAATTAAAGAATTATATATTTTTTAAAAATTAATCCTGCTAAACAATTTTTAACATTTCTCTTTATTTTACATTATTATAATTTATTTAACAATATATTCTAAACATGTTTGAATATTGCTTTCTCTATTAATTGATAAAATAATTTTTGAAAAATGTTTTTATGTTTGCATATTAATTTTTTTCATTTAATTTCCAGCATTCAAACAATATATATATATATATATATATATACATATATGCATACACAGGGTTCCCCTTTGAGCCTTTGAGAAGGGCGTCGCGCCCTGCCTGCCCTTTAAATTTTTATAAGCGCCCTAACTGCCCTTTAAAGTACAAAAATGCGCCCTTCTTGCCCAAAAAACGCACCCTTTATGCCCGAAAATCGCGCCCTTCTTGCTCCCAAATTTAACCACCACGACCCAAAATAGAGCATTTTCAACCCCTTTTTAAATATTCTTAGTGCTTTATTAATACAAATTTTCTTTCTAAAAGCTTTTTCACTTTTTTGTGTGGTCTACTTATTGCAAAAGAAAGTTGACACTTAGCAGGTGCGTAAACTGTTTATCAGCGTAAACATAGTTGCCGCGGAACTTCTTCAAATGACCCTGCTGCCTGCTGGCTTAGGGTGGGGTGGGGAACAGACAAAATGCCTCCTCCTTGTTAGCAGAAAGAGAAGGGGAAAATGTGGAAGATTTTGCTCTTTTCTTTTCCAATAATCCTTTTGCGACCTCGTTTTTCCCCCTTACCCTCTCCGATTTTCCAGAAATTAAAAAAAAACTGGCAGTGTCCAATCTTTTTTTTTCGCGATGTATTTTTATTTCTTTAGCACAGACAAGGATATCTTTATCTGTGTTATTTAGTAAATAGTAAGGACGTTAAGTATTCGGAGGAAGCGCAAAAAAGAAAAAAGAAAAGAAAAAAAAAAAAAGCATACTTTTTTACAAATTTCGGGTAAGATTTCAATTTCGTACTTTTTATTTAATAAGTAGGACTTGATAAATTTTAAAATACTTGGTAGCCAGGAAAAAATTTAATATAAAAAAAAAAATCAATTTTAACTGTATTCTTTACTAAAGATGACTTGTTGGATTGTGTCAATTTGTGAACGAAATTAATAAAATTTAAGTATTCATAATTAACTTTAAAATAGATACTCTTTTTTTCCTTTAACGATTTAAAAAAAGTACGCGTAGTTTTTAAGGGCATTAACAACAGTTTGAAAAGTAGTTATACTTACACGATGAATTTTTAAGAATTTTGAATAGAATTCTGATTTAAACAATAGCTCCCCCCCCCCCCCCCAAAAAAAAAAAAGACTATTTTTGAACAATAAGAAAAAAATATGAAATGAAAACATCAGCAATGAGTAAAAAGTTGCAGAGTCCGCATAGCTCCTACTTTTACAAACACACACACAGCCTATTTTTCAGAAACTCTTAATCTATTTCTTATTTTTTCACACATCTGAACAGAGATTGCGGCATAATCCGATCTTTTTCTTTATAAATTTTCGATCTTGCCTTTAACTAACCAACAGCTGCTTCATAAATCATGATTTTTTTTTTTTAAATCTTTGAAATCGCGTTAACAAAAATAACAAAATCTACTTACTTTTACGATCTGGCTGAAGAATCACAAAAATCATCGTCAAGTTCAATCTCATAAATAAGTTAAAAAAAAAAAAAAAAACATTGACTCAGGAAAGAGAAGTGTTTGTTTACATTAGATGAAAAACCGCAATCAATTAGAATGAAAAGCTGAAAGAAGGACGAATGAAAAGGAAATTTAGATTGCGCAGTGCTTTGATTTTTTTTTACACGATAATCAGACGAGGATATTCTATTTATTTGTGACAATAGCAAAAGTTCAGTTATTTTAATGATAAAAATTATAAATAAATAAAATAAAAATAAAAACTTCCTGACGTAAAATAATTATTTGATAATGGATTTAAAGCTAATAAACTTCTAACAGTGATGTTGTGGTATACAGGTTTAAGGCTGGTCGACTGCGCGAAAGTCCTAGACCTGGGAGATATGCCTTTCGTTAGAGACTTTTTAAGTTGTTTTAATCCGTATTCGCGCATTTCTGATTCAAAGACCTAAACTCCGACGTTTCATAGGCGGAGTGTCTACCATTGTAGAAAGAAAAAGAATATTTTTTATGATTTTTATTGGGATAATTGAATATATGATAACTCAGTTTTTGCAGTGTGGGGCCATTCTAAGAAAATTACAAATATGAAACGGATATTTCACCAAGAATTGGCACAAAAATTTCACTTAAAAGCTGACTCTTCACGAAAATCATACGAATTAATTGCACATTTAGAGATGAGCTAAATCAAAACATTTAATTTTAAAGAAATCAGGCACCAAAAATCAAAGACTTCTGAATTAAGATTAAATATTTTAGTATTTTTGGAAAATTTTGAAATTTGTGTAAAAATGATCTCACATTTCGGTAATCAGTCACAAAATTATTACAAATATCACAAATCATTAAAAAAAAAATACATCGATTAACGTAAAATTAAAGCTAACGGCAAAATGATTAACATACTTCCGCTATCGGCTTATAAAAATATTGTGAATTTAGAAAGTCAGCTTTTTATAAAAGCGCGGATTTTATTAACATCGGAATAATAAAGTATTTCATAAATAGTTGCAATTAAACGTAAATTTTCGAAAGTTAGCGGTGGAATCGAAATGATCCTGTATTTCCGAAATCGTCTGCAAAATTACTGCATATTTTGAGATTAAACTATGAAAACAACTCAAATTTTATCGATTAATGACGGAATAGATAATTATTTGGAAATTCAGCTTTGAAAACAACGTGATTTTAATCTTAGCATCAAAATAAGAGTATTTTTATTCTTACAGTTTCCTTTTTATTTTCTTCTATATTTAATAGAAGAAAGTACTGGATTCGTAAAAATTTTCCACTTCCGGTTTTCGACGGATTTACACCATTTGAGAGGTCTAGAACACAATTTGACCATTTTTAGACAATGTCTGTCTGTGTGTGTGTGTGTAATAAAAATTTTGTGGCAACTATATCTCCGGAACTACAGCTCAGAATTGTACATAAATTTATATGTGGATACACCTTGACCTAAATTAGTGCCTATCAACTTTTGGTGAAAATCGCTCAACAGGTGGCGCTGCTATACACGATTTCCGCAATTTAAGGGAGGCTATATCTCAGGTTCTGTTGCATCTAATCGAACAAAACTTGATTATATAAGAAGGTCATTATGAGACATTATGCTAATTCAATGTAAATGCTTATTGGCCAACAGGTTGTGCTGCTATGCAGCGATTTCTGCAATTTATGGGAAGACTATATCTCAGGAACTACTGCACAAAATTGAATATAAATTTATATGTAAATGCACCTTGATATTAATTAGTATCTATCAACTTTTAGTGTCAACCACTCAACAGGTGGCGCTGCTGCAGTGTTTTCTGCAATTTAAGGAAAGTCTATATCTCAGGTTCTATTACGTATAATCAAACAAAACTTGATATGTGCGAAGGCCATTATCAGACATTATGCTAATTCAAATTGGATGCTTATAGACCAATAGTGCTATACTGGAAATTTCCTCGATAATGGGAAGGCTATATCTCAGTCTCAGTTTGTATGGCACATAACTGTACGAAATATGATATGTGGGATAACCATTATAAAAGCATATTTTTAAGATGTTATTTATAGACAATAAAGCTCTTTCTTTGGATATTTAGTGTTAGATTTCTCTAAGATGGAAATCATTTGCATTCATCATGTTAGATAATTTTAATAAATAATAGTTTTAATAAATTATTTGTCCTTAGTGAATTTGTATAGGAAAATACAGAAGAAAGTCTTGTGGTGGCCACAACATACTATTTTTTTTTTCCACGAAATAAATATATTAACCTGTGATAATCTTTGATGGTTAGATAATGCACTGTTCAAAATTATTAGGAGCGACCTCTGATTTTCATGCTAGTTATTTTGTTTTTATAGAAATTTCTCATTTTGGGTGTTGAATTTGCCTTATATGTATTAAGAACTGTATAAATATAACTCATTATAGGTACAAATAAGTACTTTTAATAATAACCTATATAAGTTTTCCTCCATCATTCATTCTACAGCCAAGTAACAGTTTCCAGGGATTTTGCATGTTGGGTAGTTTTATCCCTAAAAGTTGTAGGAGCTACATTTTTAGAGATCAAATTTCAAAAGAATATTTCATTTGCCATTATTGAAATTCAGCAAACAAAGTGAGTAAATTCCAGGGATCTACCAAATTTACCAACTGATTGTAACATTAGAAATTGGCAATAATACCTAAAAAATTGGAAACTATTAGAAAAAATAGCATTAATTAATTAAATCGAACTTTTTATCACTACAATTTGATTAGAATGTTTAATATTTTTCTTTAATAATCACTAAAAAAGGTCTTTGGTTTTTATCTTAAGAAATTTGCAAAAATCTTATTAAAGGTAATTTTTATTATAGTTCTTTACTTTCATTTCAACATTTATAAGATTTTCAAGAGCTTTTGCATATTTTTCAGGAAACAATTTTAATACTTTTTATTAGGTTTAACAGTTAAAGATAAAAGTAACTATAGTTAAAGATAAAAGAATGTGAAAAAATAAATTTATTTAATATTTGCTGACTAATTTGTGCATTTAGTGAAAATTCACTATATTTTCAGAAGGGGGGGGGGGGGGCGAAAATTGCTGATTGCTTAACAACTGCATTTATAAATTTGATAAAATTGTTTGTAATTTTGGTGGCTATTTTTTGCGAAGCAATATGCCCTTTTTTATAAAAATGTGCCCTTTTCATTCTCCACAAATGTGCCCTCTTTTTATAGCACCCTCCTGCCCCTTTTTCCTTGGTACCAGCACCCTGCCCTTTTTCAAACCTAGGGGGAACTCTGTGCATACATATATAATCATTTTAAGAAATTAATTTATCAGCCAATCTTTAATATATATATATAAAGATTTAACTTACCAATGAATTTACAAAGTAATAACCAAATGTATTTATAAAATATTTCTGAGTTGCTGTAAAATATTTAAAATCCATTGTACACACTAGAGCCTGGACTGGGTGGAATGTCTTTTAGGGGGACTTTCTAAGGGAAACTAGCTCATACTCATGGAAGTTTTAGGGAAAACGACGGAAAACTATTAAGATCAGACCGACAATGGTTCGAACCCGATACCCATATTTATTCGCCTAATAGTATGGCCAATATATCGAATTTTGTTGGGTTAATAACAGTTATAAGAACTATATATATTTTTTTCCTGGTAGGAGGAAGAGAAGCAATTTTAATTATATAAACAGAACAAATTTATAATACCTATATCTTGAGTTCACGTATAAAATTTAACTTTAGAAGTGGGTTATAAATAGATAAACTATTTGGGAACAGATTTGAATAATATATATTTCATAATCTGTTTTATATTTTACTATATTAGAGATTTCATTGAAAATTTTCTTTTATAGGTAATTGTATCCCAATCCCATTGCTACTGTTCTTACACACACACACATATATATATATATATATAATTATCGAAATATTTAATAAAAAAAAAAAAAAAAAAAAAAATTAAGTGGTGGTGTGAGCATTAAGGCTGATTGATATCACAAGGGCTTTAGGCCTAGGTGGAATGCCCTCCACAAAATTATTTTAAGAGGTTTGGATTTTAGTTTCGGATTATTTAAGAGGTTCCGTGATTTTCTATTGAATTTTGGTTTTAATACTTTTGGTTACAGAATATTTTTAATTACAAAAGGAGTTTTAATAATAAAATATATATGCACAAAACTCTAATTTATAGTTTTTATTACAGATGCACAAGAATACTTTTTTTTTTTTTTATGAATTCTTATTTCGATGCATAATAAAAGATAAAGATTTATGAAAGATTTATGTTGAAATATTTTTAAGAATATCTATTAGTTATGATAGCAAGAAATGAAATAAGTATCTGACCTAGTATTTATTAATGTAGTAATATTACTTTAAATCTTTAAGGTAATAAAATCTGAATTAAAAGTTTAATCATTTATTTTATTATTTAATGCATTTAGATTTAATATAATTATAATGCATAATTTATTCTAACTAATTTAAAATCATAGTATTGTAAAGTTAATTATATTAGTATTTCAATTGACTAAGTTTAATTGTAACAACAATATAAATAAAACTAATATCAAAACTTATTTTATTTTCCGATCCCGTTTACAATCTTAATATTCAAAATAATATTAATAATTAAATTTCTAATACATAATATATATATATATATATATATATTTACTACATATAAAAAAGATACTGAAATTTTCATGTTTAAAAAATTAAATTCAGAATGATTTGTTTGTAATATTAAATTTGCATTAAAAACTTAATGTAAAATTAAATATTAATAATGAAGAATAATATAAAATATATAATCCTAAAATTAAATAATGTATGTAATCCTTTTATTCTCAGCTGCTGTCAAGGTCAAACATGAAATTAAATTCACGTTTTCGCGTACAATACGGTTTCGCTTCTTTTCTCCGAACTCATGCGTTAATCTTGCAAACAGCCAATCAGAATTTAAGAAACGTATGACGCTGCTACAGTGATTTTTAACCAGGGTTGATAGTGTGAACAGCCTAAATTTTGACTCTGTAAAACCCCGCTTTTCAAATTCCCGGGTCGTTTTGACACGGGTTGAAGTTGCTTCATGTGAACGGAGCTTATGAAAAGGCAGGCGTCAAAAACATGTTTGCAAACATAACTCGCCTTGGATAGAACTTTTGCTAGTCTCAAAAGATTTAAGAAAAAGGCTGACGATGAAAAAAATTTCGATTATAGATGACTTATTCACCAATTTGTAATGAGTTGCATTGCTTTTGCTGCAGCTTGTTTTGTATTATCATTTTTATTTTCTATTGTTAATTGTTTCATTGACATTTTAGTGAATATTCTACCCAATAGAGGGTGCTTGTAGTCCACAAAATACTCTTTTTTGCTTCTAAAAAGAGATGTAAGGAAAAGGCTTCTTAAAAAAACTCTTCAAAAATTCTTAGTATACTGTGTAGGCAACAAAAACTTTTCTTTTTTCAATTGACATCTTTTCTACTAATTGTCTGCAAAAATTAACACTCTAGACCTTCAAGGTATCGAACGCGGGACCACCAGATTACTACCATAGCGCTCTAACCACCAGAGCAATGGAGAGACAAATGGAAAAGCTTGTATTTACCTTAAAATAGAGGTGCATTTTCTCTCCCCCCCCCCCTTGACTTTTGAAGGAATTTTGAAATTTCTGGTAATTGATTTTTAGGTATTCTTCCTTGTGATAATTCAAATTATTGTAAATACACTTTTTAAATTATTGTATGGTTATTAAAAATTGAATATTTTGTGCAGAATTGTTCCTGTAATGTTTTGTCAATTTTTCTGCAATTTTCGTAAAATTTTATGGAAATCCGTTCTTGTTATAAGTAAAAACTTGCCAAAGAATTTAATAATTTAACCTATTAGGCGTCAAAGCTCCCGCTGCAGGAATAATTTTTTAAGATTTTTCTCTGCAAGTAATTAAGATAAATATATTTTTTATTTTTTACATTAAATATTGAAGCGCATAGCTTTGTTGGTAATTTCTTCAAAAAGTTTGTCCGAAAAGCCCTCTCAGCGATTGGTCACTGGTTTCATCTAAAGAAAGGAACAGCCTTCGCACATGCCCAGATCATGTGATTTTGGTCTTAAAGAAATACCTTTGTGATTTAATATATAAGATAATTAATGGCTGCAAATTTGTTTCTTTTATTTGTGACTGTCCAATTTTAATATGACATATATATACTGGGTGATCCAAAAGTCACAGAAAAAATAAAAAGTATATTATTCAAAAGCTACCAACTGTAAGTCTGTGCAGTTTTCACTAAAATATACATAAAAACATGGGATTTATATATATATATATATATATATACAGTAGAGTCTCGAAAATCCGAGGTAATTGGGTCTGACACTACCTCGGATTACTGAAAACTCGGATTTTCCGAAAAAGTAGAAAATTTTTAACAACTACAAATGAAATTAAATAAAATTAACATTTTACCTTAAAATCCTTTATTCTTTAGTATAATGACGTAAAAGATTCTTTACAATTTAAAAAAATTGTCAATTTTTTGTTGCTTCAGTATATTACTTCTCTTTGTTGATGCGATAGTCAGCCAACGCTTCAAAAGCAAAACATCTGCAGGGGTGGCTTCAGTTTGCTGTTCTACATATTTTAAGGCTAGTTCTAAGGCTGCAGAACCTTCACTATGAGATATTTTTTTTTTCTGATAACGGAGAGTCGTTTTCTTCGGTTTCATATTCTTCCTCATCTTCCATCATTTCTATAATATTTGAGTCTGTTATTTCCAGCTTGTCGTCACTATTTAGCCATTCATTTAGATCAACTGCATTAGAGTTTTCGCAGCCTGGTAATTCCTTCACCAAATCTTTCAAAACAATTGTTTCACTATCATCATCATCAGTAATTTTCTCAAACAAGATGTTGCTGCTCTTGCAGACCACATCCGTATCACTGTCCAAAATTTAATACTTAATCCCGATAATGCCCCCCAAATTCAGGACATCAGGCATAGTTTGATGTTTTCCAAATTTTTGGAAGCGGTTCGCCCTGACATTAAATTTGAATTGACCAAATTGGGACCCAACACCTTTGAAGAAGCCATTACTATGGCAAAAAATATAGAAAGGGCCCTCAACAATAATGAAGCCTCTGTAGTGAATGTCACTGCACAGAATGCAGACATTCAGACTTTAATTCAGCTACAGATTGAAAATTCTAAAAAGATAAATAAGCTTACTGAGACAGTTGCAAAACTGCAGGCAGTTACTTGCCACATTTGTAGTAAGGGCCACCTAACAACCAATTGTTATAATTACCCATCATCGTCTAATCAAAGTTCCAACTATGAAAGAAGAGAAAGAGGTTTTAGGAGTAATTTTCGTTTTAACAGGGACAGATCTCGCCCTTATTACAAAAATTCTAAAAGGCAGGGTCAATGACAACTACAACACAATGAAGTAAACTCCCAGGATTTAAATCTTAATCAATCCAAAACCAAATTAGTGTCTTCAGTTACAAATTTTGATGCAAATTTACCCATAGTCACCATAAAAATAGGAAAACACCATTTTCAGGCACTCCTCGACACAGGTGCTAACCTAAGTTTAGCACAACCACACGCTATAGACAAATTGAAAGATGATATGAAACTAAATTTCTTATCAAGGTCAGTAAACATTAAAACAATAGATAATTGCACAATTCCCTATTTTTCAACAGTAGATTTAAAATTTAAAATTTCAGATAAATGGTTTTCCAATGCATTTTTTGTGACGTCAAATAATTGGGCATCAAATTATGATTTTATTCTAGGTTATGATTTTTTACACAGAAATAAGATTGTTTTAGATTCCTCAAATCAAAAAATGTTTATTGGTAATCTGGCTCTTCCTTTTGAAAACAAAGCCCCCAACTTAACTTCACCCACCAATTCCAACAATCTCGTAAATTCCCAATTAGATCAAAATCCAAATGCCCAAAATTTAGTTGCTCGTTCACTCAAATTTGTTAAATTTAAACCTGGAGAGTCAAAATTTATTGTTCTTAAATTTCCCAAGATTAAATCCAACACTGAGTTTATTTTATTTTCCCCAATTGTGACAAAATTACCTCTTAAAATGGATGAAAGTCTACATTCACCATATGATACAAACTTTATTTTTTATTTTTGTGCAGAACAATTCTGACCACAAAATTTTTTTAAGGAAGGGAACAAAATTGGGTACTATTCAATTTTTAGAGAATGATGACATTAAACAATGTAGTGAACAGCCTATTTTTCAAGTAAATGCTTTAAACTCACAGGAGATACTTAAACTCAGAAAAGAAGAATTATCACCTCAAAATTTCAACTTAAATCATCTTTCTCCTCCTGAAAAATCCAGAATTTTAAAATTACTTTTAGACAATTATGAAGTTTTTTCTACCTCTTATAAAACGCTTGGTTCTACAGATAAAGTTGTTCCACAATTCAAATTGCTTCACGATTTTGCACTCTAAACTAAGCCCTATCCCATTCCTAAAATTGCCAAAGACTTTGCCAAAAAAGAAATCGCTCAATTAATAGATGCAGGTATCATAGAACCATCCTCCTCAAATTATTGTTTTCCTGTAATTTTTGTCAAAAAAAAATCCTTACCTAATCAACCTCCTGATCAATTAAAATTTCGCATGGTAATTGACTATCGATTGCTTAATTCTATAACCGAGTCCTTTAAAATCAGTCTCCTTAAAATTAATGATATTCTTCAAAGCATCTCCGGAAAAAAATTGTATTCTGTGCTGGATCTAAAGGCGGCTTTTTTTCAAATTAAACTTCAAGAATCAGACAAATCTAAATTAGCTTTTGCAACAGACTTTGGAAATTTTCAACCATGTCGACTTCCGTTTGGCCTTGTTAATAGCACCTCCTATTTTCACACACTTATCAACAAATGTTTAGCAGATCTTAAAGGTAACAACATGCAATTTTTTTTAGATGACATAATTGTCGCAGCTGATAATATAGAAGAAATGATGTTTTATTTACAGAAAGTCTTTGACAAATTGAAACAATTTAACCTCACTTTGGATCCAGCAAAGATGCAACTTTGTAAACCCAACATAACTTATCTTGGTTTTAATTTACATGAGAACGGCTATTCACCCTCTTCGGATAATGTCAACAAAATTAATAGCTTCCCAATCCCTACCAATGTCAAACAGGTTCAATCGTATTTGGGCATGGTTAACTATTTTCGACCTTTAATATATAATTTTGCAGAAATCTTGAAACCCATCATCAATCTTACAAAAAAAAGGGTAAAATTTAATTGGACAGCTGACTGTCAGGAGGCATTCATGAAAATTCAAAACATTTTACTGGCCAATCCGACCATAAAAAACATTGATGAAAATAAAGATATTTACCTCGTAACTGATGCTTCACACCATGCAATCTGTGGTATTCTGATGCAAAGCCATAACAACATTTTCCATCCTGTTCAATTCTTTTCCAAACTTTTAACTCCAGCAGAATCTAAATATCCTTCCATTAAACGTGAATTGTTTGCTATTTATTCTTCTGTTAAACATTTTCATGAACACTTCTACGGTAGGCAATTTAAAATTTTAACGGATGCTAAAGCCTTAACTTACCATTTAAATTTAACCAAACAACCAGATATAATTGCTAGATGTTTAATGTATTTACAAGGATTTAATTATACAATTGAGCATATCCCAGGCATGTCAAACCCCGCAGATTTTCTTACACGAGTTTTTGACAGTGATGAATCAAGAAATTTAAATGTTAATGCTATCAATTTATTTGCTCCTGAGGAAAACTTACTATCTTTTTCAAACATCTTAAAAAATCAATTAGAGGACCCAAAATTAGCAGATATCAGAAACAAAATTAATAAAAACAAATTATCAAAATCTAATTATTTCATCGACCAGCAAACTAACTTAATTATGTATAGGGATAAAAGCCACAACGATTCTACAGATAAAATTGTAATTCCGACTTCATTACAACCTCAAGCTATTGAAATTGCCCATCAACCTCATTTTGGCATAGAAAAAACTTTTGCAAACTTAAAAAGAATTTATTTTTGGACAAAAATGTTTGAACAGGTCAAATCATTTTGTAACTCATGTCATAGATGTTTACAAAATAAATCCAAACCAACTGAAACCAAACCTAAATGCATTCCCAAATCTAATCTTGCCCCTGGTGAGATGATAGCAATTGATGTAGTTGGCAAGCTGCCGAGGTCACATGATGGCAAATTTTTCATATTAACCATTGTCGATCATTATTCCAGGTATCTTGAGGCAATTCCATTACCTAACATTACTTCACATACTATAATTAAAACACTTAATGATTATTTTTCACGTTATGGCATCCCCTAGATAATTCTCTCTGATAATGCTCCGAATTTTATTTCCGATGAATTTGAATTTTTTTTGAAATCTCTCAACATTAAACACAGAAAATCTTCTATTTATTTTCCAAGGTCAAATGGTCTTCTTGAAAGGATACATCGCTCTCTTAAACAATCTATAGCTTCTTTGTCGGATAAAGTAATTGAATGGTCAGAACGTTTAAAATTTTTTGTGCTACATTACAACAATGCGAAGCACTCTGTAACAAATTTTACTCCAGCCCAACTATTTTTGGTAGAAGATTGAACCTCCCCATTGACATAAATCACCCACCCAACCTTGTTAAACCACCCTCTAAATATTGGCTTAGACAAAAACAACATTTTCATGAATCAAAACAATTAGTCAAACAATATGAACAGAATTACTTTGATAAGCATGAGAAATTTTTGAAAGGTATTCCAAACCCTGAAATTGATTTAAATGACATTGTGTATTTGAAAGCCCTACACCCACCCTCTACCTTTATGCCAAAATTCACTGGTCCCTATGTTGTTCTAAGAAAGTTCAGAAATAACAACTATCAAATACGTGATGCGGATGATGATACGGCAAGACCCTTTAAAGTGAATGTTTCAAAACTTTTCAAAAAACATTAATTTGTATATAGATATTTTTTTTTTATTCCTATTTTAGTTGGTGTATGTTTGTGTGTTAAATCAAAATTTTACTCCAGAAAAAATAAGTCCACTGTTTGCAAAATATATCTTTATTTTATTCATTTTTACATTATACACATTTATTTAGTACAAACATTGTTTACTTTATGTTAGGGATTTATGTACATTTATTCACATAATGAGTAATATACAGCAACAGCAAAATTCCAAGACACTTTGTGCCATATGCAGTTTTACTGAATTCAATCCTTGCACATATTCATTTTGTAGAGTGCAAAAAAAAAAGAAAAAAAAAAAAAAAGAGGAAACAGAAAAGGTTGACAATATTTAAGTAGAGAGTCTTGTCAAAGGCCTAGGCGGGATCTCTTACTTGTGCTCAGGCTGGTCCTGGCATTCAGTGCTACTTTTGTATTGAAAACTTTTGATTTTATTTTTTTAAGCATCATCACATCATAACAAGAAACTGAAAATTCTCTTTTAATTTGCACTCATTTGATAATTTTACCTTAGACAAGTAGATCATTAACACCATAATATTATGGCGAGGGATTCTGCAAAGGAAAATTATTTTTTTTTTTTTTTTCTTCTTACCTATAACTTGCATATTTGAGTTCAGTATAAATGTACCGCACAAGGTCACTATAAATTGTTGAAATACTTTGAGAAGTTCAGGCAAACTAAATTTGACATCAATTTAAAAATTAAGAGATATATTAAAAGTTTTTTTTATCTCAATTCTCTGTGCACAGAATTATGCTTTATTTGAATTCCTATTACTCCTTACAAAGACTAAAAAGGGTTGAGCCTATTCAATAGTGTCTTCAACCGTCTTTAAATAAGGTTATACATGTTAGGATAAATATTTTCCAATTCTTCTTATTTAATATAACAAAAAGTATAGAAAATTTTAGATACTTACTTTAATCTAAATACTTACCATCTGCCTGTTCCAAAGTGTACCAAGTCTAACAAATGTGTTGCTAAATTCCTACGATATGTGATATTGGTTATCTAGTCCAGAATTTTATATTTTTTCCAATTGTTTGTGTTTACTATTATCTATATATGTATTTATGTGTGCTTTTTCAATTGTCTGAGACATTTGTTAAAATATATCTTGAGTGAAAATTTTTTTTTTCTCTAATATGTACATGACTTACCATTTAATATTTATTAATCTGTTGTTGGTTTTGCTGCTCCTGTTCCGTCGGTTCTATGTTTACGTAAAAGTTTAAAGTTACAGGCAAAATATTTTTTTTTTTTCTCTTTTTTTTTTTCCTTTTGGTGGGGAGAAATGTTATGTTTTAAAAAACATAACACTACTTTATTCTTAAGTTTCAAATAATTCAACACTATTTTATTTAAAATTATAGGTTTTCAGTTGCCTTTTATTTAAAAAGCTTTCTCTTTCGAAATTTATTTTATACTCCGCGAAAATGTCTATCAAAATCGATCGCAATCTATTTATTTAAAACATTTCCGTTTTTTACTTGAAAAATTTGCCTTTTTCAAAAATAAAATAAAATAAAAACAAATACAGAAATTCCGTATTAATATAATATCGTAATCGATATTCTATGCATAAATCACTAAGAAAATAATAGTAGAGAAATTACTAAAAATGCAAAATTAAAATTAAAATGTATAAAATCAGAAAAACCCTAAATTATCTTGTCAGCAATCAGTGTCCCGATTTTGCATTTTAAATTATTTTTCCAAGCTTTATTTATATGTAACATTAATTTCATTAGATAGCTTATTTTATTTCCTTTAATTTGAGCCATCGCTCATAGAAATAGCTTAAAATTTAATTGTTTTCCCTTCAAAAAATCATAAGTCCAAAAATACCTTTTTTATTTGACTGTATTCTTAAATTCAGCGGTCAGCCATGTTTGCTTAAAATTCTCGACTTTCCCGCGCTTTCAGAGGGGGAAGAAATGTTTTAGAATACTCCGGAATGTTCCTGGCGTCCGTTCTTGACGTCACTGGCGTCTTTTTCGTACACGCTCATTGGCTGGATCGGAAATGAGCGCAAATTTCACATAGCTTTCGGTCAGAACAGTAGGTGGTCACCGGAGAAGAAGGTCTTGTGTTTTAAGCCGAGGCCGGGATTCTTCCCGCGCCGAAGCTTGATACAGCAGCATGTAAGAAGAAGAAAATTACTTCTCGTTTTCTAAATAACTATCAATGCAAGGAATAGGGGCAGCAATCTTCTTAAATATATCAACTGTGTATAATGTTTCCTTAAGCTGAATTACTCCAATTATTACGTCGGTGCTAGAAGCAGCAATCTTCTTAAATATATCAACTGTGTGTAATGTTTCCTTAAGCTGAATTACTCCAATTATTACGTCGGTGCTAGAAGCAGCAATCTTCTTAAATATATAAACTGTGTATAATGTTTCCTTAAGCTGAATTACTCCAATTATTACGTCGGTGCTAGAAGCAGCAATCTTCTTAAATATATCAACCATGAATAATGTTTTTTAAGCTGACTTTCTCCTGTGCTTACGGTGCTAAGTGATATGAATGCCTTCCGTACCGAATGCCACATCCTTGCATAATGATTGATAATCTTGCTACAGCATTGAAAAGTCTGTAAGGACTTCCGATGAAGCTCTAGTGTCCAACCAGTATCCTGTGCATCAAGGTTCCATAGAGATTGATTGAAATTTTAGTCCAAAACTGGTCCTTATGAAAGATCCAATTCTCAGGCACAATAATTATAAAATTGCCTATTAAATATGGAGATGAATTAATGCGTCTGTAAACCAGTCTTCCCTGCAAAAGAATATCCAATTTCTCATACGGAACTTAATCACTACTGAACCTAAGGATATCCTACTAACATCCGATAAACTGATGTTGACTCATTTTCATAAGTATTAAATTAAATAGCTCTATCGCTTACGCTTTTCAATGTGCAGCACCTATTATAGTATTCATATGCTAGTCAAGAATATGATCTGTGTTTTATTAGTGTAGTGTGTGAATATATAATCTTAGTGTGGTACCACAACTAGATTAGCTATTGGATTTATTTACCTGTTTCTATCAATAAAAGATGGTTTGGTAAGTCACTCTCTCATGTTTTTATTTGTGCACGACTCCTTTTATGTTTTTCATTCAAGATGTATTTTAATTTCAGGTTGAATCACTCGAGCTTTATTTTAATTGTACTTCCACTATAGTTAAAAGTTGATAACGATCATGGCACTCTTTAAATCTAATTTTGTTTAAAATTATTTACGAGGGGATTTAAATTCATTATGTATATTAGCTCTAAATATAGAATTTTTGATATTTAGTAACTTTTCAGAGATCATTCTCTCAGTTTCATTAACTTGTATTTTCCAAAACCTAAATTCCGAAATTTTATTATCTTTCAATTTCTTAAACTATCCCCAGTTAGACCAAGTCCCATGTATCATTTATGGTGCCGTGACAAAAAACGGACCATAAAGCTTAGTTTATTCTTTTTTATCTTTCCAACCACAGGTTTGGGTTTAAAGCTGGAGTGATTCCTTATAAAATGGGTTCTTCCCACCGTTGTCTGCTCAATCACGTGATAGAGGAAAACGAATAAAGGAATTCTGAGAATCGAATTCAATTAAATATTGTTCTTAAGAACAAAAATTTTAATATTTAATATAAAATAAAATAAAAGTAATATTGTGCATTTGTAAACAGTAGAATAATTGTATTTGTAAATTTAATAATTTTTAAAAAACTCTTTATGTGTTTATTTATTTTCACCTGTAAGAATCGATTTTTGTATATTGTAGTGTAACTGTAACATTAACTGATCTAGCAATAAATAATAGCTTCTTGTGGAATGTTTACGGATTATAAATTGAAATTTTAAAATGTTTTCATTTAATTTAATTGCATAAACAACAAGTTAATTAACATAGTTACTGGTCTAAATGGATTTACGTAGTACGATATTGCACTGTCACTGATTTAAGTACCAAAAATCAGAGTATTTGAAGATGTCTTTATGAACATCAATAACAGGTATAAACTAAATGATGATTGTAAATGTATACAGCTAACAAAAGATGATGAATAATGTCATAAAATGTATTAAAAATGATGATGTATAAAAAATAACACAGATTAAATATGATTGATCAAATATAAGAATAGAAAATATGTTATTTCAGCAATCGCTGTAGATAAACAAGACTTCGTCTGTTATTTGTTTTTCCTCTATCATGTGACCTCTGACATCAGGTGGGAAGAGCCCATTAAAAATTCTAATAATTTATTCACCTATTGTAACTTGAGCAAAGAATAGTAAAAAAATATTTGAGGGGCTTAAATTGTTGTATAGAACAACAACAACAACAACAAAAAAAAAAAAATATGCATGAAAAATAAATTATAATTATCTCATTAAAAACAATAAAAAAACTAGTATGTTGTGGCCACCACAAGATTTTCTTCTATAATTTCCTATACGAATTCACTCAGTAACAATATTAAAAAAAGAAAAAAAAACCTATTTTTTTTTTCTAAGTTTTTTTTTTTTGTTTTGTTAAAAGTAAAAAAAATCGATAACTTTGTTTTAAATTATCACAGATTTATAGTTCAACCATTCGTTTTAAAGGTATTGACGAGACCTTTCGAAAGATACCCCCCCCCCCTCCAGGGGGGAAGCGATGCCTCACATGCACAGAATTTTTTTCCTAGTTAACTACTTTACTATTATCAATAATTCATATTAATTTTACAATCACAAGTTAAAAATAACTCTCATTATGTACATTTATACGAAATTTTGTCCTATACCTGCCATGTTAAAAATTTAGAAAAAGTGCGATCACAGCGCCACCTGCAGAGCGATTGATCTCCAAATCTAATCAGCACCAGTTTATGTCAGGGTGCAAGTTTGGTTAAATTTCATTCATTGGTTTGTGAGATACAATGTCCACAAAAATCGTGATACAGACAGACATTTTATAAAAACTATCAATTTGTGTTCAGGATGTCCCAAAATGTGTAAATCAATCAAAAAACGGAGGTCGAAAAATTTCACGAATCCAATACTTTCTCTATATTACATAAGAAGAAAGTAATTATATAAACATATAAAAGCAAGAAAAAACAGAACATTTCTCAGTATAAAGAAAATTGGGACACTTGAAGTATGTAAAATATGAATAAATAAAAATCAAATTTTAAGTAATATCTGAAAACAGTGAAATGTTGATAATTAATAGAAGGATAGTAATTCAAAACATTTGATGAAAATCTATTGAATATGAAAAATTTAATAAAGCGACAATAAATAATCTAAATCTAATTTTTTGTTGTAAAGGACAAATAACAAAATTTTAGAATATTTTAAAGCATAATTATTTAAAATTCAAAATCATTTAATTTTTTCATAATTGTTTAATTAATTAAAAATTTCCTTATAATTTAATCAAAAAAGTACTTAAAATTATTTTTTTACTTTCTTCAACTTGAACTTCTCTTCTTGAACTTCAATATAGAAATACTGTATCTCACGAACCAATACACTGTATCTCACAAACCAATGAATGAAATTTAATCAAACTTGGTATTTAGTTGCACCCTGACATAAACTGGTGCTGATTAGATTTGGGGATCAATCACTCCATAGGTGGCACTGTGATCGCATTTTTTCTAAATTTTTAACATGGCAGTATAGGACAAAATTTCATATAAATGTACATAATGAGAGTTATTTTTAACTTGTGATTGTAAAATTAATGTGAATTATTGACAGTAGTAGTAGTTAACTAGGAAAAAAATTCTGTGCATGTGGAGGCATTGCTTCCCCCTCCCCCTGGAGGGGAAGTACCACCCCGGGAGGGGGGGGTGTTAAATTTTCAAGATGGATGTATTTCGAAATGTCTCATGAATACCTTTAAAACGAACGGTTGAACTATAAATTTGTGATAATTTAAAACAAAGTTATCGATTTTTTTTACTTTCAACGAAAAAAAAATTTAGAATTTTTTTTTTTTTTTAATATTGTTACTGTGTGAATTTGTATAGGAAAATATAGGAGAAAGTCTTGTGGTGGCCACAACATACTGATTTTAATGAATAATTAACTTATGATTTTTTAAAATGTCTTGACCTCTCCTGCATGTTACAAAAATAATATAAAAGAAAGGAAAAGAAAACATTCACAAAATCCTAAAAAACCCCTGAAAAAGCTCTGAAAAAAGTCAAAAACCCTGATAAAACCCACTGGGCTATGTTTTTTCCAACCCTGCTTACTGGCAACGGAGTTAAATAAGATCGTGATTTTCAAACTGATCTATTGTTAAGACAAATGCCTTAACCCTCCATCAGGCGCACCCTGCCTGAGAGGCTCGTTCTTGTTTTTATTCTCTAAATATCCTACACATGATTTTTAATTCA
This sequence comes from Salticus scenicus, assembly GCA_963930645.1. NCBI lineage: Eukaryota > Metazoa > Arthropoda > Arachnida > Araneae > Salticidae > Salticus > Salticus scenicus. The sequence continues at coordinate 189,818,915 of OZ005661.1, forward strand.
AAATCACCCATATGCCATGGTGACCTTATTAGGAGTAAATAGAAAGTAATAAATGAAAATTTGATGCATAAGTACAAATTTATTAATTGTAGTACAAGTATTTTAACAATAAAATATTTACCTGGCCACTCAGGCAGGGTGCGCCCGATTTTTTTCGTCCTATGGGTGCGCCTGACGTAGGGTTAACGATCAAGAAAATTATGTAGAAAAAAGTAAGAAAAAGTATACTTTAATCTCCATCTTATATTGTCATTAATTGCTTTTTCACTTTTTATATTAAGTGTGTTATTGATACACCCTTGAATTTTTTTAAACCTTTGCTATAATCAAATTCGATTATCTGGTCTATGTTTAAAAAAAATTTTAATCATGCTAAAAGTGTTGTATAAAAGCAACTTGCTGAAGAGTAAACTCCCAATTACTTGTGAGCATGGGAAAAGGGTGATCTCAGGAAAGCTCAGAATAAAGAAAAAATATTTTCTCAAGAAGAAACAAAACAAATGTTTGATTAAAAAAAAAAAGTAAATGTACATAACTATATTGGTTTTGTTTTACTTTTTGTACAGTACTACATGGTATTGTTTAATAAGGTCATAAATTAGCTTACTGACCTTGGCTTCATTGTAACTCCAATTTATTGTTTGAGTACATAAACTACAAATATTTTTACTGCACCATGAATATTTTCATTATTTATGTATTACATTTTATATACAGGATAATCAAATTTTTGACCTAGAATATTTTTTATCCTATTTTGCATTTTATTCATGACTTGTCTTATCCATGGAATCCGTGTCGCTCAATTCCGCAGATAATCACAAGTTTTTTGTATTTATTGTTGAAAAAACTTTGTAATTTTTAAACTTCTTTTTAGTTGCACAAGACGATTATAAACTGATAGCAGATTTAAATCATGAGTGTGACATGACTTATGCTGGCCTGAGAAAAATTGGTGGAAATTTAAATAAGCAGTTAAAAGAAATGACAGAGAAACGTAAGTATAAATATCTATATAATATTTCTATAACATGCACCAGATACTATTAATTTTTGTTGAAACAATACAATATCTGATTGGTCAACACAGACGCAAACCATAAATTCGGCTGCTAGAGACAAAGCAATTATGAGTGCTTTGGCTAGAGATTTCAACTAAAAAATTTAATCTAATATACTTGAAATGCAAATTTTCTTAAAGAGATTGAAAAATTCTTTTTGTGCTGAAACATATGCTCAAAATCTCATATTTAGAAGTATATTTGAAAAAATTCAAAGACATTTAGGCCTCGTATTTAATGATGGCTATTCGGCAGGACGATTGCGGCGTCATCTGTTATATTTTTTATTCATTAAAAGTTGAATGAATGTTTTTTCTACATTCATTAACTATGGAATTTCTGTCATGTATGATAATATGGTAATTTAATTCCATCAAATTTTAGGAATTGATTTTTAATATAACAATTTAATTTAATTCTAAGAACTTTTAATTTAGCAGGGGAAAAAATTATTTTCTAAAATTGAAATTATAATGCAAATGTCAAAGATTTAAATCTCTTTTATAATAATAATAATAATAAATCCAGCTATTATATTTATGAGATTTTTCTGAAAATTATATTAGGTATCTACCGTAAAATCCCGAAAGTAACCCCCCCCCCATCGAATATAACCCCCCTTTTCTCGCTGAAAGTGAAATCAAATGTCTCCGTTATCCTGAAAGTATCCCTCCCCCCTTTTTTTTTTCTCCTTCTCCATCCAACAAAGCTACATCCAATCTTCGGGCGCACTTACGGTACGTCGGCATTGCACAACTTTAATTCGTGGTTTTTATTAATGGTGTGTTTGAATTAAGTTTTAATATTTATATATTATTTCTAATTTAACTAATTTTTCATAAAGTGTCGGATGCACATTATCAATGGAATCGTTACGTAGTTTTTTTTTTTACCTTTAATGTAAGAAATGATAGCCTTTGATGATGATGTCGTGTCTATGAAAGTGCAATTAAATGGCTCCGAAGCTGTCGAAGACAGCTTTAGCAACCTCGACAGCCCTATCTGTATAAAGTAAGTTTACTGGGTCTTCAAAGCCGATATTAAGAAGTTTGGCCTGGATTGCTGGGCAGCTGAAGATGTGTTGGGGTGACAGTGGGATGTCGTCTGGGCAGTGAGGACAAAAGTTGGTGTAACTACGCTGCCCGTCCTCAGAAATCCTCATCCCCTTTAAATGGTTTGTCCTCAGTCTGGTTAAAATAGTTGATAAGGCTCTATCACAGTTCAATTCCGGAATGGAGTTTCGTTTAGCTTGTTGACCGATTAGTCTTCGGCTAGCGACGGCATTGGCGTCAACGAGGGTTAGACATTTGGATGGCTGAGGAGAATTACGTGCAGCCTTTGCGAGCTCATCGGCCTTCTCATTACCGAAAATATTTACGTGAGCCAGTATCCATTGCAAGATGCAGGAACCCTGGGCAGCAATGATTTTGTTTGTGAGCTCAATGATCTGATGGCTGAGTTGACATTTGCCCTTCTGGATCGCTTGCAATGCTGATCTGCAATCTGAGAATATGATGATGCCTTTGGAACTCTGGTCCTCCTTAGACAGATAAATCTCCAGAGCACATTTGATGGCGACAAGCTCGGATGTGTAGTTGGAGGCGATTTTCCCAACAGGAATACCGTGGCATTCCTGCGCTCCGTCTGGTTCGATGAAAAAGACACCTGCTCCTCCTCTATCGAGATTAGAGTCAGAAGAGCCATCTGTGTAGGCGATCGTCAGATCTTGATTTGAGGTTGTGAGTACTTCAATGGTATGGTCACCTTTCTCTTTAATTATTGTGGTGGGATCTTTCTTGGTGCAAGGTTGTAAGAGATTTAAATAGATTTTTGTTTGGGGGAGAGGGCACAGGATGTTGTAAGGCTCTTTGGAAATTTTGAGGGTCTCATATTTGAGGTTGATATCATTCCTGATATCTTGGTCAAGTTGGAGGGTCGAGGATCTCTTCAGCCTGCAATTTCCACTCCACGCTCTAAAGGTTCTACTTGAGATATGGCGATCAGCAAGGGTTTGGATTTTGTTGGTAAATTTAATGGTTGTTAATTTTCTTCTGCTTTCCAAGGGGGCAAGGCCACATTCCTTTTCAATTTTGATGTTATCCGTTGATGAAACAGCTCCAGTGATGATTTTAGAGGCCCTGTATTGAATAGCGTCGATCTTTTCTTTAACAGTAGGCCTTGCCGATGCCCATATGGGTGCTGCATATTCGAGAATAGGCCTGACGATAGAAGTGTAGGTATTCTTGAGAGTTTTTGGACTAGATCCCCAGGAAGCACCACAAAGTCTTTTGAGGATGTTAAGCTTTTTCATTGCTTTATTTGAAATATTTTCAAGGTGTTTAGAGAATCTTAACTCTGCATCTAGAGTTAGTCCAAGATACTTGGGGTTAGAAGTTTGTTTAATTTCTGAACCAAATAGCTTTATAATAGGATGGAACGAGCTTCTATTTTTTCTATCTGTTGAGAAAACACAAAAGTTTGTTTTGTCTGGATTAATTTTGAGCTTAAGATCTTTTGACCAGGTTTCAATGCCTTTCATACAGATGTTAAGAGCTTTTTGTGAAACTTTGAGATTTGAGTGGGTGTGCCAGACTGCAATATCATCGGCATAACAGGCAACTTTGATTTCTTTACTGATGTGGGGGTCTATCGTATTCATGTACAGAAGGAAAAGGAGAGGGCTAAGTACGGAGCCCTGAGGAACTCCCGCCCAGGTATGGTGAGTAGTAGAGAAGCTGCCATCAACTCTAACTTTAAAGCTTCTTTTTCTGAGAAAGTCATTAATCCAAATTAGAGCATTTAATGTAATGCCTGTTTCGTGTAAGATGTTGATCAGTTTCTGTCTCCAGACTCTGTCGAAAGCAGCAGAGAGATCAAGAAGAACCATGGTAGTTTTCTTATGGGGCTTGCTCTGGAAACCGTCAATAATAGATTGGCAAAGGTAGAAAAGCTGGTCGACGGTGCTGTGATTGGCTCTATATGCGGTCTGGTATGAGTGCAAGATGTTGTTCTCAGTGATCCAATTCATCAGTCTGGAATGTATAATGCGCTCCATAAGTTTGCACAGAATGCAGGTGAGCGAGATAGGTCTGTAGTTAGCGCAGTTACTTGCAGATTTTCCAGGTTTTAGGATGGGAACAATTACAGAGTTCTTCCAGGATTTGGGTAACTTACCAGTGCGCCATGAGGTATTCAAGATATTCAGCAAATCTCTTTTAGCGTTTTCACCAAAATGCGTGATCATCTGTCCGAAAATGAGATCTGGTCCGGGGGATCTATTTTGATCCAGGCGATTGATTGCAGATTCCAGTTCCTCAGGACTAAAGTCAGATGTGAAGATGCTGTTATCAGTCATTTTCCTGCTTCTTTTAATAACAGATTTGTAATTTTTATTAACTTTTTTGTCTCCTGCTGTATACTGTAGTTTGCTTGAAATTTCGTAGTGCTTTGCAAGTAGGTTTGCTGTTTCTTTGTTTGTTCTGGCATATGAGCCGTTTGTGGCGATCACATTTGACTGAGGTTCCGCCTGTGTGTTGACTGCTGGACTGCTTGAGTTATTTAGAGTCTTAATCAAGTTCCAATATTGGGACGTGCCTTTTCTTGGGTCAAGTTTTTCGCAGAGCTCTGTCCATTTCTCTTGTTTGCCAGCTGAGATGGCTTCTTCCACCTTGTGACTTACTTCTATAAGTTTACGTCTTAACTCTTCACTGTTGTTGCATTGTATTTCCTTACTGGTTTGGTCTCTTTCCTTTATTAGTGCCTCGATGTTGTAATCCTTCCAAAAAGGAATCCAATTGTCCTTTCGCTTTCCTCTAGGGATATGATGTTTTGCTGCGTTTTGGATGCGGCTAGTTAAGAGAGAGAGAAGTTCCTCAAGGTTACTACAGACTGTTGGTTCAGCGCATAGGTTCTCAAGTTCTTGGGTAAACCCAGGCCAGTCTGCTTTTCGGAAGTTCCATGAGCGCTTGAATTGCGGAGGACGTTCTTGGTCTATTGAGAAGGATGTGAGAACTGGGTAATGGTCACTGATGGCAGAATCTAGAACTCTCCAGTGTGTTCTGTCTGCTGAAAGGTGGCTAATGGCGGTGATGTCAAGTGCAGACGCTGTACCATGTGTTCTAGAGATGTAGGTATTTTCACCTGTGTTGAGGTGATAGCCTTTAATATTTCCTTTTAAGTAAGTACCATAAAATCCCCAAAGTACCCCCTCCATCAAATATAACCTCCCCTCCCTTCATTTTTTTTTTTTTTGATAATTTTTTTAAAGAATCTTGATTATAACCCCCCCCCCCTCCCCACCTGAAATTTATCCGTTTTGCTTTTCAAAAGGGGGGGGGGTTACTTTCGGGATTTTAAGGTAGGTACTATCATGCTCTGTGTGGGAAAGGCTAGTTACTTTTTATTGTTTAAAAAAGACCTTTTGAATGAATATTATTAATGTACAGGATGCTTTTTTTAAAAAACAGGCTGTATTCAGGGCTATCTATAGTTTGTTATAAAGCCGGGTTGCCAAAATTGGTAGGAAGACTAATGACAACAAACAAGGCCGTACCCAGGAAAAATTTTTGGAGGGGATTCAAGCTAATGTTCTATAATAAAGTGCATAATGTTAAGTATTAATAATAACAGGGTTACCACGCTACCTGGAATAGTCTGGGAATTCTAAAATTGACTAAATAAATAATGATTCTTGATATTTTCTGTGATTTTGTAGTTTCCTCCCGGAAATATTTAATAAAAAATTAAAGATTATTATAGAGAGACAGTTCATGAAATTATTTTATTTGGCTTTTTAACAATATTCTTTCGTGCATATTTTTGAAGAATATACAATATTTTTTTGCAAAATGCAAAAAAAACAATAATAATAATAATGGCACGTTAAACTTTGATTTATTTACAACTAATGTATGCAACATCACCACTGATTGAGTTAAAATTAAGAAAAAACTGTGAAATCTCTTATACTTTATGGTAATTTATGTAAAGGTTGAGAATTGCATTTACTCAGAAAAACGTGTATTTTATACAAATTCCTAAATGAATGACATACTTAACCCTACAAGGCTCAATTTTTTTTTTTTTTTTTAGTGTGTGACAAAAATATATAGGTTGTAATTAGTGATCAGAAGATAGGGAAAACTTATAAAAATAAAACCATATTTTACGAAAAAATCAACTTTTTAGCTCAACGTATGTGGAACATACATAAAAATATGATTTACTAATACGTTTACTATTGTAATATAAAAAAAAAAAAACTTACCTCTGCAAAATATACACTTCGTTATAACACACAGTATTTTTTCTCAAGTCAAAACTGGTCAATAACTATTCTTTTTTTATTTTTGAATTCAGACAAACGACTAACGTATCACTTTCATTCAAATTTCACACTAGTGCACTATAACAAAAACACGAACGACATCTTTAGGTAAAGATTCGTATTACTACATTGCTATATGTCAGTAGCTTCTATCAAGATGTCAAGAGATGTCGCTGCTAATAGTCTTATAGCTATAGGAACGTTTAAAGTCGGTGTTCCACATATGGAACTGGGTGCCTTGTAGGGTTAAACCACAAGCTGTGGGTCATTTTCATACAAGAGTTTGTTGCATCAGAATAAACACTGTTGTTTAAAGTTTTTTTTCCTGTGGGGAGGGGGTATTAGAAGCTTACACAATGATATTTTTTCTCCCTTCCACATCAGAGCCTCATCTAAAACTCACTAAATCTTGTAAAGATTTCTAAGGATCTTCAATTATAAAATTAATTCATTTATGAAACTTTCTTTGAACTTCAAAATTGTCTCAAGTTCTTTTTAATGCATAAAATCATAGTGTGAGAAAGAAAAACTTTGAAGTTCTCATAAACAAATTTCTGAGTAACTTATTTTCTTTAAGAAAAAAAAAAAAAAAAAAAAAAAACTTTGAAATTTGATTCATATTTTAAGATTTTGGGTATTTTTTATTCTTTTTATCTTAACCCCTGCACATTTACTGAAAAGTATTGTATTATTGATTACCAAATAAATGGCAGCACAGTATAATGCTTGAAAAAAAAGGTAGCAAAGCATTGTCATTACATGTTGAAATTGCAAAAGTATGCTGTTCTGTTCCACTTGCTAAGCGCAAGCAAAAGTATTACACAAATGATTCTCATTTTCGTCTTACCAGTATCAAAAGGAAATCAAGTAAAATGTGGCATAAGATCCATTATCCTAAAATATTCCTGTATATCTGGAAATTAAGACATGATAGAGAAAATTTAATTGTTAAATCGAATTCAGCACTTCAAAATGATTTAAGTAATGTAATTTACAATTAATTTTACATGCATTTTTTTTTTTTTTTTTTTTTTGGATAAACTGTATGCAATGATAAAACAATAATTTTTTTCTAAACTGCAAATAAAAATATTTCTATTCAATTATTTATTGTATTGCATTGCAGAATATAACCTGTTGGTGTTTTTGTAAACACTTCAAAATTCAAACGTAGAGCATAAAAAAATAAATAAAAATAAAAGTTTTTACTTACAAAAAAGAAACAGAATGCAAGTCCATATCACATTTTTCAAGATAACATGGAGAAGATTTTTTCGGTTTTTTCTTTTTTGTCTTATGTGTGCATTTGTTACAACATCTTAATCAAATAAAACTTTTACCTATCCATGTTGATGATTCAGTATTAAAGCATAATCATTAGTTCTTTTTTCCTTTTTTCTATATTCAATCGAAGAAGCATTGGATTCGTAAACATTTTCGACTTCCGGTTTTCAATAGATTTACATGTTTTGAGAGATCCAGAACATGATTTGACTATTTTTAGAGAATGTGTGTGTGACAAAAATTTTGTTCCAACTGTATCTCAGGAGCACTGCTCAGAATTACATATAAATTTATATGTAGTTGCATCTTAAATAAATTAGTGCCTATCAACTTTTGGTGCCAATCGCTGAACCAATGATGCTGCTATACAGTGATTTCCGCAATCTCAGGGAAGGCTATATCCGAGGTTCTATTTCATATAATCAAACAAAACTTGATATATGAAAAGACCATTATGAGATATACTGATTCGGGTGCAAATAGGTTAATAGTTAGCATTGCTATATTGTAATTTTTCCCGAGAATGGGAAGAATGTTATCTGCACAGTAAAAATTCACTTCCGTTGGGCATTTCGTGTAATACTTCTCTCAGATGAAAATAGTCTGCATCCATAATGGAAAAAATAATAAATACTTTGTACTGTGTGAATTTATGTAGGAGAAGAAAGTTTTGTGATGGCCACAACATATTAGTTTCTAAATAGATTGAAATATATATATATTTAAAAAAAAAAATGTTTATTACTCTGTATATGCTGATTTTGTAATAAAAATTTTAATATCTTGCTTTTCCATGTAGTTTGTTATTCTGTCTATCTCATCCCTAAGAAAATAAGTTGTTTTAATGTTTGTGTTTCCCTCTTTCAGATGCTGCATTGAAACCCTACTTGGAAATGATTGATTCAATTAATGAAAGTACAAGCAAACTGGAAGCAGTAGCTTACATGATGGATGCCTACTCTAAAAGATTGGGTAATTTTTGTCAAATTATATGTATTTATATACAAGGTTCGCACCAGAAAAAATTAATAAGTGAGATTTCCCTACTCTAACAAAACATTTTAAGTGTTTGTATTTTTTTTTTTTTTTTTTTTTTTTTTAATTGCGCGAGTAATTACATATTTTGCTTTTTACAGATTTATTATTATTATTATTATTAATTTGATTTTGAGTATTCAAAGAGTGCTCGACGAAAGTACAATAATAGAAATAACCAAAACTATTTCCATGGTTGCCACAGGCTACTAAAAGGCTACTATTTGCAACTATTTTCAGCCTGAGGAGACTATGGCAACTTTTTTGACCCAAAAAGCTTGAAAAAGCAACTATTTTCACAAAAAGGCAACTATTGGGAGACTATTTTTCACCTTTTGCAAAATTCTTCCAGAAATATCAGGAAAATCTTTCAGAAAGAAATATTTTCTATGCATTTTATAAACAATCCCATATCTTAACCTTTTCACCCTTTATTTATTTATTTATTTTTACCACCTTAAAGTATGGTATATCCCTGATGATGCCCTTGAAACGGGTAGAACATTCAATGAGAATGTAGAAATAGTACCCGATATGACATATGCACCTATTAAGCTGGTCAATTTGCTTATTGCAAATGACTACTAGTACACTCCTGTGACCTGTTATGTCCTTCCTCATCCTGATTTCATGTAAGAAAATATAACAAATTTATAAAAGAAAGCTCTCTTAGTAAATCAGAAAAAGAAGTATACAGCAAAAAATAAATAAATAAATTCTTAAGAGCGAACAATATTTAATCTTTTCCACAACCAAATCCCATGTTATTCTATGGGAAAATTTGTTTCTACAAAGACTCCTTACCTATTTTTTTTTTTTTTTTTTTTTTATTCAGTTTTCACATTCAGAAGTTATATTGAATAGTAAGAAAATGTGTATGGTTTTTATCCTTTAATGGTCGTTAGTATTTGATATTTAATCTAGTATTTTGGCCGCTAGGATACCATTTAGGCAACTATTTTAATACTTCTAGGCTGCTAAAGCAACTATTTTTGTCTCATTTCTTTTGTGGAAACCCTGTATTTCATATTTAATTGCAATCTTTAGCTTCTAAACTTTGTAGCTGTTTCTGTTTGTTAATAAAATATATACATCTTTAGGTATTTTCTTAACTAATCTTTAGAAGTATTTTGCATTGATTATTCAATTTTTCAATTTCTTTCATACTCAAGAAATTTTAGAGGCTGAAAACGGTATCTGTGGAAGCTAAGAAAAGAGTGTTATTGATTTTAAAATAATTATATTATCCAAATGGATGAAATAGTCAATGAACAATATGAGAAAATATCTTATATGACATATTTTTGAGGGGTATATTTTAAAATATAGTAGGATTCTTGCAGTCCCAACCTCTAATGTAAACCCTGATATACAATTAACTCCTTAGACCAAAAAATTAAAATAGTTCCTTGGCGGTAGTCGGTAGATCCGTTTTTGCTTACACAATGCACTTAGTTCCCCATCGCACTGTAGGTATGGGGAACTCAGTTTTGAATATTTTTGACTATGATTTTTTAAAACTTTTTTTACACGTTTTAAGGTGTTAGGAATCTGAAAATAAAATTAGTATGGTGTTCATCTGTAGGGTGTCTGTTAGTGTGTTAATTTATTAGTTTGTTTACATGATATCTCAAGAACAAATCTGTACTGATAAGTATAAAGGATTTAAGTCCAAAAATGTCGATTTTGAGTTAAGTACATAGTCAGACTCAGAAAAAAATTCTCTATCGATTGGTATAAAGGATTTAATTCTATGTCATTTAGTCTTTGAGAAAATCCATTGATAAAAAAAGGACCAATTTAGAAATTTACCATTCATGTATGGTATAAAATATTTAATTCAATTTTTCCCGTTATTAAATGAAGGTTGACAACCACTGAATGGTATAAAGGGTAAAAATCAACGAAATACCTTTTCCCTAATCCATTTTTCTGATTTGTTTTTAGCTAGTTAAACTTTATTTTTCGTCTCCTGAAAAATCAAGAATATGGACTTAAATCCTATATACTTATCACTACAGAAATGATTGCAGAGGTTGGACCAATTTTAAAATTAACTTTAGAAATTTTAAATATATAAAGCCACAAATTTAATTATATGTAAACAAAAGACCTTACTTCAGCTTTATTGATGTGACTTTTCATCGGCGAAGTACTTTCAAATTAGGGGGCCCCCCCTCATTGTCAACGCTGGTCACTTCATTCTGTGTTTCTGTGAAGATTCTCTCCAGGTGTTCAACTTCCTCCCTCTCTTTCAGGAGATGGCGCCAGGTGGCGTCTATACCTGTTGCTGGTTGGTCCAGGTTGCATGCATTGGGTTGGCTGATAATTTCTATTGTTTCACGAAAAAGTGCATAATTGTAATTATTGTAGTTAGCGATTTTTTCGGTGTTTTTAAAATCTATTTCGATATTTTCATTTTTATAAGTTTGCGCTAACGCGGTGCCGTATTTACCAAATTTTATGTCATTAGTATGCTCTTTGATTCTTGTATTTATTTTTCTTTTAGTCATTCCTATATAACAACCATCGCTATTGTTTTGATATTTAAATGGGATTCTGTAAACGCCGGCGGATTCGAGGGGGGGAATTTGATCTTTGTCGTTTCTGATTATTTGATAGATATTCAGATTTGGCTTAATTGGAATGTTTACATTTAATTTACTTGCAATATTTTTAATTTTTACTGCGGCTCCGCGATCGTAAGGTATTGCGTTAGTGTATTTTTTATTTGGTTTTTGGTGGCTAGGGATATTATTGATTTTCTTTAGACGTTTTTTATATAGTTTATCAACAATATTTTTAGGGTAGTTGGCTTGTATGGTTAAGTTTCTAATATATTTGATTTCATTTTTAAGGTCTTCCGGTTCGGTACATATAAGGATTGCGCGATTAATATAAGACTGAATTGCATTTAATTTATATTTATACGGTGTTTTACTATTGTAGTTAATGATTTCTTTGCTGGAGCACCGTATAAATATAAATTAAATGCAATTCAGTCTTATATTAATCGTGCAATCCTTATATGTACCGAACCGGAAGACCTTAAAAATGAAATCAAATATATTAGAAACTTAACCATACAAGCCAACTACCCTAAAAATATCGTTGATAAACTATATAAAAAACGTCTAAAGAAAATCAATAATATCCCTAGCCACCAAAAACCAAATAAAAAATACACTAACGCAATACCTTACGATCGCGGAGCCGCAGTAAAAATTACAAATATTGCAAGTAAATTAAATGTAAACATTCCAATTAAGCCAAATCCGAATATCTATTAAATAATCAGAAACGACAAAGATCAAATTCCCCCCCTTTGAATCGACCGGCGTTTACAGAATCCCATTTAAATATCAAAACAATAGCGATGGTTGTTATATAGGAATGACTAAAAGAAAAATAAATACAAGAATCAAAGAGCATACTAATGACATAAAATTTGGTGAATACGGCACCGCGTTAGTGCAAACTTATAAAAATGAAAATATCGAAATAGATTTTAAAAACACCGAAAAAATCGCTAACTACAATAATTACAATTATGCACTTTTTCGTGAAACAATAGAAATTATCAGCCAACCCAATGCATGCAACCTGGACCAACCAGCAACAGGTATAGACGCCACCTGGCGCCATCTCCTGAAAGAGAGGGAGGAAGTTGAACACCTGGAGAGAATCTTCACAGAAACACAGAATGAAGTGACCAGCGTTGACAATGAGGGGGGGGGGGGGGCTAATTTGAAAGTACTTCGCCGATGAAGAGTCACATCAATAAAGCTGAAGTACGGTCTTTTGTTTATATATAATTCAATTTTAAAATGTCACTTATGACACTGACAAGAACCCTATTGATATGCAACATTTGAATTTGAAAATTTCATAAGTTAATCGAGATTTGTGATTTTCTTAACCCTTTCTCTGCCACATCTTCTTGCTATAACTCACCACTGATGAGATAATTAATTTCCAGTGTTTGCTCAATTCTCACTCATGATGTCACCAATCCCTCACTCATGTCAACCGTGCTGGGTGGCAACTAAGCCACACCCTTAGCTAGTGAAACAGGCAACAGATGGCGGGCAATATTGGGGGCAGTGAAAGGGTTAAAGATGGAAGATATAGCAAAATTTCACTTGAATGTGTATTAAAAGGAATATTTTTACTATAAAGATGTCAGACTATCTTTAATATATCAGTTGCGGTGCTGGTATGAACATAATTAACTATGAAAATGCAATTTTGCAAACATACATTTTGAGGGATATTTTCGTTGTAAAGATGTCAGACCACTACCTTTATTCACATTTTAAGAACTAGTATAGCATCTTAGATAAAAGTTAGGCATGTTTAAGGGCACAATGGACATTGAAATTAATTATTACTTTCTTCTGTACATATAAGAAAAAAGTATTAGACTCGTGAAATTTTTCGAAATCCTGATTTTTGACAGATTTACGCGTATTGAGATGTCTTAAATGTGATTTGACCGTTTTTTGGAAAATGTCTGTCTGTGTGTGTATCACAAATTTTGTTGATGCTGTATTTCATGAACCAACAAAGGAAATTTAACCTGACTTGGTATTTAGTTGGACTTTGACCCCTAAACTGGTGCTGATTACCTTTTGGAATCCATCACTCAACAGGTGGCGATGTCACCTTATTTTTTTCATAATTCTTAATATGCAGTATAGAAAAAAAATTTGTATAAATGTGCTTAATGAAAGTTATTTTTAATGAATGATTATAAAACTAGTGTGAATTATTAGTAATAGCAGTAGTAAACGAAGAAAAAAATTGTGTGCATATGGAAATATGCTTGGGGGTGTAAGTTTGTGTGGGTGTTTTTCAAAAGAACTCGTTCATACTTTTAAAATGAATGATTGATCCATAGATGTATGAAAATCAGAACAATTTATAGATTTTCCCTCCATTTTTTACAAAAAAAAAAGGGGAAAAAAAGCATTTAAGTGTGATGGCCACAATATACTAGTTACAGGGTTGTCACTCAAACAGGAGAATGAAATTCCCTGACTTTTCCAGGTTTCCAGGTGCGGTCTATGAAAATTACAGTCTAACCATATATTGAGCACTGGTTGTGTTGAGGGCAAAATAATTATGGTACTACTTGAAAACACAAAAATTACATATGACAAAAGTTACATACAGTGATAGCATGTGTCGCTTATAAGCGGAATAAGAAATTTCTTTCATGAGGGGAAAGGAAGGCTGGCGATGTTTTAAAAAATCGTGGAAGCTAAATGGGGGAAAAAAAAAACAGAAAAATGACCCTACAATGGTGGAATTTTTTTTTTTTCTTTAGCAACCATCGTATGAAATTCCCTGACTTTTCCAGATTCTGGCTAAAATATTCAAATTACCTGATTTTTCTGGTCAATTTTCGAATTCCCTGACTATTCTAGGTTCCCCAGGTAGCATGGCAGCCCTGTAGTTGTTGCCATGGGTAAATTAAGATGAGATATTCAGCGATTTTGACTTAGTGACATTTGAAATTTGTCTTGATAATTATTATGTTTTTTTTATTTTGTTCTGGAAATTCAAGAGCGCCATATATGATTATGAAAAATTAATTGTATGTCTTATTTTCTCTTTTCAGAGGCAAAGTTCAAGAGCCTCGAGAAAAGATAGGGAATGATATTTTTTATTTGTACAAAGCAATTTTCTGTATATTTGAAGCATACTGTATTTATTGTTATGAAAACCTGTATTTTCACATTGTAAAAAGAACTGTTACTTTTAATTTTATTATTTCTTGTGTAATAATTTCTAATAATTTTACTTTTTTGAATGTACACTTATCTACTGAATAATAAATGGGTATACATAACAAATGATGTTTGTTTATCATTAAGTATTCTTAATAATAATAATTTAAAAAAAAATCTGGTATGTAACAACCATATGAGAACTTCCATGTCCACTACTACACACACTCTTTTTGGATAGAATGTTTTGGAGATGGTGCGGTCAGAAGACATAAAATTGACAGACACCTAATATTCATGTAAAATAAAACATACATACTTGTAAAGATGTATAAAAATATATAAAATAAAGCTTAAGAAAAATTAATAGAGAACACCCATTTTCCAAGACCTAAAACTGACCTATATCTAATCAAGACATTTGTAATTTTCCAGATATAACCAAGTAATATACACATAAGGATATCGAAAAAGAGGTTTATGTAGCAAGTTTGAAGAAGATCATTAGAGCCATTTTTGAGATACCATCTTTCAGTCCCACTGCTCAATTACAGCAAAACTTGGCAAACTCATCTGCTCATCAGAAACTAACATTTACACGCAAAAAGACGTAGGAGAGTCTGGAAAAAATTTGTAGAGCCGTTTTTAAAAGAATTAACTAGTGAAATCAAAAATTGGCTAATTTATACAGGATGTCTATCAATTTTCTTGAACTAACCAACTAATATATACAAAAAGATAAACAAATACATTCATATAACAACTTTGAAGAAAATCTTTAAAGGTGTTTTTAAGATATAGATTTACGATCCCGCTTCCAGTTTTCTAGTATCATCTGCATTTTAGACCTGCCTTAATTCTGAAATTTTGTCATTCTATCTTTTTCAGAGATATGGTAGTCAGAAAATTTCCCATACACATACACTGACCAGTTGCCTAAAATGACTTTTTTGGACTCAGATGATTTTTTCTTTTATGATTTTCCATTTTGTTATATATATAATCACAAGTGAAAGTTTGTGTCTTAAAGAAATCTGAAATAAGCACTATCTTTTGCACAGCATAAACACATTAAAAATTTGGATATTTTCTTTTTTTACTTCCTTATACAAAGTATAAGGAATTACTTAAGGAATTCTTTATACAAAGTATAAGGAAGTATAGTATTAGTATGGCTAGAAAATTAGTTTTTTTTTCACAATCATTAAATGTGAAATCTGCGAACTTTTCCAGATTCTGGCTAAAAGCATTCAAATTGTCTGACTTTTAACCACTTCACTGGCCACAGTTGTCTGTGGAAGGCTAAATTTCCCCCTGAGTTATCTCGGGATAGCCGGTGAAGTGGTTCTGGGCAATTTTCAAATTCCCTGACTACACTGGGTTTTTTCAAGTAACGTGGCAACCCTGATATATAATCGTGATTTTAATACAGATATACTGCTCCCTATCTATATATATAAAAGAGTACTTCCTGACTGAGTGAGTGGGGGAAGGGGTGATTCATCAACGCCCAGACCAAACCCCTAGACCTAGAAGCATGAAATTTTGTGACAATGTTCGTTCTATGACGTAGGCATCCACTAAGAAGTGATTTTACAAAATTCGCCCCCCCAAGGGGGGGAAGGGGGGCAAAACGTGATTTCACAAAATCCTTCGTATCTCAAACAAAAAAACAGATATCCGTAAAATTTTTGCTTTAAAATATAGCTAATACAAATGTCCAGGGGTGCAGAATATGCCCGAACGCCCGAATGAGGTTCGGGGGAAATTTTGAATATTTTTTTTAAGAGAAAATAAAAATGTAAATCAAAAATAACAATTTGCTACTTTGAAGTGCTTATACACTAACAGCGATATTTTTATGATACTGTATATTTATTCTCTTAAAGATTTATTACATAGAACAAATGACTTTGTATAGCAAAGTAGATTTTTGCATTATTGAGGGAAATTTATACTGTGTTTGGGGGAAATTTCCGAGGTTTGAACATTTTCTGCATCCCTGCAAATGTCTAAAGACTAATTTCTGGAATTTTCAAAATTCGGTCCGCAAGGGGGGCGGGGCAAAACGTGATTTTGCATAATCCTATATATCTCAAACAAAAAAATAGATAAACGTGAAATTTTTGCTCTAAAATATAGCTAATGCAAATATCTAAAAACCAATTTCTGGAATTTTAGAAATTCAGCCCCCAGGTGGGGCAGCAGGGGGGGGGGCTATGGGGCAAAAACAAATAGAAATACAGTTAGGGCATTCAAAATTGATACAGATAGGTTTTAGAGGCCTGCACGTCGAATGAGGATATTTTCGATTGTGTAATGTTATTAGGAGGGGCAGGGAGGGGGGGCAAAAAATGAAAGTAGAATTAGATCGTTCAAAATTGGTATATAGAGGTTTTCGATACCTACAAATCGATTGCGGATATTTTCGAATTTGTAAAATTATTAGGAGGGACGGGAAGGGGGGGGCTATGGGCAAAAACAAATAGAAATACAGTTAGGCCGTTAAAAATTGGTACAGATAGGTTTTAGAAGCCTGCAAGTCGAATGGGAATATTTCCGAAAGTGTAAAGTTATTAGGAGGGGGGGGGGCAAAAAATAAAAATAGAGTTAGATCGTTCAAAATTGGTATATAGAGGTTTTCGATTCTTACAAATCGATTGCAGATATTTTCAAATTTGTAAAATTATTGGGGGGGGGGGCTATGGGCAAAAACAAATAGAAATACAGTTAGGCCGTTCAAAATTGGTACAGATAGGTTTTAGAGGCCTGCAAGTCGAATGGGGATATTTTCGAAAGTGTAAAGTTATACGGAGGGCCGGGAAGGGGGGGGCAGAAAAAATAAAATAGAGTTAGATCATTCAAAATTGGTACATAGAGGTTTCTAATACCTGCAAATCGATTGCAGATATTTTTGAATTTTTAAAATTATTGGGAGGGGGGGGGGAGCAGAGGGGCAAAAAAATAAAAATAGAGATAGATCGTTCAAAACTGGTGCATAGAGGTTTTTGATACAAATCGAATGCAGATATTTTCAAATTTGTAAAATTATTAGGATAGACAGGAGGGGGGGGGGGGGGGGCGAAGGGAGAAAATAATAGAAATAAGAGTTAGAGCATTTTGAGAATTTTTTCTGAAGGCAGTGAGAACCCTGTGCGACATTTTTCCTAATCAGATTTTGTTTCTCTTTTTTTTTTCATGTGATAAAAATTAATGCAATTTTGAGAATTCAGTAATTAGAGTGATTCATTTAAAAATAGGGACCAGCGAAGCGGGCGTTGCCTGCTAGTATACTTATATTTTTTTAATTGATATGTTTCGAATGAGAAACATTTTCTCAATCTGGTGCTATTCTTTTCTAAGCAAAACTTTTTTTTTTTCGAATAAAACATGTGATATTTCAATTTAATAGTTGCCTTTTAAGAAAATATTATTTATGTGGAGATATAATACCTCTTTTGGTACATCATTTTTAATTTGTTATTACTATTGGTATCAAATGGTAATATAATAGAAAGAATTAAATTTATTAAGTCTAAATTTATCAAAATTTAACAATTAAGTTCATGTATAAGAGCTGTCTGACTGTGGTCCAATATGCACCTAAATTGAAGTGCTTGGTTTAGGCGCTGCCACAAGCAGTGGGGTCTCGAATCCAATATAGTATGGTTAGTGAAGACATAGCTGAAGGCAACGGTGACTTGAAGCTTAAAGCCAAGTTTTGAGTGATTTCAATCGATTTTTCTTTTTAAGTTCTTGTTAACAAAGTAATATAAAAAAATAGTGATTCAAGTTCTTTGAAAATTTATTTAAATATAGTGATTAGCGAAGCAACAGCAAGAAAAGCCTCCTTCTATAATTTAATAAATATCATTCAGAGTTTTAGATATATGCTTTTAAGTTAAATGCAACAAAATTTGTATATAAAATTATATTTATGAGTTTGAAAAATTGGAAATTTATGTGCTTAAATTATTAAAAACAATATTGGCTATAGCAGTAGTGATCTTTTAGAGCATGCCCAGATTCAAATATCATGCTACACTACTGATTTTCGCATATTTCTTGATTAGTCCTCAAATAAATATAAGAGCTTATTCTTTTATACAATTTTTTTGGTGTATAATTTTTTTTTAACTAATAAAAATTTCACAAATAAGTTTTCTTTTTTCATGTAGTACAACTTTTCAGTAATGCATAAAAAAACAGACATTTTTATGTTTTCCTGACTGTTGATAAGCAGTTACGTGTTTCATATTTATTATCATTCCTAGAACGTAAATGAGTTTTAAAAATCGATATTGCTGTATTTCTTTCCTTTTATTTTTTTTTTGAAGAATTTTTAATTACTACAACTACAAACAAAAAAATAAGTACTTTTTAAGGACCCTTTAAAACATATATGAAAAGTAAGGAGTTTTTAAAGATTTTCAAAGAGGTATAAAATGTAAGGATTTTTTAAAGACTTTTTAAGCACCTGTATGCACCATGTATTAAGAAATTTAGATTTTATTCCAATACAAAACTTTTTCATGTGCAATTAAATATTGACTATATGCTCAAACTTTTATTTCAATGATAACAAAACAAAACAAAAATAAAACAATTCTATTAAAAACATGAATTTATTATGAAATATTTACAGACAATGTAACAAAACACCATATACAAAAATCAGTTTGCATGAAACAGATCCATGATAGAGATATTATCATCAGTTCAAACCTATAGAAAGAAAAAAAGTACTGCATTAAGCTAGATAAACTTTTATGAGACAAGCAGAAAAAACATTTCTCAGTAATATCTAAAGGTTAGGGGAAAAAAAAAAAAAACTTTAATGCAAATTTAAGCCATAAATTTGTATGGCTTAATTAAGAGGCATGTACATCAGTCAGATTCCCCTTTCTTCCTTCACATATAATTGAAAATTAGATTTTTTGGAGATTAGAGTTCTGAGTTTACTAAATGAAATAAAAGATTTAAACTGATTTTTTTCAAAAAATTTTCATTAAGCTAAAAGGTGACATGTTCTAAGAATATAATTCAAAAAACTTTATTTTTGAATGAGATATTCTTATAATGGGAAGCAATAAAAATCCAATAGGATACAATGGGAAGGGAGAAGGGTGAATCTGTCTAATGTACAGCCTTAAATGTAAATTAAGTCAAATTATGGTGAAATGATCCCACATTCTGGGTAGAGCCTGCAAAAAATATGATGTACAGCTTAAAGACATCTTTTTTTATACAAAATCCTGATCATAAAAAGTGATATATCTACTGCCATTTGCATAAATATTCACAACATAATTACAGAAAAAAATATTACTATAATTCAAATATCATTCACCTGTTTTATTATTAATATTTTGGGAGCACGAGAAGTAATTTATATGTTTTATTTGCTACCAATCTGAATTTTACCATTGCTAATACAGTTGAACCTCGTTAATGTGAATTACTTTTAACATGAACTGTTTCCACAATCCCCATCAAAATGAAGATTAGTTTAGCTATATGAAAATTAGTTACTGATAACATGAACAAATTTTTTATCCCCTTTGAGATTCATGTTAACAAGGTTCGACTGTATTCCCATTTTTAAAACAATACAAAAATTAAAATGTCAGCAAATATTAGCACACTTACAAACTTATTAGAAAACATGTTAGATTATCTATAAATTAAAAATAAATAACTAAATTTTAGTTGAAAGTGAAGTAATCCCTTTAAACGACAACTGTACTTCATTCTGCCCAATTTAAAAAAACTATATTTGGCTAATAAATTAAGACAAAAAAAATTAACTCTTGCCTATGCAAAATTGAAAATATAAAATTGCTCATATTTCATCAGATATTTACTAATTATTAATTATGCATTCTGATTATAGTATGTTTTGTAACAGAAAATGTCAAGCTTAATAAAAAAGACACTGAAATTCTCACGTTAGAAAAAGAAACATTTTTTATGCAGGGGGGGGTCTTTTTTTTTTTTTTTAATCCTTTCATTCCCAAAATTTTCTCTCCATAAAACAATAAATCTTATATTTAGTCATAAATGTATTTCAAAAGTAAAAGAATACAAATAATTTTGAAAATAGGAGTGATAAAAGAGTACGGATAAGTACAGTTAACAAAAAAAAATGTTTATTTGTATTTGTTAATATAACTACGGATGTCATTTAAAATCCATAACTTTTCAATAAACAAAAATATCAAAATTTTGAAAGAACATGTTACAATTAATTAAAATATAAATTATAAACATTTAAAAAACATCTGAAATAGTTAATTTGCTGAAAATGCTCGAAAAAGGAAACTGATTCTGATATGATTATGAGAATAGAATTAAAATATCTTTTCATTCATCAACAGGAAAAGTGAAAGCATCTAAAAAAAATATACTTTTTGGTAGGAAAATGTATATGGATTATAATATTGTTTATTTTGAATCAGTGACAGTTTTAGATGGCAAGAAAGAAAATCTTATATGTTATGATTCCAACTGGCTTCATAGGGAACGAAAGGGTTAAACAGAAAATTATTTTACATATATATTCACTGACATGCATTTTAAATTTTTCTGCAAATAACGCATGAAAACATAAAAAATATTACCTAAGTAGTCATCCATGAGTGTACCGATGGCAAACTGTTAATAAAAGAAAGAAAATGTTAATATAACTTTATGGAATCATAGATAAGTACAAATTGGAAATTAAAAAACAATTTTAATTATTAATTTATTATTTATCAATAAGATACATGTATTTCCTTAAGGGACATGGGTTTCAAAAGTTAAAAAAAAAATTGTTTCTATTTATATATACTAGCTGGAACCTTTCGAATTCGATGATCGTTTTATTGACCGTAATGTTTCAAAAAACGTCGCATCATTATTTAAATGTATTTCAAGTTAAAACATCTAATATAATTAACGACATTTCACTTTAAAAAAAGAAAGTTAGAAAAATGCTTATAAATAGAAATACTATATATGACATCACTTTCTACAAAGTACAGTCAAAGTGACGTCAAACTGACTCCAAATAAACAGTTCCTATCTTTCATTTTCTATTTCGTTTAATACTAAGATTACATGTTAGCTGACCCTTCCAGCATTTCCCGGGCCCATGGTAATAACCTTAAATTTGTATGGTTTTAAATCTTTAACTCGATTTTGATTGAATTTCTATTTTTAAATAAAAGCATCGTGAAAAAATAATTAGCTGTAACAAAAAAATTACCTCGAACCGAACGAAACTCTGCGTTGTGACCCCGGTGCCTGTGGCACGCATACGCGGGCCGCTAATAACATAAAAGTATTCCCAAAAATTAACCTGGAACCGAACGAACCCGCCCAGCAACGCCCGGACCCATGGTAATAACCTTAAATGAACCTTAAAGTTGTATGGTTTTATATCTTTAACTCGATTTTGTTTGAATTTCTATTTTTAAATGAAAGCATCATAAAAAAAAAAAAATATCATCTGTAACAAAAAAAAAAAAAAAAAAAACCTCAAACAGAACGGAACTCGGGCTCGTGACCCGGTGCCTGCGGCAGAGTATATACAGGCCGCTAATAACATGAAAAAATTCTCAGAAATGAATCTTGAACTGAGCAAACCTCTGACTCGTGTTACCTTTGCCTGTGGCTGTTGCACTGTATAGCAGGCATGCATGCTATGCACACGTTGCAAAATCCACTTTCCTCCACCAGGGGGTGCAGTATGTTGTATATGAACATCGCCAATCGCCTTGAATTTCCAAGACTTTTCAAATAAGGTGTCAACTGCAAAATCCTTTAGTTGCACTTTCCTCCACCAGGGGGCCCAGCATGTTCTATACGAACAATACCAACGGTAAGGAAATACCAAGACCTTTAAAATAAGGTGTAACATGATAGGGTCGACTGCAAAATCACCTAGTTCCATTTTTAACCACCAGGGGGTGCAGTATATTGTATACGAACATCCCCAATCAACATGAAATTTCAAGACCTCTATCACCAATTGCCTTGGATTTCCAAGACCTTTCAAATAAGGTGTCACATGGTGGTGTCAACTGCAAAATCCTTTAGCTGCACTTTCCACCGCCAGGGGGCGCAGTGTGTTCTGTACGAACATCACCAATGGTCAGAAAATACAAGACCTTTAAAATAAGATATAACATGATAGGGTCTACTACAAAATCACCTAGTTCCATTTTTCACCACCAGGGGGCGCACTATATTGTATACAAACATCCCCAATCAACATGAAATTTCAAGACCTCTATCACCAATTGCCTTGGATTTCCAAGACCTTTTAAATAAGGTGTCACATGGTGGTGTCAACTGCAAAATCCTTTAGTTGCACTTTCTACCGCCAGGGGGCACAGTGTGTTCTGTACAAACATCACCAACGGTCAGGAAATACCAAGACCTTTAAAATAAGATGTAACATGATAGGGTCTACAGCAAAATCACCTAGTTCCAGTTTTCACCACCAGAGGTCGCACTATATTGTATACAAACATCCCCAATCGACATGAAATTTCAAGACCTTTAAAATGAGGTGCTACATGTGTGGGTCTAGAACGGATTTCCCTCTTAAACTAATTTCCCCCTTTCCCTCCCTTTAAAATCGAAAATTCCAAATTTGCAGAATGTGATTTTGTAGTATTCGACTCCAGTCCCCATATGTACAATTTCTTCACGTGAAGTAATTAGGAGCTTAGTTAAGCTCGTAAACGTGTTTTTAACCTGGAGGGGGGGGGGGGGGGGAATCATTCGACTTTTTTTTTTTTTTTTTTTTTTTTCTCTTTTCATAGCACATCTACAGACCAAGGACTTTTTTTTAGACACCTGAACCAAATTTTTACACTAAGCAGTTCTCTCAATATAGTGGAGACAGACAAAAACATGTTCCAAATTAATATATAGATAGGGTAAGTGCACCAGTGATTGACACTTTTAGAGCAATCTCTGATGTTTTTAAAGTTCTAGTTATCAGAAAATATTTTTAGAAATCTTAAGTTAATACATATGGCACGAAAGACATTCAGAACCACATATATGCTAAAATATATACATTTGATAACAATTATTATTATTAAAACTAAATTCAAAACTGGTGTACAAACGATAAATAGATCATAAGACTTCTTCACACACCATAAGATTTAAGCCAGCACAACCGGTTTCGAAAGGACGTAGCCTTTCTTCATCAGGTGCAAAAAAACACATGCTACTGCCTTGGAGGCAAAAGCAAGACTGATGCATGTCTTGCAAGACAAACAACACCTGCGGATCATTTTGCCGAGTGTTTTCTGATGATGGCTCCGACTGGATGCCGAAATATATTAAAACTCGGAAATAGTAAGGATTTAAAATAAGGTATCAAATAATTTATATGATATAATCCTTCCTTCAACATTTTTTAAAATGTATTTATTTAACATATAAAAAGTGATATTTGGAGAGTTCTTAATACATTATAAGGCAAATTTAACATTCAAAATAAGAATTTCCTATAAAATCAAAATATTTAACATGAAATTCAGAGACAGCAAAATTTTCAAAAATCCTGAAATCAGGGGTAGCCTTTGAAAAATTTTACCCCTGAATATGTTTCTTCCTTAGCCTTTGAAATCCATGTAACTCCTTAAAGTAGGATAAACATGCAAATGAGAAAATAGATTACAAAATCTAGCAAACACTTGAAAAAAAAAAAAAAGAATTTTTCGTTTCTTTGTCACAAAACGAATTTTGCATTGTGATTCTATATTTCTGTATGTTCTCACATAAAAATTTTAAGTAATATTTTCAACAATGAGATCTATTTTTAGGAATGTTTCTGAAAAATTGAAATACACCTCAACTAAACATATTTTCTAGCATTTTCCTTTCTGGACCTTTATGATAAAAGAAAGAAATGAAATTTCATTGTGAACATAGACAAAGAAGAAAAAAAACCACTTTTCATGCTGGAGGAGCAGGGGGAGAGCGGGAAGGAGGGGGGGGGGGGGGGCAGAAAACAACAACTAATCAGGTTACTAGTTAGAAATAAACCAAGGCTTTGATTCACTATTTTTATCTATTTAAGAAATATATATTTGTTGTAAATGTAAAAGCTTGTTCATTTAAAATATCCACACCTTTTGGCAGATTTAAAAGGAAATTGGCACACATATTCCTTACCACCAGAACATAGTTGCTATACTACTAAAAAATAGCTCCCTCTCCTCCAAGGAGAAAAAGAGCGACCTGTCCTATTTCCAAACCGCCTGAGCTAGAAGCTTCATATTTGATATCAAAATTCTTTATTCAAATACATAATCACTGCACTACTAAAAAGTTGTCTCCTCTCCTCCAATATGGAGGAAGAAGGAAAAAGGATGGTGTAGGATGTCCTATTTGGAACTGCTTGAGATAAAAATTTGATACAAATAACTTTTTTTTAAATCAATTTCATATTCATTAGTTATTAAAAAAAAAAAAAAATTCAACCTCCATTAAAAGGAGAAACAGAGGTAAAAAAGAAAATATGCATTGCAATTTGGAAATTGCTGACGCTAGAAACTTGGTATTTGGTATGAAAATTCTTCATTCCAGTTCCTATTCACTATGTTATTAAAAAGTTACTCAACCCCTCCTCAAAGCAGGCATGAGAGTGCAGAAAATTAAAAAAGAGGAAACAGGCATGTTCATAAAATTAATTTTAAAAGAAAAGTAATGTGTGCGGGGGAAACTATACAAATGTACATTCATAAAATTTATTTCAAATGAAAAACAATGCTCACAGGAAAAACTATACAAAATATTTTAAAAGTGACAAGTTAAACTAAAAGAATAACGCACATCAACACAATAAAACATGTGTTTAAAAAAAAAAAAAAAAAACGCAAGCTAGCAATCAACATTTAATTATTGGCTGGTGGTGGAAAATGGGAAAAAGGAGGGGGGTGGGGTGTAAAAAGTAGTTCATGGGAGAAATATTAAACACAATTCTACTTCTTTATGGGTTCTAGAATATCATAAAGTAAGTTTAAAATTAATATTGTGGATGTGTAAATATTCAAAAATAAAAGGCTTCCAGCAGAACGTTTGATCGGCAATGGTTAGAGATGAAAAAGAGGGGGGGAGAGGACAAAAAAAATTACGAGTGAGAAATATTGAATAATTCTGTTCTTTTATATGTTATAGAATCTGATAAAGCATGTTTAAAATTAATATTGACATTTATATTTTGGATGGAGAAAGATTGAGAATCTAAAGTTTTTCGTGGACTATTTGAACACTGATATTGTTATCGGAGTTTAATTTTAACAAAATAAAAAAACGTGGAATTAACGAAAATCACAAAAAAGCAGAAAATCGCGGATCCGCGGAAAATTCTCATGCCTGTCAAAGGTATGTGAAATAGGGGTAGAAAAGAGGATTAACGGGTGTGGAAATGCTCAATTTACTCACCACCGGTGAGTAGTTTTTTGGGCATAGCGATTGGATTTTCAAGTAAGTCAGTTTTGTTAGTTGTCAACATTCAACATAATAATAAATCAGTTGAAAAACTCCACCCAACAGCATGAACAGTATTTGAATAGGCAACTACTTTTGATTTAATGGGCTCTTCCCACCTGACGTCAGGTCACATGATAGATGAAAAACAAATAGCAGACAAAGCTTTGTATATCTATAGCAATTGCTGAAATATCATATTTTCTATTCTTATTTTTGATCAATCCTATTTAATCTGTGTTATTTTTTATACATCATTTTTAATCCATTTTATATCATTATTCCTCATCTTTTGTTTGCAGTATACATTTACAATCATCATTTAGTTTATACTTGTCATTGATGTTCATGAAGAACATGTTAAATACTCTGATTTTTGGTACTTAAATCATTGGCAGTGCAACATCATATGGCGTAAATCCATTTAGATCAGTAACCCCAGTGGCAGAAACACCGCGACATAGTCGCGGACACAGAAAAACAGCTTGCGGACAGTTTTTGTCTGCACTGATAAAAAAAAAAAAAAAATTGTCTGCGACTTTCGAATAACAATTCACTTAAAAAAAATTTTCTATATCAAAACTAAAACTAATACTTTTATTATTTATACAGGGTGTCTACTGACTTGACAGAAAAAAATTCATGACCTCAAAAATTTTTCATGACCTTTTTTATCGACATATCCAACCTTTCTTTTTAAATTAACATATTCATATATATATATCTATTGTAACTCATTGGTTCTTAATCTATACCGTAATTTTTGTGTCAGTCTTTCCTCTATGTTAAATTCAGTTCTATATTTTTGTGTGCTGTTATTGTTTTAGTTCTATTAATTGCTAAATTTTAAGATTAAATTTTATTACGTTATCTATTATTTATATATATATATATATATATATATATATATTTACCGACATATCACCTTGCTTTATTTTTAAAATTATTGTTTAACAACAATAGTAACTGTTTAAAAAAAAAAAAAAAATTAAATTTTTTTTTAAATTAGCAATCTAAGTAAACAGTAATGGAAATCAATCTAAAACAGACATATATAACTACATACATATGTACACTATTTGTACAATGTTATAATATTGTAACTATTAGTGTTTTGGGGAATTTGAAAATTGTTATTTATTTTCCTTGCATTAAGGAGAGGAATATATGTATTAAAAATTTTTTCAAATCAACAAACATTTTTTTTTTTTTTCCACCGAAAAGACTGAGAATAAAATAGAATTATTAAACTAAAAAAAGTATATAACTATACATCTGAAACTTTGCATTTCGATGTCTTTCCTATACTAAACAGAATACATTCTGAATTAGAAAAAATTAGTTCATTCAGTTATACATTAATACGCCTTTGATTAACAAAATATTTTGAGCATACATATATTTTAGAAAATTTAAATGTTAAGGGGGGGGGGGGCAACAAAAGTTAGAATGCCTGTAGATTTTCATAGAAGATAATTTTGTTTTTTAAAGATACAAATGACTATATTAGGTTTATAATCATGTTTATATATTTACGCTACTAAATACAGTGAAACTTGAATAATTCGAACTTGTTTAATTCGAAATTCTGGATAATTCGAACATTTTACTCGGTCCCTTGAATTTTGTATTAAAATAATGTTAAAAAATCGTGGATAATTCAAATTCTATTTTGGATAATTCGAATTTTTCATACGATTACCTTTAAAATATTACTATAAAATTTGTTCCCGAGATTTTTCTCAGCTAATATATTTTAAGTCTTTCAAAAGAAGGGATAAGGAAATACAAGAGAAGCCCCTAACTAGTGCATCAGAAGATATGGTGCATATACATGAACTTCAAGGGTTTTTTTTAATTGAAAGTCATGTCTAATGAAGAAGATTCTATTTTTGTATCAAGTCATATGCTATGACACAAAGATTGTACTTAAAGAAGAAATAAAAAAATCGGACTATTTTTTTTAAAAATGTTGAATAATTAAGCTCGTAAAAAATATTGATTTTATGGGAGTGGGGGGGGGATGTAGCAGTATTCTTAGATATAAATTTTGTGTTAAATATTTGATCGTAGAGTTTTAATTTTTTAATTTATCTTTTTTTTTGTGTGTGTGACAAAATAGTATATGTAATTCGAATTTTTGAATATTTCGAATTTTTTCCTGGTCCCTTCAACTTCGAATTATCCAAGTTCTACTGTAATAGTAACCTGAAAATCGACATGAACCCATAACAGAGAATTTTAATGACCCACATCAGATTCAAAACTTAAAATGAAAGTTAATAATTCATCTAAAAATCTTACAATTTAACTTATAAAGTAAATTTTTATTGCTATACAACTGGTAAATAATTTAAAACGTAATTACTAATGCACCAAGTTAAAAGTTTAAAAATCTGAAAAATGGATAAACAATATTTATTTAAAATAATAATGGATAAACAATAATTTTTAAACATTTAGGTGTGTTATGTACTTCAAGTGTACAAAATGTTCTTCAAGTTTAGTAATATGTACAAAACTTTGAATAAACACCATAAAATGCAATAAACTCACAACAATTGTTTCAGGTTGGAAAAAAACACGACCATTCATCAGACGAACAAAGTGGGCACAAGTGCTACAAGCAAAGCAACAATGCACCAAAGGATGCATTACCGAATTATGTTTTTGCCCATTAAAGAAATTATTTTGAAAGATATTCTCAAGTCGACCCGATTTGTAGGGGAAAAAATTCAATCAACTCAACCCGAACTGCAAGAGAAAAAAATTGTTTGACCCAACCACTGAAATTGGGTTACCTGAACCAATATGTGACTCTAGCCGACAGTCAAATTTCATGACCTGTTCTTAACTTTCATGACCTATTGCTGAATTTCATGAATTTTCATGACTTTCATGACCCATTGTTGATTTTCATGACCTTTTCATGACTTTCATGACCTAGTAGACACCCTGTATATATTGTGTTGTGTCAAACATTGCTATAAAATATTTAATTGAATGAATACACACAATTGTTTATACTATATTGTTCTGCAGTAAAATTGTATTTGTGTATTGTTGCATGAGATCACCATTGATGTTAAGCCCCCCCCCCCCCAATCAGCTTTCAGGCTTTTTGAGTGTAAGCCCTTTTCACCCCTGATTACATGCAAATTTTGCATACAGATTATGAAATTTTAAAAGCCTGTCGCAGACGGCTGCAAAACTTTCTGCCACTGGGCCAGTAACTAAGTTAATTAACTTGTTGTAACACCTTTATGCAATTAAATTAAATGAAAACATTTTGAAATTTCAAATTATAATCCATAAACATTCCACACGAACAAGCTATTATTTACTGCTAGATCAGTTAATGTAACAATTACACTAGAACATACAAAAATCGATTCTTACAGTTGAAAATAAATAAACACAAAGTTTTTTTTAACAATTATTAAATTTACAAATACAACTATTCTACTGTTTACAAATACACAATATTACTTTTATTTTATTTTATATTAAGTATTAAAACTTTTTTTAAGAAAAATATTTAATTGAATTCAATTCTTCGTTTCCCTCTATCACATGATTGAGCAGACAACGCTGGGAAGAGTCCATTACCTTTTAAGCTGTTATTTTCTATAGATACTGAACACTGTATTTCACGAAATGATGCTTTAAGGACTTGAAAAATTCTATTAGCAAATGGATCCAATTTACTTTACAATTGCATAAATTTTGTTGTAAAAATTATCAATTATATTGATAGTTGAAAAATAAATATTCTTGGTTGATATAAATTTCTAAAAATTCCCCACCTTTAGTGTTTGTTGTACAGTTTGAAAGCCATTTAAACCTTTCTAATTATTAAATTCAGTTATTCTATTCTTATATTATAATTTTTTTTTCTTTCTTGAGATGAGCCTGCAAATTACAGGGTGTTTCAGCAACTATTTTTTATAAATGAACACTATCCAAACATGATAGATCTAATGAACTAAAACAAAGCAGCACAAATAAAAAAAAAAATAGAACTTTACTATATCTGTTGCATCCACTCTTGTTCCAACAATTTTCAATCGAATCTCATCATCTTGCTGGATGACAACTTCCTATTAACAGAATGCAATAGTCAATTATTAACAATAATCAGATGCAGTCATATTAAGATTTAACAAATACTTTTAACATCACATTTTAACTATCATCGACCACTTCTCAAGACATTTAGCAATGTACCCCTTAAAAATTATATCTGCAGAAAATGTTGTTCAGGCTTTATTTAAGTACATTACTGTACATGGAAGACCGTCACTAATTATGACAGATCTCGGTCGTCAATTTACTTCACACATTTTCCAGATGTTTACTGAAAAGTTTGGTATTCGTCTTACTCATTCTAGCATTGCTCATCCACAGAGCAACTCTTTGAGTGAAAGGATCAACACAGCTATTAAATCGACCATCACTGCCCTTATTGCTGAAGGATATAATTTTCATAATAGTATTTTCATCCATCAAATGCTTTACAATTCGTCAACTCATTCTACTACCAAGTATTCACCCAACTTTATAATTTTGGGCGTCATCTATCTAATCTATATGATACATATATCATTACTCATGAAGACCTAATCCTTAATGCTAATCGCACATATTTACAGTTGTCACAAGATTTGAATGAAATATATAAAAAAGTTCATCAAAACTTATTGAATGCACAACTTCTACAAAATCAACATCAACAAAAACAAAAGTTACGTAGAATTCAATTGAATGACATCGTATACTTAAAGAGTCATAATACCATAAAAAAATCCTACACTGGTCCATTCAAGATTGTAAAAATAATATCGCCTGTAGTAGTTAAAATTCAAAGAGAAGATGAAATAAATGCACCACAACTTACCGTTCATATAGACAGATTATGGATTTCACCACCTCGTCGAACTTACCTTAGATCAGAAACTGCACAAGCTGATACCAATCAACAGCAAAAGAATTCAAACAATTCATCATCTTGCACTTATCCAAATGAATGTGTACCTCAAAGTGTTCACACGAACAGTGGTAATGCAAAATTCTCCATCTCTGACTCATGCAATATGGAGAATAATCAAGAACTTTTTAAGTACTCTTCAAATTCTCAAATTCCAGTTCAAAACAATAACTCAACTATTGACATTTCTTCATCAGATAATAGTTCTGATACTGAACTGGACATTCCTCAACTGTCTCAACATAATCCTCTTGATAGCAGGCAAATAGACAATTCTAGGAATAATTCCTCGAAACACTATAAACAAACTATTCCTACATTATCTGGCCCATTTGTAAATTGATTTTTTTTCCCAAAGAAAAGCACGTAAAATTATTATTTATGTTTTAGAACTTACTAATTATAAATTGTATACTATAAATAATCGTTTTTTTTATTAGTATTCTTTTGCAGATGCTGCTGATACCTGATGCAATGCATAATGACAGTTCCATAAAATTTAAAGTAGTCATATTGTTTTTTTTTCTTTCCCTTATTTTTCTGTGTTTTGGTATAACTTTTGTTAATAAATGTAGTAGGTTCTAATAAAATCTTAATTATTTAACTTTTAAGCATTTGGATTTGTGAGACTTGATCACCCTCACATCGTCCAAGTGCATATTTACTGCTATTACTATTTCTTAACGTTATGCTTAAAAAAAAAAAAAAAAAAAAAAGATATGCAATAAAACTTTTAACTATTTGTAACTACATAATAATTCTTACTTTAGTATAAGATAAATATTTAAATATGTATCTGTGCATTTGTTCAGTATTGTTTTAAGCAGCATTTAAGTTAATACAGGTGGCCACTTGAAAATAACATTATTATAAAATAAAATTCAGCTGTATATGTAATTATACATAAGTGACATAATTTTGCCAGCGCTGGTCAATTAAAAAAAAAAAAAAAAAAAAAAAAAAAAGGAAAAATAAATAAAATAAAATTATGTGTATACTATGATGTAATAAATGAGGTATTATAAAATACTATATATATAAAACTTATTATTCAATATATTGTATTCAAGAGTGTGTTGATATACATGGTTATATATATGTACCTCAGTATTATATTAGGTAATTAAGTGTCTGGTTACATGTATAACAGTATTTATGTATATATATCTATATATATTTTTTCTCTCAAGGATCCTTGAACTATATTTTACTTATTTAGTAGTTATATTTGGGTAGATTGCATTCTTATGTTAAGTATTTGTTTATATATTTCCACATATCATATGTATTAATTAGTATTACTATACGTCTTATGTAACCAACTATGCCAACTATTTTATAGAATATTGTACTACAGTATTACGGTATATGGTACAATAGGTGATTATCTATATATTTCTGATTTATGTACTCTTATATTGTATTATTTCTCATATATTCTTCATATGTAACTGTGCTACTTCAAATATTTTCTTTTATGTTATTAAATAGTGTTGATGCATATTACAAATCATTGGGTGCATCCAACGTCTGCGTCTTCCCATTATCTTCCTCCAGACAAATTTATTGATTATAAAAAAAAAAAAAAGGGGGGGGGGGAAACCAGGCAAAAAATTATTATTGTTATTATTATTATTTTTTTTTTTGCACATTTTGCGGGTGTATGTCAT
Source organism: Salticus scenicus (assembly GCA_963930645.1). Lineage (NCBI taxonomy): Eukaryota > Metazoa > Arthropoda > Arachnida > Araneae > Salticidae > Salticus > Salticus scenicus. The sequence continues at coordinate 189,851,509 of OZ005661.1, forward strand.
GCGAAATCAATATTTCGTCTGACATCTTTCTCTAATAAATAGTTTTATCTAATAAAAAATCCAAATTTTCTATTTAAAAAATAAATAAATAAAATAATAGTGATAATAAATATGAAAGGGGGTGAGGAGAAATTGAAATAAATAAGAAGAAAAACATTTAATTTTTTCTTTCTGCATATTACATAGTTTTTATGAAATAATTATAGTATAAAAACATAATTTAATTAATAGCCATTTTGTTCTCATTTTAAAACATTATTCCATTTTCAGAAAATAAATAAGTATTTTATTATACACTATTTGTATGTGGTATGTTCTAGAACTTTAGTTTTTTTTCAAAATCCGGTGAGCACCTTGTCAATCAATCTTATTCAACGCCTTCCCGAATTTATTTCTAATTTTTCCATTCGCCAGTTTGAGTTTTGAGTTCGCCTATGAAAAACGTAAATAATTATTTAAATTTGATTAGTAGAACTCTATATACGTCATTTGGCTTGTTTTCCTAATTGGCATTAGTCAGGGTAACAATATATTTCTAAATTTCTCAATTTTGGCGATTATATAATCATTCTTTTCTTTTGTTTATAACATATCCGTTAGCCTGTCAACTAGCTTTTTCGATCGTCTGCGTTTATCTCGCACCTGGCGATGGTCGGTGATTAAGATAACCTTTTCACCCACATAAATAGCGGACACGCGCCGCGATCGGGAGTTCGCTCTCTCTTCGTCTCCTCTCCAGCCCTCGCTCTTTTTTTCTCCCTGCGGAAGTTAACGAAGAATGCCGGGCGGTAAGTTCAACGATATCTAATAAGCAGGAGGGAAGATTTTGGGTCTCGGATTTATATAGTGGACGTCTGATGCCCCGAAGATAAATTGATATAAATTTATTTATAAAGAAGAAATATAAATAAAGGAAATGTAGATGTTCAGTGGAGTCTTCTTGCTTACTATTAGTTTCAATTCCTTTTTATATAGCAAAGAACACATGTGGTAAGTCTCAACAATATATTATTTTGATGATTAAAAAAATATAGATTTCCAACAGAATGTGCTATTCAACCCCTGGGTTGATTTATTTCTTGGTTGATCACGGCGATTTATTTCTTTTAGTTTATTGCCAAGATTTGGCACGACATACTCAAATCGCATTCAGGACACCTTTAAGTATGTACATCAGGGGTGAAACTACCTAATATGCAAAAACCCTGAAAACTGTTATTTGCATGCAAACAGGGAAGACTTATCAGTGATATATCATATGGCTACCTATAATAAGTGATATTTGCAGAGTTTTTAATGCATTACAAAGCAAATTAAACGTTCAAAATTAGAAATTTCTATAAAAATAATAATTATCATGAAATTCAGAGACAGCAAAATTTTCAAAAACCCTGAATTCTGGGGTAGCCCCTGAAAGTTTCACCTCTGGTACATCCATCAAACATCAGAGGTCGAAAATTTTCACTAATCCAGTACTTTCTTCTTATATATATATATTTATATATATAAGAATATACTCTACTTCCTAGTTACTAACGTCCATTCCATTAAAAAATTTTGAAAAATACTTAAATACTGACAAAAAAATTTCAAACGAGATAGCTTATTAAGAAAATTAGATTGAGGATTAAAATCAGAGGAAATTTAGGTTTTCTTTTTTTTCCAGATAAAATTTTTATTTTTCCAAATTAATCCTTATTTCTCAAATTGATATTCACCAATTTGAATAGTCATCTTTAAGTTTCAATTATATACAGCATACAACGACAATCAGTATTACTGAGAATGGCATTTTACACAATTCATTTTAATCAATCCGTGGTATTTACTTTTTTCACTCCTCAAGCACAACCATGATACGAGTTTAATATTTTCTCTATTCTATTTATAGCATTCTGATAACCCTCTAATATTAAGTAAGGTTACTTTTTATTTTATTTATTTTTTTAACAGTATATTTCATACTATATACATAGATTACAAAATACAATATACATATATTATAAAGTAAAAAGTAAATTATAGATATAATATAAAGATATTCAGTATGCATGAGATAAAAAAAATAATGCACCAACACCAAAAGTTCTCTTCTCAGAACTAAATCTCACACCATAGGTGTAGTAAGATCCAGGGGTGGGGAAATGCTTGATTTACTTGTTATTGGTGAGTAACTTGTGGATGTGGTGAGTGAATTTTAAATCATTCAGTTTTGTTGCCCATATATGACATTTATCAGTATTCTGTAATGTAGTAAAATAGCCAAAAAACAGCAGTGTGGCAGTGTAAAACAGCCAAAAAACTCCTCCTAAGAACATAAACAGTGTTTGAATCATAAATATAGTAATAAGACATAGATTGATCATTGAGGGAGAAAAAGTGATTCCTTTTTACTCCGAGAAAGACGGCCATTTTTACCGGTTAATGGTAGTCTTTCTATGAGTGAATACACATAGATAATCTAGCAAATGTTGTTGTTGTTGTGTATGACAAAATGCAGAAGTGATAAAAATAGAAATAAAATGTAACAAAAAAGGGAAATAAAATCTATGAATAATTTATGAACTAAAGATGAATGAAAAACTCCAGATAGTTTCAAACTCATTTTTCGTTCTTTCTTTCTTTTTTTACTATAGCTATTAATTTAGTTAATATTTAAACTCTTTTTATATACTAAAAATAACGTTATTTACCTGTGCCTCTGCTAACTATATTTACAAGAATTTTGAAAATTCTATATTACTTACTAATATAAAATCTTAAAAAATATCAAACTTTAAAACAGTATTCCATTAAATATCTAAACGGTATTTACACAATAATAACAAAGCAACTGATTATGAAAATTATATTTTTCATAAATTAGTCAAATATAATTTACTTATGAAAACCTATTGCCTTTCCCTTCATTCATTTATTAGTACAGTTGAAAGCCGCACAATATATCGGCATTTTAAAAATTCTTTAACATTCTATTCTATTACAACTGCTGAGTTTCAATACCAGTTAATGGCTGATGCCAACAAACTTTTTCGGCATCAAAAATCTTTGCATGATAACAGGGGGATGATAGATCTATATAAATTACTATATCTATGGTTTGAATAGCCAACTACTTTAGATTTTTATTACTTTTTAAGTTGTTGTTATTATTATTATACTGAATACTATATTTTAAAAAAGGGAACTTGAAAAAAATCTACTGCCTTATTATTGCATATATTTTGCAGGAGTGATTGTGGCTTATAGTTAGAAACCCTAAAAATTAGAATTTAAAGTAAAATTAAAAATGAAAGAAAGAAAAATAAAAAACAGAATGTCAAATGACATTCAAATTATTTAGGCCAGAAACTTTCAATTTTTTGTATCTTGTATCAGTCAATCAATATAGAAACATACAATCTCTTTATATATCACTTGAATGACAAATGAACACAAAAAATAACTTTGTACAAAATATGAAAATACAGGTGAATTAGATTAAAACCCCTGAAATAAGGGGTAGCCCTTGAACACAAACTACAGAGATGCCAACCTTGTAGGACAATTTTCAGTAGTAGACAAGTAAATTTTCAGTAGTTTTGGGTACTTGTCAGTAGTCTGGTAAGTCGGTCTGATGTAAATTTAAGTTCAAATTTGAAAAAAAAAAAAAAAATGTTATACACTCAAAAATGATTTATTTTTATACATTAAACTAATAAGTTCTTTTTGTCATTTACTTTTTAAAATTATAAATAAAATTTGGCCTTAAAAAAAGTAAATAAATAAATGAAGAAAATATAAACATAAACTCAAAATAATTTATTGATATACTCTAAACAAATTTGGTTATCTCATGCATGCAATATTTGTTTACTGTAAATAGACATTTCTTGATCACTAGCTGCAGATGGGAAGGAGGGGGGGGGGAGTGAAAAAATAAATAGATATTTGAGAAATGAAACCATTCTACTCCTTTATAGGTTCTAGAACCTAATAGAAGAATTTTAAAATGAATATTGACATTCATATTGCTGATGGAGAAAGACTGGGAAACAAAAGGCTTCTGTAGAGCTTTTAATCGACTATCGCTAGTAGTTGGATATAAGAAAAGGGGAGGGGGGGAGGTGAAAAAAATTACTTGAGCAAGAAATATCAAACAATTCTATTTCTTCATAGTTCCTAGAATCTTATAAAGCAAATTTAAAGTGAATATTGATATTTATCTTGTGGATGCAGAAAGATTGGGAATCAGAAGGCTTCTGTTGTAGGTTTGATCTTCGATCGTAAATACGGTTTCATTTTTTTTTTTTTTTTAACTAACGATATCCGCGATTTTTTTTAAATGTATAATCCATAATTTTTATATGTTGTCCGTAAGGCAGTAATTACTGCCGTATTTCCGTAAAAACTACGGACAAACCGTAGTTGTTGGCATCTCTGCAAACATCCCTGATTTTGTTGTAAAGATTGATTACCAACTATGTATTGTATATTGCTGGCTAGTAAGAATTCTTAAAAAATCCCCATAACTAGTAAGATCTATTTTTACTATTGCATTCTTTGACAAGGGAGTCTAATTATAACAGATGTTAATCCTCTCTCTAAAAGAGCGAAGATAAGCTGTGTACTGAAATCCTGTGGTACAAAACTACCACAAGTAGATCTCCAATCTAACTAGTAAAATCAAATGATGAAAATGTTTACTTAAAATAAATAGCTTTGTGGATTTTATACTTTTTAATCCTGTTTCCTTTCTACTTTCTAATGATTTTTTTTATTGCAAATTCTAAATGTTTTCTTATTATTGCATTCTAATCACATGAATATATATTTTTTAAACTTCATGTATAAGCAGATTTCAAAGCCAGAAAATATGTTAATCAGTTATTAGTTTAATTAGGATTTATAATCTCAAAAGTGGTAATGAAAAATGAATGATTAAGTTTAAAATTTTAACTAATAAAGAAAATAAAAAGGGGGTTTCCCTTGGATTTTTCTAGATTTAGGTTTTGTCATTTTTTTGCATATTAACCTGCAAGAACACACACTCATTTTCGAACACGATGACTTGTGCCAAGTATCTCATACCCTAGTTCATTTCTGGTATTTAAATATCAATTAATACTGTTTATAAGCAAACATTATGTAATTAAATATTACAAAATAATACATTAAAGAATTTTAGTGAACTTAATAATACATAGTTACATGTTTAAAGACAATTTTCACAAAATACATACGGCTGTGAAGTAACAAAAATGTTGAATGAAAATGGATCGGGCATGTCATATGAGGTGCAAGTTCTCGCGGGTTAAGGCTCATTAGGCAGGAAGCTGCAGATTAAAGCAGATTCCAAACATCCATGCCCAAAACCAGGATTTGTACCTAGCACTTGAAAACTAAAAGTTGCAGCGCTAAAAATTCTGCCACAGATGGGTTGGGCCCAGGAGCAGAATTATATCTGATGTTCTGCAACGATACATTAAAATTTGCAGATGTTCTGCAGGTATTTTGTCCAAATTTGTCAAAGCACAGTAAAATGCAAAATAAGCATAAAAATAATACTTATTAGTAAAATATTTATTACACATTTATAATAAAACATGGTTTAAAATTTTTATAATCTAAAACTGAGGAATACACCCAGAATTTGCAATTTTTTTCAATGGATTTCGGCATTAATATTGTCACATTAATGTGGATATACTACTTATAAAATGTTTATAAATTTTGTCTATACATTGAAACAATGACTGTTTCCAGCAATTTTCTAGTATGCTAACAGATTTACAGGTCAGTTGAACATATCTAGGTTTTATTAATTTTAGAATGTTAGCTGTATCATCATCATCCAGTTAGGGGATAGATGAAATGTTCTGCAAAAGCCTCAATTGTTCTGCGACGTGCGTCATAGTTTTAAGCACTTTCTGCTCCTGGGGGGGGGTTGGGTTTCCTGAAATAACATTAATAAACTGAATAATTTTAGAAAAAGTAAACTTACCTCATCTTCAGTTCGATAACAAGGTGGGTTAGAATTTGGATCAAACTGCATATCAGATGGAATGGACTGGAAGATAAAAGGGTTATGTAATTAAAATTAAGTAAATTAAATATAAAGTAATTATATATATGACAATGGATGTAGCAGAAAAACAAAAATTATAGCAAAATTAGAGTTGGGTATGTTTAAAAAACAAGAATGATTGCCAGTTATGTAAAAGTACCATATTTTCCTGTGAATAATCCGTGGATTATCTGTTGAAAAAATTTTAAATGCGGATTATCTCCCAAATTTTTTTTAAAGCTACTGTCTGATGGCAGATATCGATATTAACAAGATATAAACAAATAACTCTATATTGTGCATCTATTTGGCTGATTGCGGAGCCGATAGTGACTGGTCCATGTATGGCGTTTTTTGTGATAGTAGGAGTGGCTTCTGTTTTCAAGATATACTTTACTTTTCTAACCTAATGGTAATATGCTTCTATTTATATTTATTTGTTATTAAAACGACATTGTTTTTGCCTGGAGTTTTTTTTAAACTGAAGAATGACAAATTACCTTTTTTTTATTATAAGATATAATCTATTATATTTTCAGTATAATTATCTTTTAAAGAAGCAGCTATGAATAATAAAGAGCATAGCAGTTTATCAATAATTTGCATGTTGATTACGATTTGTATCCGTAGATTATATGGTGGTGCAGATTATTCAATGAAAAAAATTTCACCAGGGCTAAAATTAGCACCCTGCAGATTACAAGCTGCCACAGATTACACACAGGAAAATACGGTACGTAAAATGCTTAATAGTAAAGTGAAATTTTGTTGCCCTAAAAAAAAAAGTAATTTAAATCTATGACTCGCACTGAATCATTATCATTAAAACAGCCATATCTAATTTTTAAACCTACAAATTATGCATTAAAAAGTGAAAGTCAAAAGTTAAAAGATAAGAAAAATTTTTTAAAGTTATAAATAAATGAAGTGTTTTACAGTCAGGGTGGTGCAATGGTAGAGCATCTGCACATTAAGCAGAAGGCCCGGGTTTGATACCTGGCTCTGGCATTTTCACATAGTTAGTATAAAAATCAACCTTACACTCCAATCTATCTTAAATGAAATGTTTTCAGTGTTGCCACTCAAACAGAAAAATTAAATTCCCTGACTTTTCCAGGTGTGTTCTAAGAAAATTTCAGTCTAACCATATATTGAGCATTGGTTGTGTTGAAGGCAAAATAATTATTGTACTACTTGAAAACACAAAAAATGTATATGATGAAAGTTACATACAGTGATAGCATCTGTCACTTAATAAGCGAGATAAGAAATTTCTTTCATGAGCGGAAAGGAAGGCTGTGGATGTTTAAAAAAATGGCAGAAGCTAAGAAAAAAAATAACGGAAAATGACTTTACGTTTAAAAATTACTCTACGTGGAAAAACAGTCATCGTGTGAAATTACTTGACTTTTCCAGATTCTGGCTAAAATATTCAACTTCTCTGGCTTTTATGGTCAGTTTTCGAATTCCCTGACTACTCCAGGTTCTCCAGGTAGCGTGGCAACCCTGTGTTTTACTTCGTTATATTGACATGTAAATTCTTTGTGCTAATTTAAAACAATTTCATTTCGCTCAAGTGAAACAGTATAAATGTGATAGTTTATCATAGAAAAAACAAAAACAAATTAAAACAGATTTATGCAGAAATTACACAATATGAAACTTTTAAATTAAATAAAATTGATGATCAATTACTGTTTGGTTTAACTTTAAAAATATAAGGCAATTATTTTCAATAAAAATCACATTAAAACTAGTATGTTGTGGCCACCACGTGACTGCCTTCTATATATTCCTATGCAAATTCACTCAATAAAAATAATTTATTAAAATTACCTTCCATGACAAATGCAGATAATTTTCATTCTACAGAAGTATAACACTAAATATCCAAAGAAAGTCAATTTCATGCTGTACAGTTTTTTCTTTATGCACATTATTTATATGAAATTTTGTTCTATACTGCCAAGTTAAAAATTTAGAAAAAGTGGACTGGCAATGGCACCTGTCGGACAATTTTCACAAAATGTTGACACGTTGACAGACATTAATTTATGTCAAGGCGCAAGCAACTACATACCAATTTGTATGAAATTCTGAGCTGTAGTTCTTGAGATACAGTTGCCACAAAATTTCATCATACAAGTACAGACAGATCAATAGATAGAAAGGCATTTCTAAAAATGGTCTTATGTTCTAGACCAATTCCTTGGTATCCCGAAATCTACTGAATACAGAAGAAAGTTTTAAAAAAAAAAAAAAAAAGAAAAAAAAGGTGGGGGATTTTTTTTTATATGTTGAATATACATAATGATAATAATAATAACAAAAAACATGATTCAAATGTGGACTTATTCATAAGCTAATTTTAAAATTCCCGTAGCAATGTAAATCAGATGAAAAACTTTGTTGTTGAAGAGGACTTTCTAAATTTTAAATGATGTTTTAAGAACTTCGAATAGTAATCATTAAATGCTCATTACAATAACCTTTTTATTTTACAATTTATATCTGTATAAACTCCAATATATTCAGTCTCTTCACAACTAATAAAATAAAGAGAAAAAAAAATTAACTTTATCCTTGGAGACAACCTTTTATAATTTTTCACTGACCTTATATTGTAAAAAAGTCAGAAAAAAGTCCCAAGTCAGAGGAAAAGGAATGTTACATAGAGTAAAATAAATTATTTTTAATATTTTTGCTAATTCAATAACATATGAAAATTGCAGATGATTTGTTGTTGTTGTTGTTAATGTTTTACTAATGTTTATAAACAAACCCGTAAATAACCTTATAATGTGCTATTATAATAAATAAATAAATAAAAGCATAATTTAAACAATTTTCAGTGAGGCCACTAGTCTTTCAAAATCCTTGTTCCCTGGGACCCATAAGTTACAAAAATCTGGGTCCCACAGGGTTCCCACTCAATTTGAAAAATAAAATTCCCTGACTTTTCCAGGTCTATTTTTAGAAAATTCCAGTCACAAAATTTGGTTTGCAACGTAAAAAATAGCTCACGGTATAAAACAGCACATAGCTCGCAACATAAAAGACAACATAGAAACCTAACTTGCGATATAAATTGAATGCTCAAAAAGCATTTTTCAGGTTTATATCAGCATTTTCCAGGTTTTTTAACAATATCTACAATTTTCCCTGATATTTCCCTGACTTTTTTCAGTAATTTCAAATTCCCTGACTTTTCCAGGTTTTCCCTGTTCTCCCTAGCCCGTGGGAACCCTGGTCCCAATATATACGAATTCAAATTTACATATTAAATATATAAATTAAAACTTTATCTTATAGTAATTGAAAAGCAGTTTTTTCTTCATTTTTAACCAGCCGTTTTTGAGACGGTCTTAAAGCTAATATTACGTAGGAGGTAGTTGCTGTTAAGAAAAAAAAAAAAAAAAAAAATTAGCTCAATGTGCTCTGAAACCAGAAAGGAAAAATGAATACGAGAAAATATAGCATTATATTCGTTTGTTTATTTAACATAGAAACATTCTAAAAATGTCTTTGAAATTATCAGCATTAGAAGAACAAATAAGAAAAAGTTTTTTTTTCTTTTCTTTTCCTTTTCTAGGGAGGAGAAATTTTGATTGATATAAGCAGATTGATTACAAAATTCAGTTATATGTTTTAATTCAAATCCAGTACAGGATCCATTATCCAGCAATCATGGAACCAATTCGATTTCGGCTATCGGAGTTTTTCCGGATTTCGATCCCTTCCAAAAAAGGAAATATCACATCTGCAAAAGCAACTCCTTCCTTTAACCACAAAATAACTTATCAATATACTGTACTGATAACTTAAATAATTCATTAGAGGAAAAAGTAAAAGCAGTGTACTTATCTTTAAAAGAAATTACTATAATAATAACATTCTGACATTAGCAGTAATAGTAATGTTTTGTTTTTTGTTGCAACATATCACCTTTTTTTTTTTTAAATAGGGCTCCTCAATAAAAGTCTTATAAATCTTAATACAGGCATAATGTTACGTTCCTGTAATCACTATAATTTATATGTTTCATTTGTTTTTGTTTTGTTTCAATGAGCATGGTGATATGATTCAATGCATCAACACTTTTTACTGGTAACCTATTCGTATCGGAACTTCATGTTCGCGTCTCAGAACTTTGTTTTTGTTTTTGCGCCAGTCACTCGTGTGTGTTTATCATATTGGATTGGTATATCATATTGGAAATGGACAGAAATGTTTTTGGTTTTTTGAAAGAATGTGGTTTTGCAGCCATTTTCCGAATTTCATATTTGACTGGCTAAGCATTGGCGATTCGTTATGCAGTGATGCGATTTGGTGTATTGGACACTTTTTACTGATTATCTTTTCGCCTCGAAATTTTGTTTTTGATTTTGTGTGCATTGGCTGCTCGTTTGTTGTGTTTATCGTATAGGATTGGGTTATTTTTTCTTTATGTAAAATGGGGTTTTTAAAGACATTTTTTCTTCTTCTTCAGAACAGGATGCTTTTTAAATTATAAAAGAAAAAATACATATATATCAATTTTAAACAAAAAATGTATTTTATAATTTACCTTTTTTTTTTCTCTCTTCTTCCAGTTTGAATTTTTTTTTTTTTTTTTTTTTAAGAACGAAAATTACATGTCCCTTGGGACTTCGCTACAATAATTTTTTCACATCATGCCTTTGATTTTTCTCATAATTTACATGCTATAGCATGTAAACAATTTCACTGAATTTTATTAAAATAATAAAACTAGAAAGGGAAAAGAAATTAAGTTGTAATTTTTCAAAATACTAGTTGTTATATGATACTAAATAATTTATTTTTAATTGGATTCAAATTAATCCAACAGTCAAATATGGAAAATTCATCTCAGCAAGAATTATTTTAAAGTCTTAGCAAAACAATTATAATTTTATATATATATATATATTTGCTAAACATAAACTTAGGCACAATATATATATATATAACGTGACTGAATATATTTAAAATTAAATTGAACATATATTATTCTCTTCAGTTTTACTTGTGAAAAATCTAAATAAAATAATATAATATAAATAATAATTAAATTTAACAGTATATAAATGCAAATAATAATTACATTTGCACTGCCATATTTTTTATTATTATTCATACTTCACACACACACACACACACACACACACACACACACATATATAAAAGGTTTTGAATCATTTAATATTTATACACAGCTCTAACAGTTATGTATATATCTTTCCAACCTACATTTTCTGAAAAGAGCAATTTAAAAACTACTACATTATGATTTTTTTTAGGTCGATTATTATAATGAAATAATTTTGTTTAAATAAGAATGCAACAAATAAATAAATATATATATTATTTATACAATGTTTATAAATTACACTGCTCTGCATGAAAATTGGCCCCAACACCATTCTTGCAAATTCTTATGTCAAATGACCTCCTCAGGGGTCGATCCAGGTTTTATTTTTTGGAGCTCATTTTTGTGAAAAAATAATTATCATATAAAAGCTTCAATTTTAGTGATCACTAAATTTTATGTATATCAAGAAAACTGCACTGTAACAAGTAAAAGCAGTATTTTGATGTAAAAAAATATTATAAAAGGATCATTTATACCAAATAAAACTTATGAAAGGACTGTTTTTAAGAATCTTAATTTTGTGAAGGGGCAGGAAAATAGCCCCAGTTTTTCCCTGGATCGGCCCCTGCTCCTGAATTTGAATATGACGCCTATTTTGTCACATCAGCCACAGTTTATTTATTTATTTTTTTCCTTGGGGAGGGGGGGGGGGGGAGGATCTATCCCATTTTTACCACTATTTGATAAATTTTATGGCTATAAATTTGATTTGGAGGGGGAGGGGGAAAAAGAACATTTTAACTGATAAATATCTTCTGAGGGGCTACAGAGGTGAAAATTTCTAAAACATGAACAATTATAGCAGGAGTAACAAGAGGAAAATTTAGGGAGGTGATTTGCCACCAAAATTATAAATTACATTTATTTTATTTGATTAATCTATTATTATTATTTATTATGCATTATACTTTTTGTTTTAAGTGTAAAAAAATCCCTTTTTACCCTCCAAATGTTACAAAAAATCAGTGAGACCTTTTTTGATTTCTCATTTGATATTTCCAGTTAAATCGATTGTTTTCTTCTTTGTAAACAACTAACTTGCTTTTTACTTTTCTGCTTTGATTAAATTGTGGATTCAATATGTTGCTCAGCAAAAGAAAAAGCAAAAAATTGTATTCATTTACTATATATATATATATATATATATATATATATATATATATATATATATATAGATATATATTTTTTTTTACTTAAAAATTTAATGTTTTGAGCTCTATATGTCAAATTGGCACTTCTTTACGCAGGCAAAGGATTTCTTTTTGAACGGTGAACAACCCCATATGTTTACTCTTTAAATAGATATTTTATAAATTCATTTTCATCTCTGTAAAACACTTTAAAGCAAAAACAAATAATCAGCAATATTTTTCTTTAAATGTCACCTTTTAAAAATAGTGTCTTGAATGAAATTAAAAAAATCTCATTCAATGCTTGACACTTTATAATGTGGGTTATCATTAGATTTTTTGTTCAATAATTTATAAGATTAGCTTCAAAGAGGTTTTTTTTTAATACCTACAACTAAATAGATTTATTTAATTAATCTTATTATTTTATTAAAAACAAAATTTTATAATTTCCTAACCTTTCACATGAATTAATACATATAAGGAGCACACATTTCTAAATTACCAATTATTATAGCTTCTATCAGAAAATTCTCGATTATTCTCTTCGGGGAGAATATTCTGAGAAAGATTATTCTTGAGAATTTTACAACTCTAATTTATTCAAAAGTAAATTAATTGTGGTTATGAAAGAAAGTGTATGTAATAACCAAGGCATGCAGTTTCCGTACTTCATCAGCATTATTTTTCTTTTAAAGAAAATTAATTCATCAACATTACTTTTCTTTTTGATGAAAATTGTCAAAATCATATATTTGTAATTTAACTTGGGACACAAGGTTTTTCTCCTATATGTAACTTTATCAGCAATAGACTTTTTTTTTTTTTTTCACTGTCACTTTTTACATAACTACTGGAAATTGTTAGAATTAACCATATACATATATATAAATAATTCAGCTTAAGCAAAGTAATGTTAATGATAAAGAACTGGATGAGTTGTCTGCAATTGAGCTTAATTGATCTTTCATCAGAAAATAAAGCTGAGTGTTAATTTTGATTCTAAATTTTGTGCAACAAGTAACCAATTACAAAATAAAATTAATTTTGTTTTTAAGCTATTTGTTACATTGATTTTTAATTTGAATGAAACATATTTGATCATTTATAATAAAATATTGTACAATTTGAATTTGCTAACTTTCTTCCGAAATTTAATTTTTAATCTACAGACTTTTGATTCAGAGATTTTCGAGCAAATTAATTTTCATGCACTGCACACACTATCAAGTTATTAATTAAAACTCTTAAATATAATAAATATATGATTTATATGTCAAATAAGGATTACAAAATTATGAATTATGTGAATTAGATTTCTTAAGCAAACCTATGAGTATTTTTTCGAAAATCTTTATGGGTGATTGCCAATCTAAAGGGTAGAAAACGAAGACAAATTTGAAAATATAAAAATTTTACCAAAAAAATTTGAAAAAATTCCTTAATTCCTTTTTGACAACTATGAATCTAAATTACTTGATGAGCTATCTCGTTAGCTATTTTTTAGTTGGTAATTAATTAATTTCAAAATTAATGTGTCAACGGAGCGGACATCACTGACCACGGAGTGGACACTTATAAATATCCAAACCTGAAAGTTATTTTGCAGCTGTATCTTTTCATCCTTATTGTTTTACTTGTGTTTTAGAAAATAATCAACAAATATTTTTACTTTAATTGTTTTGAAAAATGAAAATAACAGGAAAATAATTGTTGGTTCCGCATATTCTTTCTTTCTTTCTTTCTTTTTTTTTTATGTGATTGATCTAATATGTTGAAGACACTTGTATTTCCTTGCTATTTTTCCTGTTAAAACTTCGAAGATTTCTTTAAGTTTCTTCTTTGATTTTGCGCCTTTAAAACTTTCTTTTATTGGCTTTTTTATAACCTCTCCAAAAATAATACATTTCTCAATTTCTTTTGAATTTGCTTCTGTGATAATTTTTTTCACTTTTCTCTTGGGTTTTTCAGAATCAGTAGTATTATTTTTTGACTTCATATCCTTAGATCTTTGCACATGCTTTTTGTGTTTTTCAAGCTTCCTAACCAATTTTTTGTTTTCTTCACAAAGCCTTTCACTGTTCTTTTTCGACCTTTTTCTTCCACTTTCTAGTCTGCTAGATGATGATACAGATGGTTTTGTTTTCAGAGATGGATTAATTTGTGGTAGTGTGATGTTTATGGCTGCTGAACGAGGTGTCTCAGGAGGTGTATCATCTCTGAGATGTTCTTCAAAGATTATTCTGTTTCTTCAATCTCTCCCTTTGATTTCTGTTTTAGTTCTTCCATTTTTTCCTAACACTTCATTTCATTTGTTCAAACATTTTAACTACAGTATTCTTCCTTCTGTGATATATTTATCTTTCTTTAGCTTTTCCTTCTTCATGTCTTGCGGGATCATTTCTTATGCTCTTATTATACACAAAGATGTTTCACGCGACTTTTATTTCATCCAATTTTTGCTCCAATTTTCGAAAGCTGTAAACCGAAAGAAGGTTACAATAGTTGAATCAAAAATTGTTCAAAAACTGGTTTACACGGTGTACAGTACATGTCAAGGCACACCTATTTATCTCTGTTTTAACGGGGACGACATGGGAGAGCGAAGAGGAAAACGGTGAATGAATTCCCGCCGGCGCTGTCATTTCTCGGTAAATAAAGAGCTTTCTTCTCACTGGTTTATCACAGTCTGACTTGCCAGAAAAAAATTGATCGTATTCCCAATTCCTATTACACTGGGCATTGACGTGATTTGAGCCAAATTTACAATTATCTCAAAAGTTGTGTGAAAACGTGTTGTGTGTAATAGGAGCATTAGTCTGTCTCTTGCTCTCTGCATACTTTTTCTTTTTTGTTCTTTACGTTTTTCTGTAGTTTGGCTGGGAAGTTTCCTTTTCTTGTTATTTTTCTTATCTTTTTGATTTTCAACTCCACCTAATTTTCTTTTTGACTGAGTTTGAGCGAAGGTTTGTGCACATTTGTTTGTCCTGCATTGGGTTACATGCGAATTTCCATTTTTCTTGAACAGCATAATAAATTTCTGCAAAGAAAATAAATATATATATTAAGTATTGTTTATATATATATATATATATAAAGTTATTCAATTAATAAAAATACAAAACAATTTTAGTTTTGCTGTAAAACAAAAATATTTTTATTTATTTTTTCTTCTGAAACTAAATTTAATTATATTTTTGCAATTATTTTTCTAAAGTGTTATGTCACCTTTTCTACATTTTACCTTTAAAATTAAAAAGAAAAAAATAAATTAAAAAAATAAACGGATAAAATTTATTTATCAAATTTATTTAGATTATTTTTCAAATGTATCTATTTTTAAGATTAATTTTGAGAGTATCCACTCCGTGGAAAGAAGTGTCCACTTCGTGATCAAATGATGTCCACGGAGTGGAAGTCCACGGAGTGGACAGAATGTCTGATTTTGAATTTTAAGGAACAAAGCAACAACGTCAGGAACAATTTAACTTTAGTGTTGAATTAAGTCTTATAATCTTTAAATGTAATAATAATTAGATAATAAATAATCCTTATAATTACTTGTATACTTCTGACCACGGAGTGGACTGATGAGATAGCCAAACAGAGGTATCACAGATGAAATCTATTTTAACAGAACGAAATAAAGCATTGAGTTCAGCACATGTAGGTAAAAACAAAGATGGCTTCCCCCTCTTTCTTCTCAGTTACACACTGGTGACAGACAGTGCCATCTACTGAACTTTATGGGAAGTTAAATAGTTGTCCACGGAGTGGACGCATTTTATTAGGGACATTTGTTATAAATTAATTAAAAAAACAAGATTCATTTTATAACTCTAAAATTTAATAAATATATTTTTAAGGATAATTATGTCCTGCTTAAATCAAAATGTAATTAAAAAACATTAATATTAAGCTTGAAAATAATGCTATATTCTGCAGATTTCCCTTGGGGACAGTCCACGGAGTGGACATTCCAGGTTTTATCGATCGAGTTCTAAGAAAAATAAATAACATTAAAAACTTTTATAATAATATTCAACTAGAGAAAATCGTAAGAAATAGCCTAGTTGTAAATTTTTTTCTGATTGAAAATCTTTTCTATTTTTGAGGGCTAAGGGACATGGTTTCTACCCCTTATGTTGGCAATGACCCTTATATATAAAAAGAATATTCTCTTTAAATTTCAAGTTTTATTGATGGCTTAGTTATAAATAGAAATCTTTAAGCATTAAATTTAAATTTGTATTTTAATATAAATAATTACACAGACCAACATTCCATTAATGTTGGCAAAATTTGATTTGATAATTTGAGTTGCTACAAATGTTTTTTGGTGTGCTGAAACCAAAAATATTAGTTTTTCTCTATCACATATAGATTTTTGTCAATACAGAGTGTCTACCGACACAATTTCATGGTGGTAGAGTAGATATGAAATTGTATATAATTAATCATGGAAACATACTATAAAAGTTATCACTGTTGGTGGAAGAGTTGTGAAAAAAATTATGTCGGTAGACACTCTGTATTGACAAAAATCTATATGTGATAGAGAAAAACTGGCTTCATTTACGGTCAACACTCCAAAAAATATAATGATCAGCCAAAATTATCAAATCAAAATTTTAGATGTAGATCTGTGTTATTCATTATTTGCTGTTAAATGCTTTTTATCTTAAATATGTAATGAATATTTAGAAATATTGCTTTGTGGAACTTATCAAAGAATATTCTCCAATTAAAAATTATGAATTATAAAGAAAATATAATGAAATTAGGCTTGTTTATTCTAGTTATGCATGTTAAACTGAATAATTATGAATAAATATTATAATGTAAGTCATAAACATGAAAAAATTTTACGTATTTCAAAATATAAAGAATATTCTCATTCTCGGAGAATATTCTCACCTCACATCTCTACATCTCTAGTATAAATGGATATGTACAAAGTACTTTTTACAAAAAAAAAAAAAAAAAAAAAAAAAAGCACTTACTCCTTACTTTTCAATAAAAACCCAAGAAATTAACTGAAACACTGCCTTGTCGTATAACCAATACATTCCCATAGATGTAATAAATCAGGGTACTTACATGCCTAGATATGAAGCAGGAAAGAGGTCCTATCTCAGTGAAGAGGCCCACCTAAAAAAAAGTAAATGGAGTTAGAATAAATATTTGAAAAGGAATGATACAATTCTGGTTATCATATATTTCGGCAATTATGACAAATTTAAAATAAAGAGAAGTACTTAAAACAATTATATAAATTGCTGCATACAAAGTTTGAAATTTCAAGTTAATGGTCAATCGACACTTGCACTTCTTTCACAAGCTTAATTTTTCTTAAATCATATTAAATAATCTCTTAAAATGATTAAGCATGATCCCATTCATTAGACAGAAAAAGCGATTAAAAAAAAAAAAAAAAAAAGGCACAAGTGTAACATGAATGAAGTATTGCATTACTGCACTTGTAATTACTTTTTTTTTTTTTTACTTGATGATGGTTGGTGCTCAACTATTTAAATCTGAATTTTTTTTTTAACTATTCAGCATAAGTTTTTAAAGCACATTTTACTGATTTGTGCATTGTATTAAATATGCATTATTGTCGATATTATCATTTACAGATTTATCATCTATTGAGTGAAAAGAAACCTGATTCATTTTATCACAAACTGAACAAATTCATGTTTAATTTCAGTTAATTACTCAAATATGTGTCTTTTTTTCACTACAGATTGTTTATATAAGCATTCATTTTATCCCTTAATGATTGATTGATCCTTAAAGTATGTGAATTTTCAGTTACAAATCAGCAAAGTTCCTGATCACTGAACATTTTTCTTTTTTCTTTTTTTTTATTAACTTGTATGAAAAGTTCATTCTAAGGTCAAATTTTTGTGAAGGGACTAGCTTTTAAGTTTGATAATTTTTGTGAAGGATCTGTTTTAAGAGACCAGATTTCTTATGTAAACCTCTGACTTCTATTATTTATATTGTGCATTTGAGAAAAACAGTTGTAAATTACATAAATTTTGATAATGTTCTTGTAAAAACCATTCAAATGAGATTATTTCCACTTCTTCGACCTTAAAAAGGATAGAAAATGACCACACCACTAAATAATTAGCTCTAATATATAAAACAGAAGATGTGGGAATAATGAAATTGATAGAATATATACAACTGATGGTTACAAAGTAAAATATACAAAAATAATGATCGTTTAAGGAACTACCACTGGTATTCCTTCATCATAATCCAATTGATTCTTTTCTGGTGCTTATGAAATTTGTAGACATTTTCCATGTGGAACAAGTGAAATGGCTGAGGGGATATGTGATATTCCCTGCAGTATAGGTGGTATGATACAGAGATAATAGTCGAATAAAATGTAGATTCTCTACAAATCCCGAGCACTACAAAGGGCATTGAACAACATTCACAATAAAATTTGCAAATTAAAGAAACAAGTGTTGTCAACAATATGAGGCATATATGATTTACTTTGATCTCTGATTAGCATTCTAAAATAATGATTATGTCACTCCAGTTAGTGGTGAGATATTTCTCACTAAAGAAATTTAATCAATAACAGGGCTGCCAACCTCTGGGAGTGCTAAAGTGTAGTTAAAAAACAAGAAAAAGTGTGCTGTTACATATTGTACAATACGCCTGATGAGGTGATGAATCTACAGATAGCAAACATGGCCATTTAGCAGAATACTCCAACAGAAATTTTTGATCAGGAACTTTTTTCTTCTTCTTTGGATTATCATCATCATCGCTCATTTTAACTTAGAATATTATTAAATAAAAAACTAAACAAATTTGTCCACTTTTAAGTAAAAAAATAAATAAATGCAGAAATGCGAGTGAAGCTGATAACAAATATACGATACCGAAAAACGAAAGTAAACAGATTAGACCTCTAGCGATAGAAAAGGACTTCTCCAAACATCCAATCACCACGCGTTACTCACGTGCGCGTATGCAGTCACGCTATTGTCACAGTTTATGAGAAGGAAATGAAACAACCTACCAACCTCCGGAGTTTTCAAGCTACTTCATCTGTAACCGCGATTTGCAGATACGGTGTGAAATCGGAGTTTGCTCATTGTAAACAAGATAACGATGGGGAAAGAAAAAGCATAGCTTTAAATATGCGATGTGTAGAGTGTAGCAGAAGCAGGCTAAAGCGTAGTTACTAGGCCAATTACATAGTTGTTGGCAGCCCTGGAATAATCCTGACAATTTTCATTACAAGACTTGTCAGGAGAGTTCACACAATTTCTGCATTCTTAAAAAAGGAAATGATTTGACCACACATGTGCATTTAAATGTAAATATTTACTTATAAAATTCAAAGCAAGTAGCAATTTCATCATCATGTACAGGGTGGGCCATAAATTCTCGGACTGAGATTTATTTAATTATTTTTAAAAGATCAGGCAGAAAAAAAATATAACTTTTATTAGAACATATGTACAGTATTATCACATTAGTTAATGTGATTTCTATTCAAATAGGTTGCCTTGTTTTGAGATACAAAGGCTAAGTCTCTTCACATAAGCATCTATTGCAGCACATATATGATTCATTAGGAGTCTGTCCCGTTCTTTAATAATGGCTGCCTTTAGAGACTTAATGCTTTTGCGTTGTTTTGCATTGACCTTGGCCTCTAATTCTCCCCGTATGTCATAGTCCAATTGATTTAAATCAGGGGACAATGGGGGATTCCATCAAAATAACATCAGAAAAGTTCTGCTGACACCATTTTTATGTGATGTTTGCCGAATGTGAAGGAGCGGAGTCCTGTTGGAAAGTCCAACTAGTATTTCCTAATAACTTGACAGCTTCTTGTTTTGCAAGTGGCAAAATTTTCTTAATATAGTAATGGATATTTATTTTTATGCCATTTTTTTTTTTTTTTTTAAGGGGTTTCATTTTGCTAGCATATCAAACTCCACCTCAAATCATAACCGAAGAGGCTTTCTGGAACCTAACAACGGTTCTCGGAGTTTCAGGAATGTCTTGAAAACGTGCTGTATAAACACGAATATTTTCTGTATTGTATGCTTCTTCTATGCAAAATAATTTTGCATATGTGAACACGGTTTTTTGAGGATCGTGTCTCTTCAGAAGAGCACGGCATCTTTGTAGTCGTTTTTTTATTTTGAGTTTACTGAGTCCATGGCATTTCTCTTTTTATAAGATTGGAACCCAAGATCATCATGCACAATACGTCGAATGATAGCGCGAGATTGTTTCATTACTTTTGCCATTTTTCATACAGACCTTTGGAGATTTCGTCAAAAACTCTGTCGTACACTTTTAATCAGTTTTGGCTTCCAAACACTGCGTGGGCGTCCAGATCTTTCTGAGTCTTTTGTAGTACCTATCCTCACCAATTAATTCCAAGTACTATAAAATGTACTTTTAGGTTTCTTTTTCATATCTAACCACGAAGTCTTGTCCATTCTGGATCTAAAACGGGCCTCGACTGCACCTCTCACAACAGCAGATTTAGGTAAATTCTTAGGCATACTTATTTTGAGGAACAGATTTATTCTAAAGTCTTTTTCAATATACTAGCAAGAAAAAAACATTAAATTATTAAAATGATTAGGCTAAAAAAATATGTACAATTTTTTTTTTTCAGTCCAAAAATTTATGGCCTACCCTGTATATATTCTGTTACATTTCTCCACAATTAATACTACCTGTAAAAAAAAAAAAAAAAAAAAAAAACATCTGGAGTGACTCCACTCGACTTTTTAAACATTAAGTAACTGACAGTTGTTTAAATAAATTAAAGTAAGAAAAATCTGAAATCAATCAGCTCAATCGAATAAGGTGTTTTAAACTATTGCACTTTAAATAATTTGAGCCCATAGGTCATAATAATAAAGAATTTTTTTGTTGTGTCCCTGTAAAAATCTATATGCGTAGATTCACCAAAATCTATAGAGTTTGTGCAACGGTGACCTATAACATATACAAAAATTTTCAGTTCAATTGAATAAGTCATTTAGATGCTATCGCACTTGACTTTAAATAAGTAATTTTAGCCCACAAGTCATAATGATAAAGAAATTTTTGTTGTGTCCCTGTAAAAACAAAATCTAAGCGCTAGATTCACTAAAATCTATTATACAATTAATGTGACAATAATCTACAACATGCACATAAATTTTCATTTCATTTGAATAACTTGTTTAGACAATATCACATTTCAAATAATTTGAGCCCATAGCCCCTAATGATAAAGAATTTTTAATGTTCCTTTAAAAAAAAGAAAACTATAAACTCTTAGATTCCTCAAAATCTATACAGTTTGTGCTAGAGTGACTTATAACATAGGTACTAACTTTCAGCTCACTTGAACAAAGTGTTTAGATGCAATCATATTCACACATACATTCATCAAGAAAAATCATGTAAAATCATCAATATCTCTAAAATGGGAGCTTTTGTCAAGACCAAAGTTGGAGGTGTATAACTGGACATCATGACAGTCACAAAAATAAATTAGCAATATTCTACGACCATTCACTTTTAAGTTATGTAAGATACAAAATCTATTTTGCAAATCATGATTATGATACCTTCCTTACATAGTATGTTCTAAAGGGCAAAATTAACGGTCGCCACCGGCCACATGGCGACTGAATAAAAAAAGATGGCGATTAAAAATTATGCATCGATCGCCACTAAAGTCGCCACTTTTGTGATCATTAAAAGTTTTTAAAAATCGAGCAACGATTGGCAATCGAAGCCTTGTGATTTCCAATCTTTTTCCATCCATGGCATAAATGTCAATGTTCCTTTTAAACTTGCTTTATTATATTCTACAACCTATAAAGAAGTAGAATTGTTTAATATCTCTCACTCATATAATTTTTTGGACCCCCTTTCGCTCTACCTAACGATCGGTGATCACACAGCTTACAAAAATCTTTATAATTTCTAATCTTTCTCCATTTTCTGCATAAATATAAAATATCTATTTTAAACTTGCTTTATTAGATTCTAGAATCTATAAAGAAGTAGAATTGTTTAATATCTTTTACTCATAATTTTTGTTATCCCCTCCCTTCCCCCTCCACTAACGATTGGCAATCCCATACTCCACTGATGCCTTGTGACTTCCAATCTTTCTCTATCCATAACATAAATGTAAATATTCATTTTAAACTTGCTTAACTGGATTCTAGAACCTATAAAGGGGTACAACTACTCTCATTCATGTATTTATTTACTCCCCCCCCCATCTCCATTTTCAACTAGCAGTCAACGATCAGATGTCCTGCAAAGCATAATCTTTTTCCATTATTATTTTATCCATAGTATTTAGTGTATATTTAAGCTATTTGGCAAATGTGTGTATCAAAATTTGATTTGGCTTAAATGTGTATTTTTCTAAAGTTTTAGTTTTTGCTTTCTTTAGGGTAAAAATCTTCATTTTTCCTTTTTATTTTCAAGTAGAAATCTCCCTAAAAGCTGCAAATTTGGCAGCTAAGTAGGTTATTTTTAATTAAGCAGCTAAGATTTTATATCTATGCTTTTTAAGAGGAAATACTTTAACTCTAGTGAAATAAAATCATTTAAAAAGGTTTATTTTTAGAAATAAGGAAAAATAATAAAATTGCTAACTGTATTTACACATGACCATGTAAAAGTTATAGTGATGGTGATGAATCGGCTGATTCATTTACTAGAAAATATCAATATGAATTGTGAATGATAACAGGTTATTTCCTTTAAATAAATTTGAAAAAAAAAAAGTACTACTGAATTAATTAAAAAATAAAAACTTTTGCTGTTATTATTACAGCCTTAAACAGATTTTAATTTAGGATGTTGCAATTTAGGATTTTTAAAAAGAGCGAAGTTACAAATTACAATTCCATTGTCCATGTGCTAATTTTATTATACCACAAAATGGTGACAAAGCTTTTCGCAATCTGAAAGAAATAGTCTCATCATCTAAAAAGTGGCCACTAACTTAAAAAAGTGGCTACTAACAAAACTGACAGTACCGGCCACTGGCCACTAATGAATTTTCCCAGTTTTGTCCTTTAGTATGTTCAGAAAGCAATAACTAGAACTAATGCTAATCATTACTTTTTATTATTATTTTCTTTTTCTACAGCATTAAATCTATAAGAAATTGCTTCATTTATCTAATTTACAAACTTGTTGTTAAACAGTGTTTTGAAGACCCCATAACTCAAGTGCTCCTTCTTATTCCATTCCCCCATTTTTAAATACTAAACAACTGTTCTACAGTAAAGCCATTTGTTTCGTAAAGGAAGTAACACTTTTTGATGTATTCTGCTTTAGGGTCAAGTGGAACCTTTCAGACATGATTGCAATAATAAAAAAAACAAAAATTTCAATTAAAAAAAATCATGCTGATCTGAATAATAATTACACAAACCTTGTTTACTTGAGTGACAACTGCATCTAACACTTCTCCTTTGAATGGACGAAACACAATGGCTTTGTACTTAACTGGATAAACAACAAATCCACGACTTGGCTGTATGAAACCAGCACCAATATTGTCAATGGTGGTGACAGCTATGACAAAACCATACCTGTGGACAGAAACAAATTTTCATAAATAATGATGCAAATGGGTCGTTCTAACAAGGGACACTCATAACCATAACTTACAGATTGAGACTAAAGTTTACAGGTAGTTAAAGAACATCAAGATATACACAGAGGTGCTAAGATATTACAGATTGCTTGTAACCTTAATACCAGAATTTTTCATAGTAATCATTTGCGATTTAACATGATAAAGATTACTATTTTTGAATAGTGGTATGAAATTTTTTTTGCCAATGGCAGGGCATTTAGCACAACTCCCTCAAAAATAAAGGGACTTTAGGGACCAAAATTGAAAAAAAAGGGACTTTAGGGACCTATTTATTTTATGCTTAAATATCAGTAAATCGTTCTTTTATGATCCCCTACCATGTATAAGCCAAGTGTAATGCCCAAAATCAAATAATTTAAAAATATGCACAGCCAGTGTCAAAAGAATTCATACTCTTTGTTGAATTTTGTTTGGTTTTGTTGAATACTCTGTTACTCTTTGGTTTTGTTGAATACCTTAAGATACAGGCATTGAGTTATATGAGCTATGAGACTCTTGGTCCTCCAATAATTTCCATGATGAGCGCTCACTTTTACTACTCTTTATGATGCAAAATGAAAAGTTTCAGATTTTACATTTAAAGCTATGTTTGGCAAACAGAATATACATATTTTCCCATCAATTTATTGTCTTTAAAATTTGTTGTCCTAAGTGTGTGGGAGGGTCAACAAGAGGAACAGTCTATTACCTACTCAAGGTGCCTAGAGTGTTTTGCCCTCCATGGGGATCCGTTTAAGGGATTTTTGCCTGTAATAGCTAGGCAAGGCCCACAAGTGTAACCCAAATCTGGCATTTTTTATCAACTAGGTTTCAAATGAGAACCTTTCAGCCACAGCTGTGGTTTGTTGCTTCAAAAATCTTTTTTGTAAACAACCTGAGCAAAACCATACTAACTATTAAAAGAATTTAGCTCTAAGGTCATTTTTTGCACAATAGGGCAAATTGAACTAAGATGTGCAAAGAAAAAATTGCACAATATGCTGCAGGTGCAGTCTGAGTTTTGCAGTAACTATGCTATATGCAACTGTCATGAATTACTACAAATAACAGAAAAAAGTATATGTCTATAAAAGTTTGAATGGCAGACAAAACATGTAATGCATTTTATGATGTGACAAAAAATAAATAAATAAATAAATAAATAAATAAAATAAAATAATAATAATAATCATGACATTTTGATTAAAAGGTACAAGCCCACTTCATTCTGTGTTGCTAACAAAGTTGGATATTAGCCAAATAAGCAATTCAAAGCTACAAGTGAAAATACAAATCATTACCAACATCGGCTGCCACTACAGGGTTTAACCTGAGTTCATAATTTTTTTTACTGAAAAAGCTAAAATCAAAAAAACGTCTTAAGCAAAATGCTACAATACTATTAGGCTTATGATACCTGTTGGTATGCTATTATAGATGTCTCTTTATGTTACATTTTTCTTTTCCAAACTAAGTTTTAAATTTTATAATGACATCTTAAAAAAAAATCCTGAAGTGGCTTCCATGGACATTTTGAACATTTAGTACAGTCACTGGGTGTCAAAATTGAACAGCTGAATATTTCAGTAAATAAATAAAGTGAACATGTCAGTATGCTTTTATTCCCAAATTCATATATCCGTCAATGAACATACAAGTAATATATCTGAAATTTTTAGGCATTCCTGTAAAAGAAAATAAATAGTAAAAATGCAATTTCGGTAATTCTGTAGGAATATTCTGAAATATATATTAGTTTCACTTCATACTTTTAAATAACTTAATTTGTTTTAAGAAAATTAGTCCCATAGGATGTGATATAAATAAAATCTTTTATACTTCTCGATAAAAGAACTATGCATAATATGCCCATCATTTCATACAATGATCATACATTAGTAAAACAATGTAATGTATATCAGTGTTTTTTAACACTTTCCAATAAGATTGAAAAGTGTTAATGACTTCAGTTTGTCTGTTTGTCTGTATTCTATTTCCTGTAAATATTCATTGAATTTCTTGAAACTGATATGTGTTATTCAAGTTCACTTGCTTGTGTAGAGGGATACCCAAAATGTTCCAAAGCATTGTGGTTTTATAAACCATATTTTCATACCTTTACTGTACACATATCTTAATGAAATTAAAATATGTTATTCAAGTTCACTATCCCATATTCCTTATTAAAAATGGAGTAAATACCTCTACTGGTTTGTGTACAGGGACAACCGAAAGTATTCCAAAGCATTGCATTCTATGAAAGGTATTACAATAAACCTGATTTTAATATACTTTACACAAATCTTAATGAAATTAAAATATGTTATTCATGTTCACTATCAGATGTTCCCCACTGAAAATAGAGTAAATACCACCAATGATTTGTGTACAAGAACACTTGAAAATATACCAAAGCATTCATTCTATGAGAAGTATTTCTATAAACCATATAGGCACACACTACCACATGGCACAAAACTTAATGAAATTGAAATATGTTATATGTACAAAAGAATGTTTTCTACAGAATGTAGTACGAATAGCAATAAAATTTAAAGGGACTATAAAAATATTCAATTACATTAAGGACTATTTTTGAAAATTTGCTGCAATTACATTTTTGTTGACCTCAAGCATTTTTAACACTTTCTAAAAATTTTTAAGTATAAATAAGATTTGAAATAATGTATTTGTCTGCCCAGCTGTCTGTATGCCTATGTCTATCTGCTCGACTCCACTGTTCGTCAATATTTTCAGATTTTCTTAAAAATGATATATGTTATTCAAGTTCATTAGGTAATGTTCTCTATTTAAAATAGCATTAATGAGTCCTGCACAACTTGGTTTGTATACAGGGACATCTCCCCCAAAAAAGGCCAATACATTGCTTTTTAGGATAGCCATTTTTATTAATCACATTTTATTAACTATCTACTGCAAAAATCATAAAGAAGTTGACATTTATGTGAATATGATAAAATAATGTTTTGTATAGAATAATATGTTTAATCTTCAGATTTACAGGCCTACACTAAAATATTTAGATACATTAAGAGCTGCAATTAGAAATTAATGGATACATTTCCATTTGTATTAAGCATTTTAAACACTTTCTAACAATGTTTAAGAGTGATATAGTTTACCTGTCTGCCTTTTCATTGTGTGATAACGTAGATAAAGAATACTGAAGGTTATAATGACACAACAAGTACTCTTTAACTACATTTCTTTCGACCATGGAAGCCTCTGCGCAAATGCGGATTCAACGAGTCCACTAGCAAAATAGGGGAGACAACCTTTTCGTTGAGAGAAAATAAGCCATAAGGGAATACCGAATGGCTGAATGTTTACTAAATTCAAACCTGTTGGTCAACTTGGAAACCCTCCAAGACTTTTGACTCGTCCTCACTGCTAGGCATAGGAAACGTGGTTACACTATATCTGTACTGATAAGTATAAAGGATTTAAGTCCAAAAATGTCGATTTTGAGTTAAGTACATAATCAGACTCAGAAAAAAATTCTCTATCGATTGGTATAAAGGATTTAAATCCATGTCATTTAGTATTTGAGAAAATCCATTGGTAAAAAAAGATTCAAGTCAGAAATTTAGCATTAATCTTTGGTATAAAATATTTAATTCAATTTTTTCCCTTTATTAAATGAAGATTGACTATCACTGAATGGTATAAAGCATATAAACCAACATAATCCCTTTTTCCTAATCGATTCTGCTGATTAGTTTTTAGTTAGTTTAACTTTATTTTTCGTCTCCTGAAAAATCAAGAATATGGACTTAAATCCTTTATACTTATCAGTACAGATGTGTACAATTGGAAAATGCTAATAATATAATCAATGCGTACCACATGATTTTTTGTTCTTCTTTCTTTTTATACTGTGTTAAAAATTTAACATTTTTTCAATTTTTTTTTTTTTTTTTTTTTTTTTTTTAATGACAGTTTAATAAAATGCTTCAGCAAAAAAAGCAAAAATTTCTTGTTTAATTTTCGCATTCTGTATATGTGTTATGCATTTTGTGGAAAATTCGACCATAGTGGAAATCCTATGCCATTAACACTTTATGGGGCCACCCCTGGCCTTGATGACTGCACAACAATTGGGCATTGAGATAATTTTTGGATATGTTCATTTAGTATTAAGTATTTCATCGTACAAAATTTTGATATGTGCTCCCTTAACTGCGTTAAAGGTACCAGATTTCCATTCAGACTTAAATCTAAACTATTTATTACCAGGCCAAAGCAAAGTAGTAATGTTACGGTACCAGGTGTCGACACAGGTTTTAATTTTTGGGGCCCATTTTTGTGAAATTTTGATTATTTTTGCGAAAAAAATTATTACTGTATAAACCTTTCATTTTAGCAGTTACTCTATCTGATGTTTAATATCAAGTTAATAGCATTTCACTGAACCAAGTATAGATACTCATTAAAATTAATACTGGAAACATGGAAAGGTTTTACAAAATTATCATTTTTACAAAACAAAATCTTATGAAAGGGATTTTTTTATAAATCTAAATTTTGTGAAGGGGCCTATTTTATAGATTTGAATTTTGTAAAGGGACTCATTTTAGGAATTTGAAAAGGGGCAGCAAAAGGGTCCCAATTTTTGCTTTGATCAATCCCTGGGTACTGCAACATTTTTTTAACCTAAAGATATACATATCTTTGCTAGTCATCAGAGTTGAATTTGTAACAGGGCTCATTACTGAACTGAAAATAATCGAGCTTCTGACCTAATGCATGCAGTACAACTAACTGTGGTATCGCACTCAATGGTGAGAGGACAGTTAGCACTATGACCTCTTAAATCTTAGCCTTTCCTTTCCCTATGGCCAATTTGCTGAATTATCTATGAATATTAGTGTCCCTGTTACACATCAGATAACTGGCTGCCAAAAGTTAGTCATTTCAGTATTCTGTAGATAATATAAAGTATGTGCCTAAGCAATTTCATCGCCTTTTTTTTTTTTTTTTTTCCCCGGCATACCTAAAAAATCTTAAGATTTTTGATAGGCAAAGAAAAAAAAAGGGACTTAGGGACCATTTTGCCAAAAAAAGGGACTTTTAGGGACCTAAAATAAATTAAGGGACTTTTAGGGACCACACTAAATGCCCTGCAATGGTGTCAACTTGTTACCTCTGTATACACTGTTATTAATTTACATGAGCAATCATAACTTCAGTACAGAGATAATGCCGTTTGAAAACTGCACCCTTTAGTTGGAAGGTCATTCCCTTTATACATTTGACTTTTCTAAATTTTTTTTTACTTGAGGTGTTTATTTGATTTTTTTTTTTATTGAGATATTATTTGTAGAAGAATTTAAATATCTACTGGGCGTTCCAAAAGTCTGTAGACATTTGAAAAATTCATAAAAATTAAAAAAAAAATTGATAGAATTAAACCAAGGGCCTAGCAATTCAAAAATCATAAAATCATAGGAGGGGCTCACAAAATTTCATTTTAAAAATGACTCAGTAAATTTCACTATTTTTTTTTTTTTTTAATTATTATTTTTACAATACAGTCGACAGCAAAAGTATCCGAGCACTAGCCAATAATTCCGATGTCAAAAAGTACATTTAATGCTATTTTGTTAAATAAATCTTTGTCGAATTATGTTCTTAGACTGACTAAAAACATGACTCGACAAAGATTTATACAACAAAGCAGTATTAAGTGTACTTTTTTAGACAGGGATTATTGCTAGTGCTCAGATACTTTTGCTGCCGACTATATCACACATGGTAACCTTTCGTGCTATCAACCCCTGTTTGGCAACCCTGTATTCGTACCTTATCTGGTTTTTTTTTTTTTTTTTTTTTTTTCTTGTATTCTAGTATTCTAGTTATTCTGATATTTTTTGTTAAGTATAATTGTGCTGTTTTATAGTTAAAATTTTTGTTAAAAGTGGCAAGTTTTCAGCAGAGAACCTTTAAAACCGTACCCGATAAGTTTTGCTGTATTTGTGAACTATTCATATTAAAATCACAAGGTAGACATTTAACACAAGAAGTAAAAAAGCCTATTTCTTGTATTTTGATTTTAAAATAACAAATAAAAACAATTCAATCATTTAATGTATTTTCCATGTTTTTATATGTTCTACTTAGTCTACAATATGTATATTATCTCCACATTAACAGCATTCCCTGCTAAATTAATAATATCTATAATATTAAAACACAAGCATATTCTGTAAGACCAAAACTGTACGATCTGGGCAAGCGCAAGAAAATTTTGAACCAATTGGGAACGGGAATATTCCTTTCATGCAGAATACCGATGATAGATCAAGCAGACGATATTTATTGATATGTCTACGGAAAACGCCTAATTAAAGCTCATTCACACCTAATTAAAGTTAATATTACTCCATGACTCAATCATAAAAATAATTCACACAATTAATTCATATTTTCCAAGGAAGTATACCTATTAAAAGCAAAGCAATTCGCGAATACGTATCGGCTATCTTCATATGCATTTTCGCTTGCCGAAAATTTCTGTACACTGAATGTGGCGCCATCTGTTGCCATGTCAATATATTATATCATATTCTTAAAATTATCTTTTTCTGTTTCTTAAAAAAAAAAAAACTTTTAAAATTAACAAATTATGAAAGTTTATTGTTCTTTAAAAGTTAACATTCATCAGTTGAAAACTTTGTTTAGAAAAGACGGAGATAAATATTTAAAATCAAAGGGGGTTTTATTTTATTTTATTTATTTATTTAATTAATTATTATAATTTCTGATATTTCATTTCGATACTATATTAGAGTAAAAATAATTTGAAAAGAATAACATTAAAATATTGATATTTTATACGAGTAAAAAATTTATTTATTTATTTATTTATTTTTAACAGAATACTTTTGCTGAAATATACTATTTTGATAGAATAAAGTGTTATAATAATATTCCAGTAAAAACAAATTTTAACTTTATTCCGATTTGCAGTTTATTTTTAGAATACAATAAGTTAATATTTTGGATTATATCCAAGTGGTTTTACAAATATGGGAAATTGGGCAGGGGGTTTTAAACCGGTTAAGAGCAATGCGAAATATTAAAGCAAGGGTGTTTTAAACTTTATGGCGTAAAAAGATTTTAGTTGCACATCATCCGTCAAATTTTGACGGGTATTAACTAGTTGATAGTAATAATGCATGTCTTCTAAAGACTTTTGTACATTGCTTCCTTCCAGTACAGATTAAATAATCATAACAAAAAAACTGTATGTGTTACAGATTTTTCACTATTATTTTTTAATTCTGCACTAAAAATTAGTTGAAAATAGTTAATTTCATTTCTGTTACCCTCCAAAATTTTTTTTTTTTTTGTCGACTAGTGTAATCAGATGTTAATTAGTATTCACTAATTATTAGTATTAGTTATAAAATATTACCAATTATGAACACATTAATTTTGGTTTTAATTTAGTGATTCTTTTATTTGGCATTAAAAGGAAATTTCATAATAATCAATAGAGGGGGCTTGAGCCTAAAGGGCAAAATTAACGGTCGCCACCGGCCACATGGCGACTAAATAAAAAAAGACGGCGATTAAAAATTATGCATCGATTGCCACTAAAGTCGCCACTTTTTGTGATCATTAAAATATTCTAAAAATCGAGTGATGATAGGTAATCGAAGCCTTGTGATTTCCAATCTTTTTCCATCCATGGCATAAATGTCAATGTTCATTTTAAACTTGCTTTATTATATTCTACAACCTATAAAGAAGTAGAATTCTTTAATATATCTCACTCATATAATTTCTTGGACCCCCCCCCCCCTAACTATCTGTGATCACACAGCTTATAGAAAGCTTTATAATTTCTAATCATTCTCAATTTTCCGCAAAAATATAAATATCTATTTTAAACTTACTTTATTAGATTCTAGAATCTGTAAAGAAGTAGAATTGTTCAATATCTCTAACTCATAATTCTTGTAATCCCCCCCCCCTTTCCAACGATTGGCAATCACATGCTCCACTGAAGCCATGTGATTTACAATCTTTCTCTGCCCATAACATAAATGTAAATATTCATTTTAAACTTTCTTGATTAGATTCTAGAACCTATAAAGAAGTATATAGATGTATTCCCCCCACACACACACACACACACATGTGCGCTCCATTTCAACTAGCAGTTAATGATCAAATGTCCTGCAAAGCACAATCTTTTTCCTTTATTATCTCCATCCTCCGTGCAATTCTGGAGGCACTTAATATGTATAAGTCCCTTCCCACTACTAAGCAGGCAGAGGGCCTAGTGGTTTTCTGCGTCTCGAAGGCCGCCCTCGAGGCCATTTCAAAGGGGCACTCTTCTATCACCCATGAAATCATCTCAGGACTTCAAGATCTTCAAGCTATAAATAAAACCTGTACACTTCAGTGGATACCTGCACACGTCGAAATAGCAGGCAACGAAAATGCTGATAAACTATCCAAGGAGTCCAGAAATCTCAACAATAACAGCAACAGTGTCTCTCTTCAACATGCAAATGTAATAACTAAATCTAAACTTAGAGAAAAAACAATCCAAACGAAACCACCAGCTTTGTGAAATAAATGCAGATCGATTAATAACAAAAACTATAATAAGGCTAAGAACCGGTCATCACAGAGGCATGAAAATTAATAAAGAGGGTGGAAGGGTGTATAGAAACTGTAACAATTGCCCAGATACACAGCTTACACCTTGCCATATCTTTGAGTGTCCGGCAATAAGTGCAAACTTGAGAGAAATTGGTGTATTGCCGTCACTGATAGACCTATATGACGACAACATCCAACAAATCGCAGATGCAGTTATAAAGATCCACGGGTTAATCTAATTCGACTACGTCATGGACACAAAAAAAAAAATAAATCTCCATAGTATTTAGTGTATATTTAACCCATTTAAGATATTTGACAAATGTGTGTATCAAAATTTGATTTGGCTTAAATGTGTATTTTTCAAAAAATTTTGTATTTGCTTTCTTTTGAGTAGAAATCTTCCTTTTTCCTTCCCATTTTAAAGTAGAAATCTCCCTATTTTTAAAGCTAAAAATTTGGCAGCTAAGTAAATTATTTTTAATGAAGCAGCTAAGTTTCCATATCTATACTTTTTAAGAGGAAATATTTTAACTCTATTGAAATAAAATCATTTAAAAAAGTGTGTCTTTAGAAATAAGAAAAAATAATAAATATGCTAACTGTATTTACACACGACCATGTAAAAGGTTGTGATGATGATGAATCAGCTGATTCATTTACTAGAATATATCAATGTGAACTGTGAATGATAACAGCTTATTTCACTTAAATAAATTGGGGGGGGGGGAAGTACTGCTGAATTATCTGAAAGATAAAACTTTTGCTCTTATTATTACAGCCCTAAGCAGATTTTAATTTAGGATGTGCAATTTAGGATTAAAAAAAAAAAAAAAAACGTTATTACAAATTACAATTTCAGTGTCCCTGTGTTAATTTTATTATTATGTATATTTCTTATTTTCATATTTTTCTTGTGGTGGTTATACCTCAAAATGGTGACAATGCTTTTTGCAGTCTGAAAGAAATAGTCTTATGTGAAAAGTGGCCACTAACTTAAAAAAGTGGCTACTAATGAAACTGACAGTACCGTCCACTGGCCAGTAATGAATTTTCCCAGTTTTGCCCTTTACTTGAGCCCCCTGAACCCCTCTCTTTCCTACTCCCCTAAATTGAACACCGTTTGTGGGGGGGGGGGGGGGATGATTCTCATGAAGGAAGCTTTTTTGGTAAAGAAAAAAAAATATTTCACCTCCTAATTAAAATTTTAATTTACCAGAAGCCAAATTATTAAAAAAAACAAATTAATATTGTGCAATAGTGAAACCAAAACCATTCAAAGAAAGGTTTCCAAATAAAATTCATGGTTCACGACCCAATTTTCATACTTCCACAGGCAGTACAATTTTAATATAGGACTCCCACGATGCCTTTTAAATTTTTGTCGTCATGTTGGCGATGACTTTTTATTAACTTTGTTATTATTATTTTTTTAATAAATAAATAAATAAAATAATTCCTATTTTGATTATATTTTTTATGATTGTGTTTTTTAGTCAATTTATGACACAAAAGTTCATATTCTGTATATATCTTTAAAATATTGCAAGATTTAAAATGATGCTTGCAAAGATTCTGAAGAAACAACTGTTAAAAATAAAATTTTTCGTAAAATGATCTCATCAGACAAATGTTGTCATTTTTTCTTCTTATTAGTCCATTTCCATTGAGCTAAGTCCTTGGCTTAAATATTGTTCACGTATAAATATTATTTTTTTTATTCTCACGTATCGTATCGTTTCGACAAAAAATAATTGAAACTGGTCCACGTTAGAGAAATATTATATAGATAATTTCTAATTATTCAATACTATTTTTAAAAAATGACAACTTTTTTATAAAAGCACACTCAGTTTAAATTAAAACTGAAGGACTGTATAAATACTTACTTCCCCGTACATGTTCCTTCAACTTCAGTGAAAAGCTTCTGCTTGACTGTTTCTAAAAGCTGAGGTCCAAAATATTTAGGATGGAGTAAGATTTCATGCTCTAATGAAATCTAAAGAAAAATAAATTCCCATAATAAATTCAGAAAACTACAACAAAAAAATGTTATATTTATGTTAAAATACTTTAATTGTTATTGAAGGGACTAAAACACAAGTATTAACACGTTGCAATTTTAGAAATGCATATAAGAAATTTATATTATTAAAAATAGGGCATTAAATATATAGTAAGAAAAATGATTGACTCCATCCAGCTCTTAAATTTTAAAGTCCCGCTTAAAAAAAAACTGTTAAAAAAAAAAAAAAAAAAAAAAAAAAAAACGACCTGGTTTTTTTATATTAAATGCAGAATAACACTATTGGGTTTGAATTTTAAGTTTATTTCAAAAGAAAACAGCTTTAGACTAAAAGAAAACTTATTACAAACACAAAGCAATAGTAATTAATTATAATTAATTAAAAATTGAATGACCTTCATATTCTAAATATTTGGTTTAACCTAGAGCTGTACCGAGTACTCGGTATATATTCTGTACTCGACCAAATTTAGGTTATGTATTCGGCCAATACCAAGTAGTTGTGAGAATTTCACTATTTTTATGCATTATTGAAAGAAATGTGTTAATGAGAGATATTTATTTTATCACTAAACTAAAAAAATATGAAATATAAATACAGAGTCATTATAATCAAAATTTTTGCTATAACAGCTTTCTGCAGTTAAAACTGGCTGTTACCAAACTTAGTATAGAGAGATGATTCATGATATGAGCTTTTAATTATAACTATCTTGTATATATGTAATATGCATTATTTTATAAAAACTTAGTACATAAAATTGTATCTATAAATCAGACAAAAATAAAATATTTTAGAAAACAAAGAACCTCTATGTAATATTAACACAAAATTTTAGTTATACATTTGTGCAAATAAAAGAAAGACACTTTCAAATCGGTAAGAAAAAATTGATTTTGAATTTCACACTATAAAATAACATAAAAAACTATCACCTATTCAGATACAGTCTACCATTGAGCAAAAGGTGCATTTATTTAGCATTTTAAGAACAAAAATAATTAAAGTGAAGAGAGGAGGGGGCATTTAACTGAGTAAAGGCTTTTAAGGCATTTTGTGATATATATAAAAAAGGTAAATACACTAAAACGTTATTTAAAATGTATTTTCATAATCAAATCTGTTGTTTTGCTAATTATGGCCCAAAAACCCCCTATCATTTTACATTTCTATGATCTGAAGATGAAGCCTATCATGTTTGAAATTATAAAATATTTTAATGTTTCCCTTTCATATGTAAATTTCATGTACAGTCAACTCTCAAAAATCCGCAACCCTAAAATCCGCAATTCTCTAAAATCCGCATATCATTTGCAATGTAAACAAACATTGCCATAACTGATTTGTTGATTAGCGGATTGCAAGAATTCAGCTGTATTAGGCAATAAATCAATAATTAACTGGTGCTGACGAATCACCAATCACTCAGTATATTACAGAGGAGAAAATTATAAGTGTTATTATATATAATTATCAGAAAATAAATCATATTAATTTAGATGAAGGAGAAAGACAAATTACATGAAAGATTTTCTCTTATGAAGATATATATTCAAATTTTCTCATAGCTCAAGCTTATGTGATTGACCAAGAATTGCTGACTTTTTTGCAGGTTATAGGAGAAAGTAAATATGTATGAATATTCTTACTAAAACTACTATTGATCAGACTTTTTAAAAATCTAGAAAATTTGCAACTATAATATGATGTATAAAAATTGTTCTTTAAATTAAAATTTCATGAAATATTTGTACTTTTATTGGGCACACTTTATTACAGCATAGTATGTAGTATAACATCTAAATTGTTTCTTAAAGATCTGCTACTCAAATGAGGTTCTAATATGTAAATTAAAAAAAATTGCTCTAAAATCTGCAAAATTCAGAAATCCGCAAAACACTTTGTTTTAAGCTGTGCGGATTTTTGAGAGTGCACTGTATCTTAAATTAAGTCTTAGTGCATAGTAACTTTTATATTCTCTAAGAATTATCTGAGGATGATAATTCCGCATCTAAAAAAGATGTTAAGAATAAAGTTATCAGTTATGGTTTTAGTAATCCACTATGCTGAAAGTATCAAAATATAGCAATGAACCAAATTATGTATATACTTATACACTACTAAAGTTCTGCATGAAAGCATGCTGTTTAAAATTTAACTGAATTTTATGTTCAAAAGCCTTTTTTTTTTTATTTCAAGATGTGCAAATTTCTTTATATATGCATCAATTATTCTTCGTTACAACTTCTCGGTACTCGGCCGAGTAATAAAAAGCCGAGCACTCGGTATTCGGCTACTCGGTGCAGCACTAGTTTAACCAAAACTGTAAAATGAATTCTTATTTCATTCTATTCAGTATTTTATCACAATTTTTAATTTAATTTTATTATTATTATTATATTAAGTTATTTTGAGTAAAATTAAAAGTAGTAATAAAAGAAAAATATTTTAACCTTTCCACGTATGATTTTGATATTTCATATAACTATGTATTTTTATATGGTTAAAGTAAAAAATGTGTGCATTTTTTTTTTTTTTTTTTTTTTTTTTTTTTAATTTTTGTTAATATTGATACTGACATATTTTATTCATATTTGAAAACTTATTTAATAAAGGGGTACAAAATAAAATTATCACTGCCTACTTTTTAAACTTACATGTCAGGAGTCAATCCATTTGTTAATTTTTGGGGCCCATTTTTGTGAAAAAAAAATTATCATGTAACACCTTCCATTTTATCAGTGTTCTATATATAAATGTTTATTATCAAGTTAAAAGTGTTTCATTGAACCAAGTTACAAGTAAACATTAAAAATAATTTTGGAAACACGGAAAAATTTTATAAAAAGATCATTTTTATAAAAATTATTTTTTAAAAAGGCTGTTTTAATGAATTTGAAGTTTTTGAGGGGCAACAAACGAACCCCATTTTTGCCTATATCGAAACTTACAGGGTCAATATGTATTTTGGAGTTTATGACAAAAACTTGTACCTTACAAGACGTACAACAATGAAAGACCCATTAAAGTAAGAAAAAGTGTTAAGATAACAAAAGAAGAGGTGGGAAAATTCTAACAAAAGAAGGGGAGAAATGAGTGACCTTGGCTAGCGCCAACAGTGACAGTGACATTATCCATGTCGCCAAACAACATGTGGTTTTGTTTATTTTCGGTATCAGTTTAAGTTGAACAGACTATAGATGGTTTCCTATTTAAAATAGTATGCATGTCACTACTAGTTTGTGCACATGTACAAATAAAAGAAATTAGTATGTTACTGTGTATAAGGTTTTGTGTCCTATGGTCTGTAGAGTTTAGGTGGTACGAAGGCAATAAAAATCTGTCCACTGTAACTTTTCGCGAAAGCTCCTTTTTCTTTTCTCCAGTGCACTGGATGAAAGAAACATCATTTTTAGCATGTGCAAAAGCATCTTTTCTATCGAATATGGTTGGATTAATGTTAAAGTTTTGTTTACCGGATCATATGAAAAATTCGAATACATTACGGTATATAAGAAGAAATGGTTAAAAGTGCATTTTTAGTAGTATTAACCATTTTAAATACCTTCCTATATTGTTTGTTGAATGCTTATATTTTCGATTGACTTTCTGTCTGTCTTTGTGCCTTCTGTACATCTGTAATAATGAATTTCTGTTTATATATAGGAAATTATCTTGTATAAGTTCAACAATTTTGTTAAAGAACATTCTACTACTTGGCTATATAAAACCACTGCAAAACACATACTAAATTTTTTTTTTCATAGAAAGACATGCATTTATTTATTTATTGTTATTTTACAAATTTTTGAATAGGGCTGGGCCGGATAACCATTTTTTGTCCAGACCGGGCCGCACACTGGTAAAAAGCCAGATTTTTCAATTTCATACCGGGCCAGGTAAGCAGAGTTATTGTACAGGCCGGGCCCGGGCCCAGGGTTGGAAATAAGCGGTCGTTAGTCGTATTTTGCGACCAGTTTTTTCATTTTGACACCTAGAATTCCAATCATAGGTGCCAAATTTGATGCCTGGATTTTTTCCTCATCATATCTAATAATTTTCCCAATCCCATCAGACAGTAAACAAGTCTATTTCACCTAACCTAATAAAAACCTAATTTGAACCTAATAAAAGCTGATTTAAGAAATTATTTCTCTATGAAAGTAGTTGACAATTTGTTAATGATTAAATTAAACAGCCCTAAATTTGAAGATTTCTGCCCAGAAAATGCTATTAAATTGTGATGGAATGATTATCTTCTGAGCGAAGAATTAATTTGTGATTTTAAATATGTACGTTTAATATTGTCAATGCAATTACATTCATTACATAAATATTTTTTATATAATCTTGCATATATTATTTACAAGTTGATGCTTTATTATTATAATTATTAATTATTTAAATATACATATTTAATTATAGATGGCACCTAGATTTTTAATTTGGACGACCAAAAAATTTAATCCAGGCGTTATTTTGACGCCTAGTTTCAAAATTCTTATTTCTAACACTGCCCGGGCCTCAAAATTTCGGCCTATGCAGACCTCTAGTCCAAACTTGGTATCTTAAATCAGTATCACATAGCGATGCTACACTAAAATTTTCATTGAGACCAAGCAAATAGTCCGTGTACAGGGATATCCAAGAGAATTCAAATACATTAGTTTTATGAGCAAAATTTTTAGCCAGTATACTTTAACATCTACCTATAGACTGCACAAAACTGAATGAACTGACTTATATTTTTAAATGCATAAAAGCATATTTCGTTTAGAATATTGTAGGAAAATCATTCACACTTCATTTACAGGGCTATCCAAAAGAACTGAATATTGTGGGATTATTCTTGGAAATTGCTGGAAGTTAATTTCACGTTTGTGTTACCTATGTGTTATTAAATATAGGATTATATTTAAGTACACAATCGGGTGTGTACATAATTTCTAGATAAAATACAGGGCTACCAATAATTAAGAGAAGACATTCTTTTCCATTGAATGTAATTAGTAGAAATGCTTTACTACATTTTACCATGTCCAGGAAAACTGTTTAGGAAAAAAATTAATTCCTCATACCCATATGGTAAAATCAAGTATTTTTTAACTTAAATTTTCAATGCATGTTTTCCATATAGTTGTGCATTTTAAGGTCCCTTGAATACTAACATCAAGTTTTAAATGGTTAATCTTTCTGTATATATCTGTTATTAGCGTAATTTAAAACATGTAATTACAGGCAATTTAAATGTTATATCTTGAAAGTTCATATGAGCTTGCTAGTTGAAAAGTTTGATTACGATTGATAAGTTTCAAGGAGTGGGGGAATAAAAGTTGCCTGAGTAATTTTGAATAAACATTTAAATTTCATAATGGCTTTAAATTTTACATAAATATAAGTACTTTACTGAAATGGTCGGTTGAGGAGGGTGGCATCCCCTCCTTTCATGCAGAATTATATGTCAAATAAATCTGTTCCAAATCGAAACTGAATTGTTTTTAACATGGGTTTATATAAAGTACTTGTTATCTTATCCCTTAAACTGAATTCTGTTTCTATAGTATTGGAATGCAGGGTAAGAGAAAGTCGTGTGAATGCTACACCAGATTATTTTTTTTATTAAAATACTGCTATAAAATTTCTATTTGAGAAACACTTTATTCCAATTAGTATTTTTTCAAATTCCTGAAAAATAATTCATTATCATTATTGTTAGAAATGAGACAATTAGATTTAATTTTTATAGTAAATTATTTTAATAAATGTTGTGCAGCATGATAAAGTTTCATGACTGGATTGTACTCCAAGAAGCATTTTTTAATGATGAACAGATGACGTTACCTTGGCTAGGTTGGATCTAACTATATGACCCATTGCATCTCTTATGAATGAGTGTGGCAGAAATTGTAATACCTCATATATAGATTTGCCGTGTTACCGGAGACGGAGAGGCATACATAGAGAATCTATAGAAACTTGGATAACCATAATTTCACTGTAAATTGGATTTATCAAAATAAAGTAATAACAGTGTTCACAAGTATGCTTTCTTTTTGCCTCATTCAATATGAAACACTCTGTACAGTCGGGAAAAAAAAAAAAAAAAAAAAAAAAAAAACACTCAACGTAACTTTGTTGCTAATTGATGTAGAAAAATGTAATAGGTATCATTTGACGGGGAATTGTGAGCAGTTTTAGAAAATGAACTGAAATTTTGAATTGGGGGTCGTAGAGGTCAAGACTCACGGTCGCCACTCGCCACGTGGCGACTTGATTTGAAAAAGTGGCGATAAAAAAATTGGTATGATCGCCATTTTTTCCGCGAATTTGCGAAAATATTTCTTCCGTTTTTAAAAAAAATCGCGGATATCGTTCGTTTAAAAAAAAAAAAAAAATCCCATTAACGATTGGCAATTGTTTTAATGGGATTTCGATGATGATCGCGCCTTCCGATTTCCAATCTTTCTCCATCCACAACATAAATGTCAATATTCATTTAAAACTTACTTTATGAGATTCTAGAACCTAGAAAGAAATAGAATTGTTAAATATTTCTTGTTCATATGTAATTATTTTTTGCCTCTCTCCCCCTGTTCTTATTTCCAACTAGAAATCGCCAATCAAATGTTCTGCAATTGTTTCTCAGTCTTTCTTCATCCATATTATAAATGGCAATATCCATTTTAAACATGCTTTATTAGATTCTAGAAGTAAAATTGAGAATTTAATATTTCTTATTCGTTTAATTATTTTTTTAATCCCCTCCCTTTTTTTTCTAGATAGTGATAAATGATCAATTCTAGAAACAATAAAGCGATAGAAGTGCTTAATATTTTTCACATACGTAATTATTTTTAGACTTAACTTGATGAATATATTTATTTTTTCTCAATTAAATTATACTAGCAGGCTACGCCCGCTTCGCTGGCCACTATATTTAAATGAATCTCCAAAAGAATTGGAGCATTATTTATTTTTCACATCACATTATAAATAAAAACTAAAATAATTACATTGGAATCGCTCTAGACCTCGCATCGGGTACTCGCTGACTACGGCAGCTCTTTCTCTGCCCGCACTGTATCGGGAGCAGGTCCCCACTGCCTGCAGAAATCTCTTTCCTATGTATTTCAATATGGGTATTTATTGACGATAGGTGGGTCTGCCATTATTTAAGAACTACGATTTTAAAGATAACTGTATCTCAGCGTCTATTAAATATTTTAGTTTTTGAACCAAGTATTTTATTGCTCATGCTATTTACACTGTATTACAATTTGATTCCGACCAATATAATGAAATAAAATAAAAAGTAGATTTTCTTTTAGAATGAATTAAATATATAAAAAACAAATAAATTCCAATCATTTTAATCCTTTCTACTATATACTACCATTATTTCCTGACAAATACTATAAATTAGAAAAAAAAACTTTTAAAGAAATTAAATTAACAAATGAAAAAT
This sequence comes from Salticus scenicus, assembly GCA_963930645.1. Classification (NCBI taxonomy): domain Eukaryota; kingdom Metazoa; phylum Arthropoda; class Arachnida; order Araneae; family Salticidae; genus Salticus; species Salticus scenicus. Next base: position 189,893,628 of record OZ005661.1, read on the forward strand.
AATTGTTGTTATACTACAAAAATTATACATAAACATAACTGTTATAAATACGTTTTTAAATTTTAAATTTAATATATTTAATTTTTTCTATTGCATTACCATTTTATTTTCATAAATATAATAAATTAAAAAGAGAAAAAATATTCGCCCTCAAATAAATGTATTAAATAAAAAATAAATTGCATAATATAGCCGTTGCTAAGATACGCAGACGATTACAATCGAAGAATAACTTCATGAAAAATGAAACATAGAAGCCAATGTTTAAAATCGAACAAACATTAATTTAAAAAATTCAAATTCGAAAAAATCTCGATGAGGTGCACACCTGCAGGGTCCCAGGTACCTATATACCAATTTTGGAAGCTCTGCAATCAGTAGTGTGTAGTATTGTTCATGTTTAGATAAATGTATTTATTTTCCTGTTGAAAAAAAAATAAATAAATAAACTCGTATTTTTTTTTTTTGGCAACAATTAAATTACGGATTAAATTTAAATGGCTAATTTTTTGCTATTATTAGCTTATTATTTTCATATTTTTATTAATTAAAAGAAAACTAAACAGAAATTCGAAATTCTGACTTCGATGTGCACAATAATCCTTCGGGGGGCACCTTTGTGTTAAATCTCGTGACTGTCCGAGCTACCGTTTTCGAGAACAGTGAAATATATATACAAATATTGCTCACTTAATAGTATAAGATATTTATATTTCATGTCTATACCAAATGTGTAAACAGGGGGGGTGGGGGATGAAAAATAGATTTTTAGGTACGAAATTTTTTCTAAATTAGTTTAAGAAAATTAATGCTCAGTTGATTTCATACATGTTTAAAACCAATAATTAAATACTAAATATATATATATTAATGTATGAGTAATGTACATATATAAAAATTTTATTCTATATATGTTTGAAATTTTTGTTTTTCTCATAGTATGAAAATTTTATAAGGTTTTATGTGGATATAAAAGTAACTGCAGTTATATTAAAGAATTTTTTTTGTGTTAATGAAATAATCCTGAAAATATTTATAGTTAAAAGCTATATATAACTGTTTAAGTAGTCAATTTATTGAAAGTGATGCTAATAATGTCCAACCAATCATGTTTACAGTAATTTTTCAGCAACTTTCTAATTTTAGCAATCACATGCCAGTTAATAAAAAATGAACCCTTGATAATTGGTTAGTAGAGATTCTTTGCCTCCCCACCCCCTCCTCAGACTCAAAATAATTTCATTTTCCTCTAATTCTGATCATAATTATTTTCCATTGGGGCAGATGAAAGTGTCAGACTAGACGAAATTTATTAAATGAATCAAATTTCTGTATTTCTTTTGCAATGGGACATAAAATAAATATTCTTGTAAAACACAAATTGGGTATAAGAAATCACATTGTCAGATCATATCATCATTATAGCCTGCTGTTTTCCCATAGCAAAATGCATGTATTAATATTTATCTATGAAAGTCCATATATTTTCACTCATGAATAAAACTTTGAATTTTAAAGTCTTCTTTCTAAGTACTATAGTTAATAGCATTTTTAAAAAGCTGGATTACATGCTATTATAACTACATGCTTATAGAACTCACTCTTAAAACGCTAACAAGAATAAAATCATAAGCATTCAGTGGAAGTTCAAACGAGGTCATACCTTCCCTCAAAAACCAAATCACTTTTCAATGATTCAATTACTCAATCTAGTATTTTGTATTCTTCCTACCTCATTTCATTTCAGGTATTGAAAAATTTAAACTAGAGAAGTGAGTAAGTTTATTTATTTATTTTTTTTTTTTTTTTGGCAGAAACACACACATATATTATATATACATGTTTATTGTACTATTAAATGACTAATAATACAATAGTCATTTAATAATAGTGACTATTGTATTATTATTAAAATAATACAATAAAGAGCACTATTTCTTAATTTAATTTTCCGACCATATCATTTGTGTTTTTATGCTTTTATGCACACACACATATATATATCATATATATGTGTATGAATCCGATGTATAATGACGACGACTCATGAGTGGCCACTGAGTTCATGTCCAGTGGCCACTTCTAAAAATTTTAAGTCTTGACCTCTAGGGGGTCGTCTACATATTAAAACGCACACCAACTTTGATTTTTTCAATGGTAATGCCCCATTTTTATTTTATGTTTGAATTCCTGGGATCGCGGCACCGCGAAAAAGTATATTGGTTGTACATTTTACTTATTTTTTCACTGAGTTATAAGCGTTCAAAGTTTGAAGGTGATAATGCTAAATTCATATTTCAAACTTTTATTAATATCTTCACAAAAAATAACTTGATCGATATAATTTTTTTTTTTTTTACGAGATACAGTAAAGAAACCCAAACATAATCCATCATTACTTTTGATTCTGAAAAATATTTTTAATTTTGAAAAACATTAATAAATTCATATTAATAAAAAATTATGACCTATATATTAATTTTTACATAAAATGAATCGTAATACTGAAAAATATGGGTGTGCAAATTTGCAGCTCATTCCAATTATTAGTTTTCGAGATATAAATAAATCTTTCTTTTGGAGTGGTTTAGGGGGCCGTCTCGTATAAAGTTTTGCATGAGATAACGAATCAAATCTTAAAAAAAATAACAAAGAAAATTTAAAAATATATTTTTATTTTTTATTTACAGGTCAAATTATATAACAACAACGTGAAATGCAAAGAAATGAAACAAAAATGATGATTTTTAGACAGTGTTAGCATCAAGAATTCCTGTTTTCTAAAGAAGACAAGCCCCGCCTTCATCGTTCTTCAAAACAAAACAAAAAAGAAAAGTAAATGTGACATTGAGTAATGAATTCGTGTTAAACCCCTTATTTTATGTTGACAAAAATATGCACAAATAGTATTTATTTCATCGATTACTGGTGATAAATTTTGAATTTTTAAACAAACGCTAGAAGAAAAAAATTAACTAAATAGGCGGGGTTTAGTGTTTTAAAGAGAAAAAAATGTTTAATGTCAATTTAAAAAAAAAGAATGGAATTGGAATGCAAGACAGGCTAGTAAAATTGTTTCTTAACTACCGTCATAGTTAAAGGCTTAATCATTTTCTTCATATATTGCTTTATTTTTATTAATTTATTTTGTAGGGGGGAGGATTATTATTTTAAGGATACTTTAGTCTTTAAAATTTCATTAATATCTTTATATATTTTTAAAAACATGCTTTAACTTTTATAAATATATTTTAACACTTTTTGCGACTGCAGGATTTTGCCTTTTTGACAGTAAGATCCGCGCACGGGCGTTATTCTCTCAAAATAAAATATTCCAGAACAAATATTCTGTATTCGCAATTATATTGCAAATGGATATACATTATAAATATATTCTTTCAAATCAATGTATTTCTATCTATAGTATATTTTATTGCAAAAATATGAGCACTGGGTACACACTTAAGAAATATGTAACACAGAAATTACAAAAGAAACGCCCACTGACAGAGTTACAGATTTTCGAATGACATAAATCTACGTCAGCAGTCGCGAAATGGTTCATTAAGAAATTATATTTTCATGGAAATTATAAAACGAACCGTACAGTTCCAAAGAGTTCAACAGACCCAAAACTGGTAAAGTACGATTAAAATTGTTTAATATTTACTTCATGAACCCTTACAATAATTTATCCGTAAAGATTTAGTTTATGTGTTGTTATATATATATATATAGAAAATTTAAGCTTTATTGGTGATCAGTACAGCCATAATACTATAATAGACACTTTTAGTTGAAAAATATTGCACTTTTTTCAAAGAGTACTGTCTGGACCAATCGCAAGTGTAATGTATTTAAATAGATGTAAAATTATCTAAAAAAGTACTAAAGTATATACAAATCTAAAAAGTTGAATTCAGAATAATTAAGAAACTGGAAAAATTCAATGTTTTTATCAATTTTTATAATTTTTTTTTCCCTGAAAGATTTCCGGTGTGAAACATTAAAATTTTGTCTATTTGTTATAGGATCTTAATTTTATTTTTCTACATTTACAGATAACCCCCTAACACATTTTTGAATATAACTCTATAAATACTAAAGATAAAATATACAAACAGTATACTTTTCCGCACTGCCAGATTCTCAGCAATTCGAATATGAAGTCAAAATTGGGTGTTGCTATTGAAAAAATCAAAGTTTGCGCTCATTTCAATATATAGATGACCCTTAATTCAAAATTCGACGACATTTTCAGAAAGTGCATTTAATTTCCTGTTGAATTATGTCTATTAGATGTTCCGGCGCCAAATAACAAAATTACAGCAGGTGGTGCGGTTTTTTTCCCCCCGACTGTACATCTTATTTCTCTTCAAATTAACAATATCTCGGTGTGCTTACTCATATCTGGAGGTTTCTCAGAATGTATCTATCTAAACTAAAGAAATATTATCTTGAAACTTTCTAAAGAAATTGAACCCATGCAAAGTTTGTTTCTCATTTCAAATTGGAAGGCCTTGTGCCTTCACATTTCTCATACCACCCTTTAGTTTCATCCTAGTGTACGGTACCCCTGCCAAAGGTGGCGATGACAGATGATATGTTGTGCCTATACGTTGTGTTGTGTACAAACCCATCCGCCAGTCACGTAAATTTGCTCTTCTTGCTTCTCCTAATGCAACCGATCAGCGCTTTCATCTCATTGGTTTAGCTTTCGTAAGCTAAACCAATAGAGCTATTATTAATTTCGTAGAACGGCTATTTTAATTAATTGGAAATCTGTTTTTTGCCGGCGGATGATTAATTGTAATTGTTAATATTATGAACTTTCAATTGACTCTTTACACCATGTACCTGCTCGTGTTCGCAAACCTTTTACACGTAGTGATGTAAAATACCTGGGTATTTATTTTTATGGGTAAATAACTGGGGTATATATATACCCGGGTAAATACCCAAAATGGGTATTTATTTTTCAATGAACTCTATTCGAATAAAATACCTGCATTTGTATATATAATTTGATATTGCTATGTATATATAGAGAGATAGAGAGAAGGAATGTATGTAAAAAATAGTTAGAAACAAGCTTTTTTAAAAAGTTTTAAATTTTATAAAATTAAAAAAATTAATCGGAAAAAACAAATGTAATATACAACATCATGCATTTTGCATGCAATTGTGGTACTATTTAAAAAGTCCTAAAAATTATTGCATAGTTGTTCGTGGCCCTGTTAAAACAATATTAAAATAAAAGTAAACAGAAAAATTAGGTCTAAGCTTAAACGGTTTATAGTTATCTTTCTGAAAGTAACAAAATATACAACAACTTCTGTAACAAGTCGAAAAATAAAATATATTACAATTATAATTAACTAGACTTGACACAGAACTGAATTATCAATATTTACACAACGTTAAAAACGGCAGAGTAAAAAATTAAGTGCATACTGCAGTTTCGGTAGTGTAAAAGTAAAGTGTACCGTCATCAGTGCAGAATGACAAAGTGGATTATTGCTCAGATATAGGTAGGGAAGCGGAATAATCATGACTCTATAATCCACTTCCTTACCTATATTTATGAATAATAATCAGGGTTGGCAAAAACAAGGGTTTTTCTAGAAAAACCCAACCCAATTGGGTTTTTCTGGGCTTTTGCTCGAATACATTCACACTGTAATGTTAGATATATGTTATTTAGCATATTAGTTGTAATACACCTAATTATATTAAACTACAAATTAATAATTAATCTAATATTTATCTCAGAAATAAAAATTGGTTTGATTCTAATATTAAAATAGTGTTAATTAGTAAGATTAAGCTATATTTTATTCTAATGTATGCTTATTCAAAATAAATATTCTTAATGACAATAACTGATAAAATAAAAGAATTTAAATTCTTAAGTACAATACATATCATTTAAATTTTTTAGTTCCCTTCATGCTATAGGTATGAGGAACTTAGGTAATCGTGAAATTTTTCGACCTCGGTTTAAAAAACTTCGTAAGTTATTAAAAAATTACGCTTTTCTTAACGTGAGAGAATAGGGCAAAATTTCACTTGAACGTGCATTAAATGGAAAATTTTTGATGAAAAAATGTGAGACCAGTTTTAAAATATGAGTTTTGATGTCGGAATGAACATCAGTAACTAGAAACATACTACTTTGAAAATTTCGCAAGTTATTGGAAATTTACGAATTTCTTAACATGGCAGAATAGGGCAATGAATTTTCCAATTTAAAAAATTCATAAATTATTTGGAATTTACGATTTACTTAAAATGGCAGAATAGGGCAAAATTGAGCATAAACGTCCATTTTGAGGATCATAAATACATCAGACAACTTCAAAATAACATTTATGATACTTGTTTGAACATGATTGATTACAAATATTCTAATAGGAAAATTTCACAAGTTATTCGTAATTTAAGATTTTATCAACATAGCAAAATGGGGCGATATCCCATATAAATATGTATTTTGAGGATTGCTGCATTGGAAATAGAGTATGAAAACAAAACTACAAAATTGACCCTAATAAAATAAATTAATAGATTAGAATAAGATAAATATATCGAAGTGAACGGTGGATAGCCTAATAGGCGGGGATTTCATTCTGTCACTGCGTCAAGCGTTTGGTCAAATTCATTTCTCTTAACATGATAATCATGTTAAGAGAATGTCCTGTACTAGAAATTTATGAGAACATATATATGTTGGGGAACTGAGCAGAGTCCACCTATGCCAACTAGTTTTAATTATAAAAATAAGTTGCAGTGATTTATCCTTTTCCTTCTTTTTCTTTATTTTTTTATAGTTGAAATGGTTATAGAAGAAAATTTTATTAGATTTATAATTATGTTGCTACTAAAATTAAAATAAAATTATAAAGTTTTAAAACTAAACAATTTAATTAGTTAAATATTGATTCTGGACAACATTTATGTCCGCTGTTAAACAAAAATATCGTTCGGTTTTACAGAAAAAGGAAAATTGAACCAATTACAGAAGATAGACTTGCTTTTATTATATTTATAACTGTAGTTACTTTTTATGTTTAATACTATTTACTAGAAAATAAAAATAAGAGTTTATTCTTAAAAGGTAAGGTGTTTTCTATACTTTATAGATGGGATTTGTGAATTATAAATAATTTTTAACAAAAACCCACTTATTTGCAAAAACCCAGCGGGTTTTTGTTGGTGGGCCCGCCCAGAAAACCCCAGGCGGGTTTTTCTGGGCTGGGCCCAGTTTGCCAACCCTGATAATAATCCACTTTGTCATTCTGCATTTATGATGGTACGCCTTACACTACCGAAACTGCAGTCCGCACTTAATTTTTTACACTGGCGTTTTTAACGTTGTGTAAATATTGATATATTAAAATTATATTGTATATTTTGACACAGCAATATTTTGCATTTTACAGCTTCAGAATAAAGTATTAAAAATTAAAAAACTCAATTTTTAAAAAATAATCAATTTAACTTATCACTTTTCTGAAAGTGAAAACAGAATTTACATTAAAACGGTATGCATTAGTTAATGAGTTATAAGGGCAAAATTTCACATAGAATAATTCTGGCTTTTGCTTTTGGGAATGATAGGTAGAGAGTCCTTTAACATTTAAAAAAGTTCAAAGTAGGTTCTTTATCTTAACCTTTTTTTTCACCTTTCAGCATAAAATTTAATGTAATATTAATACATATCTGAAGTGTGTGACTAACTGTTCATGAAACTGAAACCAAAACTGACTTGTAGCATAGTATTGTAAGAAAATTAAGAATCTGGAGCTTCTCTTGCATCATCTATACCTACTATCAGGGTTTAAACTGCCATTAGTTTTTTTAGCATTTTGCATGTTGTATTTTGCTAAACTATGTCAGTAAGAATTTCGCTAAAAAGCTAAAACTAGATTATTTCATAAAATATCTTTACCTCTAGTTTTTATGCAAATATTCGTGGACGGAAATTACAAAATCACTGAAAATATTGGGAATCATTATTTATTTAGTATATTCAGATTTAATTTCGACTTCTAATGGTTGAATTTAAATACAAATATATTTAAAAACATAATTAAGAATTTGCTTCATAGATGTATTTTCAGTGCTAGTATTGCGTTTGTTGAAATCTAAACAAAATGCTGCTGATTCATTTTTCTTAAATCGCAATATATGCTTGGTTAAAATCGTCAGTGAACAAAATAAACAGAAAACAAAATTGGGGATAACCAAGTTAAGAAAAAGAAATTACTACTATTCAAAGAATTAATTTTCGAAAAAGCTAAAATACTGCTTATACATTTTAGCTAAAATGCTAAAGAAACTTTTTTTCCAGGTTAAACCCTGCCTACTATGACATAAACATAGCTAAAAGTTATTCCTTTGTTAGTGCCATTGCTTTACAACAGAAAATTTTTACCACTATCAAGCTTAAGTTTTAGAATATTTTATTATGAATACTTAAAGAATTTTTTTTTTTTAAATTAATCTCATCAAGGCTTTTAATTAAATATATACATATATGCTATAAACTATGTTATATACATGAAAATCTTTTCAAACATATTGTAGGAATTAAAAATTCGATCCAATATTTCTATATTACCATTTAATAAGTAAAAGTCCCTTTGTGATTTGAAAAAAAAAAATTCTGAAAGGAAAATGAAAGTAATACAATAATCAACACTCTTCAGCGTCATTAGTTGAATTATTGTATGCAAAATATTGTGTTTCATTTTGAGATAAGAATTTATTCCGCATTCACAAGTACTATTTTTTTTTTTTTTTCAAAATACCCATTTTTTAGGTATTTACCCAGGCGCCGGGTAAATATCCAAAAAATATTTACCTACCCTCTGGTATTTACCCACTCTACATCACTATTTACACATAACTTTTTCTTTGTGCTAATAGAAAGTTCTCTTTTCTATTCAGTTTATTGCTATTGTAGCATTCGTATGGCGTTTGATTAATATCCTATGTAGGTAACCGGCAAACAGCAGCTGAATAATATGTTTTTAAATGTTTTATTCAGATTTAAATTTACTTTCAGTAATTAAAAAAAATAAATAAATAAAAGTGGTTGCTGCATTACACATTTTCATGGATTTTCTGATCCATGCATTGCGAATTAGGGGTATCCACTGATTTTTTTTTTTTTTTTTTTAATGCTTGCGAAGCAAACATACAGCAGCAAGCATACTGATTGCAGCTTATAAAAATTTTCATGCATTTACTGATTCATGCATCGCGAATTAGAGGTATCCAGTGATTTTTTTTTTTTTTTTTTTTTAATGTTCACGAAGCGATCAAACAGCAGAAAACATACTACCATGGCTCCATCAATTTTCATGAATTTTCTGATTCATGCCCCACGAATTAGGGGTATCCAGTGATTTTTTTTTGTTTTGGTTTTAATGCTCGCGAAGCAAGCATACAGCAGTAATTAAACTGACCGCAGCAGTTCAGATTTCAGCAGGATACTGCTTCAGGGTTCCCACTCTTAACCCTGGAATGGAGGCGCTGGCATACAGAGTACACCAATACAATCTTTTGGGCTGTGATTTTTTCTGATATTCTTTTTATTATACCATTTTTACTATGACAAAGTACTTTATTAATGTAATGTATACGGTTAAATAGTTTCAAACATCATGCAGAGGCTCGAAAAACAACCTGGCGTACTTTATACGCCGCTCCTCTAAAATTGTACTATACGCCCGCCCCTCCAACTGAGGGTTAAAAAAGAAAAAAATTCAAGGAGTTTTCAAGGCCCATTTGAAATTTTTCAAGAACTATAGGGGAAAATTGCAGAACGCTACACATATACACAAAACTTTAGTAAGTACTTTCATCATTATTATTATTATTTTTATAATTAGTATAACTTTGCTTGTTTTCACAATACATTTTTGATGGATTCACCAAATTAACTTTTACAAGAGTAAAAAAATCATTAGTTCAGGATTTGGAATTGGGATCATTATGATTATTCTAAAGTTTTTAGGTTTGAGTCCTGGTCTGGTCACTTTCTGCTCAAAATTAATGACCAGTCCATCAAACAGGTACAAAAGATTGGCAAAAACAACAAATAAGTTGAAACTATATGCAAAAGCAAGACAATGAAATAAGAATTTTATGACAAAATCATTATATTAGACAACGGTGTGCGATGGAGATTGAGATAGTTTAGCCTTGACAGAGTTTGCGCTAAGCCTGTCTGCTGAAGTGGAAAATTCAAGGATTTTCAAGGACTTTGCATGAAATTCAAGTACTTTCAAGGGCCCTTGAAAAAAAAAAAAATGAAATTCAAGTACTTCTTAAGGACTTTCAAGGATTGTGGGAACTCTGTGCTTAATACTAACCTTTGCAATATACAGAATGAAAAAAAAAGTCTAAATTTAAATATTTTTCTTTTAATAATATATATTTTAGTACTATTTTTATTCTATTGAATGCGACTGTTGGTGTGATTTACATTTAAAAATGGTGTTTGTTGATGCATTTTGTATTAAAAATTCCATTAACAATCAAATTTTTTCAATTTTATTTGCTCGTAAAATTGATCGTTAACATCAACAGTCGCCATCTTGGAAAGTAAATCACGCCTCCGAGCTGGCAAGGATTGTGCCAACAAAAAGTCGCCAAAAAGTGCCAAGGGGTACTGTACAATAGGATTTCACTCATCCTTTTCATAAATCTTCCTTTACTGATAGTTAAATTTACTACCAGCAGTTTTCACATTGCATTTAGATTATTTTGTTTGAAGAAAAAAAAAAATCTTTTCTCAAAATTTATGTTTTTGTAATATTTTTTCTCCTTCATGCTTCATTTTAATGATTAGAGAGTCACCCTTATACACAGTTCAATCCCAGATCGCGCTCAATGGCCTAGCCATTCAGAGTTTTCCATGGTTTTCTCCAAAACTTGTGTAAATACGTATTAGGACCCCTTAGAAAGACCCCCACAGAGAGCACTCCCCCTCAAGCCTAGGACCCTAGTACACTAAATCGGCCTTAATCCCCACAATAACCTATAACCCGTCCTTGTACAACTGTCGCCCTGGAACAACTATAGTATCTCCCCACAACTAACTGGTGTTATGAACCCACGTTCTGTATTTTATTATTATACTTAAAATTGTAATATTGGTTTGTGAATCTGGCAACAAGTCAGTTTCTCAAGTTTTAAGTTTTTGTTCTGGATTAAGTACGTTACGTTTGATTAAGTTCTTTTCCATTTACATATAAATATTTCAATATAAATTATTCTTTGAATATTGATAAGTAACATTTGGTGTCCGCGACATTTAACTCGAATATGTTTGTTTTCATATACTGAAATAAGTAACTAGTACTTTCTTTGCTTTTGAAATATTCTTTTGTTTGCATTTACATAATTGAAATTCATAATGAATCAAAAGAATAACGATGGTGCAAATACGAACCAAACAAAGAATGATGGTGTGAATACCAATGTTTTGGATAATTTGAAAAGAGAAAGAACAAATTTACGACGTCAATTTATGACTGCTTGTAACCAGTTCGATGAGTTAATAGCTGATACGACGATAGAAAGTAAGCAAATTTCTGTGATATTTAATAAAATTTTGGATAAGTCAGAACGTTTATTTAAGATTGACTTTGAATTGAGTGAGCTTTTAGAATTAAGTGATGATGAATATGATCAGATTGAATCATATAGAGATCGTTTTATAGACTAAATCAAAACTATATATGAAAAAAATGAACAATCATCTCACGATGAAGTTTCTAATACAAATTCGATTTCTGGCCTTAATTTAAAACTTCCTAAGCTAAATTTAAAAGAATATGATTTGGTTCCTAGAACATGGGTTACTTTTTGGGGACAATTTTCCCGCATCCATGTTGATGATAGCATACGAGAAGAAGATAAATTTCAATATTTACTTTCTTCATTGAAGTCAAAAACCAAAGCCAGAGATATTGTAGAAAGTTATCCACCTTCCAAGGATAATTATATTAAAGTTATTGAGCATCTTAAGTCGAGATTTGGAAGAACGGATCTTCTGATAGAAGTTTATGTACGTGATCTTTTAGCTTTAGTAAGTAATAGATCATCCGTCAAATTATCGGAACTTTATGATAAATTAGGATCATATTTAAGAGGATTAGAAACCCTTGGCGTCACTACTCAAAATTATGCTGCTATGCTTTATCCGGTAGTAGAATCTTGCTTACCTGCTGAAGTTTTGAAAGCCTGGGATAGATATAGGCTTAATAGGGAAACTAATGTTGAGGATTCTTTAACTTTGACTAAAGAAAAATTATTAGAAAATTTAATGTCATTTTTGCAATATGAAGTTGAGGGTGAGGAGCATCGAGTTTTAGCAGAAAGTGCCTTTGGCAATGCCATGAAAAATAAGAAAGAGCATAATTCGCCAATTTCAAGGAACGAGCCAACAGCATCCGCTTTAATAAACTCCTCACCACCTAATAAGAAACTTAATTGTATTTTCTGTGATTATAATCTCTCCAGCCAAAACTGTAACAGAGCTGCGACTTTAAGCAATGAAGAAAGAAAATCAATAGTTATAAAGTAAAGGGCAAAATTAACGGTCGCCACCGGCCACGTGGCGACTAAATAAAAAAAGATGGCGATTAAAAATTATGCATCGATCGCCACTAAAGTCGCCACTTTTTATGATCATTAAAATAATCTAAAAATCGAGCGACGATAGGCAATCGAAGCCTTGTGATTTCCAATCTTTTTCCACCATCCATGGCATAAATGTCAATGTTCATTTTAAACTTGCTTTATTATATTCTACAACCTATAAAGAAGTAGAATTGTTTAATATGTCTCACTCATATAATTTTTTGGACCCCCCCCCCTCCCTTTCCCTCCCCCTAACGATCTGTGATCACACAGCTTATAGAAATCTTTATAATTTCTAATCATTCTCCATTTGCTGCAAAAATATAAATATATATTTTAAACTTACTTTATTAGATTCTAGAATCTGTAAAGAAGTAGAATTGTTTAATATCTCTTACTCGTAATTCTTGTAATCCCCCCCCCCCCCTCCTCCAACGATTGGCAATCACATGCTCCACTGAAGTCTTGTGGTTTACAATCTTTCTCTATCCATAACATAAATGTAAATATTCATTTTTAACTTTCTTGATTAGATTCTAGAACCTATAAAGGAGAATATAGATGTACCCTCCCCCCCCCCACACACACATGTGAGCTCCATTTCCACAAGCAGTTAATGATCAAATGTCCTGCAAAGCACAATCTCTTTCCATTAATATCTCCATAGTATTTAGTGTATATTTAACCCATTTAAGATAGTTGACAAATGTGTGTATCAAAATTTGATTTGACTTAAATGTGTATTTTTCAAAAATTTTTGTATTTGCTTTCTTTTGTGTAGAAATCTTCCTTTTCCCTTCCCATTTTAAAGTAGAAATCTCCCTATTTTTAAAGCTACAAATTTGGCAGCTAAGTAAATTATTTTTAATGAAGCAGCTAAGTTTCCATATATATACTTTTTAAGAGGAAGTATTTTAACTCTTTTGAAATAAAATCATTTAAAAAAGTGTGTCTTTAGAAATAAGAAAAAATAATAAAACTGCTAACTGTATTTACACATGACCATGTAAAAGGTTGTGATGATGATGAATCAGCTGATTCATTTACTAGAAAATATCAATGTGAACTGTGAATGATAACAGCTTATTTCACTTAAATAAATTGAAAAAAAAAGTACTACTGAATTATCTGAAAGATAATAACTTTTGCTGTTATTATTACAGCCCTAAGCAGATTTTAATTTAGGATGTGCAATTTAGGATTTTTAAAAAGAGTGTAATTACAAATTCAGTGTCCCTGTGTTAATTTTATTATTATATGTATTTCTTATTTTCATATTTTTCTTGTGGTAATTATACCGCAAAATGGTGACAATGCTTTTTCCAGTCTGAAAGAAATAGTCTTATCATGTGAAAAGTGGCCACTAACTTAAAAAAGTGGCTACTAATGAAACTGACAGTACCGGCCACTGGCCACTAATGAATTTTCCCAGTTTTGCCCTTTATTATAAAGAAAAAATGTTGCCTAATTTGCCTAAAACCTAATCATTTGGCGAAAAACTGTCGAAGTAATGTAAAATGCATTGTATGCAGCAGACGGCATTATCCACTACTTTGTCCAGATTTCAAAACAAAATCAACTGATATGCCAAGCAATCAAAATAGAATAGAGGGGGAAAATTCTGCTACTCTATTTGCTTCATCGTTAAATGAAATTTATTTGAAAACGTTAATTGTACGCTTACGTCATAAGAACAAGTGCCTGAATGTTAGAGCCCTGCTTGATGATGGATCTCATAGATCATATATAGAAAAGAGTTTGGTGCAAGAACTTAAGTTAACTCCAATAGGGACAGAAACCTTATGCCAAGGACTATTTGGTGGCAGTGCTACACTGTTGAAAGAACATGGGCGTTTTAATGTGGTTATAGAAAGTACTGATGGAAAATATTCAACCAAACTTTCATTTTTAGATCAATCTAAGATTTGTTCAAATTTGCCCAGAATAAAAGATAAAAATTTAATATCACAACTTTCATCAAAGGGGATTAGGTTATCTGATGTTGGCAATGATATATGTTATCCAAACTTATTGGATATCTAAAGTTAGCAGAGGTTTATAAAAACAATTTTCCATTTAAAAACTTACAGTGGAAAGTGCGATTTGAATTTGACTTGGATGAAAATTTAAGTGAATGACACAATTGAAGACAAGTTAAATTTACGTTATAATTTCAGTTTTATTAAAAACTTTAAACAAAATATAAATTTAACAACAACAGTAATAAAGTTAACAAAAGTTAACAGTATATTAAATTACAACTTATTCAACCCAGCTCAAGTGTATTTTACAAAAACTTAAAACATTCTACCATGGCCCAGAAAAACCAAAAATAAAAATGTAACACTGAGGAAGGCATTAGTAACATTTAACATAAACAAAAATAAACTACGGCAGAGTAAAATCATATTAAAAGACAATTTACATCGTCCAAAAGCTGACGTGACACAAAACTAAATGTGAGCAAAACCACATGCACAATCACCGATATTTATAGTAAAACAACAACCGGCAAAGACAACGCCTACATCCGGGAATCAATAATCTTATGCGAGGATGATAGAAAGAACGCCGGAACGAGTTCACCATCTGCTGAAAATTCCAGTAATTAAATATTCCATACTAAAGTATAGCTCTAAGAAGAGTGATCAACCAAGCATTCCAGGCTAAAATATAGCTCTGAGAAATGGGATCAACTAAACATTCCAGGCTAAAGTATAGCTCTAATAAGCGTGATCAACCTTAAAAAGTAAACAAATGAGGAAAATTACTTTAAGATATTGAACTTCTATTAAAGACTTATTTAACTGATTAAATTGATAAAGGTAAGTTTTAAAAGGAGATTTATATAAGAAATAAAGTTTATATTTAGAGATTTAAGTTAACAAGAAGTATTTTTAAAATAAAGATATTGTTATTATACGTAACAAAAGCCCCTCCTCTTGTTAACTTGACATAACACCAAACAAGCACAGGTATAAATTTAAACAACTTTGAGCTAGGTTAAAAAAACACAATTTTTTTCCTTAAGTATAACAATCAATATTCAAATCTTTAAAAGCATCTTTAACACATATATACATATACATACTTCAACAATAAAATAAAAAAACCACAAAAAGGTTAACTCACTTTTAACATGAAACAAAAATTTACATATAAATTTCATTATCCACAGGTCAGTACAGACGACGTATCAATCACAGATGAAACTTTAAATAATTACGACCACCACTAACAATGGCTATTTCAATACAGTTCAAAAAGGAGGTTCATTATAAAAATTACCGAATTACAAATACATTTTTCTTATACAACAATTCATGAATATGTACAAAAATTTAAATCGTTAACTACACACAAGCCAACTACGGCACCTGGAAAATAATTCTCTACATCTAAGCCATTATAGGCACCTGAAAAAGAAAAAACCACTACATTTAAGCCAGTATATGGCACCTGAAAAAACCTTTACATCTAAGCCACTAAACGGCACCTAAAAAAAACTAGATACATGTTAATTCATATAAAAAAAACATGTTAAAAAACTTATACGGAAATGTATTAAACGTTACAATTATGCAAAATTTCAGGAAATAACCCAAGTAACCAATCTTGAAATTTGCCTGGCCAGGACTTTCAATAATGGTAACCTTAGGAAAAACGGAAAAATATACATAATTGCAAAAACACAAATACAATTCCAAGATATATATTATATTAATTATACAATTACAAAATTTAAGTTTATTTTAAATTATTAAATATGTTTAATATAAAATTTTCAAGATCTTGGCGAGTGAGGGGTTTGGTAAAAACATCGGACAGATTAAGTTTACTTCTAATAAATTTAAGATCAAAAAGATTATCACGAACAAGATCCCTTACAAAAAATAATTTTATATCAATATGATTAGATCTGTAATTTTCAATTGGAGATTTGACAAAATCTATGGCAGATTGACTATCCATATTTAAAACAGCTTTACATTCAACTTTAGGAATTATGTTACCATCAACACACTCATTTAAAATACGATCAAACCACATTAAATTTTTCGCAGCCTCCGTCATAGCCACAAATTCTGCCTCCATTGTTGAGAGGCAGACAGATTTTTCTTTGAAAGTTCTCCAATCTATAGGGGATTCATCCAACAAAACAATTTGACCGCCCATAGAAGTACGATCATCTTTATTTGCAGCGAAATCAGAGTCTGAATAAACTATAAGTTGTGGTCTTTTACAATTTAATTTTAATTTAAAATGACTGGTATAATGAACATATCCTAATAATCTTAGTAAGCCATCCCAATGTGTTTTTCCAGGATTAGATTGAAACTGACTATAAATATTCACAGAGTAACAAATATCAGGGCGAGTTCTATTTGCAATAAAAGCTAAACATCCAAGTAAACTTCTGTAAGGAATTGTTGACATTTCTTGAATTTCATAATCATTTTTAGGACAATTTGACTTAGAATAAACTACGCCTTTACTTATGGGAAGAGTTGAAATAGGGTATTTAAAACTTTTAAATCGGTCACAAACTTCTTCAATATACTGATGTTGATGAATTTCAAGTTGACCGTTTATTTCTTCAAACTCGACTCCTAACAACTTCTTAGTTTTTCCCATAATTTTAAGGTCAAAATGACTTTTAAGTAAATTCAAAACTTTATCAATTGTTTTACTATATTTACTAAAAATGACAATATCATCAACATATAATAAAAGAATAACTTCATAATTATATAGATAAACACAATTACATGAATTAAATTTAACAAAACCTATTTTTATCAAAACTTTATGGATTTCAAAGAACCACTCGCGACCTGATTGATGTAAACCGTACAAAGCTTTATTTAATTTACAATATAAACTTTCCTTTCCGGGTTGAATAAATCCTGCTGGCTGAGACATAAAAATATTTTCAGTTAAAGGGGCATATAGATACGCACTAGTTATATCACATTGAATATGGGTCCAATTTAAAAAACTTACGAGCAATGAGAAAAAGAATCTAATCACAGCAAAATTGACCACAGGACTAAAAGTCTCGTCGTAGGTTTCCCCTTTGATTTGACTATAGCCCTGGGCAACAAGTCTGGCTTTATAACGAATGATATTACCTTTTTCATCACGCTTAATCGCAAAAACCCATCTGTTACCTACAGGATTACAGTTCTGTGGTAAACTAGTAAGCTCCCAAACTTCCCTTTCTTTCATTACTTTTAACTCATTTTCCATTGCCTCAAGCCATTTTTCTTTCTGGGGAGATTTCATTGCTTGCTTGTACGTTTTAGGAACAACAATTTCTTCTAGTCAACTATTATTAAAAACTACATTATTACTTGAACCCTGTTCAGATACAATACCAGTATAATTGTCACTACCACTGAAATTAAATGTTTTAGGATCATATACAATTTTGTTCTTTTTACAATAGTCCTGAACTTCATTTTGGGATCTAAGACGCTGCGTTTTTCCTTCTTCATAGTAGTAAATATCTGTCCTATCTCCTGTTTGTCTAGGAACAGCTTTTCTATACCAGTTAACAACCCTTAAAACATCACACCCCTCCTCTAAACTGTCTTTGTCCTGAATATCAGAAGGGAAAGAGGTCGCACTTCTCATATCTTCTACAGTATTTTCCTCCGAAACAGAATTCGGGAAAAGTGGGACAAAGAACTGAGTTTGGGGCTCCAGCACTGCTCCACTGCTACTATTCAGATCTATATACTTGGCTTTCTCGTTAAATCTAACATTAAGTGTTTCAATTATCTTGTCTGATTCAGGTAGCCATATTCTGTATCCTCTAGTCCTAAAAGCATAACCCACCATAACACCCTTTGTTGCTTTAGGGTCTAATTTATAACGTTTTTGTCGTGGGATACCTACATAGGTTAAAACACCAAATGGCTTTAAATGCCGGACTGAGGGTTTGTTTCCAGTATATAGTTCTAAGGGAGTTTTAGTGGAGTTTGTGTTACAGGTCCTATTCCAAGTGTAAACAAAATAAGTTGCTGCTTCTGGCCAAAAATTCTGTCCTAAATTACTTTCTTGTAGTAAAGTTCTGATACCATCGGCTACAGTTTGGTTATAGCGTTCAACAACGCCATTTTGCTGCGGAGTATACAAATTTGTCAACTCATGTTTAATTCCTTTAGAATCAAAGAAATCTTCAAGGGTATTTGACATGAATTCCTGTCCATTATCACTACGAAAAGATTTCACTCTACTTCCAATCAAATTTTCAGCACGCGTAATATGTCTAATGATAATATCAGCGGCATCTGATTTTAACTTAATTGGGTAAAGAGCAACCTTTCTAGAAAAATCGTCAACTATGGACAAGAAATATTTTTCTCCATGTTTCCCCTCAACATGAGAAGGACCCCATAAATCAGCAAAAATTAACTCAAGTGGCTGCGTTGATCTGATATAACCAGTAAACTTATGAGAAATATGTCTAAACTTATTTAATTTACAAACTTCACATTCAAAATTTTTATCATTTAGACCAGAAACACCTTTTACACCATTTTCTTTACAAGTATGAGTCAAAATATCAGGACTGATATGGCCAAAACGTCTATGCCAAAGTTGCATTTTATTCCCTTTTTCTAAATTCAAATTTTCAAATTTTACATGTCTGTTATTAACTTTAGGAATTTTAGGATATAGATAATAGATTCTATTCTTTAAGTAGGCTTTAAACAAAAATTCATTGTCACGATATATTTTAACCTCACCCCCACCGCCTTCATATATACAACCATTTTTATCCAAAGCAGGACCAGATATTATATTTCTCCTCAATTTAGGAGAGTACATAACATTTTCTAAAGTGAATATTCTCTGACCAAACCTCAATTTTATTTTCCCCATTCCCTCAATTTCAAAATTTACATCTTTAACAGCTACAGTCATGTTTTCGTTAATTAAAGGTTTATACTTGAAGAATAAGTCCCTTCTGGAACAACAGTGATGAGATGCCCCTGTATCAAAAATCCAAGAACATCCCTCTTCAGATTCAGTAGAGTTAGAATGCATAATAAATAAAATATTTTTTGACTTACGTCTATTTCGACGAGCTCTTCCTCCAGAAAAACCAGACTGTCTAGTATCATATTGAGGTCTGTTGGGGCTGTAATTTGCGTCATGATGAGGTCTATCAGTACTAAAACGATCTGGTGACTTGAAATTTCTATGTTTATAACTTGGACTAAAGCCTCTCCTATAGGCACTCCTGGAATCCCTGGGTTGGAACTGTCTTTCACTACCTTGGCGATGATCGGTGAAACCATTATCTTGACTACTTTTAAGTCTGCAAATAGCCTGATGGTGGCCAAATTTCCCACAAAAGGTGCAGTTTTGTCGAGAAGTTACTATATTTACTAAACCTGGCGTTTTTACTTTGTCACTATCACGAAGATTTAAACGTGCCTCCTCAGCGGACAATTCATTAACAATATCACACTGAATTTAAATTTTTCTTTTGGCCAACGCAGTATATTTTGGACAATACTATCAAAACTGCTAGGTAAATATCTAAGCAACTGGAAAGAAGTATAAGTATTGTCATCAAATTTTTCATTTAAATCCTTGAGCTGGTTTGAAAGTCTAAGTAATCTGGCAGCATAAAGTGAAATATTTTCATTTTGTTTAATTTTACATTCAAATAATTCAGAAAATATTTTCATATGAAATGACCTCGAATCCGGCAAGTAGTTTAATTTAAGTGCATCCCAAGCTTTGATCGGATCATCATAATTTTCTACCAATTTCCGGAATTCGGGTTGAATATTTAAATATAATGTAGCTAACACGTTATCTGATCGGGTTTTAAATTTGGCTATTTCCTCATCTGAAATTTTTTCAGACTCTTTCGGAATTGACTTACGTTGATCTATTATATCCCAAAGTCCGTAACTAATTAACAGATATTTAATATCAGCAGACCAACTGCTATAATTGGTGGCATTAAGTTTTTCAATAGTATAAGCAGATTGAGCCATAATGAAAAACTACAAAAAACAATAGCCCCTCCGAATCAGATACGCGTTAAAAAAATGCTCAGATTACAAAAACAGATTAAATCTCCAAGTCAAAAAAAACTATAGGCTGGGCTGAGCCCATAACCACTTGTTATCCAAACTTATTGGATATCTAAAGTTAGCAGAGGTTTATAAAAACAATTTTCCATTTAAAAACTTACAGTGGAAAGTGCGATTTGAATTTGACTTGGATGAAAATTTAAGTGAATGACACAATTGAAGACAAGTTAAATTTACGTTATAATTTCAGTTTTATTAAAAACTTTAAACAAAATATAAATTTAACAACAACAGTAATAAAGTTAACAAAAGTTAACAGTATATTAAATTACAACTTATTCAACCCAGCTCAAGTGTGTTTTACAAAAACTTAAAACATTCTACCATGGCCCAGAAAAACCAAAAATAAAAATGTAACACTGAGGAAGGCATTAGTAACATTTAACATAAACGAAAATAAACTCCGGCAGAGTAAAATCATATTAAAAGACAATTTACATCGTCCAAAAGCTGACGTGACACAAAACTAAATGTGAGCAAAACCACATGCACAATCACCGATATTTATAGTAAAACAACAACCGGCAAAGACAACGCCTACATCCGGGAATCAATAATCTTATGCGAGGATGATAGAAAGAACGCCGGAACGAGTTCACCATCTGCTGAAAATTCCAGTAATTAAATATTCCATACTAAAGTATAGCTCTAAGAAGAGTGATCAACCAAGCATTCCAGGCTAAAATATAGCTCTGAGAAATGGGATCAACTAAACATTCCAGGCTAAAGTATAGCTCTAATAAGCGTGATCAACCTTAAAAAGTAAACAAATGAGGAAAATTACTTTAAGATATTGAACTTCTATTAAAGACTTATTTAACTGATTAAATTGATAAAGGTAAGTTTTAAAAGGAGATTTATATAAGAAATAAAGTTTATATTTAGAGATTTAAGTTAACAAGAAGTATTTTTAAAATAAAGATATTGTTATTATACGTAACAATATACCTCCAATTAGGTTACTCATCGGCGCAGACATTATTGGTTCACTTCTAACTGGAAGAATTGAAGTGCTAAAAGGAGGATTATCAGTAGTCAAAACTAAATTAGGTTGGACTGTACTAGGACTTGGTCGAAAGCGTGAAGTATTGAATACAGTATCTTTATGTTTACAAAGTGTCGAATTAGGAAAATTATGGGATTTAGAAACATTGGGCATAAATGATCCCATTCAAGAAAAAGCTAGGAAAATTTTAGACGAAGAAACACTTCTTCATTTTACTGAGACTGTTAAGATCAATGAGGAAAATAGATATGAGATTTCACTACCCTGGTTAGCAGGACATCGTCAGTTATTCAATAACTATGATAAAGCAGCATTAAGACTTATGCAAACAACTAAACGTTTGCTTAAAGAAAATTACTTTGAGAAATACAATGGCATTTTTCTTCGTTGGGAGAGTGAAGGCATAATAGAAGAAGTGGAACCAGCTCAAACTACTGAAGCTTTATATTATTTACCGCACAGACCAGTGATTAAATTATCAAGTGCTACTACAAAAATTCGTCCAGTGTTTGACGCTTCATCAAAGACTTCTGGTGGTGCATCATTAAATGACTGTCTAAGTACTGGACCAAGTCTAATTCAACAAATTCCTCTACTTCTTAACAAGTTCAGAATAGATGCTTTAGGAGTCACAACTGATATCAAACAAGCATTTCTGCAAATTAGTGTTCGTCCAGAAGACAGAAATGTGTTAAGATTTCTCTGGTGGAAAGATAAAGATCGATCAGCAAACAAAGAATACCGACATACTCGTGTTGTATTTGGAGTTACTTCAAGTCCATTTTTATTAAATGCTACTATTGATTATCATTTGCAACATCAACAATTCGAAACCATGGAATTACAAACAACAATGGAAATACTTAAGAAAGGATTTTATGTCGACAATTTAATCACAAGTGTCCAAAATGAAGATGAATATATGAAATTGCAGGTTCAATCTAAAGAAGTTATGAAAATCGGTGGTTTTGATTTACCCTGCTGGACATGCACAGGAGATGAGAATCAGGAAGATCATTCAGTTCTCGGCTTAAAGTGGAATACAGAGTCTGACGAGCTTAAGTGTAATTTTCCCAAAGCAATAGAAAATTTAGAAGATGTAGGTACTAAAAGAAAATTACTTTCAATAGTTAACAGTGTTTATGACCCAATTGGTTTTACGTTACCTGCCATGTTGTTTCCTAAGTTACTCCTGCAAGAGGCTTGGAAGAGAAAAATAAGTTGGGATGAACCGCTTCCCAATGATCTCCAGTTACAATATAAGAACTGGGTGAAACATTTTCATTGTATACAACAATGTTCTGTTCCAAGAAGAATGCTTTATGGATCTAAAGAAGATGCCACTCTACACTTGTTTTCAGATGCATCAGGTAATGCTTATGCTTGTTGTGCGTATCTTCGTTGTAAAGAGAATTCAGAAGTATTTGTCAATTTAGTTGCTGCTAAGTCAAGAGTCTCACCAATTAATCGGCCAACTATTCCCCGATTAGAGCTGTTGGGGGCTTTACTGGCTGCTCGTTTAGCCAAAACTATAAAATCTGCAATGAATTTTCCTCTTAAAACTTTCTTTTGGACTGATTCTATGGTAGCATTAGCCTGGATTTTAAAAAGGGAACCCTGGAATAACTTTGTTGGAAACAGAGTAAAAGAAATTAGAGAACTAACAGACACGGAAAGTTGGAAATACGTTCCAGGAGAGCAGAACCCTGCTGACCTCCCATCTCGTTCATGTACTTGTAAGGAACTTGAGAAAAAAAGTTGGTGGGAAGGACCCTCGTAGCTGAAGAATTCTACTGAATTATGGCCCAATGAATGCATAACTTTTCCAGAAGAAGCACTAACTGAAAGAAGGAAAGTTGTAATAAGTGCAACGAACATTCAAGATACTGAAAAATTTAGCCAAGGACTTTTGTATTTTTCTGAATATCCTAAGCTGCTACGTATGATGGCCTGGATATTAAGATTTTGCCGACTTTCTAAGAATAAAGAAATGAATATATCAATCAATTTAAGTACCGAAGAAATTAATGAAGCTGAAGTTATCCTTACGAAAATAATTCAACGTGAATGGTGTACTGAAAATAGGAAAAGATATGAAGGAACAATGAAGTTTTATGAAGAAAATGGTTTATTGAAAGTGAAGACTCGACTCATCCTTGGAGAAGACAATGATGATTTTAAGTACCTGATTGTTTTACCAGATCACTTGATAGTCAGGCGTTACATCGAGTACATACACAAAAGCTTAAATCATGCTGGGGTCCAAACTGTTTTATCTCATATAAGAGAAAGATTTTGGATTCCTCGTGGTCGAAGAGTAATTAGAGAAGTTATTTCTCGGTGCATACCTTGTAAGAGACATTCAGTCAAAGCCATAGTCACAGAACCAGCTCCACTTCCAGCGAATAGAATAAACAGAGTAGCAGTCTTTCAAGTAACCGGTACAGATTTGGCTGGTCCTATTTTCCTTCGAGAAGGTATTAAAGCGTGGATAGTTTTATTTACGTGTGCTGTATTTCGTGCTGTACATTTAGAACTAATTAGTTCCTTATCAACTGAAGCATTTATGCAAGCCTTACGTCGATTCTTTGCGCGCAGAGGTAGAATTTCTATTATGTATACCGACAATGGAACTAATTTTGTTGGAGCTTCCAGATGTTTTGACAATTTAGACTGGGAAGCAATTCAAGCTGAATGTGGAATGAGAAAAATCAAGTGGAACTTCATCCCACCATGGTACGGAGGATGGTGGGAGCAAATAATTCGCTTAATCAAAGATCTATTAAAAAGAAATCTCGGAAAGGCCTGCTTAAGTTTCGAAGAAATGCAAACAGTTCTATGTGACTGTGAGGACACTATCAACGTCCACTAACATATGTATGTGAAGACCCAAATGAGCCATTGCCATTAACCCCTGCTCATTTCTTACATGATGTACGAAATCCTTTAGAGCTCAATACAATTGATCTGGACATAATTGATGGAAATCATCTAATGAAAAGATTACGTTATGTTCAAAGGGTAAGAGAGCATTTCAGGAGACGCTTCCAGAGAGAATATATTTCAGAATTAGTAAGAAATCCTGATGTCAAGAGACTTAAAGATAAAATTCAAATTGGAGATATAGTACTTGTGGGATCAGAAAATCTTAAAAGAATAAACTGGCCCTTAGGAAAGGTCATAGAATTGTTTGTAGGAAAGGATGGAAAACAACGAGTAGCTCAATTAAAGGTGGCAAAAGGTGAAATTATACGACCACTTCAGAGATTACATCCCTTGGAAATTTCTTCGAAGGATATTATCATACCCACAAAAAATGAAGAGTCTTTACCTGAAGTTGCTGAACAACCAAAGTGTGCTACTGACAGTGACAAAATTGCAGACGAAATAAAATTTTCTAGAAAGAGTAGACCTATTATCAAACCCAAAAAACTGGACTTGTAAAGTACTTATTTTTCGTTTCCTATGTCAAATTTTAAGTTTGATATATTTTCAAAACTAATTGTTTCTCCTTTAAAGTAAACTTTGTGGTTATGTTAATAAGTTTTGTCTTTCAAATATATATCTTTCAAGACAAAAGGTGGGAGAATGTTATGAACCCACATTCTGTATTTTATTATTATACTTAAAATTGTAATATTGGTTTGTGAATCTGGCAACAAGTCAGTTTCTCAAGTTTTAAGTTTTTGTTCTGGATTAAGTACATTACGTTTGATTAAGTTCTTTTCCATTTACGTATAAATATTTCATATCATCTGTAAGTAAACACAGTTTTAATTAGTACGATATGTGTATTCTTTGAATATTGATAAGTAACAACTGGATTTGGCGATTATGGCTATATCATAAATCTAAAAATTATAAGCTAAATCATAAATCCAAAATAAACAACATGCAGGCTGCCATATTATATTGCAAAGAGTCCAAAACGACATCGGTATTTTTCAAAACGCCGGCAAAGAAAAATCGCCAAATCCAGTTGTGGGGAGATACTATAGTTGTACCCAAACAAAAAGTTAGGGTAAAGAATATGTTGGAATAATAAAATAAATGGTATTGGCTTAAAAAATTAAAAGCTGTGAGTAAATTTCCAGAAACAAAATCTATGCAAATTTAAAGATTAATTCATGTTTTCTTCCCAGTAATAAAAATATTTTACACAAAGCTCTGTATCAGTGACATTAAACAATAGCTTTCGGCCAACATTAGGAACAAAATAAGTATTTACAATTTCAAATTACTCACATGGTAAAACATGATTCTCTAGAACAACTTCGTAGATGATATCCACGGAAGAGATTTGTAAAAACTCTTAATCTGTGATGATACCGGTAAATATTATTAGCACTTTTCAGGTAAAAATATTAAATTAGGAGTAAAAATAAAGAACACGACATAAATGATTTAAACTTTGAACTCTTAATCCGTGCTTTAAAGGGAGTCTTTTGCTCTGCTCTCTTGCTTTAAACTTCGTAAGTAGGTTGATTGGTTGTTTAATTGTTATCCATTGACCACGGAACTCTTTTAATCCGTGCCATTGACAGAGATTATTTTAATTCATCTTCATTTGTAATTTTCTCTCATTTAAAGATTATGTTTTCATAATAATTTTAAAGGGTCTTGTTTGATCCAAAATCATTTAGTAAAATAATTTATCTTCAATAAATATTTGAAAAGTTGGTTGAGGTTTTGTTTCGGTTTGAAAAATCAAGGAATGCCGGGTATAGGGTTGCAACAATGCTGCAATCTGATTGGTTGGCGACTTGTTGGCGATATTTTTGAACGTTTCGTCTCTCTGTTAAATCTACAGGCAGTACCCACAGCAAACAGCGATAAAAGCGCCGAGGATGGGTACCCTACTTCAAGGAATTGCGCATCAAGCGAAACATTTGCTGGCAATTCACTAGAAGGGGGAATGTAAGCATTTGAGATTTGACGTATGTATTTTTCTTGATTCGCGACTCAATTGAACTATAGAGGGCGTTCTATCCGCGATTGTAATGAAATGCTCGCCCTCTGGTGGGCTAAGGTGAAATTACAATAAACATGGTTTAATTCGAATTCCATACAGCCGCCATTGCTTGCCGATATTTAGTTTCACATATATTTATTGAATAAAAATGAATAAATACGGTAAAAAAGATAACACATACTTTTGTGTGCCACAGTGTAACTCCAAAGGATCAAGAAATCCAGAATTGAGCTTCCATTTATTTCCAAATGACAAATTTAAAATTTCAGTTGCTTCGGCTAATGGAAGTAAATAATTAATCAGATGATTTGAAATTAATATTTGTTCAACTTCAGTTAAAAATCTACTTCCGATCGAACTTTGAATAAACTGAAGTATTTTTTCCAAAAGCAATCAATTTTCCATAATGTAATGGCGGAGAAATTATAGTACGAATATTAAATAGAATAACAAAAAGAACACACGTGGCATTGTTTACTAACAACTGCAGTGTTCACAAAGCGCCGTCTATCGATCATTACAAACGCGGATTGTCGTCTGCTTCAAAAGTTGTGTCGGATAATGCTAACGTTCTACACATGCAACAATAGTAAGGAATGGCTAATTTAAGTATTCAATGCATTATTAATATGCAAATATTATGCCGAATTCGAGAAATTTAGTTGATGCGGAGGTGCTTTTGAAATGAGAAAGGATTATAATTTTTGGAGGAACCAAAGCAACCGAAAACAAAAATGATGTTAAGTGGTGATTTGCTTACAATCTACATACTATGAAAGAAAGTAATGATAAAAGATTTAGATTGCTAAATTCGATTTTATAATTTCGCAGTTTGTATTTTCATGTGTGTTTATATCTTCCTGTAAAGCTGCAGTGCAAGATGCAAGCGTCAGTAGGCGGTTTTTGATATTGTGTTACGGTAAAAAAGCAGCATGTTTATTGTTTTGTTTTTCCTCCCGGAAAGTGATCAATTTTTGAAAGTTAATTGGATAATTATTGTCTGCTTTCGATGTGTCCACGTCAACGCAACGTTTTATTTTGCATTGTTTGTTTGATTAGTTAATTTCGTAAGTGATTTTATTATTTTATTTCCTGTTCTTTTGATCACGATTTTTTAAGTGAAAAGCAAATAGAGTAAGTGTGAATGCACCAGTAATGGACAGCATGCAATGATTTTAATTAAAAAAAAAAGGCTTCAATTATTTATCTAAGCGTTAATTCTTGGATGATTTTAATGTTTTTATTTGTTTAATACTTAAACTATTAGCAAATTTAACCAAATTCATAAAGAAGAAAATGTTTTTCAATAAAAATTGCATTGTTTAATAGTAAGAGCTCAGAGCTGATTTAATTACTGTGTACATTTATTTTCTAATGAAAATTGCATTTCTTTTTCTTTTGTTATTGTATTTAGCTGCTAGTTTTGAGTAGTCTGCTAAGATTCTTCCTTATTTTTATATACTATATATTTCACATCAGTTGTATTAAAAGCAGCATATATATATATATATATTATTTTTTTAAGCTGGAAGAATGCTTTTTATTTATTTTTATGAAAAGCAAGGATACTGGTCTCACTTTCAGATTTCTGCAATGTAAATGATAACAAATGTTAACATTAAAAATCTGCATTGGAAAGCGTTTAGAAACAACACAGATTGAAGGTAGAAAGAATTAGAACATCAAATGGAATCAACAGCAACTTCTGTGTTGGACACGAACTTGTAACTAAAGTTAAGTGAACCTGCCTGCAGCATAGTATGATTTGATAATATATGCTATGCTGTATGGAAAGTTTTCTTATACAATTTGTTTTTAAATCAGAATCAAAAGTCATGCCACAAAAAAGATGTTCCAGGTAATGTTAATTTTTCTTTTTTTAATTACAGTTTGTATTTTTATGATTTTCTTCTTTTAATTTGATATATATACTTTTATGAACATTGGTTTTATTACTTACATACTTAGATTTATGTTTGATTTATATTTGTAAGAATATGTTAATGTTTCATTAAATCGTATAATCTAACCACCATTATTAAATTGACTAATTTATTTTTTATATTTTCAAAATCCAGCTAATTTTTAAACTATTAGCAACTTTTCTTTCCTTCTTTAGTTAAAAATATTAATAAATGTACTAAAATTTTCTTTGTATTATAAATATAAAAACTAGTATGTTGTGGCCACCACAAGACTTTTTTCTATATTTTCCTATACAAATTTACTCAGTAACAATATTAAAAAAAAAAAAAACTAGGTCGATGAGTGCAACCTGGGATCGAACCCGGCACCTCCCATCTACCAGCTTTGAGTGCAAAACCGTTCAGCTGCTGGTGGGCTAACAAACTGAGGTTTTTAAAAATGAATGTGTGAGCAGAAAAATACAAATAAATAAATAAACACAAAGTTCTGAACCCAGTGGCAGAAACACGGCGACATAGTCGTAGACACAGAGAAACTGCTTGTGGATAGTTTTTGTCTGCACTGATAAAAAAATTTGTCTGCAACTTTCGAATAACAATTCACTTAAAAAAAAAAAAAAAAAATTCTGTATCAAAACTAAAACTAATACTTTTATTATTTATATTGTGCTGTGTCAAACATTGCTATAAAATATTTAATTGAATGAGATGAATTGAATGAATACACACAATTGTTTATACTACTATATTGTTCTGCAGTAAAATTGTATTCGTGTATTGTTGCACGAGATCACCACTGATGTTAAAAGCCTCCCCCACCCCCACCCGAAATCAGCTTTTTGAGTGTAAGCCATTTTCACCCCTGATTACATGCAAATTTTGCAGACATTATGAAATTTTAAAAGCCTGTTGCAGACAGCTACAAAACTTTCTGCCACTGGGGTTCTGAATTAATGTGTATTTACATTCTGTAGAAAATTATATATATATATTTAATATATTTAGCTGTTAGTTTTGAGTTGTCTACTTGCTAAGTTTTTTTCTTTTATATATAGACGGCTCATTGTAAAAGCGGTGTAACTCCATATTTTTTCAATATGTATATTTTTACTTAATTGTATCACATTTTGTCACACCTTTCATTATAAAAATGAAAACTCCAATAATTGCATTAAAGACCCATAAATGGCATTACATGTTTTTCTCAAAAAACTTCAAAATATTCATTATATAAATGAAGTTTCTAAGTTATTTCAAATTATTTTTAATAGAATGTATAAATTCTTATAAGTTAACACAATAATTGATAATACTTACTGAATCTTTACTTGACGTTTCTTTCTACGCATAAATTTGTAAAAAGCTCATTATTTCAAAATCAATTTCCAAGGAGATAATTGACTTTTGCAATGAACGATCCATATATTTCAGTTGTACTAAAAGAATATAGCATTTTTTTTCCCTCTTAAAATCTGGAGTGACTCCAATCGACTTTCCAAACATAAAGTAATTAATAATTGTTTAAATAAATTAACCCCCACATTCAGATGTCCGCTGTTAAGGATCCTTAACTAAAGATCTTTAAAAATATGCATTTTCATTGGTCAATCAAAATGTAAACAATCTTTATTTCCGACTTTCCTTAAAATAGAAATTCAGATGTCCGTTTAAAGATCTTTAACTTTAAGGATCCTTAAATTTTTAAGGATAGCTCTACACCTCTCCTTAAACTTAAAGATCGGCAGCCATCTTGTTTTTCTGTGTGTGATGATTTTGCATTATTTTTATCATTTTTTTTTTTTTTTTTCGAATAAAGTAAGTAATAAAGTATTTTTCTCAAGTCCTTACTTATACTGTCCTTCTGTATGAGATATTATAGATGCATTTGTACTGCCTTAATAAAACAATTTTGATTTTTTTCGTATGCACTGCGAACGCGAACAAGGCTTATCTCACATGGCTTATCTATAGTTAAAAGTAAATAGTTGTCATTCCGTTCAAAAACGATTTCATTTTTAATTTCTTTCAATGGGCTACCGGGACCGTATAATAGGATGAAACCGCATGGTTATTTAAATAGTCAATTCCATAATAACAGGCTCATTATTATAAGATATCGCTTCAGTTAAGATACTGATGCAATAACATTATTGTTTACGTTTAATCGGTTTCATAAAAGTATGAAATATAGAAAGTATTCATTTGACTGTAGGTACCGTTTACTTATTATTATTAAGGAGCATTGTTATTTAAATAGTCATTTCCATAATAACATGCTCATTATTATAAGATATTGCTTCAGTTAAGATCTTGATGCAAAAAGATTATTATAGTTTACGTTTAATCTGTTTCATGGAAGTATGAAATATAGAAAGTATTCATTTGACTGTAGCTACTGTTTACTTATTAAATAGCATCGTTATTTAAATAGTCAATTTCATAATATGCTCATTATTATAAGGTATTGCTTCAGTTAAGATCCTATGATACAATAATATTATTATTGTTTACGTTTAATCTTCCATCTTTTGTAATGTATAAATTTAATGTGTGACTGATTTTATTGAGTGATATTTCTGCAGTGAATAACCACATGAACAGGGTTTTTTTTTTTTTTTTTTTTTTTTGAGAAAAGATAAAAAGACCTGAAAACATTTCAATTTTTAACTATCATGATAATGGTAGTAAGTTTATATTTGTTAAAAGAAGCATACTTTCCCACACCATACAGATTTTCACTTAAAATTTTTGAATTTATATATACAAATATTCAAAATTTTGTTATGTTCATATTGAACAAGAATGTAAATAAATGCTATTTCCATCTGTTTGATATGTTTCTGATTCCAAAATAAGTGAAGTGAGGGTTATTAAATTACGGATACGAAAATTTGATATCTCTTATGAAAACACTTATTCATAAGATTTATTATAAATCTGTAAGATATACGTGAATATATTTTTATGTAGTTATCTATGATAAATATTTTTATTACCTATACTATGAATTTCATGACTGTAAAAATTATTAAGCATAATTTAATTTGTATAGTTAATAATAAAAATTTATACTAACACTCATTTAAGACATTCTCAGAAGAAATAAATAGAAATTTTAAAAATAATATTTATTAAATCACATATGACAGTATGGAAAAGAAACTGATTATTAGAATAGAAGAAGATGCTACCTGAGCCAGAGGAAGTCGAGAATATCATCAGTCACGCTAGCTGGTAGAATTTTGCAAGGTATTAAATTTTATTACTTTATGCCTTGCAAGATGACTACTTGCTGGCTTTAAAATAAAGAATGTGCTGTCCTTAAAACAGAGATGGTAATCAAGAGCTAATTAAGGTATGTACTCCATTCGGCATTTTTAAAATATGTAATTAATTATATAAGTTTCATCACATATTCTGAGTTGTGCTTTTTATTTTTAGTATTCATAGATTTATTTAGAGATCTGTGTGCATACTTAAAGTCTCTTTATTACCTAGTATACTTTCTATTTTAAATTTTGTAATTACTGTATGTATGAATATCTGAATAACTTTCATACGTGGAGGAAGCGTTATTCAACTTGGACATTCATGCTAGCTAGTATAATTTTGGAAGGCATGTAATGTTTTACTACCATGCCATCCAAGATGACTACTTGCTGGCATTTAAAAAAAGAATGTTTAGAATTCGATGTTGATGAAAATCAAAATAAATAAAGGTATGTAGTATTCTGCATTTTTATAAAATTATGTAATTATAAAAGCTGGCTCACATGTTCTGAATTATTCTTTTTATTTTTGCTTTGCATATTTAAAATATAACTTACTCTGTGTATTAGTTATTTCAATTTAAAATTCATGTGCGTATATATACTATATATATTTAACAGGTGTGTTATGTATTGCAATTACATAAGAATATAATTGTCAAAGGAAAAAAATATTATATATTTATTCATGATTTTGTTTTGTTGTCGATTGCGAAGAATTTCTTCTCAGTACAAACCTAATGCTACATCCAAACAAAAATACTAAATAAAAGATAAAGATTTTAAAATATTCGGTAAAACCTTTAATAAAGAAAAAAATATATATATATACGCATATGTATGTACTACATTATTATTATTATTTCTAAAGCTATTTTTCATAAAAGGTTAAAAGTGAGTATTTTAACATATTTTTACTTTCTCTTACCCATAGGGTCGAGAAAGTATTGTTTTAGGGTCAAATTTTCAAACGTGAGTTTTTGTTATATTTACATGTTCTGAGGTGCCCTGAATACGAAAATCATGTTTTTAGCGAATGGTTTGTGTGTCTGTTATCAGCATATCTCAAGAACAAATAGTAGCAGAAATTCCAAACTCGGTATTCTAAATGTGCATCATATAGGGATGCTGCAGTAAGCTTTTTGTTGAGATGAAGCAAATGGTTCATGTACAGGGACACTCAAAAGTATTCAAATACATTATGTCTATGGGGGAAATTGCAGGTAAGTAGAGTTTAACACCTATAGACTGCACTAAACCAAATGAAACAAATATATATTTTTTGTTATTGAGATATTCAACTGGGAAAAATTTTTTGTGTATGTATGAGCGGGGAGAAGCCCCCCCCCCCCTTCAGGGGAGTAAATTTTCATGATGGGTATCTTTCAAAAGAGCTCGCCAATACCTGTAAAACGAATGGTTGAACCATCGATCTGCGATAATCTATAATAATAAAAGGAAAGGTTTGTCTGTCTGTCTGTTCTTCTATACGTTCAGCCCCTATTGAACGCATAAGTATAAGAATTGACATACGGATGCTGTGGAGCCTTTCCAAGGTCCTGAAAACAGAATTTAAAAACTTTAATTAGTTGTAGAGATATTAATTAAAATGTCGACTCATGTCTAATCAAAAGAAAAAGTGGGAAATAAATTAGAAATATTAGTCTGATCGTTAAAAATTTAGTATTAAATGAAAGGGGCAATTTTTCTGAATCTTAGAGTGCAAGTGGCTTATCGGTACAACAATTAGATTTTTTAAAATTAACTAAAGTATGAATTTTTTGTGGCAACATCATTTCAAATGTCAGACTACTGTCTGAGATGAAAAAGGAAATGATTGTAGCCGATTAAGATGTCACGTGTTTTATAGTGGGGGGGGGGGAATTGCAATTTTCAAATTTTTATTCACGTTGCATTTGAAATAATATTCGACCTAGAACAGCGTATTTTAAAGCTACTGTTCAGTTTTCTTTAAAATGTGTGAATAAACAAAAAAATTACATTTTTATTGGGAATTATATTTATCACGACTCATGTGATCAAAACACAATGTAAGATTAAGTTTTGTTTTAAATTTTCAGTATTTTAAATTGAGATATACCGTTGAAATTTCATAATATTTGATTTTAACACCCGATAATTCAATTGTGAATATTTTTGGAAGTGTAGAATTATTAGGAAGGGCTTGAGGAGGGGAAGGGGCAAAAAAAGAAAAATGAGTTACAGCATTTGAAATTGGTATTATTAGGTTTTAAAGCAAGATAAATCGATTGCGGATATTTTCAAGTGTAAAATTATTAGAAGGGACGGAAAGGGGGGGGGGAGGCAAAAATGTATAAATATGAGTTTAACTTGCTCTGATCCGGAACAAAATTCGAGTTTCTGTTGTTTGGCTGGTGCTGCCATCTTTCACCAGTTTATGGAGCTAGAAGTCGTACTTTCTCCCTATGAGGCGCTCCTAATAACGGAAGACGCAACCCTCATGCCTTAAAATAAGTCCGGTTGTTCCACTACCGGTGCTCGGAATTTCCGAGTGGCACACGACAACAACAACAACAGGAACGGTTGTTTCAGAGAAAATGACGGAAAATCCAGAATGCTTTTATTCTTTTATATTTTGCAGAGTTTCGAATTCTGATACTCCGTTTACATTTCATACTATGGATTTTTAACAGTATTTAGCCCAGAATTACGTAAGTTTTGGAGAAAACTACGAAAAAGCCAGACATAATTGTTTTATCATTTTTGTATCTCAGCTTCTAATTCGCATAATTTCAAAAGTAATATGTCATTTTAAAACTTATTTGAATTAAATTTCAAGAGTAGACACCACAAATCTCTGTCGCCTTAAATTAATCGACTACCATATGTAATGGTATTTGAGATTTCACGTGATTTACCTGTTTTAAGGTGTCCTGATTAGGTTTTCTTTTGTATCTCAGCTACTAATTAAAATAATTTCATAAGTAATACATCATTTGAAAGCTTTGTTGACTTGGAATCGAACAGTACATTACAGAAATTTCCTCCACCAGATGGCACTGTAATATTTTAAAATTCCACTATTTTAAATTCTAAACATGATTACATTTTTTTTAATACGTCATTCGAAACATATTTTAAAGTACTTTTATATTATCGAAAGTGGAATTCGAGATTTTACCTGATTTACACGTTTTGAGGTCTCCTGAATCAGTTTTCTTTTGTATCTCAGCTACTAATTAAAATAATTTCATAAGTAATACATCATTTGAAAGCTTTGTTTATTTGGAATCGAACAGTAGATTACAGAAATTTCTACCGCCAGATGGCGCTGTAATATTTTAAAATTTCAATATTTCAGATTCTAATTATGATTACATTTTTTTTAATACATCATTCAAAATATATTTTAAAGTACTTTTATATTATCGAAAGTGGAATTCGAGATTTCACCTCATTTACACATTTTGAGGTTTCCTGATTAGGTTTTATTTTGCATCTCAGCTAATTGAGTTACACCGTTCTAAATTAGTATATGTATGTTAATTAGGAGGGGCTGAAAGTGTGGGGAAGAAATAGGCATGCACCGTGCGCATATCCCCTAACTTGTGCGCGCTCAGCACGCATGGGTCTGCGCTGCCAAAGGCAGTGGGGAACCCGGTGTGAGTTTTTTTTTTAGGGGAACGAAGGGTCAGGGAAGGAATACACGCAAGCAGCACGTGTATTCCTTAACTCATGGCCCGAAATTTCAACTCAGATTACACTCGCCGAAACAAAAGTTTTACTCGCCACAAAATAGGGTTGCCATTTTTTTTTTCTTTTTTACGCATTTTGGGTTTTTTTTATTTTTCCTAGCTTTTTGAAAAGCTTTTACAAATATGCCTAAAATTATATATATTAAAAGTGTGTCGTATATCATCATGTCTCCTAATTGTCTAATCAAAAATCATTATAATGTATAGTATTTGAGATTTGAAAAAGATTAAAATATCTAATAACATAAATGCAAAGAGGCATTAAAGAGAAAAAGAAGAAAAAAAGACTCTTTGTCAAACAATATCCTGTGAAAATCTTTATATTCTGAAAGATTAAAGTTCCTTATTTACTTATTTATTTATTTAAGTTTTTACATCAGAGATGTCTTTTTCGTCCATTTTATTTTCGTAATCAGACGGATTGTCGATGTGTATAACTTGTTCATTGTTATCATTTGAAATAGCCATTTCGGAATAACTTTTTCAATAAAATCGTTGCTTACAAATCATTAAAAGTGCAAGTCATTGGCGTTTCAGTAAAAAACTGGAAAATATGAACTGTTTTTTGATCATTATTCAACAAAATAAACATAGGCAGTATCTTTAAAAGGGCTCGGGCTCATGACAATATCGCATAGGCAAACTCTCGCACAGTATCTCTTCTCCAGGGTAACGAGCGAAGGGCAAAAAGACTCTCTGCTCGTCTATTCTCACTCTGCTTGGAGAAATAACGGTAGGAGAAACGAAACAACCTAAAAGATCAAAACTTTTATGTACGCACTACGCATTTTACCTTTCTCAGGCTGGGGCGATCTCGGGCCGCACATACACAGACTCGCCTCTCCGAGAATCTAAAAAGGAGAGGTTAAATATGAGGTTAAAAGATGGCAAGATTTTGCCATATTTAAATCTATAAAAAAAAAAAAAAAAATGTTTTCTGTCACCGTATCGTGTAAGAATTCTATCTATAAGTAGACCAAATTTTTACTCGCCACAGTAAAAATTCCACTCGCCAATGGCGAGCTGGCGAGCAGAAATTTCGCGCCCTGCTTAACTTGTGCACGGGACTGCGCTGCCGAAGGCAGTGGGGAGCGGGAGTGACTTTTTACCCAATCAGAAATGATTTTTTAAAAATTTCTTTTCTTAACACTAAAAGTTACTGTTAGTGATTCATTACTTTTAGTGATTCATTTGAAAATACTGACCCGCTAGTACACGATAATAACCAATAAATGCCCCTAAATCATGGTTCATGATTTAAAAAATCTTACATATAATACGAAGTGCAGAAAATGCATGGAAAATCTATACTGTAGCAATGACTATCATGTCTCCCTTTCCCCCCTTTTTTTTTATTTTTAATATAATTAAAAAACATAAAATACACTGAAAAAATTAAGTTTTAAACCTTAAAAAAACATTTAAAACACTAAAATCTTATTTACAGATACTATGATGATGGTTTCAAAAAAGAAACAGAAGCGAAAATAAAAGCCACCTAAAACAATTAATTATCCTCAGCCAAATGGCAGATTTTTGATTAATTTAATTAAAAATTGCCTCTGTTACGAAAGCAAAACCAATAAGCTCCCGCTAAGCGGCTAAACCAATGAGATGGAAATGCCGATAGGGTTACACAAGGAGAAGGAAGGAGAACAAATTCTCGCGACCGCCCGATGGGTTTGCCAGGTACAGTGCATTACCAGTACCCCCAAACTGGGGGTACTGGATTCTGGGATGAAACCAAAAAGACATTATTGATGATTTTGTTTTTTTTCAACATATTTAGTTAATTTTTTTGGTTTGCCAAAAAAGGATAATATCTTATATATGCAGTAAAACAGACTCCAGATATAACACAGAATTTTGCCATTGTGGCGAGTTTTTGAAAATATGAACAAAACAACAATGAACTAGATTTTTTCCAGAGCTTTTAAAATGTTTAATAACAGGTATTTGTGTGGTATTTATATCCGATGCTTAAAATATTTTTGTTAATATCTATGGAATTTCATGATTTTTGAAGAATACTATTTTTAAAAATTGTCTTTTGTGTTGAATTTGTCCTTTAAGCAAACCGGAAAAGTCCTATCCCACACCATGTTAAATTCATTAACTTTATATACCTTTCTCTAAGAATTAGTGAAAAATAGTCATAAATTTTTCATGGCAGTCAGAATAGCATGTTTTAGATACTTTAATAATAGACCATTCTTTTTCTTGTGAAACTAAAAAATTATTAATAATTACTTATTGAAAATCACTTTTGAATTAACATTTTTGGTAAAATTTCACTGCCTAAAATAAATAATTCTTAAGAAATCATCAAACCCCTGGTTAAGATACAATATAACCTAATATAAGTGTCAGTAAAAATCTGTTCTAAAGTTTCATAGATATTTAAAAAATAGGAACATGAAGCTGAAAAATCCTGTGTTTGATAAAAACTCATTTAATGATTTAATTGACAATAGTAAGTTATGAAGTGTACTTAGAAAAAAAAATAACATTCATTTTATATACATAAACATGTGTGATACATCATTGGAAAGATAATAAGTTTAAACTATTAAATGATATAAAAACAAATATATATATCTCTTCCCCTTTGAATTGTTTTGGGTGAACCAATCAAATCTCTCCATACTGCGTCATAATAGAATTCTTAAGTTATGTGTACAAGGAAGTGCAGTTTATCGCTACGAAAGTTCGCCAAGCAGAAAGTGCCCCTCTAATCTAGGAATCAACCAAATAATGGCAAATAATTTATTAAAGTATTATTTAACGAAGTTGTTTTAAAATCAAGGTAATCTGAATATATTATAAATTATCTATAATTTCAGATAAATAGATGTTTGTAACAAAATGTATCAACAGAAAAAATATTAAAATTTTTCTTCTGAAATCTAAATTTACGATCTGTAAATTGTAAATAATAACAACAAACTTATTCAAATTCGAGATTTATTCGTATTATTCGATATGTGTATGATGCGATTCTGTATTCTGATTGGCTTATCAGTCGTATAATCGATATTAGAGCCCGAAGATTGCCGAAGATAAAATCGGAAGTAAAGAAAGCCGAGATAGCCCGAAATCGTGACGTAGGCGTTAAGGATCTTTATTCTCGACCGGTCTGAATTGCATTTTAAGGAAAAATCTTTAACTTTGAGTTAAAGATCTTTAGTTAAGGATCCTTAACAGCGGACATCTGAATGTGGGGGCTAGAGGTGTCATTAAATAAACAAAAGAGAAAATTAAAGGGTGTGTAAGTATTTTTCTCTATGTAGTATGTTCTTTAAATTAACGTAATTACCCTTCAAATATTTTGAGCATAGATCATGATGATAAAAGAAATTTTTGTTGTGTCCCTGTAAAAATCTATTAATGCTAAACTCACTAAAATATATGCAGATCATGCGACGGTCACCTATAACAATTATATAAATTTTCAGCTAAATTGAATGAGGCATTCAAAGTCTATTACACTTTAAATAATTTGTGCCCATGTGCCACAATGCTGAAGAATTTTTGTGTCACTCATGTTATCTGTCAGCTTTTAAGAAAATGCAACGTTTATCGATTAACAGCTGAATAATAGCATATTAAAATTTTTAAAAACAAAAAAGCTTGTGTTACTGCCAGTTAGTGATGTATATATTTATTATTGATAGTGAGTAATATCATCTTGCAGATGGGAATTAGCTTTCTAGTGAAGTTTGTTGCAGGAAACAGGAAAAAATTCTGCCACAGAAGATATATATATTTTCCAAGAAATTCTTATTTTTTTCTTTTTAATTCCACTTTCTCATCCTGAAAATTCACATCGTTAAATTAATACTCATTTTCCAAAAAAAAAAAAAAAAAAAAAAAAATACAATTTTTACTTTAAAAATGCAAAATAACTAATTGCATTTTTCTTATTTCTAGCTGAAAGATAAAATACTAAAATTAAAAAAATTCAATTTTTGGAAAATGAGTACCAATGTAAACCTTCTGAATGTGAAAACTGAATTTAAAATGAAATAAAATAAAATAATTAAAGACTTTTTCTATTAGTTTGATTCACGCTGAAATGTATGGAAAAAATCAAGTGTTGCCACCTAAATTTCATACTTTAGTTAATTTTAAAAAATTTAATTGTCATGTCGAAAAACTGTTTACATCCCTGGATTCAGAAAAATCGCCCCTTCCATTTGGTACCGAATTTGTAACGAGCCACATACTTTTTTAAATGACTGAAATGAATTAAAATGAAGTGTTTCCACCTAAATTTCATACTTTAATTAATTTTAAAAAATCTGTGTCAAAAAATTGTTCGCACCCCTTGATTCAGAAAAATCTTTTTTTTTTTTTTTTTCATTTAGTACCGAATGTGTAACGATAGAACTGATATTCCAAATTTATTTCTCCCCATTTTCGTTTTTAACCAAGATTCGGCAGACGGTTTATGACAGAGAATGTAAGCTAAAAAAAGTCTTTAAAAATACATTAGGTAGTGAGTTATCCTATAAACAAATTTTGCCACACAGTTGCATGCGATTTTATGACTGAAGACAGAGAAATTGTAAGAGGGAATGTACCTCTTACAGTATCCAGGTAAGTAGATTTTTTTTTTTTAAATGTCACATTATCAAAGTTTATGTTAACTGTATTCTGGAGGTTAATGTACAATTGAATGAACTACTTAAAAATATCCGCTTGCCACATAGCGGCTAAACAAGATAAAGTGGTGAGTTTAACAATTTGCTACCCTCTCATGACCATCATAAAAATTAATATCATTCCATTGTCTATGTAAACATTGTGCATTTCTGAAATTAAAAATAAATTTAGTCAAGTGACATCAAAATATCCTATATTTCGGAATCAGTCAGCAAAAATATGGCATATTTCTTAAATTATACATTAAAAAAACAGAAATTTCGTTGATTTGCAGTTAAATCTTTTCTTTATGAAATCTGTTTTTAAAATATATACATATTAATTCTCAAAGGGGAAAAAATGTACCAAATCAGTGCTGTTGAGTTAATATGAAAGAAAGCTTAGTAAGCAAACTTCATAAATAGATAAAACTTGTAATAATTGCTTTGGATCAAAATAATTAACCTTGACCCATCATCTTTAAACAGAAAGTAGGCACAAATGAAGTATAAAAGCAACAACATACTTGATGCTTTCACACTGCATTTGCACTTACGTTGCTCCACCTAATAAAGGGTCGTGCTACATTATTTTGACCAGAAATGTTTGTTGCAGGTTTTTACAAATTTATAGGTTTGTAAATAAGCATAAGCAAAACAAAATACGGCAGGGTGGGGGCTAAGGGCATATTGATTGCAATAAAGGAGGAATTATACAACATCTCTTGCACTGTAACAATCGCAGTAGAACCTCGATCCATCCTTTTTTTTTTTTTTTTTTTTTTGTTGAGGTGCATGAAAAAAAAACTATGAAAGCAGTAAAACGATGAATGCAGGTTGTCAAAACACGAAAAAAAACAATGTTTATAAATTAGGAACATTTTTCTGATCCTTTTCTGTAATATATAAAAGTTTGTACATTTTCAAATGCCATAATTCCGTTATCGGTGTGAAAATTAAACTCTGTTTCTTCACTATTATTTTCAGTTTTTGAAATCACACATTTCTTCTATGCTTTAGGATACCACATGTCGTCTTGATTAATGCAAATATCACTAAATTCTGTACCCAACGCATTCTCTGCCTCTGCTACATGCAACCACTCTTCATCTGTATTATCATCATCATCATTTTCTTGCACTTCGGTTTGATATTTTTCATAATTTTTTCGCATGTAACCGCATTTCACGAAACAGTTTTGTGGATTACTGAAGAGGCTACATCCTGCCATGTTGAAATTACAAAATGAATAGATGATCTAGAGACATGGCATCGCAATTTTAATCCTCCATATATATATGCCATATGGGGAAAAGAGTTTTTAGGATGAAAGAAGCAATTCCAATTTGCATGCCATATGGAACTGCTTGACCTTCAGAGGAAAATTTCTACAAGGTCAGGAGAAAAATTTTATAACAATGAATGCAGGAAAATGACTTTTTGAAGCATGATACATGCGGGTTTCGTTAACATTATTTAAATATATTTGTGCAGGGACCATAGAAATAAAACGATCAATGCAGGAATGATAGATTAGGATTTCACTGTAATATCAGATCAATTTCAATGCACAAAAAAACCTCTAATCTTTGATTTTCTGTCAACTAATCGAAACAGTTTATGTATACACTACAGTCAAACCTCGTTAATGCAAATCTGAAGGAGGATAAAAAATTTGTTCATGCTATCAGTAACTAACCTTCATATAACTAAAATAATCTTCATTTTGACAAGGATTGTGGAAGCAGTTCACATTAATGAGGTTAGACTGTATAACTTTTTGATTGTATGAAGAGCAAGTTACTAATGAAAACTATTTTTCCAAAAATAAGTTTTCAAACAGATTTTTTTTTTTTTTTTTTTTGAACAAAAAAAATATATATATATATATATAACTTCCCCCTTTTTTCTTTAAAAAAAACAGTTAACTTTCTGTCTAAATAAGTCAGAAAAAAAAAAAAAAAAAAAGCATGAAATATACTTTTTATGAAAATTTCAGTTAAAAATAATAACGAATCAAAGTCAGAGACCCTCATTGCCAACATCTGAATCCCACATTATTATATAAGGAAAAATGTTATAAGTATTAATGATTTTTTTTTTTTTTTTTTTTTTTTTTTTTTTTTTTTAATTCTATTTTCATTATTAAAATATATAGAATATTTAAATTTGCCTTTGTTTTTCTCAAAATTATTTCTTGAATTTTTAATATTTCCTTTTGAAGCTATAAATTGGAAAAAAAAAAAAAAAAATGAACAAAGTGCCTTTTTACAGTTTACTTCAAAATGAAATATGTATTTAAAAAACTGTTTTTGGAAAACAAGAACAAATTTCACAATTGTGAATTTAATATTAAAAAAAAAAAAAGAAAAAAAAAATCTCATCACAATTTTTTCCATAGAATAACATGGGATTTGGCAACCAAATAGTAGAGAAGTTGTACAAGATAATTAGCAAGGTATGGCTTGGATCATGTAAAGGTTAATTCCATTAAAATTCTTTTGATTTTTATTCATCTTTGCTTTTTTTAATTTGCTCTATTTTTAACAGTTGATAATACTGGGTGATACGATATACTAATCCTCTATTTAAAAAAAAAATAAATAAATAAATAAAAAAGACAAAAAAAAAAAAATAAATAAATAAAAATAAAAAAATAATTTGGAGTTTTTTTTTTTTTTTTACTTTAAATGTAACACCTACTATGAGATTTTTCAAGTTCGATTCAATTTTAGATATTTTAA
Source organism: Salticus scenicus (assembly GCA_963930645.1). Taxonomy (NCBI): domain Eukaryota; kingdom Metazoa; phylum Arthropoda; class Arachnida; order Araneae; family Salticidae; genus Salticus; species Salticus scenicus. Next base: position 189,936,701 of record OZ005661.1, read on the forward strand.
GCAAATAAAGAAATATTGAATTGTTTCAACAGGATCTCCAGTTACAAGTTATGACATCATTCATTTTATCTATTAGACTTCCTTAAATTTTATTCAGAATTGAGCTCTTTATTTATTTAGACAATTTATTGTATTTCCTGTTGCTTGCATAAAGAGTGATTTAAAACAACAAAACTGTGTTTTTATACATAAGGTTTTCTCTAAAATTTTTAAAAATGCCAATTTTGTGATTAAAGGTATTTCTTAAAATGTTTTGCCGCCCCCCCTCCCCCCTTTTTTTTTTAAATTATTATTATTATTTGATCGAATATTTAATGAAGATTATTACAAAATTCAGACTTTCCACGTCACTCTTAAAACCAGAGACCATAAAGTGACTTAAATCAGAATTGCTGCCTGACTTTGAAAAGCATTGCTGTATTATTATTTATCAAAAGAATATTTTGAAAAACAGATACAAGTACAGTAGTGCATTAATTTATCAAATTATTTTTTAGGCTTTGAAAATTTTTCGGATAAACATAGTGGAAAATGTTTCACCCCAAATCACTAGTTGAGTTATGGAATTTTCCAGAATGATTAACACATTCGCTGCCGATCTCATGCCAGTACGTAATGTGAAATATTTCAAATGTCAGTCCCGTGAGATCGACAGCGAATGTGTTTATTTGTTTCTAGTGCAGAACTCACTCAAAATTTCTATAAACTACTAAAAAAATTCTCAGTGAATTCAATTTCTATTCAGACTTTGTGTAATGCAGGAGAATTTTTGAAGTATATATGTTCATTTGATAATGAAGAGTTTAACAAATCTAACTACAATATGTTAACAGAAGTAAATAACTCAAATGTAAGCAAAATAACATATTATATTATAGATCGTGGATTCTATCTAATACATGCATGAAGGTGGTTGGCTTCTGTTCGCAGACCATCACATAATCTGATATCAAATTAGCATTATGCACTAAAAGATTGTGGATGTAATTGTGTCATAATGTAATATGTTAATTTACTTGAAACTTGAGTGAACATTAATAATTGCTGTAAAATGAATTAAATTAAGTATAGGAATGGGAATTTTATTTTAATGAGTAAAGTATTGGTAAATAGATAACTATAATTTATTTAAATAAGCTGCAGTTTAAAAATGAAATTTTATTTATAGTAAGAGAAGGATTTACTGATCATCCAAAGTGTTAAGGGTTAGGATAGGGATGTTTACCTGAATAACGAGTATTTGATGCTGCTATGAACGATGACCATGTTTGATGCACCTAGCATAGAGGACGATTCTAAAGGCTTCGAAGGGTATCAAATTGACTGACAGGTTGGTTTTTGGTAACCATACAGTCATTCTGCCTTCCCTATCACTTATTTTCTCTCGACCACAAGAGAAAATATACAAAAAATATTACCCCTGTTTTAACATTGTACTCATTGAGTTAGCATGTGCTAAGATTCTTCCAACGTAACAAAAAACATGGTCAAAGCTATAAATATGAATTAGACTACTTAATTTCACAAATATTATTTAGTTTGCTAATAATGAATGTTGCATAATGGAATAGTTGAGTTCTAATAAAATGATAGAAAAACATGCTACCATCTGTTAGAAAATGTTAATTTTAGAATTATTAACTCGGAATGTTCCTTCTAAAACTAGATATGTGATAAAAGTTCTTATATATTTGAAAAGATTTCTTTTACCATTGAAAAAATTCCCTTAGTAATTATTTTTACAGCTTTACTATAAGGCACCCATTGCTTATTGCCGTTGCCGATGTTTTGATCACGTGGTATGATGGTGTTTTGATTCGGTTTGTGAGTCGGTACTGCGAATCGGTTCACAACGTCGTGAATCGAATCAAAATTTCATGAAACAATACTTTTCATTATTATGAAACATTTTTTTTATGTTTCACTATGTTTTCTGCTGTTTGCTCGCTTCGCGAGCATTGAAACCGAAAAAAAAACATCACTGGACGCCCCTAATTCGTGGAACATGAATCAGTAAAAGCATGAAAATTCATGGAGCAGCGGTCACTATGTTTTTTGCTGTTTGCTCGCTTCGCGAGCATTAAAACAAAAAAAAAAACATCACTGGACGCCCCTAATTCGTGGAGCATGAATCAGTAAAAGCATGAAAATTCATGGAGCAGCGGTCACTATGTTTTCTGCTGTTTGCTCGCTTCGCGAGCATTAAAACCAAAAAAAACATCACTGGACGCACCAAATTCGTGGAGCATGAATCAGTAAAAGCATGAAAATTCATGGAGCAGCGGTCACTATGTTTTCTGCTGTTTGCTCGCTTCGCGAGCATTAAAACCAAAAAAAAAAAAAATCACTGTATACCCCTAATTAGCGATGCATGAATCAGTAAATGTTACGTTCCAATATGAACGCAGGAGCGGCCGATGCGAAAAACTAAGTCCCGAAGACATAAGGCGCGAAAAACTAAGTTCGAAAGATATTCGATGCGCGTGCGCGAAAACAGAGCTCTGGAGCGCGAAAAAAAATGTTTCATGACATTTTGATTCGATTCACGAAGTTGTGAAACGATTCGCAGTACCGGCTCACAAACTGAATCAAAACACCATCATACCACGTGATCAAAACATCGGCAACGGCAATAAGCAATGGGTGCCCTATAGTAAATCTTAGCCTTATTTTTCTATGATTTTCTTAAGGAAAGACGATTTTATTTTATGAGCCCAAACCTAAAAATTTCTTTTATGATGATGAGTTTTAATTAGAAAATTCAAGTAATGTAAAATTAAGTAAAATATAAAAATCTTAAGAGAAGATGTAATTTTACTTAAAGGTAAAATTATCGAATTTTTCGTGAAAAATAGTTACAAAATTGTGCAAGGTATCAAATTTTAAAAATCTGAAAACTTGTTTAAAAAGAATCAAGTTTTACTTGTTAGAAATGGTAATAGATGCATCCTATGATGTTACCTTAATTCTTATAAGAAATATTACATTGAAAATACTTCTAATATAAAATTTTTAAAGAATTTTTACATACATTACATTTAGAGTGAATATTTTTTTTTTTTTTTTTTTTTTGAAAATCAGTTGCATGCCAAGTGATATTATAAATTGTAAAATCAAAATTAAGAATGAGTTACTACCTCACAAAATACACTTTCACTTAACCAAATCTTCTTTTTCAAATACTGTTAATAAAAAAAAAAAATAAAAAAAGATTTGCTTAAATCACTTTTGTGGATTGTTGAATAACAAATCTAAAGAAATAGGAAAAAATTGTTCTATTTCTAACATAAAATTATAATCAATAATTATATTTATTTCAACAGCCATCCAACAATAAAGTTTTACTGTGTGTTTTCTCGATGGCGTTATTGAAGCCTTTCAAATTGGATGCTAACTCAGCAACATAGATATATACTCTTTATTTAGATAATTCAACTCATAACAAAACCTGAATTTCCATATTTTATAAATTCATTTATATTGCATATCCACAACACAAAGAATATTTCTGGTGTGGTAAAAAAAAAAGGGTCAGGGATTTTATTTTGAAGAAAGTAACTTAAATATTGTGAAAGTATGAAAGTAATATTTCACAAAGTTTTTTTAAAGAATAAACTTATGTATTCTAGTAAACTCAAAATGTAAATAAAAAATATAATTGTATTAAAAATGTTGATTTTTGCGAGTAAAAATAATAATTATCCAATTAATTAAACAAAAAATGAGTAAAATATGACAAACAACAATACAATTTACATATTTTCAGAATACTTTGGAGTTTCAATGAAAAAAAACTAGTCTCATCTATTTTCTGTTTTATTATGTATGTGAAAAGATAACATTAAAAACAAATAGCATAATAGGAAGGTATAACTCATAAATATGATTAAAAGGTTTCCATATTGCTTTAGAAAATCTTTTGGGTGCCAAATTTTCAAGCCAGTACCGTAGTTTTTGTTTACATTGCGAATATGTAAACAACCTTCTATGCATCGAATTGCAATATTTTACTGTATTAATTACTAACATATGTCTTAAGATTTTCGTAACAGATTACACATTTACACAGCCGATTCAGAAAATAACTTCATTGAGCTTGCTTGAGGTATTTTAAATTTTTAACACGATAATTAAAAATACGTATCCACTGTTTACAACATTGCAATGATAGACATATTTAACTCATGGAAATTAATCGATGCTGGTACAAAATCAATAAAATCCTCATGAATTGCACTCAAGAACCTGTTAATAACTATTATTTATGGTTAATATGAATCAAAATTTTAAATATTTACTAAAAATTGATTTTCAATTTAATCACTTAACGAATGTGTATCAATGGGACTATAAATTGACATCCGACACAATAACTTAGACTTTTGTCCACCAGAGGGCGTATTCGAGCTCTAGAGTTGCGAATTATTAGTCTATAAGTTGAGTGAAGGCTAAACTAGATCCGACGCTCCACCGCAGCGTGAGGGAGCGTTGGATCTAGTTTAGCCTTGGTTGAGTAGTCAAGTTTGTGTTGTATTCACTGTAACCAACAATATTGTTTTTATCCATGCTCTAAAATCTCCAAAAGCGGGCGTTTATTGGCTTTTTGAATGTTGTATTTCAAATTTGTTTCTTTTCTTTTTTGCATTTGACTTTATTTTAAAGTTGTATTTGTGTGAAAGATGTATCGAAACATTTTACACCCTGTAAGGTTAAATGAATTAGCCAAAAGTTGGCTTCTCGAAGACACTAGTAGTTTTGATTACTCAAGTGTTGTAGTTGATCAACAAGAAATCGAGTTTGCTATCTATATGAAATGCCCTGGTGTTCTAGCCGGTATTCCTTTTGCAAATGCAGTATTTTCTCAACTAGGACTTGTACCTGTTTGGTTTTTTTCTGATGGAGATAAGATCACCTCGTTTTCGGAAATCGCGAGAATTTCTGGTCCTGCCAACAAGCTGTTGTTAGCAGAACGCGTTGTTCTAAACATTTTAAGTCGTGCTAGTGGAGTAGCTACAACTACGTCTTTCATGCATCAGCAATTGTCAAGTATCGGTTGGAAAGGCGTACTAGCCGGTACTCGTAAAACAACTCCAGGTTTTAGAATGGTAGAAAAATATGCCCTGCTTGTTGGCGGGGCTGATATGCATCGCTACGACTTATCAACTATGGTCATGTTGAAAGACAATCATGTAACCATGGCAGGATCTATTGAACAGGCAAAATATTTTTATTCTCTTAAATAGTTTAACAGTAAATTTGCAAATAAAAGGATGATGTTGGCTGATTTTTTTTTTTTTCTGATAATTGTGTAATGTATTTAGGATTTCAGTTTGAAAAATATTAATAATAATTAGACAGTGGTAGGAATAAATTATCGCTGTTTCAAAAACATACCAAAACCACATACTTGAGTAAATACAGTCGGTAACATAAGTATCCGAACACTAGCAAAAATTCCTATATAAAAAAAAAAAAGTAGAGTTAATACTGTTTTATTAAATAAATCCTTGTTGAATCATGTTCTTAGTCAGTCTAAGAACATGATTCGACAAGATTTATGTAACAAAACAGTATTAACTCTAATTTTTTTATATAGGAATTTTGCTAGTGTTCGGATACTTTTGTTACAGACTGTACATGCTAGGACTCCTTAGAAAAAACCCTCAACGTAAGGCACTCTCCCTCAGGCCTAAGACCCTAGTGCAAGTCAGTAGACCTTAATCCCAACACCAATACCACATACTTGAATTAGCACTCTGGATGTGTTTTCGCAATTCTGATAACAGGGTTTCCTATTACTAGTGACACTAACTTTAACAGATAGCAGAGCACTTAAAAAGAAAAAAATATATGAGAATTGCATTGACTAAATCACGGGAAATTGGAAAATGGCTTACACTAAAAAAGATTGAAAGCTGATGGGATGGGGTGCTTAACATCAGTTGTGATCTCGTGCAACAATACACGAATACAATTTTACTACAAAACAATATAGTATAAACAATTGCATTCATTCAATTCATCTCATTCAATTAAATATTTTATAGCAATGTTTGACACAACATTATATAAATAATAAAAGTATTAGTTTTAGTTTTGATACAGAAATTTTTATAAGTGAATTGTTATCCGAAAGTTGCGGATAAATTTTTTCTCAGTGAAGACAAAAAATGTCCGCAAGCTGTTTTTCTGTGTCTGCAACTATGTTGCCGTGTCGCGGTGTTTCTGCCACTGGGAAGGTAATAAATATCAATTTTTTGTACAGAAATCAATGACATTCATAGGAAACAGGTAATACTCTTCTAAAAATTGCTTTTAACCATGGGAAACTTAAAAACTAACCACTCTTTTTAAGACTACATTATTTCATTTCTCTAAATATGATTACTTCATTGTTAAAATATACTAAGAAGTGTAAAATTTGAGGTTTTTGACGAGACAGTTTAAACCATCAAAAACCTGCCAACCCTGATCACTACATGCACACATATGTATTTACACAATGAATGCATTGTGTACATGAAAAGCAAGCATCAGTTCTAAATTTTTTTAAAGCACTAGTTTTAATTTTTATATATTTTATTTTTAAATCACAGGTTATAATTTTTTTTAAACACTAAACATATGCAAAAGGAATTAATTTAATAGCATCCCACATGAATCCTCATCAAGTACTAACATTATGTCAAAAGCACTGGTTATCAAATTTTTATAATATACTAAATATATGCAGAAAAAATAAATTTGATAGCACTGAATTGTAATTTTGAAAACATGCTATTTTAATGCTAATTTCAAGCTTTGTGTAATCTTCCATTTACAGAACACTAGCATTTGAAACATTTGTTAAATATATTTCTGTTATATATACATAACTAGAAGGCTTCGCCCCCTGCTCACTCTACTCACCAACCCCTAAAGGAGACTTTTAGTCCAAGCGGCGGCTGCAAAAAATTGACTTCATACGGTGTGAAGCTGATTTTTTTTCTATAGATAGAATTCATTGTTACAATGAAAATCTGATATGGTTGCCTGGTCAAAGCCGTCAGGTTTAAGAGAAACAACCTCACTTCCGGTCACAATTTAAACAATTTTCGAACCCCACAAGTGTAAAGATGAAACCGGTGCTAAAATGTAGAGATTAATCTTTAAAATGGCATAGGGTTGCCTGGTCAAAACCGTCAAGATTCGGAGGTTGCTTTGAAAATAGGGGTCAAATTTAAACGATTTTCGAACCTCATAAGTGTAAAGATGAAACCGGTGCTAAAATGTTGAGAATAATATACTTTTTAAAATGGCATAGGGTTGCCTGGTCAAAGCCGTCAAGAAACAGCGATTGCCACGAAAAAGGGGGACGTATTTTACGATTTATTTACCCAAGTAAAAAGTTATTTAACCAAGTGTAAAGATGAAACCGGTGCTAAAATGTAGAGAATAATATGGTCTTTAAAATGGCATAGGGTTGCCTGGTCAAAACCACCAAGAAAAGAGGTTGCCACGAAAAGTGTGCGAGTGTGTGTGTGTGGGGGGGGACGACGAATTTTAGCAGTTTTCTTACCCTAACATATTTAAAAATGAAACCGTTTATAAAATGTAAAGAATAATATTCTCGAGAAATAGTGGTTGCCTCGAAAAAAAAAAACAAAAAAAAACAGCTTTTTTACACAATGTGAAAAAATATATAAAAAGTATTTAAAAAATAAATAAACTTCTAAAATTCCCCATAAAAACAATGAATTAATAGTAAAAATTAAAAATGTAGCATGCGGATACAGATAAGAAAATACGCCCGCAAAAATTAATAGAAATGAAGATAATAATGTCCCAGAAATTCGTAATAAAAAATTCTGTTAGTATACAAAATAAATAATTATATAAAATGAAAAAAAAAAAAAAAAAAAACTGTTATTTCAGATTTGCAGCAAGATTTACAAATTTCAATTTCATAAATTAATTCATGGTTACTAAGAAACGTGAAAAATTTATCAATTTTTTTAAAATGTTTTTCACTTTATTTGTATGTACCCATAATTAATTTGCAGAAGTTATTGATTATTTTTAATTAGATATAAAAAAAAAATTGAGAAAATTTTCTAAAATTGATTTTTAATATAACAAAATCGGCACAACCCAAAATTTTCGTATAAAATTCTACAAAGCAGCCACATACATTTCTTCAGGGAATTTATCTCCACAATACTTTGACACAATTTGAATATCTTACGTATTGAAAAATGGGAAAAAAACGAACTCGTGAGCTGAAATTAGTTTTATACAGATTAGAAAAAGAGTGGTCACACATAATAATTTAATTTTCTTTATGCTTTAAAATCTCTTACATCATTAAACTAATAGAATAAATGAATATTGAAATTTGCTTCCTTTTCTAAGCTGACCGCTATACCTTTGACAGGTTTGAAGCATCAATCATAAGCAAATTGAAAAGTGTTGTATGTTCTATATTTAGCTTGCAATTTCATCTTTTAAATATTAATCATTTCGTGTTTAACCTTTTTTAAATAGTCTTCATGTGTGTTTCACTTTGTGTTAAACACCTTTAATATTCGTTAGCTTTTTGGAGACTGACTGCTATTTCTTTACGAATTTTACCAGGCAAACACATGCCATTTTAAAATAACTTCTATGCTGTACATTCTGGAACCAGCCACACCTTTCAAATATTCATATAATTTCATCCTTATTCATTTTCTTTGTTAATGCTATCCATATTTTTTTACACTTTGTTAAGGAATCTTCAAAACTCGCCTATTTTTTTGTGGTTGACTGCTTTATTTGACAGATTTGACCAGACAACCCTATGCCATTTTAAAGAGCATATTAATCTCTACATTTTAGCACCGGTTTCATCTTTTCATTTGTGGGGTTCAAAAATCGTTTAAATGTGACCCATTTTTCCAAGGCAACCTCCGAATCTTGACGGTTTTGACCAGGCAACCCTGTGCCATTTTAAAGAGCATATTAATCTCTACATTTTAGCACCGGTTTCATCTTTACACTTGTGGGGTTCGAAAATCGTTTAAATTGTGACCGGAAGTGAGGTTGTTTCTCTTAAACTTGACAGCTTTGACCAGGCAACCCTATTAGATTTTCATTGTAACAATGAATTCTATCTATAGAAAAAATATCAGCTTCACACCTTATAAAGTCAATTTTTTTCAGCCGCCACTTGGACTATTTGCTCCTCCCCTCCTCCAATTTGCTTTGCTCATTAACCCTTACGGGGCTCTACCTGCCTATTCGCAGCTGTGCCTTTCACTAAATAAGAATGTTAAGAGTGCAAAATACAAGATAAAAGAAGATCGATGTTATAGAAATCCCCATATTTAATATCACATTTAAATGCACAATATTTAATACTGTATATATATTTTTAGAAGCTTTTTATATGAAATTGACTTTGTTATTGTGTCACACTAGTAAGTAAATATTAGGGATGAAACGGATATCCGGTAACTATCCGGTATCCGGCCTATCCGGCTGAGTTTTAAATATCCGACGGGGTACCGGATATCAGCAGTCCGGATACGGATATCCGGTAATTTCAAGCCGGATATCCGGAGGTGAAAATTCAAGCTTAAATTCCCCTCAGATGAAAATTTTGCGTTTTTTTTTTTTTTTTTTACATCATTTGTAGCTTGTACAGGTTAAAAAAAAAAAAAAAAAAAAAAAAAAGAATTGCAAAAGTCGAATTTGGCTACTTTAGCAAATAAATTTAGCAAAAAGTAACTTCAGGTTTAAGAGATATAGAAAGCCTATTTTAATTTTGTGCCGAGTTAGCTAGGATTTTCCAGAGTGATCTACAACATTCCCCCTAATCTTCCCCATAACAATAAAAAGAGCTGTTCATTGTTGTTTCTGAACAAATATTATTCATCCTCTGCACTGCATATAACTCTGTTTTCATGACCTAAGTTGAGAATGTTCAGTAACATTGTTAGTCTTGGAAGTAAAAGTTGTTAGATTGTTTCGAGAATGAGTCAAATAATGTTATTGACTAGAACCTGCCTGTTTATTTACAATCCACTTTTCCCTACACAAGAAAGTTGTTTTTGTGACCATATATTTATACTAGCAGACCCTCTGGCATCATTGTCTGTGCTATTACCATCAATTAAACATATCATCTACCTATTCGATTTGAATTTAAAAAAAAAAAAAAAAAACACTCCAATTTGTATAAATTTGCATTTTTAATGGAATATCTTGCTAAAACACCTGAATTTAGAATTTCCCATTGCGTCTGTATTTTCATTTTCAGATTGTTAAAGAATAAAAAAAATATATATAAAAAAAAGCTCATTATTTAAAGTTTATGATTTTGTACATTAGAAAAACAACTTACTTTTAATTAAAGAATTTTAATAAATAATCTAATTTTTGTCTCTTATCAGTACAGAATATAAAAATATAAAATAAGTAAAAAGCATTTAAAGAAACAAAAATATAAATTTGTTTTGAATCATTACTTTCTTTTATATTCAATAGAAGAAAGCATTTTATTCGTGAAAATTTTCAACTTCCCGTTTTTGGTGGATTTACGCATTTTGAGTGAACCAGAATTTTGAATTTGACCATTTTTAGAAAATGTCTGTCTGACAAAAGTTTTGTGTAGTAGCTCTAGTTCAAGAGTTAATGCACAGAATTTCATATAAATTTATACATAGTTGCGCATTAACAAAAAAAAAAAAAAAGTGCCAATCGACTTTTGGTGCAAATTACTCAATAGGTGGCACTGCTATACTGCGATTTCTCCTATTTAAAGGAGGACTATATCTCTTCTACTGTGTATAATTTAAAAAAAAGACTAAGTATGTCAGAGGGCTATTATGAAATATATGTTTATTTAATTTCTGTGCCATATCGGCCAATAGATGATGCTGTTATGCTGCAGTTTTCCCGTGAATGGAGAAATTATCTTGGATTTATTTGTGTATAATTGCACAATTTTTGGTATGTGAGAGGACCATTTTTATGAGACATCATGTTGATTCAATTTTGGTGCATATTGGTCGATAGATGGCTATACTATGCTGTAATTTACCCTGTGAATAGGAAGGCTAAATCTCAACATCTATAACATTTAACTGCACTTAACTTGATATGCAAGATAAGTAATAGGAGAACGAAAGCTGGCTTAATTTAAGTATATATTGACCAACAGATGTCGCAATTGTTCCTCACCTTCTATGATTCTGTACTTGGTTACATCTCACAATCTTTTGATTAAAATTGCACTAAACTCCATATCTAAAATCTTTATTGTGCAAAAATATTATTAAATTTCTTCTGTGCATGTTAAACAGCGTATAGCTTTGTTATGTAGAGTGATATAAAAGAAAGTTTCGTAATGGCCATAACATACTACGCCATTGAAGCTTTTAGATTTTTCTTTTTCTTTCTTTTGCTTCTTTCTTAAATGTTTTCTTATAAATGTCTTAAACGAAGGTGTTGGATTCATAAAAATTTTCTACATTTGGTTTTTGCTGGATTTACACATTTTAAGAGGTCCAGAACCTGGTTTGATCAATTTTTAAAAGTTTGTATTTGTGTGTGTGTGTGACAAAAATTCCGTTCAACTGATGTCGGCCTTATTTAGGTGTATATCAGCCGACAAGTGGATCTACTATTATGATTTTTGCACAAGCCTATATCTCAGTATCTATTGATTAAAATTGCACCAAACTCCATATGTAGAATATTTATTGTGTGAAACTATGGTTAATCTTTTGCACAATTTAAACATTAAGTGGTGTGTGATGGCCACAATATATACGTTTTCTTATGAAAATAACCAACTCTTCAACTATGATTATATTAGTAAAATATTTTGTTTCACTTTTTTTTTTTTAAATACATATCAAGCACAGATTTTTTAGTACTGTAAAAAATGTGTAAATGATAAGTTTTTGTTTTATAATTCTGAACAAAACCTATATTTTTGTGACAAATTGCAAGTGTAGGAATATAATAAGTATGTTAGACTTAAGTTTTATTCTTCATTACAATATTGCACAAATAAATAGAATGCTAAATAAATATGCTTAAGTAAATTATATTTAAAATGTGTTTAAAAGAATAGTATATGAAATATGTTTATATTTTATTGTTTTAAAGTAAAAAAAAAGGAAAGAAATATAGAACACAACAAAAAAACAAAACTAATGCCGGATATCCGTATCCGGCAGGCAAAAGAGCTCCGGATATCCGGTATCCGGCAAAATCACTATCCGTTTCATCCCTAGTAAATATAAGCCATTCCGTTTGTCGCTCCTTGATTCAGTTGGTTAGAGCATCACGCCAATAACGCAGTGGTCGAGAGTTCGATCCCTGGAAGGTCCGGCATGTTAATTTTTACAGATAATTAGTAGAAAAGGTGTCAATTGATACAAGAAAATTTTTTGTTGCTGACACAGTATACTAATAATTTTTTGGGGAGTTCTTTTAAGAAACTTTCTTTTTTAGATATTAAAAATCACAAAATATTTTTGATAGTAAAAAAAAAGCACCGAATAATAAGTTTTAAGTAAATGATACATAAATATTTTTTTAGAAACTTCTTATTTTTGAAATTGGATTTTGTCATTGTGTCTTCGTGTTATACTAAAAAACAAAGCGTTGTCACTTTAAAGTAAATGTAAATAAATTTTACATCGTTCAATGGCTCAGTTGGTTAAAGCGTCATGTTGATAACGTGATGGTGGTGGGTGAGTTCAATCTTCAAAGACCGACGTGTTACTTTTTTGTAAAAAAGATGTCATTTGTTAGAAACAAAACCTTTCATGGTCTACACAGTGTCCTAAGAAATTTTGATTAGTTTTTTTTTAAGAAGCTTTAGTAACTAAACAGAATAACAACAAAAAAAAAGCTGGAATTTTTTTGTTGTGGTCCTTAAAAAGCATAAAATAAAATTTTATTCTTGCTGAGACATGACTATAAAAAATAAAAGTTCCAACAATAAGGAAATTTTAAAAAAGAATTTAGATATTTTACTTTTACATGAGATGAAAATTCTTAAATATTCAAAGCATTCAAGAACAATATTTTTTTGCATTACTTTGATTTTTCTAACATGTTCTATGAATTTTTTTTGACTGATTTTTGACTTTTGGTTAGAATGTCATGCTGATAACACTTTGTTTGTGGGTTCGATCTTCGAAGGCCAACATGCTACATTTTTTTTAAGGTAATTAAAAAAAAAAAAAAGTCTGTATTTAAAAGAAAATCTTTAGTCATCTACACAGTGTCCTAAGAAATTTTGATTAGATTTTTAAGAACCTTTATTTATAACTAAAAAGCACAAAATAAAAATTTAAGTAAATACCATTTTTTAAGATTAGAAGCCTTTTATTGTGAAACCCTAAAAAGCATAAAATAAAAAATTATTGAGTTAAAGACATGCTATAAAGAAATGAAAGTTTTAACACTAATGAAGTTTCAGAAAAAATATAGATTTTCCCTTTTCCAAGAGATGAAAATTTTTAAATAGTCAAAGTATTTTGAAAAGCTTTCGAGATCTTTGAAATTTATAGCTTAACAAATAATTCTACAAAAAACTAATAACTAAGAATATTGTTCTCAAATGCTTTTAAAATTATTTTGAATAATTAAAAATTTTCACCTTTTGGAAAAGGGAAAATCTATATTTTTCTCTAAAATTTCATTAGTGTTAATGTTAAAACTTTCATTTCTTTATAGCATGTCTTTACCTCAATATTTTTTTATTTTATGCTTTTTAGGGTTTCACAATAAAAAGCTTCTAATCTTAAAAAATGATTTTTTACTTAAATTTTTACTTTCTTCTATCTATAATAATAAAAGGAAAGGTTTGTCTGTCTGTCTGTCTGTCTGTCTGTCTGTCTATCTGTCTGTCTGTCTGTCTGTCTGTCTGTCTGTTCTTTTATACGTTCAGCCCCTATTGAACGCAGAAGTACAAAAATTGACATACGGATGCTCTGGACCCTTTCCGATGTTTTCCTCGAAACAGAATTTAAAAATTTTAATTAGTTGTGGAGATATTAATTAAAATGTCCACTCATGTCTAATCTAAAAGCGATCTCAAAGCAGAAAAAGTGGAAAATAAATTAGAAATATTTGTCCGATCGTTACAATTTCGATACCAAATGAAAGGGGCATTTTTTCTGAATCTAAGTGTGCAAGTGGTTTATCGGTACAACAATTAGATTTTTTAAAATTAACTAAAGTATGAATTTTCTGTGGCAACATCATTTCAAATGCCAGTAATGAAGACCCATCGTCTGTCATCAAAAAGGAAATGATTGCAACCGATCAAGATGTCACGTGTTTTGTAGTAGGGAGAAATATTGCAATTTTCAATTTTTTTCAAATTTTAATTCACGTTACATTTGAATTCATATTCGGCCTAGACAGCATATTATAAAGCTACTGTTCAATTTTCATGAAAATATGTGGATAAACAAAAAAATGAGATTAAATTTTGTATTATATTTTCAACTATTTTAAATTGAGATATGCCGTTGAAATTTCGTAATATTGGTGTTTTTAACGCCCGATATTTCGATTCTGAATATTTTTGAAAGTGTAGAATTATTAGGAAGGGCTTGAAGGGGAGGGGGGGGGGGGGGCAAGCAAACGGCCAGAAAAAAAAAAAATAAAAAAAAATAAAAAAATAAATAAATAAATAAAAAGAGTTACAGCGTTTGAAATTGTTATTATTCGATTGCGGATATTTTCAAGTGTAAAATTATTAGAAGGGACGGAAAGGGGGGAAGGGGCAAAAACGTAGAAAAGAAACGGTTGTTTCGGAGAAAACAACGGAAAACCCAGAACGCCTTTATTCTTTTATATTTTGCAGAATTTCGAATTCTGATACTCCTTTCACATTTCATACTATGGATTTTGAACAGTATTTAGCCCGGAATTACCCAAGTTTCGGAGAAAACCACGAAAAAGTCAGACATAAATCGTTTTATAATAGTGTTTATATCATTTTTGTATCTCAGCTTCTAATTAGCATAATTTCAAAAGTAATATGTCATTTTGAAACTTATTTGAATGGAATTTCAAGAGTAGACGCCACAAATTTCTATCACCTTCCATTAACCGACTATCATAAGTAATGGAATTTGAGATTTCACGTGATTTACACGTTTTAAGGTTTCCTGATTAGGTTTTCTTTTGTATCTCAGCTACTAATTAAAATAATTTTATAAGTAATACATTATTTGAAAGCTTTATTGATTTAGAATTGAACAGTACATTACAGAATTTTCTACCGCCAGATGGCGCTGTAATATTTTTAAATTTCAATATTTCGAATTCTGAATATGATTAAATTATTTTTAATACATCATTCGAAAGATATTTTAAAGTACTTTTATACTATCGAAAGTGGGATTCGAGATTTCACCTAATTTACACGTTTTGAGGTCTCCTGAATCGGTTTTCTTTTGTATCTCAGGGACTAATTAAAATAATTTCATAAGTAATACATCATTTGAAAGATTTGTTGATTTGGAATCGAACAGTGGAATACAGAAATCTGTACCGCCAGATGGCGCTATAATATTTTAAAATTTCAATATTTCAATTTCTAATTATGATTAAATTATTTTTAATATATCAATTGAAAGATATTTTAAAGTTTTTTTAACTTATCGAAAGTTTTCACCAGATTTACATGTTTTGAGGTGTCCTGAATCAGTTTTTTTTTTTTGCATCTCAGTTATTAATTAAAAAAAGTTCATAAGTAATACATCATTTGAAAGCTTATTTTAGTTGATACACATTTTAAAGTACTTTTACATTATCGAAAATGAAATTCGAGATTTCACCCGATTTACACGTTTTGAGGTGTCCTGATTAGGTTTTCTTTTGCATCTCATCTACTAATTAAAATAATTTCATGAGTGATGCATCATTTGTTTATCTGGAATGGAACAATAGATTACAGAAATTTCTACCGCCAGATGGCGCTGTAATACATTCAAATTTCAATATTTCAATTTCTAATAATGATTAAATTATTTTTAATGCATCATTCGAAAGATATTTTAAAGTTTTTTTATATTATCGACAGTTTTCACCAGATTTACACGTTTTGAGGTCTCCTGAATTAGTTTTCTTTTGTATCTCAGCTACTAATTAAAATAATTTCATAAGTAATACATCATTCGAAAGCTTTTTTGATTTGGAATCGAACAGTGGAATACTGAAATTTGTACCGCCAGATGGCGCTGTAATATTTTCAAATTTCAATATTTCAATTTCTAATTATGATAAAATTATTTTTAATACATCATTCGAAAGATATTTTAAAGTTCTTTTAAATTATCGAAAGTTTTCACCAGATTTACACGTTTTGAGCTGTCCTGAATCAGTTTTCTTTTATATCTCAGTTATTAATTAAAAAAATTTCATAAGTAATACATCATTTGAAAGCTTTGTTGACTTGATACACATTTTAAAGTACTTTTACATTATCGAAAATGGAATTCGAGATTTCACCCGATTTACACGTTTTGAGGTCTCCTAATTAGGTTTTCTTTTGTATCTCAGCTACTAATTAAAATAATTTCATAAGTAATACATCATTAGAAAGCTTTTTTGATTTGGAATCGAACAGTGGATTACAGAAATTTCTACCGCCAGATGGCGCTGTAATATTTTCAAATTTCAATATTTGAATTTCTAATTATGATTAAATTATTTTTAATGCATCATTCGAAAGATATTTTAAAGTTCTTTTATATTATCGACAGTTTTCACCAGATTTACACGTTTTGAGGTCTCCTGAATCAGTTTTCTTTTGTATCTCAGCTACTAATTAAAATAATTTCGTAATACATCATTAGAAAGCTTTTTTGATTTGGAATCGAACAGTGGAATACAGAAATTTGTACCGCCAGATGGCGCTGTAACATTTTAAAATTTCAATATTTCAATTTCTAATTATGATTAAATTATTTGTAATACATCATTCGAAAGATATTTTAAAGTTTTTTAAATTATCGAAAGTTTTCACCAGATTTACACGTTTTGAGGTGTCCTGAATCAGTTTTTTTTTTTTTTGTATCTCAGTTATTAATTAAAAAAAGTTCATAAGTAAAACATCATTTGAAAGCTTATTTTAGTTGATACACATTTTAAAGTACATTTACATTATCGAAAATGGAATTGGAGATTTCACCCGATTTACACGTTTTGAGGTCTCCTGATTAGGTTTTCTTTTGTATCTCATCTACTAATTAAAATAATTTCATGAGTAATACATCATTTGAAAGCTTTGTTGATCTGGAATGGAACAATAGATTACAGAAATTTCTACAGCCAGATGGCGCTGTAATTTTTTTAAAATTCAATATTTCATATTCTAATTATGATTAAATTATTTCTAACACATCATTCGAAAGATATTTTAAAGTTCTTTTACATTATCGAAAGTGGAATTCGAGATTTCACCTGATTTACAATT
This sequence comes from Salticus scenicus, assembly GCA_963930645.1. Taxonomy (NCBI): domain Eukaryota; kingdom Metazoa; phylum Arthropoda; class Arachnida; order Araneae; family Salticidae; genus Salticus; species Salticus scenicus. The sequence goes on from OZ005661.1 coordinate 189,954,174, forward strand.
TAAAGTGTCCTGATCAGGTTTTCTTTGGCATCTCAGCTAATTGAGTAAGACCGTTCAAAATTGGTATATGCAAGTTAATTAGGAGGGGCTGGAACGGTGGGGAAGGAATAGGCGCGCATGGGTTTGGAACCCGGTGCGAGTTTTTACCCGTTGATAAAAGATTTTTTTTTTTTAATTTTATTTTCTTAATAATAAAAGTTTGAGTTGAGAAGGAATATGCGTGTACAGCGCACGTATATCCTCAAACGTGCGCGCACAGCGCGCATTGGTCTGCGCTGCCGACGGCAGTGGCGTCCCGGTGTGAGTTTTTACCCGATGCTAAATGATATATTTTTTAATTCCTTTTCTTAAGAATGAAAGTTTATGAGTAATAACATGGAATTTTTAGAAGTCATAAGGATGGTGAAGGAATACGTGCGCGCGGCGCACGGGTCTACGCTGCCGAAGGCAGTGGGGACCCGGTGCGACATTTTTCCTGATCAGAATTTTTTTTTCTCTTTTTTTATCACATGATAAAAATTAATGCAATTTTGAGAATTCATTTATTTTTGTGATTCATTTAAAAATAGTGACCAGCGAAGCGGGCGTAGCCTGCTAGTATGTAATATAGAGAAAGTATTGGATTCGCGAAAATTTTCGACCTCCGTTTTTTGACGGATCTACACGTTTTGGGATGTCCTGAACACGAATTGATAGTTTTTAAAAAATGTCTGTCTGTGTGTCTGTCTGTCTGTGTGTCTGTCTGTCTGTCTGTGTGTCTGTATCATTTTTTTGTGGACGCTGTATCTCACGAACCAATGAATGAAATTTAACCAAACTTGGTATTTAGTTGCACCCTGACATGAACTGGTGCCCATTAGATTTGGTGATCAATAGCTCAACAGGTGGCGTTGTGATCGCATTTTATGCAAATTTTTAACATGGCAGCATAGGACAAAATTTCGTATAAATGAGCATATAGAGAGTTAATTTAAACTTGTGATTGTAAAATTAATATGAATTATTGATAATAGTAGTAGTTAACTAGGAAAAAAAATTTGTGCATGGGGGGGCATCGGTTCCCCCCCTGGGGGGTAAGTACCCCCCCGGGAGGGTTAAATTTTGAAGATGGGTATCATTCGAAAGATCTCGTCAATACCTTTAAAACGAATGGTTGAACCATAAATCTGTGATAATTTAAAACAAAGTTATCGAATTTTTTTACTTTTAACAAAAAAAAAACTTAGAAAAAAATCGTATTTTTTTTTTTTTTTTTTTTTAACGAAATTTTACCAAACTTGGTATTTAGTTGGTCCCCGACATAAACTGGTGCTGATTATATTTGGGGATGAATAGCTCAACAGGAGGCGCTGTGATAGCATTTTATCTAAATTTTTAACATGGCAGAATAGGACAAAAATTCGTATAAATGTGCATAATAAGAGTTATTTTACACTTGTGATTGTAAAATTAATATGAATTATTGATAATAGTAGTACGTAACTAGGAAAAAAATTTTGTGCATGGGGGGGGCATCGGTTCCCCCCCTGGGGGGTAAGTACCCCCCCGGGAGGGTTAAATTTTGAAGATGGATATCATTCGAAAGATCTCGTCAATACCTTTAAAACGAATGGTTGAACTATAAATCTGTGATAATTTAAAACAAAGTTATCGATTTTTTTTACTTTTAACCAAAAAAAAAAAAAAAAATTCGCATTTTTTTTTTTTTTTTTTTTAATATTGTTACTGATTGAATATGTATAGGAAAATATAGAAGAAAGTCTTGTGGTGGCCACAACATACTAGTTATTAATGGCTCAGATGCTGTATATATGTTTAGGCAGGTTTGCCATTTTCAGGGGGAGTCTTTTTTCAATAAATTTTTAGAAATTATGAGGGAAATTAAATGGGATGAGTATAAAATCACCGTAAAAGACAGAGTGATTTTCGTTTATATTTTTAGGTCACCATTTGCTTTCAATTTTGTTATTAAAGTAAATAAATAAATAAAATGTAAAAAAAAATTTAAAATTAGAAATGTAAAAATAAATAAATAAATGTAAAAAATAAAATAAAATGTAAAAATAATAATAAAATGTATAAAAATTTTTGGACATGATGATAAAGTTATATGCATTTATTGATCTATAAAATGCATGAAACATGCTATCTGATTCTTAATTTTCACATTCAATCTAATTACAAAAATTTCAACTTTTCTAATAATATTTTAATGTTATAGGCAAGGGGGAGAAATTAATATTTTTTCATATTTTTTAACATTATTTCTAATAATATTTTAATGGTTCAGACGAAAAGGGGGTTCTCTCTCCCTGAAAATTAAAATGTTTTTTATATTTTGGGTATAGCTATTTCAGTTACCTTTTTTTTTTTGTGGGGGGGGGGATTTCATTATTTTGATGTAAATATTACAGTTAAATCTTACATTTAGTTTTTCATTAAATTTGTTAATTTCATGAAAAAAAAAAAAAAAAAAATTGTTAATTCACGTATTTTTTAATACAGTTGCATTTTTAAATCACTATTTTTGCTGAAAATTTATGTAGTGGTTAAAAAAAAAAAAAAAAACACTGGTAATCACAAGTGATTTAAAATGGCGTTGATTTTTGAAAACGCCATTTTGAAAAAATCACTAACTGATGGATGATACAGCATCTGTTCTTTTTTAATAATAAATCAGAAATTTGCCTTAATGTTAAACAATTTAACAATTTGCTACCATTTTGATCTAAAACATATGCTAGATACACAAAATGAACAATGATGGTAGAATTTTTTTTTTTTAGAATGGAGAGAAATTTGTAATATCTAGACCATTTAGCATTACAGCTTTAGTATATCACCTTCTTGGAGATTGAAATTTTGGTCACTATTTGGCAGTGAATTTTTGGGTATAAAATATCTTGTTTAAAAAAATTCAGAACACAGCTATTTTTTTTAATTATAAAGAAACACTACATAAGAGGTGTTCAAAAGTAATATGTACAAAACTTTGAATAAACATCATAAAAATGCAAGAACTCATAACAATTGTTTTGAGTCAAAATAAAAAAACGACCCTTTGACATGCGAACAAAGTCATTTCCCTTTGACAAGGCCGAAAGACTGGAATTTTAGAAGGTGATGATGTCATGATCATAGGCGAGGAAGAAGAAACGGGGAATGTGGGTAACCACTGACCAGTACAACTTTGATTACTACAGTGCATGTGCGTATTTTAAGAGAAAATACACGTGGTTTACAGAAGACAATGGTTATTTTATCTAATTTGAATGAAAGAAAAGGGTAAGAAATAATATTTTCTCATAAATTTAAAAGTATATTATTTTGATTATATCTATATTTATTTGTGCATGTATAATTTTTATTTTACGCTAATATAACTAATATATTTGAACCTATCGTTTGGTGAAAATGCATTTCTAGATTCTTGTTATCTGATATATTTAGCCTTTTCCATTCATAATAAGTAATAACAATAATGCATAGATTTTATTTATAATAATAATCTGTAATTTTGCTTAATATTAAATTGCACTTAAGATATTAAAATATTTCATTAATTTTTCAGCTAGTTTTAACAACTGCAGATATTAAGATTTAGTTGAAATATTTATCTTATTTATTGATATAAAAACCTCAGCAAATCCATGTTTTAAATCGTTTCAGAGATCTGAAATGATAGAAATTATCAATGCACAGAGATTTGTTTATTATTATATATGCATAAATGGTCTATTTTCAGAAGTCTGTATTTAAAGAAAAAAAAAAAAATTGAAACTCGTTTATTTAACAATGTTCAATTAAATATTTCGACTTATGAACAAATTAGTTTATTTAGTGTGAATTGAAAAGTGGCTATTAAAATTAATGAAATTTTATAGAATTTTTATAAAAATAAAAACAATTCATCCTCATAATCAGATGAATATATTTTTAAGTTAATATTATTAGTAATTCATATTGTTTTTAGTATACATATTTCATGTTAATTACGCTTTTAAAATGAACCCATGAACTCCATAAATTTTAAATTTACAAAAAATTCAACAATAAGTAAACTATGCATAAAGTTACAGTTTCTTAAATACTATGAGAGTATATTACTCTTAAAAATAGCTTCTCTAGTTTAACGATTTATTATGCTCATAAAGGAATTTTAATTGGAACAAATCTGTATAAAAAGTTGAAAATATAGGGTACATGCAAAATTAAAAGTTGATGCAGTGTACAAAAATAATTATAAAATTGATTTTGGCCGGGAGTTTCGAGTTTTTCTGTTATAGAATATTGTTCATTTTCTTTTTTCTAAATATTATCATATTTTGATGCTTTTATCCTCAAATGATCAAGAAGTACTACATTTATTTAGTTATTTTTGTGGCATTGGTCATTTGTAATTAATTATTACTTTTTGAGGACATATTTAATTTAGACTTAACTGGTGAACTCATATTCGACTGAAGAAGAAATAATCAAATTAATTTTATATTGCTGTAATCAATGTTAAACATGTATTCCTAAATAAATCCACTCACAACTACTGTTTGCATTTTCTGTTAGAAGTAAAAGATAGCTTTGAGTTGTGAATAATACTTAGGATAACATCTTAATGAAATTTCTATTAAATATAGTTAATGTATCAACTTATTATGTTATAACCTATTTATTTTTTACACAGTTTGAGAGAGACAAAATTTGGCTTTGTTTTATAAACTATTAAAAGAAATTTCCTGAATTTAAATTAATTTTTCATGAAAAAAAAAATCATTTATTAGATATTTCATTCTTAACTAAAAGTTTTTTTTTTTTTTTTTTTTTTTAATATTAGCACCCACAATTTTTAAATTTATGGTCACTAGAAGAAAGGAAAGTAATGAAATATTGTTTTAAAACCCAATTTGCATTTATACTGTGCAGTATCTTTAATAATTAAGGTCAATGACCTTTACAATTCCCCCCCCCCCCCCCCCCAAAAAAAAAAAAAAAAACTATTTAGGTATATTATGAAATTGAAGATTTATGTATTTATTTTCTTAGTACAGTAAAGTACCGTTTATACATCTCTCGTTTATACACCTTTCACATTTATACGTCCTTTTAGTGAAGTCCTGATTCATTCCTATTCATTTTAATGCAAAAATTCTTTGGATATATCATGAAATTGAAGGTTTATTTATTAAATTCATTATTGATATTTTTAATTTTTTTTTTTTTCGGGGGGGGGGGGGGGGTGAGAAGAGTTTAGATTACCTAATCGGTAATCTGCAGAAAAAATGCTTTTCAGCATTTTTGCCTAAAGTATTATTCTGAGGAGAACCTAAAAATCCTCAAGAAACAGTGATTAATGTAAATTTGTTTATTAAAAAACTTAAATGACTGTTTATATATTTCTATCACAAAATGAACACAATAAAGTTAGTTTTGAAATCTTTTTTTTTTTTTTTTTTTTTCATTTTAAGACTTGGCAATTTTTAGATACCCTTACGCAGAATAACTATTAACATGAGCTTCTAATTTAAATTTTTATTAGTTTTGCTGGTTAAAATAAGCAGCAACTATTTTTAACCTTCTATTTTAGGTTTGTGAACAACATTTTAATCTAATTCATTGATCGCAGAAAGCAAGGGACAAAACTGATGAGATAATAAATATCTTTTTCTCTGCATAAAATTTTAGATCTTTGTTTCAGTGTAGGGAAAAACTTCCAAAAATATTTCAAATATTTCTCAACTGTGTAATGAAAGCATACTTTTGATTTACTGATTGTATATTTTATATAATAATAATAATTTAAAAAAAAAAAATGTGTGTCACATAATTTAATTGTCTCATTTCTTAGATGATGTATAATTTTTTCTTTTCTTTTTAAAGAAATGAACTATAAAAAATCATTAATTTTTCTATATTTTACTTACAGATATCTCTCCCTATATGCTTAAAAGAACATAAACTGTATTTAAAATAAAAAAAATCATTAATTCGAGAACAAAAATTAAAGATATCTAAGCAGTAGCTCAGTTCTAAGATAAAATTTTCATTAATAAAATAATAATAACAAATAAAAATAAAATAAATGCTTAAATTATCAGTATGATTTGGTGAAGGAAATATATATAGGTACATGGGTCATTCTCTGAAAAGTGGGCATTTTTTTTTTTTTTTTTTTAAGTAAAAATGATAAAACCTTAGTCCAAATAAAATTGCTCCAAATTTTTTTTTTTATTTTTGTACATGTACACATATGTTACAATTAATAACAAAAATAATATAAACCAAACTGTATCTGATAATTTTTGATATAGCAATTACTTTTATTAATTAGAAAAATGAGGGAATGACTGTGAGGGAATGACAAATTTCTTCTAAAAACTACTTTATAAAAATATTATTAAGTTTAGTTATATTTTCAAACACTAAATATTTATTAAAACATATTTTTATTAATATAATATCATAAAAAAGCAAATTTGATTTATTTTGGTTAACTTTATAATGAGTGAGGGAATGACGTATAATAAAAATACTGTATTTCAATCTAACGTTTGAGAGCCTTATGCTCTCAAGCAAATATAGAGCCTTATGCTCAAAGCTTACAATCTGCATTGTAAAAAGTTTCGAACAAAACACAACATGGCTTTTTACTTTGCTGCTATACAAATTAAGTTTGACTTATATAAAGCACGGGCTGCCATTAATGGAGTAAGTAGGGGTGTGATTATAGTTTGATGAGGGAATGATATCTAATACCAGGGACAACAATAAAGTGACTTCTAATTTCTTTCATTGCATAATATATAAATGTAGTATAATGGATAAATATTTATTAAAGTATGTTTAATAAATTTTTAATTCAAATAATCCAAATATACATGCTTTAATACTATAGAAATCATTTTATTTACTTACATGTGGGAATGGGGACACAGTGAGGGAATGATATTTTGCATTTTAAAAATTATTTAAAAATTATATTTGAATTCCAATAACCAAAGAATAACAGTTTATATGTAAAACCAACTAATATTGATAGTTTAAACAGCGTTTTGTTTTTGTGCTTTTAAAAATATACCCTCAAGACTACTGGGACATGAAATGACCACTTTTCAGAGAATGACCCACATATATGTATAAAATGCTTTAATAATAATAATACTGATGCAATAAATATATTTTTATTAAATAAAGAATTCTTGCAAAGGTCTATTATTTAATTTTAAAATAGTTATTTAAAGAAGAAAAAGAAAATTTAGTAAATTTTTAGTTTCCATGCCAAATCAACCAAAAAAATTCAATTTTCAACCTGACCACCTCAGATTTCTATGAAACTTGCAGGAATCATTCTCCTTGATGATATAAATGAGAATATATTTTTAGAATTTTTTTATTTCTTTCGATTTTTTTTAAATTAATTTTTTTAATTTCGAAAAATCTGCGTTTTTTAGCTTGTGTAAGCATTTTCAATCTCGAATTTCTCAAGTTCTATAAGGATAGAGAAGTTTATGACCCCTCATTTTAAAGAGTATTTTCTAAGGTTTAATTTGATATGCAACATCATTATGTTAGGTAAAAAATTTAAAATTTAAAAAATTTCGAAGATAGTGTTTTTTAAAAAAATTGAAAAATAAATATGTTTTTGGTTATACTAAAAGCTATATAACCTGAAACTTTTAGAGTGGGATCTCTATGGGATCAGAAGTTATTACAAAAAACTTAGTTACTCTACATGTTAAATTGTATTAGAATTACAGTTGAATCTCGAAAATCTGGATTTGGTAGGACCATGGCGATTCCAGATTTTAGAGATTTATCGAAAACTAATTTTTTGTGATATTATAATAACATACAAACTGCAATTTTATGTTAATGAAAATAAACAACAAATCAAATTGGTTAATTAAAATATAAAATAGAAATATAATAAAACACTTATGTTAAATTAAAACAGATATATTACACTAAAATATAATAAACAACTGATAATGCCTGCTAAATAACTGCTAATAAACTAAGGAAACACTTTTTTTCTTTTTTTAACATTTCAGTAATTATTTTTCACTATGATATATGTATATATATATATATATATATTTTTTTTTTTTCCGTTTTATAACCTACCTTTTTTTTTGTGAAAAAAATAAAATCTTTAATTCACAATCAAACAGTATAAAAATATGTCAGATTATGTTCAAATTTATGTATTCAGTGTTCAATTAAACGAATTTTAAACTGCATTGCACAAAAAATATGGAAATAAGATACAGCTAAGTCTTATTTTAAAATTAAAATTGAAAAATCTTTTGAATTTTGGATGTCCAGATTTTTGAGGTTCAATTGTACCATATGCTTACTTGATAAAAGACATTATTTTGAAGGTTCATATTTATGACTAGTAAAATAGTAAAAAAAAAAAAAGTTTTCTTCATGAAAATTTCTAAGATCATTAAAAATTTGATTATTTGATTTATTTTTTAAATGTGTGTGTGTGTGTAATTCTACAAGTTTCAAATTTTTAAGATTATAATCATTAGTGATGGTTTTAAAACTTACAGTTTTTTAAAGACAGATTACAAAATGATTACAATATAAGGTTATAAATTTATATCAGAAGCCATTCAGATGATAAATTACTACACTTACAAATTAATGACAGCATCAGTCATAGTAACCCCCCCCCCCCCGTTGGGGAGTTTCTGCCCCCTCCTCCCCCCCATCAGGGCAGATTTTCAAAATCTGTCGGGGAAAAAATATCCTTTTTCCCCCCCTTTGTTCAACAACAAAATATTTTTTCCTTTTCATCATTTCGGAGTTTCCCTGTCTTTCTAGGAGATTTTTTTTTTTTTTTTTTTTTCTTAAGAAAAACTAATGGCATGCAACTGGCAAAGAAACAAGAAAATATGTATGTTATCTTAAGTTCTCACCGATTGCTTTGCTAGCATTGATATTACTATGTCAGTTGGTGGGAACGACAACGACACAGGAAAATAAAGAAGGCGGCGAGTATTATTAAAAGGATTAACCCATTCCTTATTTATTCCTTATCTTCTAAAATACACTTTCGATGCTTCAGGGAAGAAGTCGCTTTTTTATTGCCTATTATCCAGCTCTCATTGAAATGGACAAAAAGCATGTAGGCTTTGAATGTTTCCATTTCCCTTTTTGCCTGTGAACAGCAATTTAAAGGATTCTAACTAGACCACACACACATAAGTTTTTTCTTTTCCCTGGAAATTTTTAAGAATAAGAAAAAGCACACCAAACAGCAATGTTATATTTGATTTTTTTTTTTTTTTTTTTTTTTTTTTTCCTTAATAAGAACAAAAAAGAAAGAAGTTTCATTCACATAGATCACGAAAATATAATTTTCATATCGATTTAAGTCACATTTTCTTTAATTCTACTACTTTTTATTCATGATACTGCTTTCAAATATTGTGTTTTCATATCGACTGTAGGTGTATGGAAGAATGATATACTAACACTAGGATATTGCTGGAAGTGCATTTCAAGTTGTGTTATGTGTTTTTCGCGCTGTGCTAAATTTATACGCCATGTAGTGTATTTATTATTGATAAGTAATATACAGGGCTACCCAAAATTCATTGAAAATGTTCTTTTGTTCTTTGAATATTTGTTTTGTTGAAAATGAAAATTTTATAAATTATCGGATACTTAAATACTTTTAGCATAATGAATTTAATTTTGTAATTGACAGAAAATTTTGGGTTGGCTTTTCATTTTACAACCACTTTTTTGCGCACTAGTGCCAATTAGATAAGAAAAAACTGCTTAAAGTGGATTCCAAACTACTCTAAATATTCGTGCTTGAATCGTGATTCAAACCCGGACCTGTAAACTAAAGGCCAGAGCACTAACCATTCAGCCATTATTGAAATCTGTACATTAAAACAAAATATTATAACATACATATGCAAAGAAAAAAATATTTAATAAATTTCCATATAGATGTCAACTTTTCCGCTTTTTGAATACTGCATTTTTATAATAGCATATTTTTTTTCTTATTCAGTAGCAGAATTTTAGTCTTTAATATTGCATAAATAAAGACGAATCTATTATTTTGGTTGATAAAGTTAAGAAATGATATATATATATATTTAATTTGTCCTTTAATCATAATAGAAGCATCGTCCATTTTAGACCATTTAAACTTTTTTTTTATTTCTACACTCTCAGCAAAGCAAACTACCGTCCATAATCCCATTGCTTTTCCATGCAAGCTACATAACGTCGAATAATCTTTTTAGTAGAAAAGCTACAATAATATATTTGTATATATATATGTGTGTGTTAATGTTATACACATCATATGGTGTGTATAACTTATAAATTCAAGAACCTACAGCAGAAAATAGCAATATTTATTTTATATTTTAGGTGTTAAAGAAAAGAGCTATAACGTTGATCTTGAACCTATGGAAGTGATTGCTAAGAGCAATTTGCAGGAGGCTCTGCATGAAGCCTCTGAAAGTGAGGAAGATAAAAAAAATATTCTTGGGGGAAAATGCATTGATTTAGAAGTAGAAGAATCTGTTCAATGTACGACCCTTGACCCAAATGGTATTTCCCAATCGCAAGCAGATTCTCCAGTGCAACCTGAATTGCAGAGTTTTCCCAGGCATAAAGACGATGATAAATTTTGTTCCTTCAATCGAAATTTTTATACAAAATATAAATGGATTGAATATTCTGTTTCGAAAGATTCAGTGTTTTGCTTTTATTGCAGACATTTTTTGGACAGTGAAGCTGTTCGTGATTCAAGCACAGCCGCTTTTACATCAGTAGGCTTTAGACTCTGGAAAAAATGCTACGGAATTCAACAAAATGAAAACAGGCTGTTGAAACATCAACTTAGTTCATCTCATTGTGAAGCGGTAGTAAAATACGAAGCGTATAAAAATGCACAAGAGAAAGGTTCTATAATATGCCAATTGAATAAAGAGCAAGCTTTACAAATAAAAGAAAATTGATATTATATTTGCACGCTTTGCAAGATATTGCTCTTAATAGCTCAGCAAAAACTTGGATTTCGAGAATGCAGATCGAAATTTAAAATATCTGTCTTAGAGATGAGTGGGGATTCATTTGACTATGGCATACATTGTGGTAATTTTTTATCTCTTCTTGCTTTAGTTGCAAATCATGATCCCATAATTGCTCGCAAGATAAGAAAAGGCCCAGGGAATGCAAAATATACCCATCATTCCATACAGAATGCCTTATTGGAAATAATTTCAAATGAAGTTCTCGTAAGTATAAGTAAAGAGGTGTCATCTTCAAAATATTTTGCAATCATGGCGGATGAAAGTAAAGATTTGAGCAAAACTGAACAACTGTGCGTAACTGTAAGATATTTATATGACAACACAATATTCGAAGAATTTATTAACATGACAGAATTATTCAAATTAGATGCTGTAACGCTAAGCAATAAAATTATTGATGTTATTAAACATATTGGCATTGACTTCAAAAATTGCATAGGCCAAGCTTATGATGGAGCTTCCATCGTATCCGGAAAACATGCTGGAGTTAATGCCCTTATAAGAGAGCGTGTAGCACCTTTGGCAAATTATGTCCATTGCTTCAATCTAATGTCCAATCTTATGTCCATTGCTTCAATTAAATTTGGTCATCGTGGATGTTGCCAAATAAGTAAAATCCGTAAGCGACAGTCTGTTGCTCATTCAGAGCCCCTATAACTTCATAAGTTGCAGCACTATTCACCCAAGATGGTTGAAAATACAAAAAGAAAAACAAATGAAAGTTATGGAATTGAAGGCACTGTCTGACACTCGCTGGGCCTGTCAAGCAACGGCTTTGAAATTATTGTGCGAAAGAATCACAGAAATTCATACTCTTTTAATGGATGTTTCCATTGATACTTATCAATGACTCGTTCAGAATTCAAATTATTATAATAATTTGAATTCTGAACGAGTCATTGAAGCAAGAGGGCTCTTATATCAATTTTCTCCACCTTTTGTAAAGATGATTTTTGCATTGAAAATGATATTTTCAATAACCAAGCAAGCTTCAGATTTATTGCAAAATCCTCAACTAGATTACTCTGAAGCATTGAATATTCTAGAAGAGGCAAAAGAAAGCCTAAAATCGTGGCGAGATGAAGCCAAATTAAAAAAATAATGGGTTGATGTCACAAAAATATGCTCAGAGATGGAAATTAATGATGAACAACAAAACATCATTCGTAGACGATCTGAGAGAAAGAAAAAACTACCAGACCAGCTGAAGAATTTCGTGGTTGACGTGGCTGGGGAAAGGGATGGTGCAACAAATTATTCTGAGTATTGCAGGTAAGTTATTTTATTCTACACAATAAAATATTTTTTAAATTTCACAAAGCAGATTTAAAAAAAAATTTAAAATTAAACAATATTGTATTTTATTATTTCAGAATCATATTTGAAGTAATTGACAGAATTCACAATGAAATGGAAAGGAGATTTTATAGTGACAACAAAACAATTATAACCGGAGTAAGGGCCTTGGTTCCCGATTCTCCGAATTTTCTAGAAGAAGTGGATATTATTCAATTTGGAAAATTGTATGGTAGAAGGATACAGAGGATCTTGAAATGGAAATTAAAAACCTTTGTCGTATATTGGAAAGGAAACTGAAAGACTTAAGACCAAAAACTCTTTTAGAGCTTCATAGTTATGTTTCTAAAATTGCTGATGCTTTTTATGAAACAAACGAACTTATTAAAATAGCGTGCACTCTGCTTATTTCAACTTGTGCTTGTGAAAGAAGTTTTAGCACTCTTAGAATAGTGAAAAACTACCTCAGAACTTGCAGTGTAGAGAGCAGGTTGCAAAATTTGATGATTTTAGGGATTCACAGTGCAAGATCAAAGAAATTAGATTTAGAAAGAATAGTAACAATATTTGATAAAACCTATCCCAAAAGCCGAATTCAGTTACATTAATACGTAAATGGATTTTATTTAATTTTAATTTTAATTTAATGTGCATGCAGGAGATTCTCAGAAATCCACACAAATTGGAACAAAAATTATGCGTATTTTTAAATTTTGTGAAAATTAGCATTTATGAAACGAGATTTTGATACTGTAATGCATAAAAAATGAGGAAAAATACAAATAAGTATGCTTGGAAAATAATTAACATAGTTAAAAAATTAAATAGAGAATAAGCAACGCAGTAAAAAATATGCATATAATGAAGTTTAATGTAATTTTTTCTTGAAATTAAAATTTATCTAATAAAGTAAGATACAAAATTTTACACAACATGTGATACAATATAAGCTACTATTACAAGTATTGCCTTTTATTTTTTTTTTTTAAATATTGGCAAAAATCGTTTTTTATTTTATTTATTTATTGTTATTTATGAACAATTATTATTTCTTTTTTGTAGCATTAAAGCATTTAAAATTTATTATCAACAGAAAGTAATCTGCACAAAATTGACTTTCTGTGTTTCGCGAGATTCAATTTCTGATGAATCATTGTTAACATCAGTACTATCTTGAACTTTTCATATTAAAATTTTTACTGTTGGTTTCATAGTTACATTGGTTACAACATGCGGATTTCTGGAAGTCTACTGCATTTGTTCATGAAGTATTTAACATTATGAAAATTAAATAACGTAATTTTAATATTGATGATTTATGATTATGAGAAAATTATACCTTAAGTGCATATTTAAATCAGAATATTGTAAGTAAAATCTGAACATTTAAGAGAAATGTAATATGTATATACATGGTTACAAATGAAATGTATAACATGTTAAGAAGGAAGTTTTATCTGACATTTGTTGGATGTCTTTGACTGTATTTATTTTTTCACAATTATGCTCATGCTCTAATATGTATGATTTACCTTAAAAAAAAAAAAAATAATAATACAATACATATATATATATATATACATACATATTACATATATATTATTTTAGGAGGGTAGGGAATAGCTTGATACACTGACGAATTGAGACGGCGATTAAGTGAAAAGCTAACTTTATAAAAACAACTTATCTTGAATTTAATACCCTAATTTTTCTACAAAATCTCTAATTTTCAGCTGGAAGAACACTAGCTTATAAATTAGGAAATGTGAATGTGGCACTGGTGTTGAATTCAATTAAATACAATTTTTCACTAGTAAATTTAACATTACCTTATATAATGTCCTTATATTTTTTCATCACGATACGTATTTCGGGTGCAATCGCACTCATCTTCAGGTGAGATGTGACTCTCTTCATTCGTCTTCTTTGTTTATTGTTGAGGTCTCCTGGTTCATCATTTCACTTCGCTTCTTTTTGGGTTTATTAATTATTTGATTCCAGTCTTTCGGGATGATTGCATGCTCTTTTTCATTGACTGCATAGGGGTTAGTAAAGATTTCAAGGGCTTCGCGTTTTAAGGCATAACTGTGATTATTATAAGGGGCTAGTTTTTTAGTAGAGATAGTGTTAATATTAATAGGGTTGTTATGGTGGACAGATGCGAGCGCGGTGGATTGCCGATTATGTTTTAAATCAGATTTATGTTCTTTTTTGATGAGAAAATCCTTAGTTTATTTTATTCTCATCGCCTCCTAACTTTCCCTCATGCTTATAGACATAGTTATTTAAACATATTACATCACCTGTTTTTGAAAGTTCATGCTATATTTAGTCATTTTATCATTTTTATTAAATAACTTATTTAAATTAATTAATAGAATGTAAATTAAAACATACTTACTTCAGTTACTTATTTTTCAGTAGTTTAAACTTTATTTTATACTGTTAATTATCAATTACCGTTTTGTTTACATTAAAAACGATCTTTTCCATGCAACACCTTTCTTTATCAATTCTGGACTGTTTCAATTTTTCTAACGATGTTTTTCCCACTAGATGGCGACATCGTAGCTAAAGATCGATCGTCGTTATGTAAATCTTGTGCTTACCTGTATGCACCACTAAGTGAGGACGTGTATATGCTACAACCTCCTGGATTTGTTGAACCTGGTAAAGAGACTTTGTACTGCAAACTGGACCGGGCTCTGTATGGATTACATCAAAGTGGGAGAGAATGGTTTTATGAAATACATCATGTTTTAATTAAGATTGGATTTAGAAAGTTATCATCTTGTAATTGTGTTTATCTTTATGGGACAGATGTTGTACTTCTTCTTTATGTTGATGATATCGTAATTTTTGGAAAACATAAGAAATTTATTGATAAAGTTTTAGTTTTATTAAAGTCAAATTTTGATATAAAAGAATTGGGGAGAACGAGAAAATTATTAGGGGTTGAGTTTGAGGATACTCCATCTGGAGTAGTAATTCACCAATCCAATTACATTAATGATGTTTGTGAAAGATTTTCTAAGTTTAAAATTCCTCATTCTTCTTTACCTATCAGTAAAGGTACTGTGTTTTCCAAATCTCATTGTCCTACGTCTAGTCAAGATATAACTGAAATGTCTCATTTACCGTATCGTAGTGTTTTGGGATGTCTTTCTTTTTTAGCTAGTCGTACTCGTCCTGATATAGCCTACTCTGTTAATGTCCTGAGTCAATTTCAATCAAATCCTGGTTTGCTCCATTGGGATGGTTTATTGAGATTATTGGGCTATGTAAAATCAACTTCTCATTACAAACTTAAACTTTCTTGTAAATCTAATGATTTAGTAATTTTCTCCGATGCAGATTTCGCAGCTAACCGTGACGATCGGACCTCAATTGGCGGTCAGATAGTTTTGCTTGATAAGTCTCCGGTCGACTGGCGTACTTTTAAAGAAAAATGTGTTAGTTTGTCGACCATGGAATCTGAATTTATCGCAATGACTGAGGCTGTAAAGAATTTGGTTTGGTTTGATCGGATACGTCGTGAATGTGCTGAGGAATGTATTTTTTCTAATTTAGATAATGATGCTGTAATGAGAGTTGATAATCAAGCTGCTATAGATTTCATAAAATCACCAGTGGAAAATTATAAAACTAAGCATATAGACGTTAAATTATTTTTTATTAGAGATCTTTTAAATAATGGTGAATTTTCTGTTTCTTATGTACGTAGTAAATCAAACCTTGCGGATATTTTCACCAAACCTTTGACAAAAAATGAACTTTTGAATTTTGTAAATTTAATATTTATAACATAATTTTTCTCTTGTACATATATGAATTTTGTATGTCATATTTTTCTTATAGATAATTTGAGTACATTTAAATATATATTTTTTTTTGTCCAGTACATTGTTTTAAAATAGAAATTGTTTAAATATTTACATTGTTTTAAAATTTGGATTGCACATTGTTCTAATCTAGTGTTTCAACTTCATGGACTTTTTGATTAGTTAAAATTGCTGATTTGTACATATTTATTATAACAGTTTGTCCCAGCATTTTTTTTTTACTTATGTAATTATTTTAGTACTTTTGATTTAAGCAAGTTTTTTTTTAGTACTTTAAATTTATTTTACTTCATTTAGTATTCTTTTAAAAAATTAATTTGGTAGACAATTTAATTCCCGTCTATGTATGGAAATGGTGCTTTTGGTGGCTATTTACGATGATTCGAACAGCCTATAGTACCGTTTCGGATAGGTGACCCTTGACCGGTAAATTGTCAGAGAATCATTTAGGAATAGTTTTTCTGGGAGTTACCACCATATGTAGGCCCTTGCGCGGGCATGTTACTTTTATTTTTGTTAGTCCCAATTTTTGAATTTTGGCAATGTCACTAGGTCCCGTCTACCATAATTAAAATTTGTTCTGTTTATATCTTTTATGTGTATTATAATTTCTTTTCTTTTCTAGGCATCTAGAAACCTCATTTCATGTGGAACGTATGCTTTCCGTGCTAGCCGGAATTTGTTTTAAAAGAAGTGAATAGTTGTGCCTATATTCATTCTTGAATATGTTTGAAAGACGAATAAGTGAATGCGAAAGGCCGATGTTTTGTCCTCTTTACCAAGTTCTGGATGGCTAGAAATTGAAATTTTTTTTGTTAAATAAAGATTATTTTGTATTTGTAATTTGCTTTTGATATAGGTTTAAATATTTGATTTGGAGTTTAATGCTGGATTTGAAATTAATAAGTAATTTTTTTTGGTAAATATATTTTTTTTTTATGTTTGTTAATGAAATTTTAAAATGAAACAAATTTTTCTTGGACTTGTTTTCTGAAATGGAAGGAATTGTGTTTTTTTTTAGCCTCTTATCTAGGATATTCTAGACTCTGTTCTAGATTGGAGTAGTTAAATTTTTTTTTTTTTTTTGAAATTGATGGAGGACTTAAGATGAAAAAAAATTGAAATTTTCTTTGGAGAAAGATGCTTTAAGATTTTGTTGAAGTTGGATTTGTTACAACTTAATTGTTGTCTTCGTGTTAAATTTAGCTATTAACTTTTGTGTTATTGGGATGTTTGACTGCATTGGTTTGAAATTTAATTAAATTTTTTTTTTTATCTTGTTTAAGATGTTTGGTAATGGGTCCATGCTGATTTTTCCTTCTTAAGGAGTCATGCATTTTGTTTTTATGAGGCAATGAGAGGGGGGGCATTTTATGAGAAAATCCTTAGTTTATTTTATTCTCATCGCCTCCTAACTTTCCCTCATGCTTATAGACATAGTTATTTAAACATATTACATCACCTGTTTTTGAAAGTTCATGCTATATTTAGTCATTTTATCATTTTTATTAAATAACTTATTTAAATTAATTAATAGAATGTAAATTAAAACATACTTACTTCAGTTACTTATTTTTCAGTAGTTTAAACTTTATTTTATACTGTTAATTATCAATTACCGTTTTGTTTACATTAAAAACGATCTTTTCCATGCAACACCTTTCTTTATCAATTCTGGACTGTTTCAGTTTTTCTAACGATGTTTTTCCCACTAGATGGCGACATCGTAGCTAAAGATCGATCGTCGTTATGTAAATCTTAATTGTTTCTTTTTACATCTGCCAGATGTTCGTTTGTGATTCGTCCGTTTGATTGATGACGATCTAAACGTCCTTATTTCTTGTATATAAATACCAGATCTGTTTAGTTCTGGGGGGTGTTGGTAATTGGCATGGATCTTGTTATCTGATATAGTAATGTAAAGTTTGACCGGCTGGTCCGGATCAAATTGATAATTTGTTGAGTTTATTTTTTAATTGTTAAGTTTCTAAATATATTTATTAAGTTTTATTAATGATTTAAAGTTGTATGAATTAACTGCTTTTAGTGGAAATGCTGAAAGTGATTGAATGTCTCTATATTAAAGAAATAAAAGCGATTTTAGTATCATATGAGACTTTCCTTTTTTCAAGTAGCTATTAAACAAAACAATTCTTCTAGTATGGTTTTTTCTCAGTCACTCTTCTTCTGCATTACACTTCTGCTGATGTATCTAAATAAAATACTCACTACATTTTTCACGTTCATAGATTTTTCTTTTTGTGACTCCGATGTAACAAGCGCTAGAATCGTTAGTGTAATTGAAATCAATTTTGTAAATGCTGGGTGTGGATTTATTGTCAATTTTATCTTTTTCATTCCTGATATGCTGAAAGATATTTCGATTAGGTTTTATAGGGATACTTATATTGTGTTTTTTTGCTTCATTTTTTATTTTTATACTTGCGCCGTTGCAAAAGGGGATGGACGTTGTGAATTTAGGTTTTAATTTTTGGGCATTATTAATTTTATTGAGAGCTTTGATACGTTTTTTATATAGTTTATTAATGAGATTTTTGGGGTATTGCGTTATGTGCGATGTTTCTAATGTATTTAAGTTCTTCGTTAAGGAGGGTTTTATTGGAGCAAATAAGGATTGCGCGGTTAATATAGGATCGGATAGCAGCATATTTGTATGGGAGGGGGGTATGGCAGTGGTTATTAATAATTTCAGTGTTAGCGGTTGGTTTTCTATAGATAGTTGTATCAAAGTGACAACTTCGATAGACAAAGTAGGCATGAGTACTGCAAACAAAGTGGCAACGCACGTTTTGTTTTCAGAACTTGTGCCTACTTTCTTTGCCTGACAAAGGGTCGTGTTTTATTTCGACCCAAAACAATTGTGAGTTCTTGCATTTTTATGGTGTTTGTTCAAAACTTTGTACTTATTTTTTTACTATTTCATTTTTTAGTTAATTTAAGGCAATATGTACTCTATTTATATTTCTAATGTACAGCTAGATTTAAAATGGTTCTTGCAGCAGAAAGATGCAATTTTTATAGTGCATTTTTCCTACAATATGATCTAATCTGGCACATTGAAAATATATAGTATACATGTGATTATTGTAAACACTTCATTATTATTATTTTTTTTTTTTTCACCATTTCATAATTTATCCATATATTTAGTGTATGAATAGAGTTAAAATGGCTATCATGATTGTGGAAATGAAGTCCTTGGCAAAAACGCCCAAGCTACTTCAGTTCTAAATTTTAAAAGTTTCTAAATTGGTCATATTAAAGATGTTCCCATTTAGCCAACCATTTAAATATGTTTTCAGTTAAAAACTGAATCTTTATATAAAGTGATCCAAGTTGTTGTCTCTTAAATTTTATTTTAAGTTTTCTTGACTTAACTTAAAATGCTACAGCAGTAGTTGTTTAACATTATTTTAACATTTATTGCTAAATCTTTTTCAGCTGGCATTAAAATAAAATAAAATATGAAAATTTTTCATTTCATCTGGATTAAATTTTTGCTTAATATTTAAAAAATATCGGTTATTTTAAAGGGTTTTCACTATTCTAAATAATATTTTTCTTCTCTCGAGCATCTTGAAGATGCCAATTTTTCAATTTCATTTTCTGTGTTTGTTTCTTTTTCTTTATTTTTTTATGTTTAATTTTCTAAAAGTAGAAAAAAAGATATTGGCAGACGACAAATTAATAACCTAAATTTATTTTTTCATTGAAAATATTCAAGGTAATGCTTTTTATTTATTTGCAGAGGATAAATTTCTTTTTTATTAATAGCAACATCCACAATTTACTAATAGTAACACTGACCTTTTTTATTTATTTATTTATTTATTTTTAATACCATGGATGACTTTTTTTTTTTTTTTTTTTTTTTTTTTTTTAAACTATGATGTCAGAGATAGAAAAAAACAACCTAAGAAAAACTATTTGCAAGTTGGAAAATAGAATACCTTTATTAATGTGAGGTTTTTAAATGATAACTCCATTAATTAAGGTGATAGGAATTTCCAACCACCAAGATAAACATATTGCTTGGATTATTCAGCTAACATTGGATTGGTACTTTTTGTGATGCTGAGGACACTCTTGTTCGCGAGGAGATGTGGTTGCATACAAAGAAACTGGACATCAGTGGCAGTAACTTTTTTGTAATATATAGAGATATTTATTTACATTAATGTTCATTCATTAAAGTATCATTTGATAGGATATTAAACACTTAAAAATTTGCTTAATAATTTAAAAATTCACACACTTCAACAAAAAATAAAATAATAATAATTCCATGACTTCACCCCCTATTAAACCTAAATCATAAGTACAACTTCCCCATTTTCAAGTAATATACCCATCCCATACCAAACAAGCTTCTGCTGTACCAGGGTTCACAGTAGAAAAAAATATTTAGCAGGATTTTCACACTTTAACAAAAAAATTAAGTGTGAAATTACGTAGTTTGCCGTTTTTTTTTTTTTTTTTTTTTTTTTTCTTCAAGAATTACAAATATACAAATCAAACAATTGTAAAAAAAATCAAATGTTAAAAATGGAAGTTTAACTCTTTTTTTAAAAAATATGAAAACTATACGAAGCACTTTCAAATAATTAAACTTAATACAAAAATATACCCTTTAACTTGCCTCATTCTTTGCCAGAATATTTTCTGCAGGGTGCCCTGCTCTCGGCGGTGGCAACTACTGTGCTGGAGTCTTGCTTCTTAGTGAGTGTTTGATATTGTGAACGTTAACTTGTAAATTCCACCAGAAGGTTTCTGCATTCTGTTTAAACCTGCTATATTCTTGTTGTTGCATGAATTAGGGGTGGTAGTTATCTCTATTGTTTCTCGAAACATGGTATAGTTATGATTATCATAATTTGCGAGTTTTTTAATGTTATTGAAGTCAATTTTGGTTTCCTCTTCATTGAAAACTTTAGTTAGGGCAGCAGTAAATTTCCAGTTTTTATGTTCATTAATTCTTGTTTTTATTTTTATTTTGGACATACCAATATAACATTTATGTTTCCATTACAATTCATAAATGGTATTTTATAAATTCCTGCTGTTTCTAGCGGGGGAAGTTGGTTTTTATCATTTCTGATGAGTTGGAAAATATTAGGGTTCGGCTTGATTGGACTATTGATATACTTAGTTGCAACATTTTTTATTTTGTTAGGCGAATCATGATCATATGGAATAGAGAAGGTTAATTTCGGAATAGGTTTTTGGAAATTAGGAATCATGTTAAGAGTTTTTAATCTATTTTTGTATGATTTATTAACTGTTTTATCGGGGTAACTGGCTTTTCTAATATGTTGCTTTATTATGTTTAACTCTTCGGCAAGTTCTTTGGGCTCATTACAAATTGGGAGGGCACAATTTATGTATGAACAAATAGCACTTATTTTTTATCAAAAAGGTGTTTTACTTTTGTAATGTATAATTTTGTTGCTGCTTGTTGGTTTGCAATAAACAGTTGTATTAATTCTATTGTTCATTCCGGTGATTTTAATGTCTAAATAATTCATTTGTTTATTGATTTTAATTAAGTAAACTGTATGTTAGGGTCAAGATCATTTAAACTGCTTAATATGTGATTGTTACTATCTTGATCAACAATGGCAAAAACATCATCTACATATCTAACCCAAAAATAAATTTTATCCCTTAAAGTTTCAAAAATTTTATTTTCTAATATTCTTAATTTAAATTTTGCCATGAAGCCCAAGATAGGCGATCTCACAGGGACTCACTTCTTTTGCTGATAAATTTTATTATTAAATTTAAAATTATTTTCATGTAAAAGGAAATTAGTGGTAGCAGTGTCTGGGCTATTTTAGGATCTTTAAATTCTTTATTAATGGTGGTGTTAACAATTTGGGCTATTTCTTCAATGTTAATAGATGAGGAAAAACTGACAACATCAAAACTAACAAAACAGTAATTGTCTTTAATTTCTGCTTCTCTTACTTTTTTAACAAAATCTTCGGTGGATTCTAAGGTATGCTATGAGGGGGGGGGGGGAATTTTACGGTAAATTTTGGCCATATATTTTTCTAACACAGTAAATTTTGACTATATATTTTTCTAGTCAGGGTTCGCGCGGGAATCGCGCAATATTAAAAAAAATCCCACTTAAAAAAAATTTATATGCGCGCTTTTCCCACAATTTTCCGCTATTTATTATTATTAAATCTAATTCATTGAACTCTGCGAATTTATTTTTTCCGCTTAAAAAAAAATCGCGGATATCGTCCGTTAAAAAAATAAAAAAATAAATAAAAATGGAACAATCGGCGATCAAATGTTCTACAAAAGCTTCCGATTCCTAATCTTTCTTCATCCACAACATAAATGTCAATATCCATATCAAACTTGCTTTATGATATTTCAGAACCTGTAAAGAAATAAAATTGTTAAATATTTCTTGCTCATATAATTATTTTTTGGCCACCTCCCCCTTTATTTATCTCCATCTAGCGATCAGCAATCAAATGTTTTGCAGAAGTCTTGTTTCCCAATCTTTACCCATATGCAACATAAATTATATTTATAATATTCATTTTAAACTTGCTTTATTAGATTCTAGAAGTAGAATTGAAAGAGTTTAATATTTCTTACTCTGTAATTAGTATTTTAATCCCCCCCCCCTCTTTCTCCATCTCCGGAATCCGGATTGTGATCGATGATCAAGTCTAGAAACAATAAAGCAATAGAAGTTCTCAATATTTCTGACATATGTAATTATTCTTAGACCTTTAGTGCTGAACTTAATGAATCTTTTTATTTTTTCACAATTAAATTAAATCTTTATGGGGTGTCATATCTATACCAAATTTCTAAACATGGGAGAAATGAAGAATAGATTTTTCAGCTAAGAATTTTTTTTCCAAATCAATTTAAGAAAATTACATACTTGCCAACCATCTCATTATGAACCGTACAATTTTAAGTATCTGCCTTTTTTTTCACACCAATAACTTTTTAGAGTAATTTTAGTCTTATTTAATCGTAACAACATTTGGTGAGAATTACTCTAAAAATATAGTGGTATGAGAAAATGGGCTTTTTTTCAGGGGGCGTTAACAACTGTACAGTTTTTAATGAGATGGTTGGCAAGTATGAAATTAATACTCAGTTGGTTTTATGCACGTTTGAAACTAATAATTAGCTACTGCTACTTTTATATGAATGATTAATGTACATACATAAAAATCATATTCTATATTTGTTTGAAAAATTTGCTTTTCTCTTGGTGTGAAATGTTAATAAGATTTTATGTGGATATAAAAGTTATTGCAGGTATATTGAAGAATTTTTTTTTTTTACGCAAATGAAAAAATCCTGAAAATGCTTAATGTTGATAAAAACTATATATATAAATGAAAGTGAAGTTATTGAAAGTGACGTTATCAATATTCAACTAATCATTCAGTCAATCATATTAGCGAAAAATTTTCAGCTAATTTCTAATTTCTCAGCAACCACATGTCTGTAATTTACATATTTCTTGAAAATACTTTTTTTCTGTAAAATGTAACTACTAACTTAAATTTCAAAAATCTCACTTAAATTTTGAAAATCCCACTTAATATTTCTGTTAGAGTGGGAGAATCCCACTCATTTTTTTTCCTTAGTGCGAACCCTGCTAGTTAAAAAAATGTATGTCCAGAATTTACCATGAAATTGTTTCCCTTATTTATTTTTTCTTTTTGTGGTTAAAGACATACTGAATACAAATTTTTATCAGTAATGCAGAAAAAATTACTCAAATTCTCATTTAATCTGTTTCAAAATTTATTTTTAATTTAATTTTGAGTGCTTGAACAGTGCTCATCAGAAATGCATAAATTAGAATAACCAAAATTATTTTATACATAGCTAGCAGGCTTTGACTGCTTCTCTGGACACTATATTTAAATAAGTTCTCAAAATTCATTATCATTATTAATAAAATCTCAAAAAAAAAAAAAAAAAAAACATGAAGTCATTAGTTAAAGTTACCACTGTGTTCGGTAGAGGTTTTTCCGTTCACAACATGAGGAGTCTGGGTCCCCACTGTCTTCAGCAGCAACTTACACTCTTTTTACTCCTCTTTCCTCAGCGGGTAAGTTGAAAGATTCACGTAATCCCACCAAGTGCATGATGCATATACACTTAATCAACACCCACACTTCAAAACTCAACATTCTAAGGAAATTTGAAGAAAATTCAAATTTGAAAACGTGTTTTTTGCCCCACACGCCCCAAAGAGGGGGGGGGGATTTGCAAAATCTCTTTAGAACCAACCTACACATGAAAAAATGGCTTTCCTGAGATAATTTGGAACTGATTTCTGTTTGAAAATATCTTTTTTCCCCCACATGATCTTAAAGTGTGGGAAAAAGAAAAATTTCATCAAATTTCTTTATACTACGTGTTTATACGTATAGCCAACTCACACATCAAAAATAATCTTTCTAAGATAATTTAGAGAAGATTTAAGCTTGGAAACATGTTTTTACTTCACCCCATCCCCGGTGTAGAAAGTAATTTCGCAAAAATTCTTTGTAGTGTGTGTATTGGGTATGCAGAACCAATCCACACATAAAAAATTCACTTTCTTGATATAATTTGCAGCAGAGTTACTTTTGATAATGTGTTTCCCCTCAGCCTTTAAAGGGGAAGGAAAATTCCCAAAATCTTTTTATAGTGTGTGTTGGATACGCATAACAAATCCACACATAAAAAATAATCTTACCGAGATAACTTGGAGCAGAGTTGCACTTGGAAACATATTTAGTGCTTCCCGACCCCCTTGTAATTCCCCCCCCCCCTCCAAAAATCAAAAATCACACAAAAACAAAGGTTTTTGGAAATATCTTAAAGAAGATGCTTGGCTGCTTTTAATATCTTTAAACCATTTTAGTAGAGCTCTACTAACAAATCAGGAATTAGCGAAATTTCTCCCTGAAAATCGATTTTCCCCCTCCCCTCCCTTAAAAATAAAAAATTCCAATATTTTGTTTATTTTTTTGTACTGTAGTCTCCACATGTGAAATTTTTTCACCGTGGAGTAATTTGGGGCCAAGTTATACTTACAAATGGGCTTTTGCCTCCTGCCCCCAGGGGAGGGATTAGAGGAATTTCGTAAAATCCCGTTACTTCAGGTGTCAGATACATATGAACAATCCATGCACCAAAATTTATTTCATGGATTGTCTCCTCATGTGCAATTTCTTCACCATGAAGTAATTTAGAGCCAAGCTATGCATACAAACATATTTTTGCCTCCTGCCACCCCCAGGGAGGAATCTGAGGGGGGGGGGGGAGAAAATTTTACAAAAGTTGATAGATACAATTTTAAGTTGGATAAAAACTTAAATTCTTGCCAAGTGTCGTTGAATTCTGTCTAGCTGTTCTCACATGATACTCGGACAAAAATAGCATTACAGACACGACAACCCCCTCACACACACACACACAAAAAGAAAATTTTCTGAAGTCAGTTTTAGCTTTCACAATATGTGAAACATGAAAATATATCAGCATTTTTTGATTTTGAGAAATTTTCAGACAAAAGTCTGATTTTATTAATATAGATTGCAATCTTTAACTTCTACATTTTATAGCTGTTTGTTAATAACATGTACACATCTTCATACTCTCTTAACAAATCTTTAAAATTTATAAATGTTTTAAAAGGATACTCAATTTGTACGCTTTCCCCCCCCCCCCCCCCCCCAGTAAGAAGTTTTAGTGAAGTTAAAAGTAAAGGATCACAGGGTTCTAAACAACTAATGTATTACCTGATGAACAATGTGAAAAATTTGGTTGGGGGGGGGGGAGGAAGTCTCCCTTGTGATATATTTTTGGGTGGGATTCTTGTAAACCCACCCTCTAATATGAACCTTGGCTGTAACTACAAACAGATGATGTAGCAGAGGAGAAGCCAAAAAAAGCTTTTTACTCAGTCTGCTATTCTCTGGTGAACTACTGTGCTCACACAAACATGAAATATGCCAAATATATTGAGCACACCCAACTGAATTTTACCCACATGTTAGAGACATTTTCTAAGAAAACAGAAAGGTGCCCAATCTAAAAACAACACTTGATCACAATTTTTTTTCTTTTGTGGTCCTGTGGCCAGTGGTTACTGTCAACTTTGCTCTTTATCATTAAGTACTCTCTTTTTTATAACAATTAGATGTTGAGTTTTTTTTTTCCCTGTAATACATGACTTTTTTTTTACTTTTTTGCTCAGGCAATTGAAAAGGTCCGTAAAGTGTGTGGATTTTCTTTGAAAATTGAAGTGGAATGTAGAACTCTTCAAGAAGCTGTTGATGCTGGAAATGCTAATTGTGATATCATTATGCTAGATAATTTTGAACCAGAAGTAAGGATTTTTTTAACTCACTTTATGCAAAAATGGTTATACAATGTATTAACCCTGTGGCAGAATTTTGGCAACACAGCAACATTGTCGCAGAAAAGAAATTGTCACTTGCAGAAAGATTTGCTTATAAAAATTAAAGATATTCCAAAATTTCAATAGAAAATAGAAACTTATGTCTTATATTTAAGAATACTTCAACAGCTTATTATTAATATTGATATCATTATAATTAATTATATGTATACATTAGAGGTGCACAATCTTTTTGACTGACGTGCTATTCTCGCTGTTGAGTGGGCCATGAAGGACCACAAATGAGATAATATAAAATAATTAGACTATGCACATATATTCACTGTGTTTATTAAAAACTATATATATATATTCCGGGTGTTTCGAAATAGATGTAACAGCGATTATGTCTTAAACTAACAATTATAGAAACACACTTCCAATTTCAAAGGTACCAAAATAAGCAGTTTTAAGTGTAGGTATGTGGGTATAAAAACATCACTTTGAATTAGATGACACTGCGAGATTTGTAAGTGAAAATGCTTCTATGGTTGTAATTGTCATTTCCTGCATGAATTTTCAGGTCTATTTTTATAAAATTCCATTTCACAAAATTTGGTTTGTGACATAAAAAAATAACTTGCGACAAAAGATAACATAGCTCGTGACATGAAGGATAACATAGTAAATTTTAAATTGTATGATTAAAAAGCATTTTCCAGATCCTCATTTTTCCAGATTTTTAGGCAGTATTTGCAATTTCCCTAACATTGCGAATTCCCTGACTTTTCCAGGTTCTCCGTGACCCATGGTAACCCTAATATAAAAACCATTTTCATTCCCTTCTTCCCCAAAAAAGTTTTTGTAAATGAAAATTTTACAATTGCAACAAATAAAATATTTTTCTTTCTTTACAAAAACAGAAAAAAAATCTCTACTGCTGATGATTAATGCGGTCTAAAATGTCTCCTTCCGCAGGCTGCAAATTCATGGCTCCTGGGCCGCAGGTTGTGCACTTCTAGTATGTATATTATGTGTATATTAAAAAGTATATCAGTATTGTCTTGCAGAAAAGGTTTGCACAAACAAGGCTTTTTATAAAAAGCATAAAAATATTCTGTCACATGGTGTATCAATAGGTTAGCAGTAGTCAACAAATTAATCATAAAGAGTGTTTTTTTTTTTTTTTTTTTATTGATTTCTTTAGAATCAAAATTAAGAAAGTTTGCATATAGGTGCATTAAAATATAGTGATTTTAAGTATATTAAAATTTCTTCAAAACTATTTAAATTAAATATGTGAAATACAAGATTTTAAAAATGCTGTATGCTTTCTAATTTCAGAAAGATTGAATTCTATAAAAATTATAGTGTAGACACAAGCTGCAACAACACTTAAAAAGCTATCTGAACTTGGCATACTGTGGCGTATCACCTTAACCCATTAAATGCCGTTATATAAATCCCACCTAAAAAATTGGAATTTTCATATGCTTTAGGTTTCAATCAGGCATGAGAATTTTCTGCGGATCCGCGATTTTCCGCTTTTCGTTTATTTCCCGGTTTTTGTTTTGTTAAAATCAAACTCCAATGATGATCAGTGTTCAAACGCTCCACGAAAAACTTTAGATTCTCAATCTCTTTCCATCCAAAATATAAATGTCAATATTCATTTTAAGCATGCTTTATCAGATTCTATAACATATAAAAGAACAGAATTATTCGATATTTCTCACTCATGTAATTTTTTTTGTCCTCCCCCCCCCCTCCCTTTTTCATCTCTAACCATTGCCAACCAAACATTCTGCGGGAAGCCTTTTATTTTTGAATATTTATCCATCCACAACAAAAATGTCAATATTAATTTTAAACTTACTTTATGATATTCTAGAACCCATAAAGAAGTAGAATTGTGTTTAATATTTCTCACTCATGAACTACTTTTTACACCACCTCCCCCCTTTTTTCCCATTTTCCACCACCAGTCAATGTTATTAAATGTTGATTGCTAGCTAATGTTTTTTAGTTCCCCATCATACTATAGATATGGGGAACTTAGGTAATCGTGAAAATTTTCGACCTCGGTTTTTTTACTTTTCTACACGTTTTCAGGTGTGAGGAATCCGAAAATGACAAAATTTCTATGGTGTCTGTCTGTAGGGTGTCTGTTAGTGGGTCAGTCCATTAGTTTGTTAGTCTGTGTACACGATATCTCAAGAACAAATTGTCGCAGAGAGGTCAGATCAGTTTTAAAATATTACTTTCGACACTGGCAAGAACCCTATTCATTTGCAACATTCGAATTTGAAAACTTCGTAAGTTATTAGAAATTTACGATTTTCTTAACATGGGAGAATAGGACAAAAATTCACTTAAACGTGCATTAAATGAAAACTTTTTACTGTAAAAATGTCAGACCAGTTTTAAAATATCAGTTTTGATGCCGGAATGAACATCAATAACTATAAATATGCTACTTTGAAAATTTCGCAAGTTACTGGAAATTTACGAATTTCTTAACATGGCAGTATAGGGCAAAATTTCACATAAACGTCAATTTTTAGATATATTTTCATCGTAAAGATGTCAGACTACTTTTGAAATATTATTTAGGACACTGGCATGAATATTAATGACTATGAATTTTCCAATATAAAGATTTCGTAAGTTATTGGAAATTTACGAATTTCTTAACATGGCAGAATACAGCAAAATTTCACATAAACGTCAATCTTGAGGGATATTTTCATCGTAAAGATGTCAAACCACTTTCGAAATATTATTTAGGATACTGGCATGAATATCATAGACTATGATTTTTCCAATTAAAAAAAATTCGTAAGTTATTTGGAATTTATGATTTAATTAACATGTCAGAATAAGGCAAAATTGATCATAAACTTCCATTTTGAGGATCCTAAATACATTAGACAACTTCAAAATTAAGTGTATGATATTTGTTTGAACATGATTGAATACAAGTATTCTACTAGGAAATTTTCGTAAATTATTCGTAATTTACAATTTTATCAACATAGCGAAATTGTAAATTTTTCATATAAATATGAATTTTGAGGATTATTGCATTGGAAATAGTAGCATGAAAACTAAACAACAGAATTGACCCTGATAAAATAAATTAATAATTTAGAATAAGATAATTATATCGAAGTGAACGGTGGGTAGCCTATTAGGCGGGGATTTCATTCTGTCACTGTATCAAGCTTTGGTCAAATTCATTTCTTTTAACATGATTATAATATGTCTCGCACTAGAAATTTCTGAGAACATAAATATGATGGGGAACTGAGCAGAGTCCACCTATGCCAACTAGTTTTTTTTTCTAAACACATGTTTTATTGTGTTGATGTGTTATTCTTTTAGTTTAATTTGTCACTTTTAAAATATTTTGTATAGTTTTTTCCTGTGAGGATTATTTTTCATTTGAAATAAATTTTATGAACACATTTGTATAGTTTTCCCCACGTGCATTATTTTTCATTTGAAAATAATTTTATGAACACGCGTGTTTCCTCTTTTTTCTATTTTCTGCACTCTCATGCCTGGTTTCAATATGCATCTCTAATCATGTGTAGTTTGAATAATTTATTTTTTTTAATTTTGTTAGAAGATATAATATGATTCCAAAATAGGAGACTTAGCACCTGATAGGGGTAGCGTAGATGTAGATAAACTGCAAAACCCTTTTAAATCTCTTGATCCCTGTTTGTTATAATTCAAGGAAAGTACTGTTTTCTTTCATATTCAATGTTTCTAAACCCCTGTACTCGAATGAGTTAATTTTGAGGATTTTTTTTTTCCTTATGCAGAAAAGCAGGCAATTTTGTTTAAATAATTAAAAAAAAAAAAAAAAAAAATTTAGAATTAACGTTACAACTCTTTGAAAAAAAAAAAAAAAAAAACAATGAAACTAGGCGCTTCAATGTTCAATGAAAAAAAAAACTACTTGTAGAGGGAAAAAAATCTTAATCAAATGTTTTCAAAAGGGGAGCTTTGGCACTTAATGATTTAAGAGCAGACAATACATAATCTTGCTTACAGCTACAGACCATGTTATTCTATGGGGAAATTTGTTTCTACAATGACTCATAAAATATTATATCGCTAACATGTGGATTTCTTAAAAATACTTATTCCTTGTATAAATTTTGGTTTATGTTATTGTTTGATTTTAATCTAATTTCCTTTTTTTATTTTGTTTTGTTGCAAGATAGAGACTTGAGCTGTATATTGGCTTGAATTAGCTATACAGTTTTCTGAAATTTTGCACTCTGCTGATAGAAATGCAAGTTTCCTGATGAGTGAACATTTCTGTTTTTCAGTATTTAAAATTCCAATTTTCAATTCATGAATTCTCTTTTTTTTTTTCTCTTTTATTATCTCTTTGGTAATTTTATCCTATTCTCTTTTCTATAAAATATTGACTGTTTCTACTACTTTAATGGTTTTTGCAAACTATTATCTCATCGTTAGGCTTATGTGTTACGTTTGTGTCATTTCTCTTCTGCGTAAGTACTTTAACTTGTTTTTACTAATTATTGGTACTCAAATTATATTTATCACCGTGTCAATAATTTTATTTGAAATAAATCTCATTTAAAATTTAATTATATATTGGTATTTTCATCTATCTTTTGTTTGCTGAGTGTTACAAAGGTATTAAATTATTCAAATTATATATATATATATATATATATATATATATGGATAAAAGAATTAAGATTTAAATTATTTTATTGTTCTAAATTAATATTGAAATTGATAACTTTAAGAAAATCCCATTAAAAATTCTTAACTTAAATTTCACTCTAAAGTTTCCCCTCTAAAAATAGTTTTGCGGCAAAGCACATTCTTAACGCAGGAGTCAGATTTTAGAACAACTTTTAGAATAAAAATTTATTCATCTTATGTAATCTTTCAGGTTTGGTGGTAAAATAATCTAGATTAGTTAACCCGGGATGCTCTGGGCTCAGCTATGGTGCCCAATGAGATAGAATAACATGGGCTGTGGCTCTCTGCAGGATTAGGCATTATCTGCTCTTAAGCCTAAATCTTGTAAAACTAGCTGTTGAGTCTTTTAGTGACTAAGTATGTGTAGGTAAGGCAGTCAATACCATGGGTGGGGCAGAGGGAGTGGGCCACCCCACGCTTCTGATTATGAGGGCTCCTGCAAAAGAATTAACCTTTAAGAATATGTATCTGGTGAAATTGTTGAGTCATTATTTTATTTGAAACATTTACTACAGTTCTACTTTAAACTCTAGGTTCATGTCTAAAGAGCCTTAATGTATAAAAAATAATCATAGAGCAACAACTCCAAAACCAAAAAAAAAACTGATTTATGCAATGCCCGACTGAGGCAGAGTAGGCTTGGCCATAGCCCCTGACCCTCAAGTTGGGTTGATCGTCCGAATCAATCCTAAAACGTACTTCAAAGCTTTTTTCTAATAGTAAATTTAAATGGAGAAGTAAAAGAGGGCCTCAATATAGGAGGGGCTCCAATTAGATGTGTGTGGGTGGGTGGGGGGGGGGGGAGGCAGTGAGACTTTTATCCCAAGCCTCGAGAGTTGTATCCTCTGATTTTTTTTTTTTTTTTCTTTTTTTACTGTATATTAATATATTTTGTCTTTTATCAGAAATAGCAAAGTGAACATTTTAAGTGAATAAATAAGATAGAAAATGAAAACTGATTTTTTTTGTTTTTCACAATGATTTGTTATAGTTTCATTTATTGTATTATTATTAATTTTGTTTCTATTTTCTATCCTAATTTTTCTTAGGATCTAATGCAAGCAGCTTTAACTCTGAAACTCCAGTTTCCTAATATACTGTTAGAAGCAAGTGGAGGTATAACAGAGAAGAACATCAAAGCATATATTTGTCCTTGGATAGAACATTATATCGAGTAGCACTCTAGTACAAGGTTACCCTGCAATAGACTTTCTATGAAAGTGAAGAATAAGCCAGTTATAGCTTTAAATGGATAGGAAAGGGACATATTTTTCATAAAATTAATTAATTAATAATTAATTGAAGTGCTTTTAATTTTATAAATTTGTATTAATACATTCAAGAAAGGATGGATGACTGTTCCTTATTGAGAAGTTTTCCCTTAAATTATTTATTGCTGCACATAAGTTAAATTCACTCTTTGTCCCTCCCTATATTTTTGTTACTTCATATTATGAAATTATCTTAGCTTTTCTTTTGAAAAAAAAAAAAAAAAAAAAAAAAAAGAAAGTGTGTACTAAGATAAAAGGCAGCATATTTAAAAAGATAAATTAAAAAAACTGTTTTTCAATGAGATATAAGATGTCCTTAAAATATGAAGCAACCGAAATCTGATAGAATTACATGGGGAGGGAGAAAAGGTAAATTTGACTGATGATATGGCCTTATGTTCTTTTAAATTTAAAATTAATTATTTCACTAGATAATGGTAGTGAATATCAGTCTACTGCAATTTGCGATAATACGGGTATAAGAAAAACTTATGATTTTTAATTTTGTTAACAAATACCATACGATTCAGTAATTTGCAACAATTGTTTCAGGTTCAAATAATTAAGCATAATCATTTATTAGGTAAAAAGAATTGGATACTTACATATTATAGAGTCAACCTTGAAATGATAACTCATTTCACACAAAATGTATAATATAGTATATTACAAAGGGAAGTGTTACGGTCACTATTGCAATTCTGTGACACAACTAATATTGTAATGTAATAAAATAATAATTTGTAAGTTAACTTCACAAGTTGTAAAACCTTTGCAACAATTGTTTCAGGTTGAAATGCAAACATGACCCTTTGTCAGCTGAACAAAGGCAGAATCTAACGAAGAATTATACTTTTATTACAACTCAAAACAATTTTTGTGAGTTTTTTGCAATTTATGATGTTCATTTAAAAATTATTTTCCTTATTACTTTTAAACACCGGTCCTCTACTTATTTTACTGCTAAGTTTGTAATGATTGCCTATAAATCCCATTTTAAAGTTTATTTTGATTTATTTATTTAAATTATTAATTTCAATTAATCAAGTATTCTAATATATATGATTTTTTCATTTTATCATGTGCAAATTAATGTAAATGTGTATTTCTAATAACTTGCTGTCTTAAAATTGAACTGTATTTCTGAATAAAATACTAGAATTTGAATAATTAAGTCAAATCTCTCTATCAGTAAGTGTCAATGTTATCTAAACCCTGTGTTAAACTATGGGGAAAATAATCCCCATTATTATTCATTATATATTATTAAATAAGGTTTCCACACTAAAATTACATAAAATTTCATGTTAAATTATGTTTCTTTTTACAAAAATTGATTTTTTTAAACTTTTAATATTTTATTTTAAAATTGTAAATTGTGAAATTTTGACTTTATAATTTCAAAATAAATTTGAAAAAAAAAAAGGGACATAATTTAATAGTCATGAATAGTTCTCACTCTAGAATAAAAACACCACTGGGGGAAATTCAATAAAAAAGGCAACTTATTTTCAAAAAGGGCGTTATTTGCATAATTTGCTATCTTATGTGTGGTGATTTTTGTACATGACAAAAATAAATTACTAATTTTATGTGTGTATATATATGTAGGCTATGTGTAATTGTTCTTCCAGGAATGCTTTAAAACTATTGCTAGAAGGTTACATGTCAGGAAGAAAAGTATCTGAAGGCTTCTGAAAATTTAAAATATTACAAAAAGCCACTTGGTACTAAAATGTTTTTAAAAGGGCCGCCAAGGGAGCACCATGCCAAATTAGCCTAGGGACCCTCGATAGAAAGAGACTGGACATTGAAGTGCCGGCTTTTTGACAAATTTCTACATTTTAGTGCCAGTTGCTCCAGTGCTTACCATTACATTGAGAAGAAATTTTGATTATTTTATATCATAATCGAAAAAGAACTTATTTATTACATTTTTACTTTGTTGGGAGATAAATTACTTTAATTTTGGAATACTTTTAAAAGATAAAAATGCATAATTATTTATTTTATATCATGCTTTAAATACTTTGAATTCTCTTATTGCATACTGTTTTACGTATTTATTTCCTAACATATGAGATAATTACATTATTTATTTGCTAGCTGTTAGTTTTTAAGTTCTGTTGTGTAATACATTTAATATGTTAGATCTCAATGTATTTTTCTGATATATTTTAAAATACATATTTAAAATAACTATATAAAAATATATTTTTTGATTTTTTGCTAGTACGCAAAATGTATCAGATTTCTTATAATAATTTAATAAAAATAAAAAAATAAGGTGTATATTATTTGCTAACATATGAAATATAAATTTCTTTTAAATAATAATTGCCATAATAAATTTTATAAATAATATTTAAATAAGTAATTATTTTTATTTACATAATATTTAAAAAAACTAAAAAAAAAAAAAAAATCAATGAAATAAGCAAATGTAAATAAAATAAATAAAAACATATTTTTTAATATTTAACTAATTCATTATTATTACAGTGGAGCACCGTTTATACGTTTTTCAAGGGACCGTTCCTAAAAAAACGTATAACTGAAAAAAACCTACAACTGAAAATTCGTTTTAACATTAATACACAATAAAGTGTCATATTAATAATAAAAGTCTAATCAATTTTCATGATTTTCTTTACATTTATTTGAATAGGATATATTTTTAATTAAATTTAAAATATTTTTAAAAGGTAGAATAAAAATTAAATGATAATTAAAAATACAGAAATTCAGAAAATTTTCTCTAAATTTCGATTTTAACCTTTAAAGACAAAGCCTTTCGTTCTCTAAACGAAGATGACAGTTTTGCAAACGATTAAAAGAGGGGGGGGGGATCCTTGTTTCTCCAACTTCTCTTCCAAGTCGCCCAATGGAGGTGAGTAATAAATCTTCAAGTTTACAAAATACCTATAAAGTTGTGGGTTTTTCCCTTTGATATCCCATCCCTGGAATCAATTAAAAGAGTAAGTGGGAGGTCTTCAAGTGGTCACTGGCTACTTGTATACCTACCATTCAACCCAGTCGCCAACTGTTTATCTCTGAAAAACATTCACCTTGCCCCAGGCTACCGATGCAGGTCGCAATTTGTTCTATAGCCGCACTTTGTTACCATAGTTCTTAGAAAAAATAATCGAAAAAAAAAAAAATAAGAATAAAACATAAAGAGGATTCCTCTCTTTTTTTTTTTTTTTTTTTTATCCTGGAATGAAACTCAAACTTGGGATTCTACAAGGAGAAAAAAAACGTATAAGTGAAATTAAGAATTTATTCGTGTCGTATAAACGAAATATTTTAACATTATAATTCAATGGAATGATTTGGGACCGAAGTCGAAAAACATATAAATGAGAAACGTATAAAAGGTGCTCCACTGTACTAATGCGTAATTGAAATAAATAAAATTTGTATTTTTAGCTTGTAAAAATATTACATAAATATTTTTATAAAATAATAAAAAATAATTTCTGTTCTGCCGTAGTTTTACATTTATTCATAAATTACTTGACAAAAACTAAGATTACCATATTTATGTTAAAAATGTTCTAACTTTTTATATATAGAATGTATGTCCTCAGAAAAAATAAGGTAGAATTACTTTCACTAAGGTAGAATTGCTTTCACAATCAACGTATTTTGCTTAATATAGAAATATACAACAAAAAATTCCTCTGTTTTCCGATAGGAATTGAAAAAGTAACCATGTCGAAGGTTAAAATAAAATTTGTTTTTCTTCAAATTCTTTTTCTCTAAGATGAAAAAAATTACATATTTATATTCTGCATTACTTTCTGCACAAATTTAGTACAATTTCCTTTCATTTATGTTGTATAGTAAAGCGTCAATCACGAAGAAAAAAGCATTACGTTCTATGGGGATCGCTCGGAATTGGCACTAAGATGGCCGACTTTCGGTCAATGTCCAATCTCTCTATATATAAGGACACTAAATTAGCCTAGGGACCCTATATAGAGAGAGACTGGACATTGGTGCGCCGGCTTTTTGACAAAATTCTCCATTTTAGTGCCAGTTGCTCCATTGCTTACCATTACGCTAAGAAGAACTTTCGATTATTTTACGTCATAATCGAAAAAGAACGTGTTTATTACATTTTTACTTTGTTGGGAGATAAATTGCTTTAATTTTGGAATACTTTTAAAAGATAAAAATGCATAATTATTTATTTTATATCATGCTTTGAATTATCTTATTGCATGCTGTTTTACGTATTAGGTCGTTGCAAAAGTTCGTGCAGATGCAGATCATTTTATTGCCTCCAAAAAGGAGAGCTTCTATTGCCATGGTATACATTTGTTACCCGAAAAATTAGCAAAGGTTGTAGAAAGTAATGGAGAGTATTTTGCTTAAAAATTGTCATTTGATTTGATGTATTTTTATGAAATGAAGCAATAAAAAACCGCATGAATTTATGCAAAGACCTAATATTTATTTCCTAACATATGAGATATTTACATTATTTATTTGCTAGCTATTAGTTTTTAAGTTCTGTTCTACAATATATTTAATATGTTAGATAATGCATTTTTCTGATATATTTTAAAATACATATTTAAAATAACTATATAAAAAGATATTTTTTTATTATTTGCTAGTACGCAAAATATATCAGATTTCTTAAAATGAATTGATAAAAATAAAGAAAATAAGGTGTATATTATTTGCAGGACATTTAGTGTGGTCCCTAAAGTCCCTTAACTTTTTTTAGGTCCCTAAAAGTCCCTTTTTTTGACAAAATGGTCCCTAAGTCCTCTTTTTTTTTTTTCTTTTTTTCTCCCTCCACCAAAAGTCATAAGAGTTTTAGTTATACTGAAAAAATTATTCGAATGCAATAAAATCGTGTATGCACATAACTTATGCAGTTGAACCTCGTCAATGTGAACACTGTTAACTTGAATTACTTTTAACATGAACTGTTTACACAATCCTCGTCAAAATGAAGATTAGTTATATGAAGAATAGTTACTGATAGCATGAAATACTGATAACATGAACAAATTTTTTATCCCCCTTGAGATTTACGTTAACGAAGTTCGACTGTAATAGAATATTAAAATGATTAACTTTTGGCTGCCAGTGTTCTGATGTGTGACAAGAACACTGTTATTCATAGATAACTCAGTGAATGGGCTTGAGGGGGGGGGGTTGAAATTAAAAAGACAGTTTTGCTGACTGTCCCTCACCATTGCATAATGCTAGAACCTTTACAGTTGTACTGGATGCATTTGATCAGGAAATGAATTATTTTCAGTAATGAGTCCAATTACAAATTCAACCCTGATGACCACTAAAATCATAATCTGTAGACAATTTAAAAGTTAATTAAAAGGTAAAACTCTAAAAATATATTAAAAACCTTTTTAAAAGTTACCTCGTACTAGTGTTTTCTGCCGCTACCTGCGGCTTTCTTCAGCAAAACAGCGTACCTAATCTGTAGACGTCAGTGTATATAATCTATAGACGTCCAGGATAGTAGTTGGATATTCACTTTACTTAGAATTGCCACAATTTTAATTTATTGTGTAACATTGTTAGTACCTGCCAATTTTTTTATAAAATAATACATTAGAGAGTTACAATTAAATAAGAAGAAAAACAGTTTTAAAAAAAAATGAGGAGGATTGAGGGATGAATATAAAAATATCTGTAGACTGTGAGCACATATAATCTGTAGACGTGCAGGATAATAGTTGGATATTCACTTTACTTAGAATTGCTACAATTTTAATTTATTGTGTAACATTTTTAGTACCTGCCAGTTTTTTTACACCAACTTTTTTTGTAAAATAATAAATTAGAGAGTTACAATTAAATAAGAAGAAAATCAGTAAAAAAAAAAAAAAAAAAAAAAAAAAAAAAATGACGAGGAAGGGATGAATGAAAAAGTGAGTACTAACATTGTTATGGTATAAGTTAAAAATGTGCCAGCTGTGCTTAATTGTCGTCTGCCGCAGGTCTGACAACTGGGAGTTGCAGTATAGGGTGCAATTTTATTTGATATTCAGACTTCATTGATTTCCATTGATTCATGACACTTTTATAGCTCGGTGCTGAGATTCTATATTCTGTTGTATCACCCCTTTTTTCATAAACCCTGGATTATATTTGGTAAGTATTACATGTATGAACAATTCACATCATCGTCTTTGCTGCTTGTGTGATGGTCGAGTATTGCAGTGGCTGATTATTTTCTTGTTCGATTTCTCGAGCCGAGTAGATAGCCATCTCTGGTCAGTACTCCTATTGGCATCCACACAATTGCAACTGCACTTTGGCTAAACTCTCATGTTTCGTGATTTTTTTTACGCGTGTAAGATTTTTCAAAGAGTTGTTTTACATTTTTAAAGTCTATTTTTATATTTTGTTCTTTATTATTTTTGGTTAGGATTGTGATAGCTCTATTATATTTCAAAGTCAGTTTCATGATCCTTTTACCTTCTTTTTTCTATTTTCCTCTTAGTCATAGCTCATAGCTATGTATTACTGTTTGAATTTTCCTCTGATTTTTTATTTCATAAATGCCTGCAGTTTCTAAGGGGTTTTTGTCATTACTTATACGCTAGAAAATATCTGTGAAGTTTAGTGGGATATTTATGTTCAGTTTTGAAACTTCCTTTTTAAGTTTATTGGGTGCACCTTTATTAAATGAAATTGCTGTAGTATATTTTTCTTTTGCTTTCTGTCCATTTTCTCTGTGAGTTAATTTTTTAATTCTATTTTTATATAGTTTATACTCTAGGTTTTTCTTATAACCAGCTTTTCTCATATTTTATTTAGTTCGTTTATAAGTTATAATATTTTATTTAATTTTTCTAGTGTTTTTTCAATTTCCAAGTTTTTGTTGATGACAACAAAAACATCATTGGTATATTTAAACCGACATTTAATTTCATCATTAAAATTTCAAAAATGATTTCTTCTGTTAACTTACATTTTAATTCAGTGATGAACCTCAATAGTGGGATTCCATTAGGTCCCCCCTCCCCCCCCCCTCTTTTTTTTTTTTTTTTTGTAAAATTTGTTTTTAAATCTAAAGTAATTTTCATTGAGAATTCAGTTGTTTGCTGCTATTAATGGTATGCAGATTCAGTTTTATCTATGTTTCTTTTTTTCATTATCTCATTTATAATTTTGTTAATGTTTGTTGATGGGAACAATTTAATGACATCAAAATTCACAATAGTGTTATTTTGGTTAATTTTAATTGCTCTTAATTTTCTTATAAAGTTGCCAGTGGAACTTAAGCTATTGTTTGAAGGGAGGAGGATTTCATGGTAAATGCCTTTCATATGTATTCTGAAGGAAAGCTGGACTTTCTCTTTCATTTACTGTTTAGCAAAATTTAGTGGAATTTTTATGATCTTTAAATTTGCTAAACATGCGGGCAGTATTAGGTGCATGATTTTAAATTTTAGGTGGTTTGTTGTTTATCCATTTTTCCTCAATTATTAACTTTTTATTTTTCTTCTGTTAGTTTCTTTTTATTTCTTTTAGTAGACTATCACATAAGCATTGAGAACAGCCGGGCCCTTGGCTGGAAAGCTTCTGTGTAAAACTTCAAATAAAGCTTTATAATTTAATTAAAACATGTTTTATTTTGTCATTCAAATTTTTGCAGACATATACTTTTTAATTATTTGCAGAAGTTCATGACAGTTACATGCAGCATAATTATTGCTTTCCATTGAAAACACAGGCTGATGCATGTGTTGAAATTGTACAAAAATGAATTTTAAAGCAGTAGGTCACACCAGTCATTGAAAGATTCTTTTCTCAAAGATGGTCGAGGAGAAATTCCGGATTCATACTCAATCACACTATTTGAAAATTTCTGTGGTTTTCTAAAAAACCCGCCGGGGGGGGGGGGGGGGGGGGAGCACACACATTCATGCACAACACACTTAGAATGGCAAATTTTAAGGACAATTAATTCATTGACAGATAAAAATTCATTTAAACATAAAATCTGAATTTTTTTCATTTTGCATCATAAAGTAAGTAAAAGAGCAGTAAGTAAATTTAAAGAGCAGTAAAAGTGACCCCATCGTTAAAATTACTAGAGATGGAGGGACCCAAGCTACATCTTATGGTATATCTTATCTTAAGGCTATTGAGCAAAACCGAAAGAGTATTGACACTTACTCTATCTATTTTTATATTTTGACACTGACTGCATATATTTTTAAATTATTTGATTTCAGGTATTACTCAAGTTATACAGGGTAAGCAGTGGCGGCTCGTGAACCAAAATAGGTGAAGAGCTGAAAGATAACATTTAATTAGTTTTAATGCATAATTTTAACTAAAAATTAACAAAAATACTCATTTTATTTAAATGTAAATAAATCTTATATCTATATATATAAAAGAGCAGAGTCTGTCTGTGTGTGTGTGTGTGTGTGTGTGTCCGCTATAGAATCCTAGAGGGGGGGGGATTCACCGAGCGGGACCAAATTTGGCACGGTTAATGTTTACGACCCGAGAAAGACAACGCCGCAAGCGATTTTACAAAATTCGCCCCCCAAGGGGGGGAGGAGGGCAAAACGTAATTTCACAAAATCCTTCATATCTCAAACAAAAAAAACAGATATCCGTAAAATTTTTGCTTTTAAATATAGCTAATACAAATGTCTAAAAATCGGTTTCTGGAATTTTTGAAATTCGGTCCCCAAGGGGGGCGGGGGGGGGGGGGGGCAAAACGTGATTTCACATGCGTAAAACGTGATTTCGCATAATCCTATATATCTCAAACAGAAAAAATAGATATACGTGAAATTTTTGCTATAAAATATTGGTAATGCAACTATCTAAAAACCAATTTCTGGAATTTTAGAAATTCAGCCCCCAGGTGGGGCAGCAAGGGGGGGGGCTATGGGGCAAAAACAAATAGAAATACAGTTAGGCCGTTCAGAATTGGTACAGATAGGTTTAAGAGGCCTGCAAGTCGAATGGGGATATTTTTGATTGTGTAAAGTTATTAGGAGGGGCAAGAAGGGGGGGAGGGGAGGGGGGGCAAAAAAATAAAAATAGTGTCAGATCGTTCAAAATTGGTACGTAGAGGTTTTCGATACTTACAAATCGATTGCGGATATTTTTGAATTTGTAAAATTATTAGGAGGGGCGGGTAGGGGGGGTGGGGCGGTAAGGGGGGGCAATGGGGCAAAAACAAATAGAAATACAGTTAGGCCGTTCAAAATTGGTACAGATAGGTTTAAGAGGCCTGCAAGTTGCATGGGGATATTTTCGAAAGTGCAAAGTTATGAGGAGGGGCGAGAAAGGGGGGGGGGGCAAAAAAATAAAAAAAACAGTTAGATCGTTCAAAATTGGTATATAAAGGTTTTCGATACTTACAAATCGATTGCGGATATTTTCGAATTTGTAAAATTATTAGGAGGGGCGGTAAGGGGGGGGCTATGGGCAAAAGCAAATAGAAATACAGTTAGGCCATTCAAAATTGGTACAGATAGGTTTTAAAGACCTGCAAGTCGAATGGGGATATTTTCGAAAGTGTAAAGTTATTAGGAGGGGCGAGAAGGAGGGAGGGGATGGGGGGGGCAAAAAATAAAAATAGAGTTAGATCGTTCAAAATTGGTACACAAATGGTTTTCGATACTTAAAATCGAATGCGGATATTTTTGAATTTGTAAAATTATTAGGAGGGGCGGTTATAGACAAAAACAAATAGAAATGCAGTTAGGCCGTTCAAAATTGGTACAGATTGGTTTTAGAGGCCTGCAAGTCGAATGGGATATATTTTCGAAAGTGTAATGTTATTAGAAGGGCCGGGAAGGGGGGGAGGACAGAGGGGCAAAAAAAAAAATAGATCATTCAAAATTGGTACATGGAGGTTTTCGATACCTACAAATCGATTGCGGATATTTTTGAATTTTTAAAATTATTGGGAGGGGCGGGAAGGGGGGAGGGAGCGGAAGGGCAAAAAAATAAAAATAGAGATAGATCGTTCAAAACTGGTGCATTGAGGTTTTTGATACTTACAAATCGATTGCGGATATTTTCGAATTTGTAAAATTATTAGGGCGCTCATATATATGCATTCGCGCGTGCGCATCACGCACGGGTCTATGCTGCCGAAGGCAGTGGGGCCCCGGTGCGACATTTTTCCCGATCAGAGTTTTTTTTTTTTTTTTTTTTTCATATGATAAAAATTAATGCAATTTTGAGAATTCATTAATTATAATGATTCATTTAAAAATAGTGACCAGCGAAGCGGGCGTAGCCTGCTAGTACTGTATAAATGAAAACAGTGTCAAATATTAGGTGAAGTGCCTCTTCACCTATTTTCGGTCCACGAGCCGCTGCTGATGGTCGGGGATCATAGAAAAAAAAAAGCATTATAGATATATTCCGGAACATGAAAAATAAATAAGTCCCTAAAGTCCCTTAATTTTTGAGAGAGTTATGCTAAATGCCCTGTATTTGCTAGCATATGAAATATAAACTTCTTTTAAATAATAATTGCCATAATAAATTTTATAAATAATATTTAAATAAGTTATTTTTATTTACATAATATTTTAAAAAACTAAAAAAAAAAAAAATCAATGAAATAAGCAAATGTAAATAAAATAAATAAAAACATTTTTTAATTTCTAAAGATATTAGTTAATAATTTACAAATTATTATTAATTAAATTTTTATTTTTAATATTTAATTAAGTCATTATTATTAATAATGCGTAATTGAAATAAATAAAATATGTATTTTTAGCTTGTAAAAATATTACGTAAATGTTTTTATAAAATAATAAAAAATAATTTCTGTTGTTCTGCCATAGTTTTACATTTATTCATGAATTACTTAACAAAAACTAATATTACCATATTTTTGTTAAAAATTTTCTAACTTTTTATTTATAGAATGTATGTCCTCAGAAAAAGTAAGGTAGAATTACTTTCACAATCAACGTATTTTGTTTAATATAGAACAAAAAATATACAACAAAAAATTCCTCTGTTTTCCGATCGGAGTTGAAAAAGGAACCATGTCGAAGGTTAAAACAAAATTTGTTTTTCTTCAAATTCTTTTTTTCTAAGACGAAAAAAATTGCATATTTATATTCTGCTTTACTTTCTGCACAAATTTAGTACAATTTTCTTTCATTTATGTTGTATCGTAAAGCGTCAATCGTGAAGAAAAAAGCATTACGTTCTACGGGGATCGCTCTGAATTGGCACTAAAATGGCCGACTTTCGGTCAATGTCCAATCTCTATATATAGAGTCCCTAACTTAGCTTGGAGTCAGTACTAATGAATTTTTTTTTAAATGTTTCATTGGGTGCTAAAATGTGTTTAAAAGGGCTGCCATGGGGAACACCATGCCAAATTAGCCTGGAGTCAGCACTAATGAATTTTTTTGATGTGAAAATAGAATTTAAAAATATATGTATTGTGTAAAGAATGATTATGGGATTATTTTCCCCATAAGTTAATGTAGGGCTTGCATCACCTCGATATTTACTGATAGAGAGCCTTAAATGTCATTTAAATTTCATGTCAGCATTTGGTCATGATTTTTTTTTTTTTTTTTTTTTTTTTTGGGGGGGGGGGGGGGAAATAGTCACCTGATTAACTTGTAAGTACCGAATAAGTACACTCATATACCTACATAGTTTTTCTTGCCTTATCAAAGGTCTTACATTCTTGAAACTTGAAACAATTGTACCATTATATTGAATTTTGTATTAGATTGTACTGTTATCTTAAAT
The DNA here is from genome assembly GCA_963930645.1 of Salticus scenicus. Lineage (NCBI taxonomy): Eukaryota > Metazoa > Arthropoda > Arachnida > Araneae > Salticidae > Salticus > Salticus scenicus. The sequence goes on from OZ005661.1 coordinate 189,998,566, forward strand.
TGGTGTTTGACTCAAGTTTTTATTATTCTTCTGCATTGTGGTATGTAATTTATCGTAATATAGACTTATTTTTATGTAAAGGAAAAGTAATCAACTGCACTTCAAATGAATAAAAGAATGAAAATTTCAGTGAGATTTTAGAAAATAATGAAATTGAACTTATTAATTTATGGTTGTAATATATTATTAAAAAGAACCCCTTAAAGATCATCAAATGAGACCCTTGGGGTATAAGGGGGCTAACTTGTGTCTTTCTAGAAAGTTTTATCAATGCATATTTTTTTACCTTCCCCCCCCCATTGTAATAATTTAATTATTTTTGTTTAATTATTAAATATCTATATATTTTTTAAAGAAGTTAGTGATTGATTTTCTTACTGTAATATGGTTTATACACCTCAGTAGGGTTGTTACAATACCTAAAATTTAGAGAAAATCTGGAAAACTCAGAGAATTCAGAAAATCTCTTAAAAAACAGAAAAAATTCAGGGAATTTCAAAGTTTTATTCAAAAACACTGAAATTTTTTTCACAATAAAGTTTTAATTTTAGTTTTTAATTGTTTAGTTTTATAGTTTTAAGAAAAAAACTTTTTTAAATTTTAGTGTTTTATAACAAAGAAAAAAGTCAATGATATGATTTTTCTCAACTATAGTAAGTTAATAAAATTATTATACTCAAGATATATTCAATTCATGGGCGTAGAAAAGGGAGGGGCTCAACCCCCCCTCCCCTCCCCCCACCACCTACTGATTATTACAAAATTTCCTTTTAATGCCAAATAAAAGAATCACCAAATTAAAATCAAAATTAATGTGTTATAAATGCTCATAATTGATAATATTTTGGAATTAATACTAGTAATTACTGAATATTAATTAACATCTAATTGTTAATTCATTTTTGTTAAGATTCATTTTGAGTTATTTTTAAAATGAAATTTTTTGAGCCCCTCCCATAATTTTTTAATTGCTACGCCACGCCCTTGATTCAATTGCTTTGTAAACATGTTAGATTCTAATGCTGCATGATTGTGTGTCATCAATTTTAAAAGAGACAGGGAAGACTCGGAGAATTTTTTTTACAGATTTGTATAGCAACCCTGCTTAGGAAAAATTACAAATACTCAGGGAATTAGATTTTGCTTCCAAATCTCAGGGAAATCTTGTGGAAACAAATCTCTAAAATTCTGGAAAAATTGATTGTAAAATTTTCAAAAAATGAAATTTCTTCTTCTCACTCCAACATTTTTCTTGTTTAGCTCAATTGAAATGATTAAAAATTGCAAAAATTTGCATTATTGCAGTGGATATAGCATTATACAATCTTTTATAATTTTGCAAAAAGTTTTTTTTTTTTTTCTTTTTTTTCTAATTAAGTTAACATGTCATATCTGAAATGGAATAAAAGATAGAAAGTTAATATCAGGCTAAACCAATTCTTTGCTGCAAGGGATTCACAGACCTGCTACTGGCATATTGCCAGGACTTTTTGACTTTTCCATTTACATTTTAGGGAACAGAACAATGATTGAAGAGGAGAGTGTAAAGTGTATTACTCATTTTCCCTTTTTTCCATTACTACATTACCTAAAATGTAAAGTCACAACCACCAGTCATTCATTACCTAAAAAGAAGAGTCACAAAGTTCTGGCACTCTGCCAACTGCAGATCCATGAATTGTGGTTGCCCAATAAAGTGATATATTATGAGGGTGATTAATAACCTGGAATTGTTTTTTAATTATAAATATCAATTTATAAAATGTTACCAAAATGGAAAAAAATTACCTGGGAAAATGAGAAAGTTCAAATGTCTCAGTATACCATAAAATTCCGAAAGTAACCCTCCTTTTTCAAAAGTGCAGCAGCGCTGACCTTGAAGACTTGAAGATCGAAAGTAGGTTTGGATGAAACGGTGAAAGATAGATTTACCTGCCCTCCGTAAATATGTCCGGTAGTAAGATGGATAAAAAGGGCAAAGTTATATTTAAGAAAATGGAATAATTTCACTTTCGGCAAGAAAGGGGGGGGGGCTTACTTTTGGGATTTAATGGCACATGCAAATCATCCAGTTCAGAAGTTTTAGAAAATTTAACCATCTGACCATCACTAATGGATGTATTTGGTCACTCAGCTGTTGTTTCTTCTACATTTATTATTCAAAATTTTATAATTATAAATTTTTTAGCTTGTTTTATACTTTGATGGTCTTGAATAACAGCATAAAGATTAAAATCATGTGCACAATTACATTTTTAATCTTAAAGCATCTGACTCGAGACACTCACGAACTGTGGCATGCCAATCGTAACCAAACTTTACAGGCAGTTAAAGGGTATGAAGATATACACCACTACCAATTTATATCGGCAAGTGTTGCTTCAGAACAGAGATATTGGTGTTCGATGTTAGAACTATTTTTTTCCAATATTGTGACGTTGTCCATTATATCTATTTGACTTTTCTATTTTTTCTCCTACCAAACACGCGCTGTTGATTTATTTATTTAAATTGTACTTTTTAATCGCCTGCATATGCATATTTTTCTTGCTCTAGAATTCATTATTTTTAAAGATAAAAAAAAAACATTGTGTTTTTATCTAAGAGAAATTTCAATTAGAATTTTTAATAATTATTTATTATAATTATACTTAATTTATATTTTATTATAAAACATAGTAACATGGACCCTATCAAGCAGTTAAAAATACGTGGAGAGTGGATATGTTCAGGTCTATTTTGGTAGATTTTGCAAATATATATGTCTACATTCTTTCTTGCAAGCAATCTGAAATACAATTTAAATAAGTAAATCAATAGCACATGTTTAGTGGGGAAAAATAGAAAAGTCAAATAGATATATTGAATGAGTCACATTATTAAAAAAAAAATAGTTCCAACTTCCAACACAAATATCTCCATTCTGAAGTAATGTTTGTCGATATAAATTGATAGGAGTATATATCTTTGTCCTCTTTAACTATCTGTAAAGTTTGGTTACAATCGGCATGTCACAGTTTGTGAGTGTCCCTAGCAAAATAAGCATTATTTTAGTTCATTAAAACAGCAACAAAAAAAAAGTTGTGAAAACAATATTACAATTTTTCCTTTTTTCGAAGGTGGTCAGAGAGTTTAAGACTATTTGTTCAGGAAAAAAAAAAAAAAAGAAATCTTAATGTTTTTGATGTTTTATTGAAAATACATTGCTTCTCATGACCAATAAAACATTTAATTTACAGCAATAAGCTTATATTCCAAATCAAGGCAAAACATATACATAATCAGGATTGCTATAGTACCTGGAATTCAGGGAAAACCTGAAAAACTCGGGGGATTTGAAAATTTTATTGGAAAAACAGGGAAAACTAAGGGAATTTCAAAATTTATTGGAAAATTTAGGGAATTTTGAAATTTTTTGGAAAAACATATAGGAAATTTATTTTTCATACCTAATCAAAACTTTTTAAAAAATTTTAGTGCTTTGTATTGGAGGAAAAAAAAAGTCAATTATGTTTCTTATCCCCCAACTAGTAAGTTAATAAAATTAAAGTTACACTAAATTTGTTCAGTTGACTTCTATTATTGCGTGGATTGTGGGTCATCTATTTTACTTTTAAAGGAGACAGGGAAAACTCAGGGAATTTTTTCTCCCAATTTGTGTAGCAACCCTGATAATTATGTTTGTATGCATGCACATAAATATATATATATAATGTATAAGAAAAAAGAAAAATACATATGTATGTATATGCAATAGTATTTCAGAAAATTCCATGTGTAATTCAGAAAAATTTGCTTCACTCAAAATTACCCCTGTGTATCTCATTTATATAGAATCTTACATAATGATGATAAAATATATCATGTCTGATTCCTTTCAAACATATTTAGAGAATACACTGTTAATACAGGGTGTAATCAAGAAGTTGGAAATTGCTTGACTTACTCACAACAGGCAAGTGATTTTTCATATGTGGTGAGTGAATTTTAAATCAGTCAGTTTTGTTGTTAATATTCATCGTAGCAAACAGCCAAAAATCTGTGTAAAAGAGCAGTGTGGCTGCTTAAAACAAACAGAAATGTCCTTCCAAGTTCTTGAACAATATTTCATAAGGCAGCTACTTTAGATTTTATTGTTTTTTATGATGTTGTTATCCTACATTGAACACTATATTTTATGAAATGATGCTTTAGAATCTTGAAAGAATTCTATTGATTCTCCATCACCTTAAAATTGCATAGCTTTTGTTGTAAAAGTTTTATTTACATGTTTCCCAAGCAATAACTCAAGTCTGAGGGGGAAAAAAAAAAAGATCATGTGCTTTTTCTTTTTCTTTTTTTTTTTTTTTTGTTCTTTGGAAGATTGTGAATTGAAAAATTATCTCCGTTGCTGCTTAGCACATTTGTTCTTTAATAATGGGGGTTTACACTAATTTTATTTCCATTGTACTACACATATTCTTTTTTTATAATTAAACAAATGGTTCTTCCATGATATGTTTAACATTCTATGTTCACTCTTTTTTTACCTGTGAAACTTTTTCTTCCTCTCTCTCATGCCCCTCCGAACGTTTTTCTTTTTGTATTATTTTAGATTTACTCTTATAAGCATATATATATAATATATATTTTAGTAAGAAATCAATGTTAAATATGGTTTTCGTAATCAACATTAGTGTTCCAGGTTTCATGTTTTCAAACAAAATTAAGCTAAAACTATGAGTTTTAATTAAAATAAATAAATAAATAAATAAATACATAAATAAAAGATGGCATGGAATCTTTTAACTTTTTTTTTTTTTTTTCCTATATAAGTTTTAATAATTGAAAATTTATGAAAAACAATAAAGTTCTGTGGATTTTTTTATTATTTTATTTGTTACAGACTCAGCTTTAATGTAGAAATAAATTATAAAGTGTGTGATTTGATACTATGCAATATTTATGATAATATTTTTTATATGCATTATAGATCTATTTACTTTTTAATAATAAGTATTATGTTTAATTTTTGTAGAAGCATAAGCCAACTTTTCTTCATGTTTGTAATTTAATATTTTTTGCTTATTTATGTTTATTTTTTCGTCTGTTGCCTGATTCAGATTGAAAAAGATGTATTAATCTTTTTTTATTGAGTTTGAGGGCATTTAATTTATGATTTTGTTGAACTCTTTGTTTTTCTCTGTGTAATTATTTCACGTTATAACATAACTTGTGTGTTTAGTAATATTTTTCTTGCTATTATATTTAGGGTTCATACCAGCTTGCCAACTAGTTGTTAACAAATGTTGAAAAAATCACAGTCATGGAGAACAAATTTATCCCCTAATTTTTTTTTTTTTTTTTTTTTTTTAATAAAAACAAATATTTTGTGATTAAGATTTTTTTTAAGATTAAGAAAAATAAGTCACTGGTCCTGGGGATCAGTGATTGTAAGATTTCACTGGTCCATTTATCCATTTCATTAGACTTTAAAAAATTTGTAAAATAATAATAGTAGTAATAATTTGCATGATTAATATGAAAAATAAATTGTCATAAATTAATTTTAAAATACAAATGAAGTTCTATAATAAGAATTTACTACTAATTAGTGAAAAGTAAAAAAAAAAAAAAAAAAAATCTAAAATCTTTTTGGACCACTACAATCATCAAAAGACGCTATCATAATTCTTCCTAAACTTACATTATGACACAGGGGAGAATGAACTTTGGGTTTTAACCAGGGTCAGAAATAAGCGGTCGTTAGTCGCATTTTGCGACCAGTTTTTTCATTTTGACACCTAGAATTCCAATCACAGATGCCATATTTGACGCCTGGATTTTTTTCCTCATCATACCTAATAATTTTCCCAATCCCATCAGACTGTAACAAGTCTATTTCAGTCAATTGAACCTGATAAAAACTGATTTAAGAAATCATATCTCTATGAAAGTAGTTGACAATTTGTTAATGATTAAATTAAACAGCCCTAAATTGGAAGATTTCTGCCCGGAAAATGCTATTAAATGGTGGTGGAATGATGTATCTTCTGGGCGAAGAATAAATTTGCGATTTTAAATATGTACGTTTAATATTGTTAATGTAATTACATTCATTACATGAATATTTTTTATATAATCTTGCATATATTATTTATAAGTTGATGCTTTATTATTATTATTATTATATACATTTTTAATTATAGATGGCACCTAGATTTTTCATTTTGATGCCCAAAAAATTTAATCCAGGCGTCATTTTGACGCCTAGTTTCAAAATTCTTATTTCTAACACTGGTTTTAACCACTACAGAATTCAATAGAACCAAAGTAATGTTGCCTATTTTTGATTTCTTTTTTAGTGTATTTGATTTCCCAATTTAATATTTTTATATTTCAAATGTCAGAATTCTCCTTAAACCTAACACAATTCATTCAAACTTTTTTTTTCTTTAATTTGCCAACTTTTAATTCTCTTACTTTTACTCCAACTTTGTGTTTCATATATATCATGCCATAGCTTTTTTTTTTAAGCATTTTTTTATTTTATATAAAAATCCACAAAAGTCTTCCAACTAAAAATACAATATAACTACTTAATTCTGTTATAACTTTTAGTTTTTAGCTGCCTATTGCTATGCATTTTTTGCAAATTTTGTGAAGAGCTCACTAAGATGTATGAAAAAATTTACAACTCTATAACAAATTCAGATATTTTAAAATGTTCTAGATTCATAAGGTTTTTCACTATCTGATAACTTGATTTAAATATACCTTAGTATACTGTATGCCAAGGTTATATATATGCATCAAACCCAGTGGTGAGGCATGGTTCAGAAAACTCTTGGACATGCTTCCAAGAGCAGAGAAAAAATCAATTGAGTTTTTCAACAACATGAGGCGTGTCTGCTAGATGAAAAACCAGAAATACTATTTTTTTTTTTTTTTTTTTTTTTTTTTTTAATCTTGTGTGTATAAAATAATCATTTTTTTTTTTAAATCTTATATAAGGAAAGTGTTGATTCCATCACTTACATGGATGCTTTGCCACTGGTCAAACCATAGGGCAAGTACAACCACGAAATATACAATTTTCTTCATGTTTTTTTATTGTTTAAGAGCACGCTGTTAAATTATAAAAAGCTGATATTTTTAAAAACCCAATTAGTTGTATTTTTTACCTAAAAATATTCAGAAGTTTTTAAGTATAATAGCAAATAAGCAAAATGAGGTCAAAGTTGGAACTATGCCAAAATTCCATTACACTTACCCCACTTTACCCTATGTTTATATAGTATTTTTTATCTTTGTGGATCGTTAAATTATAATGTAGGTGACCCTTTTGTACCTCTAAATTTTCGTAGCTGGTGTGAATCCTAATTATATTAATAATTTGAATCTCTGTTGTATTATTAATTGCGTGTTTTATGGCTCTCAGACTATGCAATTTAAATTCATACTTTGTTAATATTTAGCTCTTTAAAAGAATTAATATGGTCTGGACTCCAGGAGTTCCACACCTGAAAATTTCAAGTGCCATATTTTCTAGAGATCGATCCAGGTTTTAATTTTTTGGTCACCGTGTCTGCAAACACAGATGTAACAGGTGAGAATATACATCTGTGTTTGCAGACATGGTGACCTTACCAATAGTTATCATGTGAAAAATGCCGAGCTGGTTATCAGCCAGGGTAGTTCAGTGGTAGAGCAACCACACATTAAGCAGAGAGCCTGGGCTCGATTCTCGGCTCTGGCATTTTTCAGATAGTTAATATAATAATCAACCTTACACTCCACTTTATCTAAAAATGAATTTTCATGGTTGATGAATTAATAAACAAAATTTCTAAATAATAAAACTATTTAAACATAAATCTTCTTTACACGCCATAAAATAAAGGGAAGCACTACTGGTTTTGGATGGACACGGCCTTTCTTCTTTAGGGGAAAAACACGTGCAGGAAAGAAATGTGTACACACAACACACCTTGGAGGCAAAAACAAGACTATTACAAGACTGCTAGCTTTTGCCTCCAAGATAGTATCATTTGCGCACCTGAAGAAGAAAGGCCTCCATCGTTTCAAATTTGGTTGTGCTTCCCTTTATTTTAGGATGTGTAAAGAAGTTTTTATGTTTAAATATTTATTGTAAACCAGTTCTTTGATTAACATAATAAAACTGTTACTATATTGAGGTTCATTTAAAAAATAATAATAATACCCCCCCCCCCCTCCACAAGTCCCCTTTTTTGTGTGTAAAATGTATCTCTTTACATTTGCACAAATATGCCTTATTTACGCAGCATTTTACCCCTTTCTTCCTTGGAGAAGCACCCTGCCCTTTCTAAAACCTAGGAGAAACTGCAGTTACTCTACTAAAAAATGTTTAATACCAATTATATAGTTTTATTAAACCCAGTATAGGCAGACATTGGAAATAATACTGAAGACATGAAAAAGAATTATGAAATGATTATTTTTAAAAAACAAAATTTTGTAAAGGAACCTATTTTTATGCATTTGAAATATTGGCCTATTTTATAAAGTGGAATTTTGTGAAGGATCAGCTGAAGGGTGCCAGTTATTGCCTGGATTGGTCCCTATTTTCTGATGTAATTAGTCTAGAGATAACTTTGGAGTAAAAAAAGTTTGAATACTTTGTACTATTATCTTTAAGATATGGTCGTTATTTTTTATGGATTTAATACATATTTCATGTAAATGCTTATTGTTTTCTTGAAACATTCAGTAATATAAAAGGAAAACAAAGATCATTTGGAAATTATATTCTTTTTATTTGCATATAAAGCATGTACAATTGTCTAATATATATGTTTTAATTTTTTAGGATTAGTAGATTCTCTTTAATTCATATTTCAAAAGAATTAAAAATAAATAAATAAATGAAAACTCCAATCTTGAATGTAATAAATATTATTTTTCTATGAAATCTGTAATTTTTAGTTAGAAGAACCCTAACTCTCAAATTATAAAATATCTACACATGCCTGGCCTTGAATTTAGTTAAATGCATATATACTTGCAAAATATTCATTTTTATTAGTCTATGTGGTTTCATTGATCTTGTATCTGTTGCTTGGCTTTTACTACGTTTAATAATTCATTATTATACATATATATATATATCCCAATCTCCAATCCTAAAACCACATAATGTATCATTTATCATGAATTAGAAGTTGGAAAGCTTGCAAATTTTAAAATATCAACTCAAAATTGTAAAAAAAATAATTAAAATAAAAATCACATTTTAATTTAAATTTTTTTTTAAAGATTCTAATTTTCAATCAAATTCAGAGATTTTTGGACTGTGAACTCATAATCATTATTTATAGCTAACTTTTAATTTTTTGTCAAAATTGGTGGAAAATTTGTAATTAATAAATCAAAAAAGAAATAATAATATTTTAATAATGTGTCATGAGTTGGAAGTTAAAAGATTGCCTGCTTCCAAATTTTAAAAAAATAGTGCAAAGTAGCCAAAAAAATTTATAAAAAAAATGTTTTCATCAAACATAGCCAAGAATCATCCTGAATTACATAAGTGTTCTAATTATTAAAAAAATAATAATAAATAAATAAATAAAATCAGTTTATTTATTTGGCAGCTACAGTGCCACAGACAGACAATGGCTTCAAACTTATAACACTCCTCTTTTCTAGTCAGGGGTCGACAAAAAGTGTAAAATTTCACTTAGCCAAAAAAAATAGAACTTTAGAGATAACTGTGATATGAAATAACATATATATATATAAATGATATTTATCTTTACCTTAAAAATGATCATAATATATACAATTCTGAATGATTTAAATAAAATTTTTGTAGTTAATTTTTTTTTTCATTTATAAAAAGTTAATATAAAGTGCCATATTATAAAATTGTTATATAGATATTGTTTTTGGGACTTTGATTAAAGGCATATTTGTAAATTTTTTATTCGTTTAATTAGGTGAACTCCAGTTATCGTGTATAATTAATTTGTGAAATTTAAGAAAAAGTTAATGAATTCAATCATGTTTGTTTATAAAGTCCTGATGACAATACATAATGTAAAATTCACTGTATACTGGATAATAAATATATATATATATATATTCCTTATGTGTGTAGGATTAATAATTTTATTTTATTTTATTTTTTACAACAGTCATGATTTTTTATGAATAATTAGCATTTTATTATAACTTATTTTATGATGTGTTTCTTATATATCGTATAACTTATTTTATGATGTGTTTTATGTGTGTGTTTTTTGATGGGTTATTGTGCTTGTCTTGTTTCTAATAATGTTGTGTTTTGATTGTCAGCTTTTATAAAACTTTTACTCATTGCTGAATCATGTTTTTACTTCTTTAATAAAAGATTGATTGAAATATTTTTATGAGATTTAATTAATGGCTTTTGTTTTTCTGTGTGTTCTTGCAAAGGAAAAAGTTTTTAGTGTTCCATTGTATGTCTTAAGCAGCATACAGTACCTAACTCCGCAAACAGCCAAAGCCGATGTTATTCTACGGGGAAAACTTTTTCCACAGTTACTTATTGTTTAATGTGTTTATAAAAATTTCATTTTCACATTCAGGAAATTCACAACTGTTAAATGTAAACTTTTTTTTTTTTTTTTTTTAATATTTTGTTTTTGAGAGTGAAAAATTAACTAAGAATATTTTTAGCTAGAAAATAGAATGCTTTAAAAATATGAAAAATTAATGTTTTGGAAATCAAGTACTAATTTAATAGTTATAAATTTTCTGAATTTTAAAACAGAATTAAAAAAAAAAAGCATTAGGTGATTGGTAATTGTGGAAAAAAAATTTCCACAGAATAACATGGGTTTGGCTGTTGCTGAGGTTAGTTGTTGTACTCATTTTATTTATTTATTTTATTTATTATTATTATTGTTCAACTTTTTGAACTTATCACTTTTTTATCACAGTGAGCAGTCCCCCCCCCCCCCCCCCCCCCCCCCCGGGATTGAAATCTAGAGGTAGAGTTAACATAACAAAATTAAAAATGTATTTTTATTATCTACTCTCCAAGAATAAGTATGTAAGGAAAGTATTGTAATCACGACAATTGAGATTTTAGTGGTATCTGTATGTTTTGATGTTCCCTAAGTTCATTTTTGTTATTTTTATGATGATGTATGTATTTGTGTGTGTATATATATGAGTGAACACGTTAACGTCTAAATGCTTTGTTTGATTGAGCTGAAAATTGGTACACATGTTATAGATCGTCATAGGATCATATAGATTTTGGTGAATTTAGCATATATAGTTCTTTTACAGGGACACAAAGAAAAATTCTCTATCATTACAGCCTACAGGCTTATTTTATATAAAGTATGACTAGTGCCTAAATGTCTTATTCAATTGAGCTTTAAATTTATATGCAAGTTATAGGTCACCATTTTATGAACTGTATAGATTTTGGTGAATCTTGTACTTTTACTTCTTTTACAAAGATATACAAAAGAATTTGGATACATTTAGTTATATTAAACAAAATACTATTTAGGGGGAAATACTTAAGCACCGTATTATAAAACAATCATTCATTAGTTAAAATTAAAAACTACTGAAAGTTTAAAATTTGTAAGGACTTCACGTGTAAACATATTAAAAAAAAGGTATAAAATCACTTTTAAAACACGTATATAAATTTTTTTATAAAAATCAAACACAAAGTTTTTCGCCATTATTAAAATAGCATCTTCAGGTGTTGTTAATTAACATCAGAGTAGACAGCATTATATACTGGAGAAGTTCAAAACAGTTACAACTAAAAAATAAGGCTTGTAAAAAATCACGAGTCATTAAAGATCACTTGGCGTCACACTAGGGTTACACAACAAGTTCTGTATATTGCAAGTTCTATATATTGAACTTCTCCAGTATATAATGCTGTCTACTCTGATGTTAATTAACAACACCTGAAGATGCTATTTTAATAATAGTGAAAAGCTTTGTGTTTGATTTTAATAAAAAATTTTATATACGTGTTTTTAAAGTGATTTTATACCTTTTTTTAATCATTAATTACTTAATGTTTGGAAAGTTGAGTGGAGTCACTACAGATTTTTTTATTATTTTGATTATGATAAAAATAGCATGTTCAAAGAGAGAGAGATATTTATAATAATAATAAAAGCAGAATTTGGAAAACTTTATTTTTCAATGAGCTATCCCAAAAATACAAAGCAATAGAAGATCAGATGAAATCCTCACAAGGTTACATATAGACAGAAAAATGGTAAATCTGACTGATGCTTAGATTTTAAGGTCCTCTCTACCCTTTACAATTCCTCCGTCATTGGCAGCCAAACCCCATGTTATTCTATGAAAAAAAAAAAATGAGAATGACTTATTTACTTAATATATTTTGTTGTGTTTCTGTCGCCATTTCTCAAACCAAGATCGTCAAATTTCACTAATTGACGGCAGAATCTTTTAATTTCTTAAAAAGCATAACAATTGATCAATAAATAAAATGAAATTACCTGATTCAACTTCCAAAGGACGAATGTGAGGCAAGGATGTGAACTTCTATTTGGAACAGCCTATAATAATCTAATTAATTACCATTAATGCATTTCAATTTCTTTGAATTAAATAAAATTAATCTTTTTATAAAATTTTAATATAAGGACTATATTTAACATCAATATTAAAAATACCTTAAAAAACATCCTTAAAAAGGAACAGCAAATTAATTTCGGTTACAATCGTAACCATCATCAGTGCTGATCACAAACTAGACGTCGTTCCTTAGTTGCAAAATGTTGTTATGTTGGCGCTGTAGTTCGTTCACTTCTCTTCGATTTCTTCCAGTAGCTGTTGCCATTCCGGCGGAATTGAATAGTGCTCTCTGTCATTAACGGTATTTGAGTTAGTTATAATTTCGATGGCCTCCCTTTTTAAAGCATAGTTATAGGTGTTATAAGGTGCTATTTTGTTAATGTTTATTGAGTTAGTATTAATTGGGTTATTATTGTGGGTGGTAGAAAAGGCTGTGGATGATTTACCATATTTTAGATCTGGACGGTGTTCTTTTTCGCGTTTGTTTATCCGTCGTTTCGTCATGCCAATGTAGCTCGCCTTTTCACCGTTAATATGTTCGAAGTCGATTTTGTATATGCCTGCCGTGGAATTTTGGGGGATGATATCTTTTTCGTTGCGTATGTATTGGAAAATATTTTTTTTAGGTTTAATTGGAATATTAACATTAAGGTTTTTAGCTTCGTTCCGGATTTTTATGCTGGCGCCATTACAGAAAGGTATGGATGTGGTGAAATTGGATTTTGTTTTTTGTGCATTACTAATTTTATTTAATGTTTTTATGCGCTTTTTGTAGAGAGTGTTGATAAGGTTTTTGGAGTAATTAGCTTTACTGGCAATGTTTTTGATATGCTTAAGTTCGTTATTGAGTAGGTTTTTATTAGAGCAGACGAGGATTGCACGATTAATGTATGATTGTAGGGCAGAGTATTTATATGAGAGTGGGGTATTACAATTTTTGTTTATGATTTCGGAGTTAGCTGTTGGTTTCCGGTAAACGGTGGTATCAAGGGAGTTATTTGGGTTTTTTATGATTTTTACATCTAGAAAGTTTAGGGTGTTATTTTTTTCTATTTCCATGGTGAAGTTAATGTTATTATCTAGGCTATTTAGTTCGGTTAGAATATTATCGGGATTTATCGTGTTAGGTATTATAGCAAAGACATCATCTACATAGCGAGTCCAGAATTTACATTTATTTATTATATTGGAAGCGGAGTTTTCTAGAAGGCGTAGTTTTAGTTCAGCGATGATCCCTGAGATAGGGGTCCCCATTGGCACCCCTTGCGTTTGGCGGTATATGTCTTGATTAAACGCGAAGAAAGAATCGTTTAAAAGGAAATTATTGGTTCGTATTAATGTTTTGCTGATTTTATTATTCCCGTAGATTTCGATTAAGTTGTTGCTAATGATTTGTGTGATTTCCGGGATATTGATTGAGGGATAAAGGTCTTTGACATTGAAGCTTACAAGTTTATCATTAAAGTTTACATTAGTATTACGGAGTTTTTCAAGAAAATTTTCGTTGGAGCTTATTGAAAGATCGGAGGGGGGGAGGATGGACTGATAGATGGACTTCATGTATTTTTCGAGACAATATGTGGGACCTTCGGATTTGTTAACAATAGGACGGAGAGAGGGAGGGTTTTTATGGTCTTTGTATTTTGCAAAAATTCGGGGAATAAAGGAGGCATGGTTATTGAAATTTGGTTGATTATTATCTGGCCACTGTCCGGTTTTTATGATATCTTTTGTTTTTCATATAATTTTTTTCAGAGGTGATTGGTTAATTTTAATGGCTTTTAATTTATCAATAGTATCTTTCATCATATTATTGTAGATACCTAACACCATAAATCCCAATAATATTCTAACCGAACTAAATAGCCTAGATAATAACATTAACTTCACCATGGAAATAGAAAAAAATAACACCCTAAACTTTCTAGATGTAAAAATCATTAAAAACCCAAATAACTCCCTTGATACCACCGTTTACCGGAAACCAACAGCTAACTCCGAAATCATAAACAAAAATTGTAATACCCCACTCTCATATAAATACTCTGCCCTACAATCATACATTAATCGTGCAATCCTCGTCTGCTCTAATAAAAACCTACTCAATAACGAACTTAAGCATATCAAAAACATTGCCAGTAAAGCTAATTACTCCAAAAACCTTATCAACACTCTCTACAAAAAACGCATAAAAACATTAAATAAAATTAGTAATGCACAAAAAACAAAATCCAATTTCACCATATCCATACCTTTCTGTAATGGCGCCAGCATAAAAATCCGGAACGAAGCTAAAAACCTTAATGTTAATATTCCAATTAAACCTCAAAAAAAAATATTTTCCAATACCTACGCAACGAAAAAGATATCATCCCCCAAAATTCCACGGCAGGCATATACAAAATCGACTTCGAACATATTAACGGTGAAAAGGCGAGCTACATTGGCATAACGAAACGACGGATAAACGAACGCGAAAAAGAACACCGTGCAGATCTAAAATATGGTAAATCATCCACAGCCTTTTCTACTACCCACAATAATAACCCAATTAATACTAACTCAATAAACATTAAAAAAATAGCACCTTATAACACCTATAACTACGCTTTAAAAAGGGAGGCCATCGAAATTATAACTAACTCAAATACCGTTAATGACAGAGAGCACTATTCAATTCCGCCGGAATGGCAACAGCTACTGGAAGAAATCGAAGAGAAGTGAACGAACTACAGCTCCAACATAACAACATTTTGCAACTAACAAGCAAACATTCATTTTGGGAGGATGGAGTTGCAGGATGGGGGTGGGTTCATTCGAAAGAAGAACAAAAGGTGATTATCTTGTATAAATCTTAGCTGCAATGAGCCATCAGGTCAAAAGTTAGAAGGCTCCAAATAGTTAGGTTAGGTTAGGTTAATATGGAGCAGGGAGACGAAATTCGGAAAATATTAGTAGAAATTCTTAAAAAAAGTGGAGAAAATCCATGAAAAATGAGATAATGAGAGAAATGAAGACAATACTTTGAATAAAAAGGTTTTATTTAAGTTATACTAAGCAGAAGTACAATCGAGATGAATCTCATTAACAAATGCATGCAGTGCACAAAGGCTCTTTTCACAATGTGCGCACTTAACAAAACACATCTCATTACATTTCAAGCATTTGTCAAACATATTTGCATCGAAACAAAAGTCCATGGTTGAAATCCAGGGTTCAGGTTCTTCATCCAAGTATCCACTTTTGTAGAATGCATACTTAATCATGCTCCTGAATCTCGGGGCGCTGAATTGATAAATAGCAAATCCTTGCATTTGTAGAAAATTCTTTCTTTGCCACAGTTGTATCGCGGAATTGGCAATAAGAGTATCAGTGATATATCTAATGAATGCTTTATATGGTCTGAAAAAGTAAACATCCAGTGGTTGTATTAATCCTGTACATCCGCCAGGGATAAGCTGCTTTATTAAATGTCTACCAATAGGACATGTTCCACTTGAAAGAGAATCATCGCGATTTGCACGCCACGAGTCCAGGAGCAACAAGATTTTGTCACGATCAGAGGAAATACTTTTCCAGAAGGCTTCATTGTAAAATCGCTTGAGATCCTCCTTGTTTATGTTTGTTGTTCGACCAGCAAATGAAACAATGTTTGGAGGATCATGTTCTTTAGAATTTGGAAATTTCCCGTTTGGTTCAGCAACAAGAACATACATCGGTCTCATGATCTCTCCATCCATTGAAATTACGGGCATAATCATGTAAGAATGAGTTGTTGCGCTCTGCGACCCAACAACAGTTTGAACTCTTTTTGTTCCTACTTGTCTTAATGTCCGATAAAAATGTAATTCCTTCTCAAATCGACTTTGATCAGTGTTAAAGATATTTTTCGCATCTAATCCTTCATGTTGAATAAGTGACTTCACAGAGATTACGAAATCATTGGCTAGCTGATGTGTTTCTCGTTCGTTTTCCTTCCAGTTCTTTCTCACCTTGAGTGTGATCGCTCGACTAACAATATTGTTTTTCTTTTTAAATCGAAGAACCCATGAGGCAGATGCTTTGAAGTTATTAAGATGTAGATGTTGAGGATCCATATTTTCTTTAATCTGCAAGGCCCAAAGACGAAGGTTGCGATCATGAATGACAGCACATTCTTGAACTTTTTCTCTAAATATGTTGAGTACTGCATCATTGACCTTCTTCATCGTTGGCTTGTCTTTAGACTTTCCATACTTATAAAGAATGTTCATGTTTTTAATTCTTCGGAACCGATTCATAACCGTACTGGCCTTTCTATTAACGTTGCGTAGAGTGCCATCATCGTTTTCAGTAAGGAATTTCCAAGCAGCCTCCTTGTAATCATCATCCAAAATATTTCTTTTTTTAACAGGAGATCCTTCATAATCTGAATCTGATGTTGATGCTTGTGATGAATGAAGCACTTCTGGTGTAGTTGCAACCAGTCCTTCCTCTTCCTCTTCTTCTTCGATCTCCGTATCCGAATCGTCTTCATCGCCAAATTTCATTTCCATGTCACTCCCAAAGCCAAGCGTTTTTACCTCTTCGATTATTTCTAATCGATTCTCAATGATACCAACGATATGATCAAACAATGTTTTCTCTACAAGATTCATGTCCTTCTCTGCTGAACCATACTTCAGTTTTAGGGCATGAACGACGCTGCGAGCATCCATAACTGCCAGGGGTCGAAGTGTCCTATGTTTTTAATTCACTATCCCGTCACCATTCGTAAGCTAACACATTCCTTATATTTTTGTTCCCCAGATTTTCAAGAAAGTTATCAAGTTTATATCTTAAGAATAGTGGTGGGAGAGTGATTTTAAATATCGGGCACTTTGACCTCTGTGACTACAGGAAAAAGAAAAATAATTTGTTTTGAAGAGGTTCCTCTCCCAGTGGGCCATAGCAGGTAAAATTTGTACAGTATACTCTTCTCAGCATCCTCTTTCAAATGACTCCTCTCCTGACCTGCAACTCCATCCTCCCCAAATGAATGTTTGCTTGTAAGGAACGACGTCTAGTTTGTGATCAGCACTGATGATGGTTACGATTGTAACCGAAATTAATTTGCTGTTCCTTTTTAAGGATGTTTTTTAAGGTATTTTTAATATTGATGTTAAATATAGTCCTTATATTAAAATTTTATAAATTGAAAAAGCCAATACCGGGCCTAACTTCAGAATGAAGATACTCGACGTGGATTATTATGTACGTTTCTTAGCGATACAAGACGAACTTTTATTAACTGTGGTGCTATCAAGCAACGAAATCTTTATTAATCGTGATGCTCTCAAGACTATTAGTATGTGAGATCTTTTAACAACATTTATACTTTTAAATTGTTTTTAATATTTACATTTTTAACTTATTAACGTTTATGAATTTTAATCTTTACATTTGTACTGTTTTATTATATACTAATTTTCTACTTTAAGCTTTCGTTTATTGTAATGGTATACGTGCATTCTGGGTTTTTTTGTCCCTTTTCGCTTCTCCTTTCTGGTGAATAATATTCTTGTATGACTGTTTAATCATTGGTTTTCTTGCTCCTCTGTCTTGGCCTCCCTCTTAACATAATAATGTCGCTTTCCACCCTTTTCAAAAACCTACGAAATACCGCTAAGAAACTTACCCGAGAAATGAATCATAAAACCTTTTTAGAAGACTGTCTTCACTTCAAAGTTACACCTAAATTTCTCAAAACTAAATCACAGTTCATAAATAAAAACTATAAAAACCTTGCTAAAAAATTCGAAGTATCCATCCTAAAGAAAATAATCAAGCAAAAATCCATTTGGATATATAAACTTAAAAATTATTACAACAAACTAAACTCCGAACTAAAACTAAATACATCCGATGATGAATTCAATCAACTAAGTAATAAATTAAATCATTTCATTGAAATTGAGCAAAATTCCATACAAAAACGGCACAACAAAAAACTGCAAAACTGGATATTAAAAGAAAACCCAAAAATTCTAAATACTCTCCCTCCTTCCTCCTACCCATACAATAATATTTCGGATTTTAAACCTAACTCACATCAAGACTCCCTGTTAAAACTAGGCGCAAAATACATCTTAAACGATAAAACAAACCTAAAGGATTCCATCGCACACATAGAAACCGCTATTGACCATATCCCCCCACTAAAGAAACAAATTATTCGAAATACTGCAGTCAAATCACTATCTAGCACTCATAAAAAATACTCAAACTCAAAAGATATTCAATGCCTCAAAACTCTTAAAAATAATCGCGATCTAACTTTCTTAATGACCGACAAAACTAATCTAATTACTATTATGAACCGAACCGGCTACAATAATATGATGAAAGATACTATCGATAAATTAAAAGCCATTAAAATTAACCAATCACCTCTGAAAAAAATTATAGGAAAAACAAAAGATATCATAAAAACCGGACAGTGGCCAGATAATAATCAACCAAATTTCAATAACCATGCCTCCTTTATTCCCCGAATTTTTGCAAAATACAAAGACCATAAAAACCCTCCCTCTCTCCGTCCTATTGTTAACAAATCCGAAGGTCCCACATATTGTCTCGAAAAATACATGAAGTCCATCTATCAATCCATCCTCCCCCCCTCCGATCTTTCAATAAGCTCTAACGAAAATTTTCTTGAAAAACTCCGTAATACTAATGTAAACTTTAATGATAAACTTGTAAGCTTCGATGTCAAAGACCTTTATCTTTTAATCAATATCCCGGAAATCACACAGATCATTAACAACAACTTAATCGAAATCTACGGGAATAATAAAATCAGCGAAACATTAATACGAACCAATAATTTCCTTTTAAACGATTCTTTCTTCGCGTTTAATCAAGACATATACCGCCAAACGCAAGGGGTGCCAATGGGGTCCCCTATCTCAGGGATCATCGCTGAACTAAAACTACGCCTTCTAGAAAACTCCGCTTCCAATATAATAAATAAATGTAAACTCTGGACTCGCTATGTAGATGATGTCTTTGCTATAATACCTAACACCATAAATCCCGATAATATTCTAACCGAACTAAATAGCCTAGATAATAACATTAACTTCACCATGGAAATAGAAAAAAATAACACCCTAAACTTTCTAGATGTAAAAATCATAAAAAAACCAAATAACTCCCTTGATACCACTGTCTACCGGAAAGCAACAGCTAACTCTGAAATCATAAACAAAAATTGTAATACCCCACTCTCATATAAACACTCTGCCCTACAATCATACATTAATCGTGCAATCCTCGTCTGCTCTAATAAAAACCTACTCAATAACGAACTTAAGCATATCAAAAACATTGCCAGTAAAGCTAATTACTCCAAAAACCTTATCAACACTCTCTACAAAAAGCGCATAAAAACATTAAATAAAATTAGTAATGCACAAAAAACAAAATCCAATTTCACCACATCCATACCTTTCTGTAATGGCGCCAGCATAAAAATCCGGAACGAAGCTAAAAACCTTAATGTTAATATTCCAATTAAACCTAAAAAAAATATTTTCCAATACATACGCAACGAAAAAGATATCATCCCCCAAAATTCCACGGCAGGCATATACAAAATCGACTTCGAACATATTAACGGTGAAAAGGCGAGCTACATTGGCATGACGAAACGACGGATAAACAAACGCGAAAAAGAACACCGTCCAGATCTAAAATATGGTAAATCATCCACAGCCTTTTCTACCACCCACAATAATAACCCAATTAATACTAACTCAATAAACATTAACAAAATAGCACCTTATAACACCTATAACTATGCTTTAAAAAGGGAGGCCATCGAAATTATAACTAACTCAAATACCGTTAATGACAGAGAGCACTATTCAATTCCGCCGGAATGGCAACAGCTACTGGAAGAAATCGAAGAGAAGTGAACGAACTACAGCGCCAACATAACAACATTTTGCAACTAAGGAACGACGTCTAGTTTGTGATCAGCACTGATGATGGTTACGATTGTAACCGAAATTAATTTGCTGTTCCTTTTTAAGGATGTTTTTTAAGGTATTTTTAATATTGATGTTAAAATTAATCTTTTTCATTTTTTTCATTTTATTCCACGATACAAAGTGAGCGATGTCGAAACACAAACTACACTCAACAAAAACTAATATACAATCACTTCGGTTTTACATTTTCCTCCTCTTCTCTCAAGAGAGAGGGTTGTTAGAATCAAGGGTTACTACTACAGATTGTTCATCACAAATGTTCGAATGGCACAATAAAGAGAGTCAATAAATAAAGAGTTTGAAAAATAAGAATGAAAAGTCAGTTCTTTCATGCAATGAGTCATCAAATGTTCAAAATAGTAAAAAGTCATTCAATTTACAACATACTCCCACCTTGAGTTTCATATGTTTCACATAGAAACTCAAGAAACTTATGCAAATTGAAGTGCTCAAGGTAGGAGGATGTTTTCATTACATCCAGGAGATACTGGAAAAGTAGAATGGACATTCAGACACAAATCTTTCATTTTAGAGGTCACTTTCTGGGTAGGCTTTTCATCCGGTACGAGACTCGAAGTTTCAGTTTTTTCCAGTCTTTTCATAAATGATTTATTTTTATTCTGAAGATCAAAATTCTTGATTTCTAACAATTCAACAGAATATTCTAATTTTGCATGTTTTCGCACTGTCAATTCCAATTTAATCAAATTTTTATTCATAGAGGAAATAGTTGACTAATTGTTCACTCTTCTCCTTTTGTACAGTCAGCCAAAAAAAAAAACGCCACCCCCCCCCACCTAATTTCGCCGTAAATTATCGTAGAAGCATGCGGCTGGTACCTATCGATCTGCATCAACATCTAGTTTTTAATGGTGTAGTTCGATTTTAATTAAGAGGTCATCTACATATTAAAACAGGTATAAACTTCATTTTTTTTAATGACGACCCCTATTTTTGACCTCAAATTCCGATTTTTGAGATAAAGGCCAAGGCAGTTCGGAAAACCTACCTATTTATATACTTTAAATCAATCCTAAACAGAGTTACACGTGAAAATGTATTAGGGGACCGTCTACACATTTAGAAAAAATAAATTTTGATCTGCCACACAATATACATTATTTATTAAATTTCACACCGGAAACAAAGTTCGGAAATGTTTATTATGAAATAAAAAAACGATTCTAATGCGCTAAACTTTCTGTGTTAGTTTATGAATTAAAAGATTTTTATTGGTTTCTATTTATTAAACATTGAATAAAAAATACATCACTTCATACGAAGAAAATTAAATAGCTTGAATCATATGAACCCTACAATACAATGTTGAATTACAAAAATCTAGGTACCAAGGTAAAAGAATAATAGTAATAATGATAATAATATCAATAGCGGTTAAAAGAAAAAGTGTTTAATATTTAAGAAAAAGAATTATCTACTTCTTGTTGGGTATATTTTTATTTTATACAGTAAGCCCCGCATGAAAGTGTTACTATAAAGTTTTACATTTAATTTTAGGCGTATAAACCAACAATAGATAATATACAAAAATATAGATAAGATTTAAACTAAAATCTGAGAAAAGATATTTAATATTTTCGCGACTGCTGATGTAGTTTCACGTCATTTGGAAATCTGTAACTCCTCCAGTGGGCGTTTCTTTCACAATTTGCGTGTTACGATATTTCTTAAGAATATTCCTTATATTCATATTTATATAAACAAAATAGTATGAAACAAATACTTTCACTAGAAAGAGTATAATTATTGTGTATATTCATATGAAAATAAATATGGATATAGAAAAAACGGTTTCCTATTTCCTAGAACGGATATTCCCCGTTCTGCAGTCGTCTACTGTACTTGAATTCTTAATTTTAAATGCGTAAAATCTATATCTTTAAAAGTTATAAGACATATTACTTAGTTTTAAATTCTTTTTCCGTGTTAAATGTGTCGTCAGTTTTACGCCGTGATTAGAATAATCGAAAATAAATAATATTGCGCTTTGTTAAAATTTAAATAGCATAAACGGTAGAGTAAACGAATGCGAAAATGTCACAACAAGATTAAAACAGAAAATACACTCCTTCTCATAATTATTTATAAGGACACCCGTTTTTCTATATTAACTAAACACTGAACACTATTATTTAAACAAATATATTTTTCATTAATTTGAATTTCATTAATAGACTACTTAAAAAGTTTTATCGTTTTTCTATCTTAAAAAACTTTAGATATGGTAAAAAGATGATTTTTCAGGTGTTCACAATTATAAGGACAGGTCGAATTTTAGTAATTTTTTTTCAGTTTATTCTTTAAATTAATATTTTATGGGGTCTCTTTTTAAGGTTAAACAGTCAGACATTCTCTCTGGTATATATATACATTTTTTTTTAATATTCAGTTTCAATACCATTTCATACAGCATATATGATATTCTTAATACATTTAAACTATTTAAAATTGCTTAACACTTGCATGCACTTTTCTATTATCATAAGTTAAGGTTTTTTCAACTTTTAGGCCTTGGGAAAAGCAATAATACAGAAGTTTCTTTCTTCAAACTATTTCCTATTGCTCTAAAGGGCGTATCAGATTCAGCAACTTTAGAAACAACCAATTTTTGAGCCGACTTTAGCGCCGATTTTTCCTCGACGAAAACACCGTAGAGGTTACAATAGTCGGGTGAAAAGTTGGATGAAAGAAGACTAACTTCTGACGCTTATCACTTTTCTTGGCGCGAATAAAATACGCAATGATTAGCGTTAAAATTCCCTTTCATTTGTGTAAAATATCGTATTATTATTTCTATTTTGATCTTTTTTACAACTATTGTCATAACGCCATACGAAAATAAAAACGATTAATTGAAAATTCTTATCATTTAACGGTAAAATAAACGTGCTTAACGATAATATTTCTTCTTCAAACCTCACTTGAAGCGATTCCCGTGTTCCGCCATCTTGGAAATATGACGTATCAAAATAGCGCATCCTGATTGGACGAATCCGAGAAGAAATTGAGTATACGGACAATTTTATCAAGGCAGCTCTGAAAAAGTTGGGCAACTTCGCTCTGCGCTATCACACTGGGAGTAGAGACGATTTTTTCCGAAAAATCGGCGCTAATCAGTGGTTGGCTCTAAAATCGCCTGTAAAGTCGTCGAGTCTGATACGCCCTTAAAAGTAGAGCAAAAATGTAAGTCTTGTTGAAAAAAATATTATTACCCCCCAAAATCTAACAAAAATCTGATAATTCCACGTTTAAAATTTGCGGATATTCTCTTGATGTTCATAACAATAGAAAAAATTACTAAATTCATTCTGCCTTCAATAGAAGCAGCTCTCCAGAGCACCACAGATCCACCTTTAAAATGCCCGATTCATATCTGCCTTTGAAAAATCTGCTCTGTCTTTCGCTGTCTTCAGATCGTGCCAGTAACTGTTAAAACCATTTGATTAATCAAGAATAAAATGTTTTTCATCCGAAAATGCAACATTTTACCATTTAATATTGTCTTTATTCAACTTTAACACGGACGTTCTTTTCCCCATTAAATGCTGATTGATTATTACAGGTTTTTTATTCATTTTAACATATTATTAATTATTTTAAACATGCATAAATGTGGACCCTAACCTTTCATTAAAAATTACGAGCAAAGTCAGCAGCAGTCATTATGAGTAGATCAGTAAGAGGAATTATGAGCCTTCGATCTCTGTAAAACAACTCTGATTTTGCATCAGACCTCTCTCCTATCGAACCAGCAGTTCAACGTTTGATCACATTTCCTTCAGCAATTTTTAGACCTTCGAATTTCATTAAAAATTCGGCGGATTGAAACTATCCTTCCACTTAAAAAACACATTTATCATACTTCACTACTTGAACGTTCTTTTTTTCGTAGAATTATCAGTAATGTCCGTCCAAGAAAATTTGAAGGCTTATATATGAATTAATCTAGCCCAGAAGTTAACAAATTCGCATGTCAACTGTAATTTATCCGCTAGTAAGTTAAATAAAACGAAAAAATCTGGATTGTCCCTATAATTATGAACATCTAAAAACGTGGAGAAAAACACATTTTGCATTATTTTTTATTAATTTTGTTTTATATTAAAAAAATTATAACAGTTTTGGTTTTTAGAATGCTAGATATATTAAGTGCACTTAGTATAATCTTGTTTACAATTATTTTTACATTAGTTATTTCAAAATATAAAGTGTCCTTATAAATATGAGAAGGAGTGTATGTTTTAAAAAATCTGATAAAAATTAATTATATTAATTTAAAAGAAAGCAAAAACAAAAGTATTTTTCACTGCATATTGCTCTTTCAAATAATAATCCTCGTCCTACTGCATTTTCTAAATCATGATATATAACTTGAGATGTACGAATCCTAGAATATTCAAGTTAAAGACAAAAGGGATAAAATAGAATTTTAGCAGTGAGAAACTAGAAAAAGTTATGTAATATTTAAGAACAAAGACTTAACATTTCAGAATCGAATAAACTCCTTTTTGAAACGAAAGCCACGCCTTTACAGAATTTTTCTAAAACTTTACATTATAAAACAAAATTATTTTACATACTTCCAATTAAATCATTTAAATTTTGTCTTCAGCATTCAATGTAGTAAATGCCATTGACATTTATTTATACCAGCGTCACATATAGAGTCATATACGAGTATGCAAACTAGTTTTTTTAATACTGTTTCCGCAATATAGAGGCGGGGCTATATTTCTTTTGGAATTCTTTCCCAATCTCTTGCCTGCATTGCGATAATTTTATAAAAAATAAGCATTGACATTTATTTATACCAGCGTCACATATAGAGTCAGATACGAGTATGCAAACTAGTTTTTTTAATACTGTTTCCGCAATATAGAGGCGGGGCTACATTTCTTTTGGAATTCTTTCCCAATCCAGAGCTGCCAACCTAATCCGGCAAATTGTTAACGCCTATTGAAAAACGCCCTTTTTTCTACACCACTTAATTTTTAGAGTAATTCTCTTTAAATATATCTACGATGAATTAAGTAGAAAAATAATCTAAAAATTAAGTGGTGTAGAAAAAGGGGCGGTACTAACAATTTGCCGGATTAGGTTGGCAGGTCTGCCAATCTCTTGCCTGCATTGCGATAATTTTATAAAAAATAAGCCAATTTGTATAACAAACATCGAAATGTTCCTTAGAAAACTATTATAATAACATAAAGGTAAATTAAAATAGTTTTTCGTCAAAATGTATAGAAATATTGACTCACAGAGGATACAAATTATAACAAGTGACGCCCCCCTAACAGCAGTAAAAAATGAAATATCACTGTAACTCAAAAAATAATGTTAGGAACGAGCTGTAAATTTGGAAACCCATGTTTTTGATGATGCCCGTTCTATTCGTGCAAAAATTAACATAGGTCATAATTCATAATTTTTTCAAATATGAATTTATTAATAATTTTCATAATTCAAAAAATGTTTTTTTAGCAAAAATTTGCATGGAATAGGTTTGGGTCACTTCATTCTAACGAATAAAAAAAACAGAATTTAAATATCATAATTATTTCGGAAGATATAATTTAATGTTTGTCACATTCATTTAACATTAGCATCCCCAAACTTTGACAGCTTATAACTCTATAAAAAATTGAGCGAAATATATAAACTATACCATTTTCCGTGATGATTTGATCCAAAGAATTCAAATAAATTATAAAAAAGGGGGTTCACCATTGAAAAAAATGAAGTTGATGTCAGTTTTAATATGTAGACGACCCCCTAAGTAAAATCTAACTATAACATTATAAACTAAACGTTATTACAAACTGATCGGTACCAGTCGCATGTTTCTACGATAATTTACGGCGAAATTAGGTGGGGGGGGTGGCGTTTTTTTTTTTTTTTTTTTTTTTTGGCTGACTGTACTTCTAATTCTTCTTATAATTTTTCATGTTTCAGTTTCATTTCTGACTTATTTACAATTACGTAATATATATTTTTAAAAATTCCATTTTCACTTTCACAACTGTTAAATCTGTTCTTGTTTCTAAAAATAGATTTTTTTTTTTTTTTTTTTTTTTTTTTTTAATGGTTTAATATTTCAGTTTGCAGTTACAAACTGTAAAAAAAATAGCTAAGTGGATTTTTTTTTTTTTTTTTTTTTTTTTTTAATGTTTGGATTTCTATAATGATAGATGGTTGGTAACTCCTTTCATATCACACAACTTGAATATGTTAAAATAATAAAAGTCATAGATATAAATTATTTTACTTTTATAAAATTCTTTTTCTTTGATCGAGAAATTGGCACTTGGATTCATTAATATCTCTAGAGGGTGATATAATCAAAGAATATCTACTACGAAAAGAAAGAAAGCTCCAGTAGAAATAATGTAAACGCGAACTGGGAGCGTCTGAGCAAGCGCGCCGTGTAGGTACTGTTGTATAGCAAACTTTACAGGGAAGTGACGTGACGGCATTCTCGTAGAATTTTCAGTTTTGATCCAGTTTCGTTGGGTTTTATGAAACATTCCAAATTAGAAAATTACTTTAGGAATGTTTTCTTTTGGAATAAAATGATTTTAAAATATGGTTTTACCATAAGAAAATTAATATATATATATATATATATTTATTAATGTTTTTAATGGGTGATTTTTTTTATTAAACTTTTCATTTTTATTGAATGAAAATGGATGTCAAAATATTAAATTTTACCAACTTTAATCGTTTTGTAAAAATTATAATTTGAGAGAAATGTATGGGTGTGTGTGTACATTGTATAAAAATAGAAGGGGGAAAAAACTTAATTTCCGTAAAACACAAAAATGTATACATGTGTTTGTGTATATGTATTAAAAAAAAAAAAAAAAAAAAAAAAAAAAAAACTTAAAATACCAAAAGTTATTAGGAGAGCAGTAATGAATGCTTTTGTAAACAAAATATATTGAAATTGCCTCATCCAATTTTAGATCATTAGTTTTATTGTTCATTGCAAAATAAATAAATAGTAATAATGATAATAAAAATACTTTTTTTAAAGCTATTTTGATTGTTAATGAAAGGAATCATTGTCAAAAATATTAAACTCTACCCACTTTAATCATTTTGTAGAAACAATAGCTTGAGAGAGAAATATATATATATATATATACAGTGTGAGTATATATATGAAAAACCTTTTCAAATAATTCACAGAAAAAAATAAAAAATAAATAAATATTTAAAAATAAGTGCTTGAAAAAATGGTATAATATCTAAATGTAAACAATATCAACAATTTTTGAAATAAGTTTTTTTTTTTTTTTTTTTTTTTTTTAAATATAAGTTAAAAAAATTAATGTTATGTCTCATTAATTACTAATCCTGTTTCAAAAAACATAATTTTATTTGTATTTCAGTTATTATTGGAAATGAAATACTGCATTTTTTGTTAAATCTTTCCAATTTTAAGTTTATAAAATGTAATTAACCAATTTAGTTATACTATTGTCGTTTACATTCAGTAAAATGTTTTTTAAACTAAAACTATAATCTGCTTTCTAAGAAAAAATATGTATTTAAAATCTCGTTTATATTAAGTTAGAATTATGAAATAAAAAATTTAATAAAAGCTATATAGACTTTCTCTCTAATTTAAATATTTTGCTTTTTTTTTTTTTTTTTTTTTTTTAAATCATCTGTGATTTATAACTAGAATTGTATAATCTAATGTAAAAGTACAGATATAAGGTAAAGATGGAATAAAGTAAATTCAGTGTAATAAGAATTGATGGCATATGAAAAAAAATTTTACTGTCTTATATATTTCTATTTTAATGGGATACCATACTTTTGTATCTAAATTTATATATACTTCTAATTTAATTATTTATTTTTAATCCATTTTATAATTATTGAAGTGTGCTTAATGTTATTCCCAATCTTTGATTGTATCAACAGTTCTTAAAAATTTATTAACTCCACTTATACAGTCTTTACTACATCACAAATGTATTAATAAATTTTCCACTATTACAATGCATTTTTTTTTAGTTGATTTGTGTTTAATATTAGTCACCAAATGAAAGAACTTTAAGATGTAGTAAGGGTGTTGATACCTGCCATCTTAAATAAAAAATAAAGATCATTTTTTATCATGTTTTCTGTCTACTTATATGGTATAAAACTATTTATCTGTAAACCAGTTAACGATAATTGCATTTTCCAACAAATAGCTCCTCCCCCCTACCTAAAATACTAAGACTGTGATATTTTTTTCTTTTACTAATGTCATTTCTTTAATACAGCCTCTGTATTTAAAGGAAAAAGAAAATCACAAATTATGGTTTTATAAAATTTAGGCATTATTGTTAATCAAAATATCAATTATTCCTCATAATTTTTTTTATGTTTTCCATATAAGAGCTATAAGTAATAGCCACACTAATTCCTATACTGATTATATCTTGTGTGTGTGTGGGGGGGGGGGGGGGGAGTTAAAATAATTAATACAAAACCTAAGTTATTTTTTAAATATGCTAATAGATATGTGAATAATAAAAATAAAATAATAATTCAGAACATGTGGACATACTTTTATAATGAATTACCTAATTTAAAGGTGCAGAATACATACCTTTTAGATCTTGAGAAACCATCATCACTATCAATTTTTAAATATTCTTTAGTCTCTGAAGCCAGCAAATAGTCATCTTGGAAGGCGTAAAAGCAATAATATTTAATGCCTTCCAAAATTATATCAACTAGCGTAAATGACTATCTTGATTGTTGAAATAAAAAATAATTATAAGATAAAAAATTTTTTATAAACCATGTTTTTTAATTTTCTGTTGAATCATATAAACGCTACTGAAGGCAGCCGGAACCCCAGCAATTGGATAAAAGTATTAAAAAAATTCCTTGCTATCGTCTTTTGAGCTATTATAAAAGTTTCAAATGGCTATCTAGCCGGGAAGTTAGTTAAAAGTTGATTGCAAGCTTTGTATTGGAGACGCTGCCGAAGGCAGCAGGGTCCCGAAGCAATTGGATAAAAATATTTTTAAAAAGCATTTTCACCGTATTCTGAACTGTTCCGAAAGTTTCAAGTGTCTAGCTACTCGAGAAGTTAGTTAAATAAATTTTCTGTTGATATCATATGAACGCTGCCGAAGGCAGTAGGGACCTGAAACAGTTGACTAAAAGTATTAAAACAAAATGTATTGCCACCGTGTTCTGAGCTATCCTGAAAATTTCAAATGTCTAGCTAGTTGGGAAGTTAGTGAAAAATCGATTGCAAGCTTTGTACTGGTAACGCTGCCGAAGGCAGCAGGAACCCGAAACAGTTGGCTAAAGGTATTTAAAAAAAATGCATTTAAAAAAAATGCATGTTCTGAACTATTCTGAAAGTTTCAAATGTTTAGCTAGTCGGGAAGTTAGTTACATAAATGTTCTGTCGAATTATATAAGCGCTGCCGAAGGCAGCGGGACCTGAAATAGTTGACTAAAATTATTAGAAAAAAGTATTGTCACCGTGTTGTGAGCTGTCCTAAAAGTTTCAAATGTCTAGCTAGTCGGAAAGTTAGTGAAAAATCGATTGCAAGCTTTGTACTGATAACGCTGCCGAAGGCAGCAGGAACTCGAAACAGTTGGCTAAAAGTTTTAAGAAAATGCATTTTCACCGTGTTCTGAACTATTCTGAAAGTTTCAAATGTCTAGCTAGTCGGGAAGTTGGTTAAATAAATTTTCTGTCGAATCATATAAGCGCTGCCGAAGGCAGCGGGACCTGAAATAGTTGACTAAAATTATTAGAAAAATGTATTGTCACTGTGTTGTCAGCTGTCCTGAAAATTTCAAATGCCTAGCTAGTCGGAAAGTTGGTGAAAAATCGATTGCAAGCTTTGTACTGATAACGCTGCCGAAGGCAGCAGGAACCCGAAACAGTTGGCTAAAGGTTTTAAGAAAATGCATTTTCACCCTGTTCTGAACTATTCTGAAAGTTTCAAATGTCTAGCTAGTCGGAAGTTAGTTAAATAAATTTTCAGCCGAATCATATAAGCGCTGCCGAAGGCAGCGGGACTTTAAATAGTTGACTAAAATTATTAGAAAAATGTATTGTCACCGTGTTGTGAGCTGTTCTGAAAATTTCAAATGTCTAGCTAGTCGGGAAGTTAGTTAAAAATCGATTGCAAGATTTGTCCCTGACAAACACACAAACCACGGAGTAAAAAGACAGGAGAAGAAGGTAACGCTGAAATTTTGTGATGTTGTTTTCTAATGTTTAGAGATGGCGCCAGCGTGCAATCCTTCCTTCTCTCCAGCTTCCGCAATGTTATTCAATGGGGAAATGTCTCGTTTTAATTATTTTTTTAAAAATAATATCAAGCTGAAAAAATTTCGATTGAAAGCAAATTTCATTAAGTAGAGTATTCTAACCAACATGTTTTTTTTAAGAGCCATTTTATACTAATTTTACTTTGAAAGAAAGCTTTTAAAAAATGACGATTCTTATGAACCGAAGCTAGCTAAAACAGACAATTGGGAGGAAGGAGAATGGATGAAATTTTGTAAAGAAAAAAAATAAACTTACTTTAGGTGCAGAAAACACGAACTCGGACTTTATTTTTCTCCTAGGGCTTTTTTTTTTTGTTTTTCTTAT
Source organism: Salticus scenicus (assembly GCA_963930645.1). Taxonomy (NCBI): domain Eukaryota; kingdom Metazoa; phylum Arthropoda; class Arachnida; order Araneae; family Salticidae; genus Salticus; species Salticus scenicus. Next base: position 190,029,814 of record OZ005661.1, read on the forward strand.
CACTATCATAGCCTGTTTTACAACTAGGAACGAAGCATTTATTTGAAACATCTGAATTATGCAGTTTTAAGAACTTACAAACAAATTAAATTGCTTAAAATAAATATTTTTAAATGTACTTCAGCAAAATTCTATTGAAAACAACAGTATATCCGCGCCGAAGTAGGGAGGAATGACAAGTGGCGCCCTCAATATTTACCAAACATTTAGATCACAGTTTCGTAGCTTTCTCCCATTGGACCTTCAACTCCTATTAATATTACTCCGTGACACAAACAAACCCAAAAAACAAGAATCGAAGTTAATAAAAACATGGTAAAATATCTTCTTCCGATTTAGAATATCAATCCAATTAATCAATTTGGCTTGAGGAGCAATAATCGAAAACCAACAATACACGATAAAATAATGCAGCTTAAAAAAAATGTATTTTACAGAAAAAGTGAGTAATAAAAGATTAAATCCCCATGAATATTTAATACACGTGAAATACATACTACGCACGCTAGTATTTTTGAATAAATTACGAAGCAGATACTTGTACAAGAAAAAGATTTGAAATCCGAATTCGAAAATGGCGGCGAAAACACGTTACCCACAAGGGATTACCACGCAAGTTCACAGTACCTACGCAGTTCGTCCAACGGGATGGAATTCGTCCCGCTGATTGGTCGAGAGGATATAGCACAACAGCAAATCAACGATTAGGCTTCGGGATAATACTTTTCTATTTTCTTTCTATCGATGTTTTGTATTTTTATGGTAAATTTTATTAATGAAAGTATTTACAAATATTTTTCGATGATGTACTATACATTTTTAATATTATAGACCATTTTCATAAAGAGATTAAAATCTTTTACTGCCTATTTGTTCGTATTTATAAAGTGACATTATTCATTTTTTTTTTACCCCACTTTAAAAAATAGTGATTTTTTATAAACCGAATTTGTATGAGTAAATAATAAGATTAAAATGTGTAAAAATGTATTATTATTATTATTTTAATTTACTATTTGTTTTTTCATCTGTAAAACTCACAATTTATACTATTTTCTAAATGAAATCATATACATTAATCAAAAATTTATGATCACTAGGTTTACGTTTGTTTCCATCTACTTGACGCCTGTTAATGATAAATGTAAAAGAGGATTTTTTGAAGTAGCGATATTTTTGAAATTAAATAAAGGACAAGCTATGAGAAAACGATGAAAGGGGGGGGGGATTAAAGAATTGTACAGTAAAACCTCATCGTTTTTAAATCGATCTGAAAGTCATAAGAAAATAGACTGCTAGAATTTAATTAGTGCAAATTTTAGATATTACAGCCATAAGACAAGAGTTCAAAATTTGAGGATAAGTTGAAATTGCAAATTCTTCAAATATTGATGTATATTCATTCACACAGCATTAGACACTCTTCTTCCTTTCTTTTTCTTTTTTCTTATTTCAATTTTTATTAAAATGCAGATATATTATGTCATTGCAAAACATTTGTAAATACTTTCATTAATAAAATTTACCATAAAAATACAAAACATCGATCGAAAGAAAATAGAAAATTATTATCCCGAAGCCTAATCGTTGATTTGCTGTTGTGCTATATCCTCTCGTCCAATCAGCGGGACGAATTCCATCCCTTTGGACGAACTGCGTAGGTATTGTGAACTTGCGATTACCACTTCACTTGCCTCTCGCCTCGTTGTTTACGATTAGAGAGCGCATGCGCGCGGAATTACAGCATCTCGGCCAAAGAATATCTACTACGCGGTTCTTACGAGCCGTTCAGCCTGTATGTTTGCTTCTCCTTTATGCTTTAGGGTTACATACAAACGGAACGCTTGCAATTTCGATGACGTAAATTTTGCAAGTTTTTTTAAAATACAGTCGGCAGCAAAAGTAACAGAGCACTAGCGAAAATTCCTATGTAAAAAAAGTACACTCAGTGCAGATTTGTTAAATAAATCGTTCTCAAATCTTGTTCTTAATCAGTCTAAGAACATGATTCGACAAGGATTTATTTAACAAAACAGTGTTAAGTGTGCTTTTTTCACATAGGAATTTTCGCTAGTGCTCGGATACTTTTGCTGCCGACTGCAGTCATACATTTGGAACGCCTGCAAACGGCTTTGCAACTGGAAGTGTTTCATTTGTATGTACCTCTTATTCGCGTCGTCAGATGGCAATAGTTACGCTTTGATAAAGCTTTCCTTCTTCTCGTAGTAGATATTCTTTGATATAATGACAAACTGTTGGATCTTATTAAATATGCACTCATTGTTACTGTGTTACTGTCCTACCACAGATTGTATGGAAAGATAAACAGAAGAATCCATGTTGAATGATCTAGTGGAAAGAGAAAAAAAAGAAGTGGAGAGGGTTTTATTTATTTATTGCGTGTTTTTAATGCAACACCTAATCCCAAACTACTGATTTTGCTTGCATTTTTTTTTTTCACTTTATTGTATTTGTAAGGATATACTTTCAATCCATATAAATGTTTATTGTCATGTGGACCAGTTAGGATTAAATTTTGTTGAAATGATACGATAGTGACGTCATGGGAGAACAAATTTTTTAGATTCATAGAGTAAACTTAATTCAAAAAAAAAAAAAAAAAAAAGGAAAGAAATAAAAATTATCCATGTTCTTTCTTTCTTTTATTATTATTATTATTAATTTATGTTTGGTATTTCCTGTAAATTCTATTCTTGAAAAATGTTCTTTAAAAAATATTCATAGAATTTCTTTTCTTTTTTTTTTTTTTTTTTTTTTTTTTTTTAACATTCAATTTCAGATAAACAATTATTCTGATATTTTATTTTCATTATCTGCAGGCTAATGTAAATATGCATGCTGAATGAATTTATCATAAAGTAATACAAAGGTTTGTGCCAAATATACTGGGTTTGATCAAGATTGATAAGTTTCAAGGAATGTTGCGTGTGAAAATTGTCTGTATAATTTTAAGTGAACTTTTAATTTTAATAACAGATTTAAATTCTACATAAATGTAGGTGCATTAATGAAACGGGGGTTGAGGGGGCGGTAGCCCCCCTCACACAGAACTAATTATCATATTAAACTCTTCCACGGCCTAATTTGAATTGTTTAACATACGTTTACATAACAGTATTTCTTATGTTACCTCTTAATTTCGAACCTGTATTTATAGTATTAAATTTCAGGGTAAGAGAAAGTCGTGTGAGTGACACGCCAGATTATTATTATTATTATTTTTTTTTTTTAATGCTTTTTTGTAATGGTGGAATTAACTAAAGACTGTAATTGAAAGAGTTCTGATCAAATATTTTCAACTTATGTAGTAATTATGTACGAAATAGGTACTTAAGAGTAATATAGTAAGTTCTTTTTTTTTTTTATGTTTTTAATAACTTTGAGGCAAGTAGGAGCAAATGGCGTTTTGAGTACCAATTCAGATAGTAAAAACCAAAAATGACAAAAAGAAAAAAAAAAAAGTTTTTAAAATGGACACTGTCATAATCGAGAGTGTTCTGAACAACATGCTAAAAGTCCCCGCCCGTGTGCGTGTGTGTGGGGGGGGGGGGGGGGGGGATGCGCGAGGGCATTCAAATGGGGCAATTTTCAGTTTTTATTAAATATTTAGAAAACTAGGATTTAGAGAAGAAATCTCAATTACAAAATTAATCTACTTGAAATTTTCTACAAAAATATCTATTACGTTTTACTTGTATGATCAATAGTTTAGAAAATATAGGGGGATGAAATATCACATTTATTTATTTATTTCGAAAAATGCTTTTTTGCCTTAGTAAAATCAACTAAAGAGTGTAATTAAAGGGTTATAGTCAAATATTTTCAACTTATGTTATAATTATATACGAAAGGGTTACGTAAGTGTAATATAGCAAAAAAAAAAAAAAAAAAATTAATAACTTTGGGGTAAGTAGGGACAAATGCCTTTTTGAGTACCTATTTGGATAACGAAGACCGAAAATTGAGAAACAGAAAGAAAATATCGTGTAGTTTTGAAAAGGGGTTCAGTCATAGTCAAGTGTTCTGAACAACACTCTAAAATTGGAGTATGAGCGGAAGCGGGGGGGGGGGCATTTAAAGTGGGGCACTTTTCAGTGTTTATTAAATATCTTTAAAATAGTCGGATTTAGAGAAAAGCTCAGTTACAAAATAATCTACGTGAAATTTCCTATAAAAATGGCCATTACATTTTCTTTATATGGTCAATAGTTTAGAAAATATGGGGGATAAAATATCACATTTTCTTGAATAATGCATTTTTGCAATAGTAGAATCAGCTAAAATGTGAAATTAAAAGGGCTCAGGTCAAATATTTTCTACTTATATAAAAATTATGTACGAAAGGGTTACGTAAGAGTAACATGGGAAGTTTGTTATGTTTTTAATAACTTTGAGGCAAATAGGAAAAAGTAGCATTTTGAGTACCAATTTAGGTAATGACGACTGAAAACTGATAAACAGAAAAAAAATCGTGTAGTTTTGAAAATGGGCATCACAGTTACAGCCGAAAGTGTCCTGAAAACAGGCATGAGAATTTTCCGCTTTTTTGTGATTTTCGTTGATTTCGCGGTTTTTTATTTTGTTAAAATCAAGCTCCAATAATGATCAGTGTTCAAACGCTCCACGAAAAACTTTAGATTCTCAATCTTTTTCCATCCAAAATATAAATGTCAATAATCATTTTAAACATGCTTTATCAAATTCTATAACATATAAAAGAACAGAATTATTCAATATTTTCTCACTCATGTAATTTCTTTTTTCCTCCCCCCTCCTTTTTCATCTCTAACCATCACCGATCAAACATTCTGTGGGAAGCCTTTTATTTTTGAATATTTATCCATCCACAACAAAAATGTAAAGATTAATTTTAAACTTTATGATTTTCTAGAACCCACAAAGAAGTAGAATTGTGTTTAATATTTCTCACTCATGAACTACTTTTTTACCCCCCTCCCCCTTTCCCATTTTCCACCACCAGTCAATATTATTAAAAGTTGATTGCTAGCTAAGGTTTTTTTTTTTTTAAACACATGTTTTATTGTCTTGATGTCTTCTTTTAGTTTAATTTGACACTTTAAAAATATTTTGTATAGTTTTTTCCTGTGAGCATTATTTTTCATTTGAAATAAATTTTATGAACACATTTGTATAGTTTTCATTGTGCACGTTATTTTTCATTTGAAATTAATTTTATGAACACGCATGTTTCCTCTTTTTTTAATTTTCTGCACTCTCATGCCTGTGAAAAACAGTGAAATTCTCCATCCGAAAGGGGGAGGGTTGAGCGGTAGGCAGGGGGCAGGGGAGCATTTAAACGTCATCATCATCTAACAACAGAAAAATAAATAAATAAATGAAAATCTGGTGTGGTATTTATACGATTTTTTCTTACCCTGCTATAAATTATACCATAAAAACAGATAGTATTATAAAAATAGATTAGAGATTAAAGGTTAAGATAACAAGTACTGTATATAAACCTACATCAAAAAGAATTTAAACTAGCTTTAGAAACAATTTTATTTGACAAATAATTCTGTGTAAAAGGGGGCAGTAGCCCTCCCTCACATAGAACTCCTATTTGGATATAATACCTATATTTATACAGAATTCAAGGCTTTTGTTAAATTTAAAATCTATTCCAAATTATTTAGAAATCTTTCATCCTCACTATGTGAAACTTATTAATCTTGATCAAACACCCCCGAAATTTTGCAGATTTGTTAAACATTTTTAAGTTAAACTTTATTTTAACACTCAACGTTGTAAATAGAAAATAAAACTTCTTCACACACCATAAATATTAAGTCAGCACAACCGGTTTCGAAAGGACGTAGCCTTTTTTCATCAGGTGCAAAAAAACACGTGCTACTGCCTTCGAGGCAAGTCTTGCTTTTGCTCAACGAATATAATTTTTATATTCCTGTACAAATTGGGAGAAAATTATTCTAACATCCTATTATAGTTTAGTTTTGTATCTTTATTGAATTATTCATTAATTCAAATTTGATTAAAAAGCCAGATAACTACTAAAAGTCGAGTATAGTCACTCGAGATTTTCCTCAATACTATTGTAATAGAATTTTTAGAGGATTCTCGTTGTTTTTTTTCAAAATTATAGAAGATCATGTCAATGATTTTTTTTTTTTTTTTTTTTAATACATTAAAATTAATATAATTCTTAATTTTTATTGTTTCTTAACAGTTCCACTAGAGGCAGAGAGGTTCTGCTCTTAAAGCTGGAAGACTGAAAATGCCGGGATCGATACTAGGTCACGCTCGTTAACCTGACCAGGATTTTCCGTGGTTTTCTCTAAAATTCACGTGAATACGGGCCAAGACCCGTTAGAAATACTCGCACGGAGGGTATCCCTCCTTAGTCCCAGAACTTTTTTTTTCCAGGGTTGTTTTGCTACCAGGCGAACGTGGAAGTTTGAAAATTTAATTAATTGTAAATGAAACTAATTTATTTTTGAAGTTTTTAATACTTTATTTTGAAGTTGTGAAAAATGAGAATATTCACTAAGTAAATTTTACATTTTACTATTTCAGAATAAATTTTAAAAATAAATGAAAAGATCTTTTAGGTTTGGATTTTGGGAGTAAGGCCGATTGACTACTGTAGGGTCCGAGGCCTGAGAGGGGAGTGCCCTCCGTGAGGGTCTTTTTAAGTGATCCTAGCCCATATTTACTCAAGTCTCGAGAAAACCACGGGAGATTCCGAACGGCTAGGCCGATGAGCGTGATCTGGGATCAAACCCGGCACCTCACGTCTACCAGCTTTGAGCGCAGAACCGCTCGGCCGCAAATCCTTTTGGAAAACAGACTAATTTAACTGATTTGAATTTTTTGAATGTGAAAACGGAATTTAAAAATATGTACTTATTAGTTAATGAAAAGTAATGAGGACTATTTTCCCATGGGTTAACTGAGGATTAGGCTGACCTTAACGTGCTTTGTAGTATCCCCTTAAGTGCTGTCAAAGCCCATATTATTCTATGGAGGAATTTGTTTCCACAAATACTCTAACATATTTTTTTTCTTTTAATTCCATTTTGACATTTAAATAATTCACAACCGTTAAATTAGTAACCGTTTTCAAAAATTTTCATATTTTATGTTCTAGCTAAAAAATAAATACGAAATTGCATTTAGTTTTTTAATTACTTTTTTCTTAATTAAAAAAATAATTAAAATTAATTAATTAAAAAAGAGACCAAATTTAAGGAGGATACATCACAGATCGTCAAGGTCATCAAAGTCCATGTTATTCTATGGGTAAAATTGTTTATAGAATGACACATTTTTTACATTCTGAAAATGCATAACTGTTAAATTAGTACTCGTTTTCCAAAAAACTTTTATTTAAAAAATTTTTTTATTTGAATTTTGAGTTTAAAAATGAGAATTTTCACTAAATAAATTTTTCTGATTTTAAGCTCTGTAAAATGAAAAAAAAAAAAAAAAAAAAAAAATCAATTTGGAAAACGGGTATTAATTTAATGGTTGTGAATTTTCTGAATGTGAAAACGGAATTTAAAATATCAGTTAGGCAATGAATAATTCTATAAACAAACTTTGCCACAGATTTACATGGGATTTGGTGACATGGGAATGAGCAGACTTAACGGTTATGAGTCGTCCAAATACGAAAACGGACTTAAAGAAAAATCCAATAAGTAATTGAGGAATCGGGAAAACAAATTTTACTATAGAATAACATGGGCTTTCACTTCTAGCGACAAATCGCTGTAAGTAATTAAAGAATTGTGAATACAATTTTTCGCATAGAATAAATAACATGGGCTTTCGCTGCCGAGGAGAGAAATGTTTAAAATTTCGTCAACAGATGTCAGCACCATAAAATTCGAACATTAAAATAGGTATAATAAATAATCTTTAATATACGCCACAAGTAAACTGCAATTTTATAGATGATTAAATTTTTATTTTCATCAGTTTAAAGTAGCATAACATGGATGCTTGAAATTTAATTTGGTACGAAGTTTACGTCTTATCTAACTGGAATCAAATTGTATATTACAGCACGAACTACTGTATTAAGATAAACTAGTTAATACCCGTCAAAATTTGACGGATCATGTGCATCTTAAATCTTTTCACGCCATAAAGTTTTGAACATCCCTGTTTTAACAATCTGCATTGCTCTTAACGAGTTTAAAATCTACTGCTGTAAGCAATTATTTTTTGGTTGGACGGAAAGGGGGGATAAATTTCATGAAATTTCTTCAATATACAAAATTTAAGCGTAATCCATATAATAAAAATAAAATCCGAAGATTTTTTCTAATTTTACTCTAAATATGACCAAAAGAATGTTTGGAGTAATTAAAGGAGAGACAGAATTTATAAGTTATGGTAAGAATGGAGAAAGAAGGCAGACATCAATATTTAATGTTTTTCATACATATTTTAATTTGCTCGCATCTATAGTGGCGCCATCTATAATCTGTCAATTAAAAAAAAATCTCAGATTTTTTTTTTTTTTTTTTTTTTTTTTAATGGCTAAAAATACTTTTAAAATCACATAATTTTATAAGGCAAAATAATTTAATTTAAAATAAATTTTAATAGTGTTTTGTGTTTTCTTTACATTCTGTAACTACAATTTATTTGCCCTTAGAAATAGAATATGCTACTCAGGGTCAGGGCCCGAATAAATAAGAATGCATTTAATACTTTAGCAAGTTAATTTGCTCATTAAATTTTTAATAATAAATTATTCTATGCATATTTTTACTCGTATAAAATATCAATATTTTTAAGGTTATTCTTTTTAAATTATTTTTTTCTGTAATATAGAAATGAAATATACGAGACCAATTTAAAATTAGATTAAAAAAATAAAATAAAATAAAACTTTCTTTGATTTTAAACATCTACCTTCATTTTTTCTAAATAAAGTTTTCAATTGATAAAAGTTAACTTTTAAAGAACAATAAACAACGACAATTTATTAATTTTAAAAGATTTTTTTTCTTTTAAGAAATTGAAAAAATAATATTAGGAATATGGTATTGTATGTTTATATGATAAAAGATGGCGCCACAAAAACTCTTAAAATATTATCCTGTGTAGGAAAATTTTCGGTGAAATGAAAATGCATACGGCGATAGCCGATAAGTATTCGCGAATTGCTTTGTTTTTAATATACTTCCTTGGAAAATATGAATCAATGAATTAATCGTGTCAATTGTTTTTATTATTGAGCTTTAATCAGGCGTCTGCCATAGACAGGCGAAATATGAATATCGTCTACTCGAATTCTATCATTGATGTTCATATTGCACTGCACAAAGGGGAAGAAATATTCCCGTTCCGAATTGGTTCATAATTTTCTCGTGCATGCCCAGATCGGGTGATTTTGATCTTACAGAAGTACCCTTGTGTTTTAATATTATATATAGTATTAAAAGTAACCCAATAGATGGCAGCACGAAAACAAAATTACCTGCTTTACCTTTTTAGAGGTTAGTAACTATCACGGATTATAGTCCGTTCAAGTTAAAGTGATACCAGAAGTAAACAAACGGGTTACCAAGGTGTACCACTTTTGTGTCTTTCTCGCAGAAATGGCGACTTTTGTTATTCATAAAAAAAAAAATGCGTTAAGATTAATCCCTTAGCCAACCCCCCTCCAAACAACAAAGAGCTCATTAAAAGATAAATATATCCCACCACCACTTCTTTTTGTGTTTTGGCGTTTATGACATACAACAATGGATGGCCCATTAAAGTAGGAGAAAATCGTTAAGGTAACAAAAGAAGAAGTGGGAAAATTCTAACAAAAGAAGGGGGAAAATGAGTGACCTTGGCTAGCGCCAACAGTAACAGTGACATTATCCGTGTCGCCAAACAACATGTGGTTTTGTTTACTTTCGGTATCAGTTGAAGTTGAACAGACTATAGGAGAGTCTATAGGATATATAACGAATGTTACGGAAAGGTAGTAATTTTCATCTTACATATAGACGGCTACCAGATCTCGAGAATTCACTAATCAGCGCGTTTGTTTAAATTTGTAGCGGTTCATTGGTCGTTCTCGGAAATCGGATGATGACAGAAGCCGAAGGGGCGGGCTTTCACTTTCTTCCAATAAGTTTCAAAGATACTGCACCAGGCGGCGATCGGATCGTTTTCCTCTACTCGGCTGAATTAATGCGGAAAAGAAAGCTCCGTTTTCCGCGCTGGCTGCCCTATCTCGTTTATCATCCTATAGATTCTCTTAATCCGTGGTAACTATAATCGTATTGCTGCGTTTGATGCATTTCGACTCAAAATCAACATACATCAAAATTCGTTTTTTATGTTGTGTTGGATACTCTACTCTCCGTAAAAAAAAACACCAGTAATTGTTACATAAATTTATTTCAAAAACAAAAAATTAAAGTACGGTACGATATGGTACAATTATATATTGAAATTAAAAACATTGGGTACGTTTGGACTGGACTATTACCTACTAGAGGTCTGCACGGGCCGAAATTTTCAGGCCCGGGCTCGGCCCATCCCGTTGGAAAGGTTCGCTTACCCAGCCCGGCCCGTTTCTTTTTTGCTCATGTACGGCCCGGCCCGGCACGGACAAAAAGCGATAAAATCAGGCCCGACCCGGAACGGCCCGATTCAAAAATATGTAAAATTACAAAAAAAAAAAAAAAAAAAAAAAAAAAAAATAAAGGCTACGAAAAAGATTTTTTAGTATGTGTTTTTCAGAGGTTTTATATAGTTAAGCAATAGAATGTTCTTTAACAAAACTGTTGAATGTTTACAAGATATTATAAACAGTATTTCATTATTACAGACGTACAGAAGGCACAAAGACAGACAGAAAGTCAAATCGGAAATATTAACATTCTCAAACAATATAGGAAGATATTTAAAATGGTTAGTAGTACTAAAAATACACTTTCAACCACTTCCTGTTATGTACCGTAATGTATCCAAATCTTTCCTGTGATCCGGTAAAAAAAAACTTTAATGCTAATCCAACCATATTCAATAGAAAAGATGCTTTTGCACATGCTAGAAATGATGCTACTTTCATCCAGTGCCCCGGAGAAAAGAAAAAGAAGCCTTAGAGGAAAAGTTAGAGCGGAAGGATTTTTATAGTCTTCATACCACCTAAACACTACAGACCATAGAAAACAAAGCCTTATATACAGTAACGTATCTAATTTCTTTTGTTTGTTCCATGTACGCAAACTGGTAGTAATATGCACATTATTTTGAAATAGAAACCATCTAATATTACTTTAAATAAAATATATTAATTTCGAGACATGTTTAAAATATTTGCGGAAAATCAGATCACGAACAAGACAAGCTGATAGACAATTAAATTGAAGTTCCGGGCCGGGCTCGGGCTTAAAATTTCCTCCAGGCCCGGCCCGAGTACACACAAAAATATTGAGCCCGAGCCTACAAAAAAATTTTAAGCCCGAGCACGGCCCGGCCTGAGAGCAAATTGAAAATTTCGGCCCGAACCCGGCCCGTGCAGATCTCTAAACGCTTTGTTCGAATGAGCTTAAAGTTGGTATGCATGTTATAAATCACTGCCCTACTGATTTTGGTGAATCTAAGATATATAGTTCTTTTTACAGGGACACAAAGAAAAATTCTTTATCATTCGGGCTCAAATTTTTTAAAGTGCGATAGCGTCTAAAAGCCTTATTCGAATGACCTGAAAATTTAAACACATGTTATAGGTCACCATTGCACGAACTGCATAGATTTTGGTGAATCTAACACTTATAGTTCTTTTACAAGGACACAACGAAAATTTTTTTATCCTTATACCCTATGGACTCAAATTCTATTCAGTGCGATAACGTCTAAACGCCTTATCCGATTGAACTGAAAATTTATATACATATTATAGATCATAGTCACACAAACTGTATAAATTTTGGAGAGTCCAGCATTTGTAGCTTGTTTATAGGGATATATATATATATATATAAAAAAAAAAAAAAAAAAAAAAAAAAAGCTCTTTATCATTGTGGCTTATATGGGCTCAAATTATTTCAAGTGCGATAGCGTCTAAACGCCTCATCCGATTGAGCTGACAATTTTTATACATGTTATAGGTCACCATTGCACGAACTGTACACATTCTGGTGAGTCCAGCTTTTATAGATTTTTATAGCGATACAACGAAAATTTCCTTATCATTATATGATTTATGGGTTGATTCAAATTATAGAAGAGCAATAACGTCAAATTAAACAACATACTATATAGAAAAAATGCTGAAACACCTTATTATAATTTTCTGTTTTGTTTATTTAATTTATTTCAACAACCGTTTCTTAATGTTCGGAAAGTCGAGTATAATCCTTCCAGATTTTTTCTTTATTCAGTCGCATGAATGCGCACTAGAAACACTTTTAAAGACCCTCACGGTAGGCATATACTTCTCAGGCAAAGGTCTCTATGGTAGATGCTAGATCAGACAAATCAACACGCGATGTGTTCAATAGAAAAAAGTATTGAATTCATAAAAAATTTTCTCCTTTTGGTTTTTGACGGTTTCTTATATTTTAAAAGCACCTGAAGGTATTTCGAAAGTTTTTACAGTAATGTCTGTCTGTGTGTTTCGGAGACAAAAAAAAAAAAAAAAAAAGTCGTAGAATCTCATTTATATATAAGTGTGTGTGTGTGTGTGCATATATATATATGTAGGAAGTTATGTGGAAAGCTTTGTGGGATGCATTCCATGTACAGACAACAGATGGCGCTGCCTCTGATGCTCATCTTTCAACGACATGACGAACGGAAGTCAGTTGAGATCTGCCTGTAATGAAGAGATGTTGAGACCGTCAGCGCGAAGGCTGATATGGTAATTTTCTTCTAATTAGAGCTTGTAGTGCTCTTGATAGTTGTGTAGAGCCATGTAGAGCTCTATACCACAATCTCACATATTTAAAATAGTACGTGTAGGTACTAATGTGAATTATAGTAGCGAGAAAGTGCTCATATGTTACCTTGTGTTAGTTCTAATGATGAAGAGAGCTTGTATTGTGTGCTAAGCCTCGAAACCAGCAAATGGTTAATGATAGAAAGTCTGCTATTATATTAATCCTTATATTTAATCTGTGTTGTGTATGTTACGTAATAAATGTCTTTGTTATCTAAGTCGCATCTCATCATTGCCCCACCTCTAGACGCCCAGCAAAGATTCTACAAGTGGGGGCTCTGCCGCGATATTATGGCAACACCAACAAGTTATAAAAGGTAACTTTTATATATTTATCATTCTGTTTGATAATAAACAATAATGAGTAATGCATAAATTGAGCAAAATGAATTTAGTACAGTTTTGAATTAGAAATTAATGGAGAAATATTTTTAAGAACAGTTTTGGTTTCACTTTGTGATGAAATAAAATAAAAATATCACTTGAGAAGAATGAATAGAAATAAGAATTATGATTGAAAAAATATTCTGAATAATCATTTAGTATTTTGCTTATTGTTGTTTGCAATATTATTTTAACAATATTATAACAATATTATTTTAAAACGAAAGTGATAACAATTATTAAATAGAGAACAATAATGGTGATATTATGTGTATATAATAATAACTGAGAAATATATAAATTGTTCTAAATATTCTATTGAGTAAAATAAATTGTTCTGAATGTGGTTATTTAAAAATCATGATAATTTTGGTTTGAGAACAAAAACCACAGAAGCACTTTTAAGAAAAATGTTCTCATATTATTTTGTTTCTATTTAAGTATGATATTAATTTGGTAGAAATATTGAAATATCTTTTGGTATAATATAAGTAATTATTTAGAGTTATAATGGCCCAAAACGTGTTACAAGGTATTAGAAAAACCGATTTAAAAACAATTGCTAAAGAATTAGGCCTAGCTGTTCCGGCAGAAGCTAAGGTAGTTGAAATCAAAACTTTGATCGAGAGTTCTGATATTTACAAAAATGATTTAGAATTTGTTAGAGGCGTTATTAAAATGTTAGTTGAAGAGCAAAAGTTGAAATCTGTAGAAGAACAAACCAAAATTGAGATAGAAAGAATTAAATTATCCCAGTTAGAAAAAGAAATCGAGCTTCAAAATTTAAAGTTACAAGCTGCAACAAATAATTCTAGTAATAATGTGGAGCAATCAAATTCGGAAACTACTTCACAATCATTAGAAAATTTAATTAGAAGTATTCGAACTTTAACCATTTCAGTACCTGAGAAACCGGAAGCTTTGCACTTATTTTTTCAATCCCTTGAAAAAGCATTCCTTTCTAAAAATGTACCGTCTAAATTTAAATCGGAAATATTGATTAATTTATTGGGAGATAAATGTAATCAGGTTCTTGCGTACGTAACCACCGAAGAAATTAACGATTATGAAAAAGTTAAGGAATTAATTTTAAGACAATTTCAACCAACGCCGCGTGAATGTTTAAGTAATTTTAAAAATGCGCTGCGTAATCCGTCAGAATCTCATGTCCAGTTTGCTTCCCGTCTAAGCGCTTCTTTTGATTACTATTGTAGATTGAGAGGGGTTAACGATGTTAAACAATTGTGTGATCTTATAGTTTCTGATAAATTATATGAAACGTTGGATTCTAGAACTAGGGAACATATTAGTGTTCGAGAAGGTCAAAATTGGTTTAAACCCAACGAATTAGGTCGGGAGTGTGATTTATTCTACTCTTCTAGAGGTAAATCGTTAATTGAAACTAATAATAATACGCGAAACGAAAGTTCAGAGAATAAGCGGTTTGTAAACAAAACTCCTTTTAGAAAGACACATTATAATAATAAAGATCCCATAATACGTAATTCGGTATCTAATCAAGCTCACGAAAAGCATGAAAGAATGTGTTACATTTGTGGTGCAAAAGGGAAAACATTTCATTTCGCTAGAGTCTGTCCAAAACGTGTTTCAGAAAAAAAAGAATTCCGTGAAAATCTTCCAACGAATTCAGTAGTTCAATCCGAAACAAGTCCGATTAACCTAATTGTTAACGAGCTCGAATATGTTGATATTTTAGTGGATGATATTCCACTTAAAGGGTTAAAAGATACAGGTTCTTCGATTCTAGTTGTAAATAAAAACAGCATTCCACAGACTAAAAATGTTGTTTCTTCAACCACTCTAGTTAGCTGCTTTAATGAAAAGAAAGATGCAAATCTGACTGAATTTAAAATATCTTTACCTAATCATGATTCAATAAATGTAATCGGTGCTCTTTGCAACAATTTGTCATGTGACGTAATTCTCCCTGGTAATATCTTTCATATTTTGAAACAACAAAATAAAGAAGAAACAGATGTTTCGAGTTCCAGCGACGTAGGGGGGGGGGGAAGATAGCTTTCTGAGTTCGGGGGAAAGCGATTTCGATGAAGCAAGTGAGTGTTCTTTTTCTTTATTCGATCGAAGGGAAAATGAGATAGATTCTTTTTTTTCGAATATGTGCAATTTTTCAGAAGAAACAAAATTCGATGTCACTCACATTTTAGATAAATCGTTAAAAGAGAGATTAAGCGAGTTAATAAAAAGTTATAAGCCAGTTAAAACAAAAAGTACTGATTTAAAAATGTCCATTATTTTATCTGATGATACACCAGTATGTTTACGCTCTCGCAGATTATCATTTGTAGAGAAATCAGAGGTGGATAAACAAATTGACCAGTGGTTAAAAGATGGTATAATTAGAGAAAGTACGTCAAATTACGCTTCGCCAATAGTGGTGTGTAGGAAAAAAGATGGAGGAATAAGGTTATGCTGTGATTATCGTGCTTTAAATAAGAAAATTATTAAAGATAAATACCCGTTGCCAAACATTGAGGATTTATTTGATAGATTAGGGGAGGGTAAAGTTTTTTCGACACTAGATTTAAAGAATGCGTTTTTACAAGTTGATGTAGAGGAAAAAAGTAGGAAATATACAGCTTTTGTGACCGATAATGCCCAGTATGAGTTTCTAAAAGTTCCCTATGGATTATGTAATAGTCCCTTAGTATTTCAAAGATATGTAAATTATGTGTTTAAAGACCTATTAAAAGATGGTACTGTAATTATTTATTTAGATGATATAATTATTCCATCTAAAGATGAGAATGAAGGGTTAGATAAATTAAAACGTGTGTTAGAAACGGCATCAAAATTTGGTCTAGAGTTAAATTTAAAGAAATGTCAGTTTTTGAAACGAAAGATCGATTTCTTAGGTCACATAATTGAGAATAACACGATTAAACCCTCAGTAGAAAAAACTCTTGCAGTCCAAAATTTCCCAGAACCCCGTAATGCTAGGGAAGTGCAGAGTTTCTTAGGTTTAACGGGTTCCTTTAGAAAATTTATTCGTTCATATGCCAACATAGCAAGACCACTCAGTGACTTATTACGTGCTTCCACTCCATTTAAATTCGAGCAAGAGCAGAAATTGGCTTTTCAAAAGCTGAAAGACATTTTATCTAATACGCCTGTCTTACACCTTTTTAAACAAGGCTATAAGTTAGAAGTTCATACAGATGCATCTAAATTAGGATTCGGTGCAATCTTATTACAACAAGATGACGATGGACAGTACTATCCAATTCATTATATGAGTAAAAAGACCTCGGTACAAGAAGAAAAATACTGCAGTTATGAATTAGAAGTGTTAGCGATAGTAGAAGCCCTTAAAAAATTTAGGAACTATTTATTAGGTAGTAAATTTAAAATCTATACTGACTGTCAAGCGTTCACTAAAACTTTAGATAAACGTGAATTGACACCTAAGGTAGCCAGGTGGTCTTTCCTGCTACAGGAATTCGATTACGAAGTAGAACATCGTCCTGGTAAACAAATGCAGCATGTTGACGCGCTTAGCAGACACCCTGTAATGACTGTAATAACTGATACTCTCACTCATCGTATTGCTACTGCTCAAGAAAATGACGAGTTTATCAAAACCATGAAATCTCTTTTACAACAGAACCAAAATGACGAATATGTGTTAAAAAATAATATTTTATATAAAGTGTTAAATGATAGGGATGTACTAATTGTCCCAGAGACCATGCAAATTGAGGTCGTAAAGAAATGTCATGCCCTAGGACATTTTTCGGTTAATAAAACTGAAGAGTTAGTCAAACGAGAATATTACTTTCCTAATATGAAAAAATGCGTAGATAATGTTGTAAAAAGTTGTGTAAAAAATATATTCTCCTAAATAAGAAACAGGGAAAAGGAGAAGGTTTTTGAACCCTATCCCTAAAGGAGATATACCATTATCTACTTATCACATCGATTTTGTGGGTCCATTACCGACCACTAATAAAAACTATAATCACATTTTCACTGTCATCGACGGATTTAGTAAATTTTCGTGGCTATATCCGGTGAAATCAACTTCTTCAGCAGACGCCTTGTAAAAATTAAAACAGCAAGCTGCTATTTTTGGTAACCCCGCAAGAATAATATCTGATCGTGGACCTGCGTTCATATCGAAGGAATTTACTGATTACTGTGAATCAGAGGGAATCGAACATGACACCATCACAACTGGAATCCCAAGAGGAAACGGTCAAATAGAGAGACTCCACCGAACAATCATTCATGTATTATCTAAGTTATGTATAAATGACCCGAACAAGTGGTACAAGTTTGTTGAGGCTGTCCAGAGAACTATTAATTCCACCGTATCAAGAAGTACCAAAAGAACTCCGTTTGAATTACTCACTGGTGTAACAATGAGAAGGAAAGAAGATAAGAGAATACTAGAACTCCTCGAAGAGGAAAGGGTAAATTCCATGCTTGATAATCTTAACACCATTCGTGAAGAAGCAAGAAAAAACATTCTTAAGATTCAAGAAGAAAATCGCCGATGTTACAACAAGAAGAGAAAGAAAGCCCGTGTGTATAAAATTAATGATCTAGTTGCCATCCAGCGAACTCAGTTTGGAACCGGCATGAAACTCAGACCAAAATTCTTAGGTCCTTATAAAGTTGTGCGAATAAAGACCAAAGACAGATATGAAGTCGAGAAGATAGGTGATCACGAAGGACCTATTCACACTAGTACTTCTGCAGACAACATGAAATTGTGGGTTACGGACTAGTCAAAAATCCCAGAACTTTGAAAAAAAAGACTGATATTTATGCTTTTAATGTACATAATTTTTTTTAATGTCTGTTTCTTTTTTTTGTTTTTTTTCTTTTAACTGTATTTTGCAGATATCCTTTAGTATCCCAGGCTGGTTCGACGGTGAGGTCACCGTACATCAGGATAGCAGAGCGTTGTAGGAAGTTATGTGGAAAGCTTTGTGGGATGCATTCCATGTACAGACAACAGATGGCGCTGCCTCTGATGCTCATCTTTCAACGACATGACGAACGGAAGTCAGTTGATCTGCCTGTAATGAAGAGATGTTGAGACCGTCAGCGCGAAGGCTGATATGGTCATTTTCTTCTAATTAGAGCTTGTAGTGCTCTTGATAGTTGTGTAGAGCCATGGAGAGCTCTATACCACAATCTCACATATTTAAAATAGTACGTGTAGGTACTAATGTGAATTATAGTAGCGAGAAAGTGCTCATATGTTACCTTGTGTTAGTTCTAATGATGAAGAGAGCTTGTATTGTGTGCTAAGCCTCGAAACCAGCAAATGGTTAATGATAGAAAGTCTGCTATTATATTAATCCTTATATTTAATCTGTGTTGTGTATGTTACGTAATAAATGTCTTCGTTATCTAAGTCGCATCTCATCATTGCCCCACCTCTAGACGCCCAGCCAAGATTCTACATATATATATATATATATATATATATTGAAAACCTTTTCAAACACTGCAGTATATGAAACCAAGTATCACATGAAGAACTAGAAAAAAAACATGAATAAAGATTACTAAAATTTGAGTATCCTGCTATTAAAACTTACAACATCATTACTTTTTCAAGGGCATAGAATGAATGTTGCATGCAAATAAGGTGATCGTGCAATGTTAAGGTATAACATAAGGTAATAAACACAAGTAATAAACACGGTTTGGACAAATCTTGCAATTTAACTGATTTCCCGACTAGCTAGGCATTTGAAACTTTCAGAAAAGCTCAAAACACGTTGACAATGCATTTTTTAAATATTTTTAGCCAACTGTTTCCGATACCTGCTGCCTTCACTTCAGCAGCGTTTCTGTGATTCAACAGAAAATTTATTTAACTAACTTCCCGACTAGCTAGACATTTGAAACGTTGCCATAAGGTATCGTGACCAATGTCGTGCTGTATGCAGTTTTCTAAAATATTTACAGCACTCTATGCCTAATATCACCCATAAGACATGAAAATAATTTAATACTCAAAGAGAAAAAGGAAAAAAACAATTGAGAAACGTACTTTTATATCAAGAATCACCCATATTACTGATATATATATAGTTATACATTAACATAAATTGGTATCTATTAGCTTTTGGTGTATATCGCCCGACATGTGGCGCTGTTATGCTGCGAATTTCCCGTTTATGGAGAAGCTCTTTCTCAACCATTTCACATATCAGTTTTGCCTGAATTTACACATTATAGAAGTTTTGATGTAGCCATCCCGTAAATTAGGTAAAGTACAGCATAGCAGTGCCACCTGTCGGCCGATATGCACTTATATTGAATGAGCGTAGCTTTTTATAATATCACTCTCACTTATTAAGTTTTGTGCAATTATGTAATACAGCAGAGTAGAACATTTCCTTAAATAGTTTAAATTGCAGCCTTGCAGCATCACCTTTTGGGCAATGTGTACCAAAAGTTATCAATGTATGAAAAGGTACAGTCGGGGAAAAAAAAACGCAGCACTCGATGTAACTCCGTTGCTAATCAATGCACAAAAATGTAATAGGTATCATTCGACGGGGAATTGAGAGTAGATTCAGAAAATGAACGGAAATTTTAAATTGGGGGTCGTCTACATATTAAAACGCTTACCAACTTTGATTTTTTTCAATGGTAATGCCCCATTTTTATTTTATATTTGAATTCCTGAGATCGCGACAATGCGAAAAAGTATATTGGTTGTATATTTTACTTATTTTTTCACAGAGTTATAAGCGTTCAAAGTTTGAAGGTGCTAATGTTAAATTCATATTTCAAACTTTTATTAATATCTTCACAAAAAATAACTTGATCGATATAATTTTTTTTTTACGTGATACAGTGAAGAAACCCAAACATAATCCATCATTACTTTTGATTCTGAAAAATATTTTTAATTCTGAAAAATATTAATAAATTCATATTCATAAAAATTATGAATTATGACCTATATTAATTTTTACATAAAATGAATCCTAATGGTGAAAAATATGGGTGTACAAATTTGCAGCTCATTCCAGTTATTAGTTTTCGAGATATAAATAAATCTTTCTTTTGGAGTGGTTTAGGGGGTCGTCTCTTAAAAAATTTTGAATGAGATAACGAAGCAAATCTTAAAAAATAACGGGGAAAATTGAGCAAAATATTTTTATTTTTTATTTACGGGTCAAATTATATAACAACAACATCAAATGCAAAGAAATGAAACAAAAATGTTGATTTTTAGACATTAGTGTTAGTAACAAGAATTCCTGTTTTCTAAAGCCCCGCCTTTTATCGTTCTTCAAAACAAAACAATACAGAAACGAAAAGTGAATGTGACTTTTAGTATTCGTGTTAAACCCCTTATTTTACGTTGACAAAAATATACACAACTGGTATTTACTTGATCGATTACTGGTGATAAATTTTGAATCCTTTAAACGAACACTAGAAGTAAAAAATTAACAAAATAGGCGGGGTTTACTGTTTGAAATACTCTCAAAATAAAATATTTCAGAACAAATTTTCTGTACCACAATTATATTACAGATGGATATACATTATAATTATATTCTTTCTAATTAATATATTTCTATCCATATTATATTTTATTGCAAAAATATGAACACTGGGTACATACTTAATAAGTAACACACAAATTACGAAAGAAACGCCCACTGGCATAGTTACAGATTTTCAAATGATGTGAATCTTCGTCAGCAGTCGCGGAAGCGTTAATTAAGAAATTATATTTTCATAGAAATTATAAAACAAATCGTACAGTTCCAAAGAGTTCAACTGACCCAAAACTGGTAAGTGCTATTAAAATTGTTTAATATTTACTTTATGAAACCTTACAATAATTTATCCGAAAAGATTTAGTTTATGCGTTGTTGTATATATATATATAGCTATATTATTTCAGTTTGTATATTATGTTACACGTACGAAAAAAAAATTAAGCTTTATTGGTGATCAGTATAGTATATCCATGATAGATACCTTTTAATTGAAAAATATTTCACTTTTATAAAGAGTATTGTCTGACCAATCGTAAGTGTAATGTATTTAAATATACCTAAAGTTATCTAAAAAAGTACTGAAGTATATACATATCCAAAAACTTCAATTTATGATAATTAAGATACAGCAAAAGTGTTCATATTTTTATTTCTTTTTATAACTCTTTTTTACTTGAAATATTTCCGGTGTGAAACAGTATAATTTTGTCTAATTCTTGTAGGATCTTAATTTTATTTTTCTACATTTAGAGATAACCCCCTAACACATTTTTGATCATAACTCTACGAATACTAAAGATAAAGTATGCAAACAGTATACTTTTCCGCACTGCCAGACTCTCAGAAATTCGAATATGATGTCAAAATTGGGTGTTGCTCAAAGTTTGTCAAAGTTTGTGTTCATTTTAATATGTAGATGACCCCTAATTCAAAATTTGACGACATTTTCAGAAAGTGCATTTAATTTTCTGTTGAATGGTGTCTATTAAATTTTTCTGCATTAATTAATAACGAAATATCATCAAGTGCTGCGTTTTTTTTTTCCCCGACTGTACAATTAAATAATATTTATTTTTGTGAAATTCTGTGCATTAATTTTTGATCTGGAGCTGATATGAAAGATTAATTTTGCCTTTATCTTCAAGTAATTATTTCCTCCAATTATTGCAAATTAACCGTTTGAATGCTGAAGCATTTTCTGAAACACATCCTTAAATTGCTATGGCTATTTCAGGCCTCAATAAAAGTTTTTCCGGTGTGAATATTTAATTTTAGTTTTGTAAAAATTTCGAAACCCAATCATGCCAACTGGAAAACCACGCCGTGCAGTAAAAATTAAAAAAAAAAAAATCCAAGTAAGCAGAAAGCGAAAGTGAATGTATAAATGTGTTTTTTTATGCCTAAATTATTTACCCTCGGTAGCTCTTTCTACAGAAATAAAATATGAAATTTTCTAATGATCTATAAAAACATACCTAATTAATGAAAACCACGCCTTACTGTAGCGTTTGTAAAAGGCCAATTTAAGTATCATTAAAGGATGAATAAAAACAAAAAACGTGTTTTACCATTAATAATTGTTCACACACAATTTTTTACGAAAATTTAGGATCAACGAAAAAATCCAATTTTGTTTTCCAAATATGCAATTCAGCGTAGTGAAGGGGTGTGTATTTTGATAAGATTTTATCAAGACTCCGCCCCTTCTTATTTTTTTTCAACTTATTTCACAAATATAATGATATATATTTTAAAAATGATGAACCGAGCGTCGTAATATTTTATGCGTCAAAAATCATGGTAGATATTTCTTTTCCGAAAGAACTACATTTAATTGATTTCAGTGATAAGAGTATTGACGTTGTTTTCTGGTGATATTTTTTGAGCATTAAAAAAAAAAAAAAAAAAAAAAAAAATGTTATTTAATAAAACACAATTACTCATACAATTGTCAGTTAATTTTTAATTCTTTTTATGTTTTACAAATAAATAATGAAAGAAAAGAACTTTATAAAATAAATAAACAAATATATATGTACAGAGCTGCCAACCTAATCCGGCAAATTGTTAGTACCGCCCATTTTTCTACACCATTTAATTTTAAAAGTATTTGTTTTCTTAACTCATTGTAAATATTAGGGGGACCGGAAAAAATGTCGTTTTGAATTAATAAAATGAAACCGGAAATTTTTGTTTAACAGTGTTTACATGGCACTTTACAAATAATCATCTTATAAGTTACCTAAGAATATCTTAAATTTTATCCAGGATAAATTTCCGATGTCAGTATTTTAATTCAAAACGACATTATTTTCCGGTCCCCCTAATATATTTGAAGAAAATTACTCTAAAATTTAAGCGGTGTAGAAAAATGGGCGGTTCTAACAATTTGTCGGATTGGGTTGGCAGCTGGGTATATATATATATATTTACTTCTTGTAAAAGAAAATAATGAAAAGATAATGTTCAACAACAATGTTTTGGTTCTGAATGGTTGATTTTGTTTACGTAAAAAAATTAAATTAAAATTCCGGTGATGCCTTAATTTTACCTCTCGCAGCGCGATAGCGCTGCTTAGCAGTCAAACGGTTAAAATTCACAACTGTTCTAATAGTTTTCACATGCCTGTATTGCCTGACTTTCCACTTTGAAATTTTGTTATATCTGCACATTTTAAGATCCACTGAGTTTTTTTTTTTTTTTCTTTCTATTTTTAAGGTGGTGTACGAATCTGTGTATATGTGTGAGTGAACACGATAACGTGTAAACGCTTTGTTCGAATGAGCGTATGAGTGGCAATCGCAGAAATTGTATAGTTTTTGGTGAATCTTAATCTATGACTTATAGATTTTTACAGAGACTCAACGAAAATTCTTTATGATTGTGATCGATGGGTTCAAATTATTTGAAGTGCAATAGCGTAAAATTAAACAATGGAGAGAAATGTTCAAACCTCAGTCACTTGTTGGTAGAAATAAGTTCATGGGATCAGACTAATAACTAACTAATGACACTAGGTTTCCACTCATTTTACAGCTTCGTAAATAAATTACAGAATTCGTAATACTTACCACCAAAAAAGTTTAAATCTTGATAAACCAAACACTGTTCTTCTCAGCGACACAAGATAAATTAGCGTTTAAATTTAAGGCCCAGTGAAGACGTTTTACGGGCTTCCGATAGCTTGCAGCACCATATAGGGGAGATATAACAATATTCCATATTACCCACCATTCCTCCCTATATGTGTGTGTACTTATATACACACATTTGTAAAGTGCGTCCCGCTTGAAAATAATAGATTTCCAATGCAATCCATCAAGTGTTTTGGGTTGGACAGGCATTCGCTGCACACCGAGAAAAAAAATATACCATCTTCTTCTAGTATGAATAAGTGGCCATTTTCTAAATCCCTTAACTAGAAATATAGATTTCTGAGCTATGCGCATAAAGCATGCCAATAAACTGAATAGACGAAATGATCGAGAATTTCTAGTTTACACATTTCTAGATGGTGAAACAATATTCTGAATCTTTTGTATGGCGAGAAATTCTTGCTTGATTTTCTAGAATTGGGTTATAAACCAAGATTATAATTGCTGAAACCCGCCTCATGTAGTCTGATTTATTTGCAGAGATTTTTAAATAACTTTGCCCTCGCTCTAGAATTCTAATAGAGGATTCTAGAACTCGCTTTCCAAGGGGACTAGAATTTATAGGATGACATGGAACAATTTTTTATAGAGCCACAATTTAGATTCTAGATGTCAGTTACAGAATTTTTTCTCACTGTACCTTGCTTAAATTTTAATCGTTTGTCTGTAATAACATAGGTGAGAGAAAGTAGTGTAAGTGTCACATCAGATTTTTTTTCTCATCCCGACCGTGAACTACATTTCGTTCTGTTGCATGAGCCATTACTGCCCCAGTGATATATTTCGCAAATTCTTTCCCTTTTTATGCGACCTTTGCGTGCCTCAGCCATCAACACTAGAGATTGAGAAATTTTTATGGTGTCCCAGGAAAAAGACTGTTTCATGGCATTGCGTTTGTTTTCTTTTCCCAGGGTTGACAGAAAATTATAAACAAATAATGTGGTGTCACACTCGCCTAACTTTCTTTTACTCTGCATTAATATAAAAACGGATGATTGCAGTTAACTCTTTAAAGTTCACTCAATGTTTCTTTTGGAAATTGCTAGACTAATTTAAAAAATCGCTTTTAGGTGCAGAGCTGGTCATAAATATGTAAAAAGAAAATCTGATGTGGACACCACATGACTTACTTATACACTATATAGCCACTGGAATACACATATTGTTATGAAACATTGATATTTTTGCGTGAGGTAGCTGCTTCGTAAATAAACAGACAGGTTCTAACCACGAAAAAAAAAAAAAAAAAAAAAAAAAAAAAAGAAACTGAAAAACTGCTACTCTAACCAAATTTGATCGTAAATATCGTCAAGTCGCCAGGTATGTAGACAATGCTAATTTTGGTCTTAGCATCGATTTTGGCGGTTTTGCGACTTGGCGACCAAATTTGGCGAAAATTTGTAGTTTAGGGTTGCCAAATTTTGGAAGCTCTAACTTTATTAAGAACAGAGAATTCTGGAATTTTCCAAAAAGATTCATTGGTTTATAGTGCTAAACTAAATTCTTCGAAAATTCTTTAAATGGCAAACAAGACTAAAACAAAATAAAGTGCATTCATCGACTAGAACCTGCTTATACATTAAGAATTACTTTCTACACTCAAAAATGTCGGCACCTTTCATAACAGTATCATTACGTGCTCTATCTACGGGCTAAATATACATTAAAATGCATTCATCAACTAGAACCAGTTTATGTCTTTAAGAATTACTTTCTACACTCAAAAATGTCGGCACCTTTCATAACAGTATCATTACGTGCTCTATCTACGGACTGAATATACATTAAAGTGCATTCATCGACTAGAACCTATTTATGTCTTTAAGAATTACTTTCTACGCGCAAAAATGTTGACAACTTTCATAAAAATATCATTACGGGCTCTATTTACGGGTTGAATATATCATTAAATAAAATACATTCGTCGACTAGAACCTGCTTATGTCTTTACAAATTACTTTCTACACGCAAAAGTGTCGACAACTTTCATAATAATATCATTACGGGCTCTATCACTAGCTTATTTTGAAATTTCTATGATGATAGGTCATATGGCCAAAACCTTTGTATATTTGAAATTATGAATATAATTTTCTTAAGTATCTCCAAAGCAGAAAGTCACAGACAGACAAAAAAGGGAGGTGCACAACTAGATGTTGTAACAAACCTATGTACCAAATTGTAACGTTCTACGACCAACCGCTTTTGAGTTATGCGAGATACATACACACTCACACACACGTCACGAAAAATCGTGTAAAGTCGCTGACATCTCTAAAACGAGAGCTCGTGTTAAGACGAAACTTGCAGGTGTACAACTAAACATCATGACAGTCACACATATAATTTTTCAACATTCTACGCTGATTCGTTTTTGAGCCATGCGAGATATAAAATCCATTTCGCAAATCGGGATTACTATACTTCCTTATACTTTGTATTATAAATAAGGAAGTAAAAAAATAAGAACAAGTGGGAGTAATAGTGGCCAAAAATAGCAGCCAGAAAAATATTTTGGAGGGGTTTAACCCTTTATCTACCGCATTATGAGACAGACAAGAAATATATTTGAAATATATATTTTTTTAATTACTTAAGAGCTGGGGTGCAGAGTATGTCCGAACTGCCAAACAAAATTCAGGGGAACTTTTGATTAACTGGAGAAATTTTCAATGTTTTCTTGAGAAAAAATAAAACTGTGAGTTTAAAACAACAATTTACTACTTTGCAATGCTTATAATATTAATATAAACTAACAGATTTATTTTTATGTTACGGTGTATACTTATTCTCTTAAACACTTAATACCTGGAATCTAAACAGCTTTGTAATAACAAATTACATTTGTGTTATTGAAGGAAATTAAGATTGTATTTGGGAGAAATTTCTGAGGTCTGAACATTTTCTGCACCCCTGCTTAAGGGTATTTTTGAAAGACGTATGCAATAAAAATTATATACTTCATCTCCTAATAATAATGAGTATTTTTTGTGAGAATGTTCTTTAACGTACCACTGGTACATAATGGTATACTTGCCAATATCCTAATTAATATTCCGTAGTGTTGTTAGTTCCGCCCTTTATTTCACACCAGTAAATTTTTAGAGTAATATTCTCCAAATGCAATTACGATTAAATAAGAAGAAAAATACTCTAAAGAGATACTGGTGTGAATAAGCAGGCGGGGCAAACAATACTACGGAATATTAATTAGTATGTTGGTAAATATGCATAATGGTCAAAAAAGATATTTGGATCTTAAAAAAAAAAAGTGTTAACACGTACTTGCGCCAAGAAACCATCCCATAGTGTAATCATAAAAAAAAAAAAAAAAAAAAAAAAAAAAAAAATTCCAAACAAGCATTAATCGAAAGAGCATATATAAATATGTTTTTTGGCGCATTTGTAATGATCGATAGATGGCGCTTTTTCAGTTTTTGTTGTTAGTAAATATAATAGCCACGTGTATTTATTTTTGTTCTATAATATTTTTTTTTATATATGTGTTACTACTTAATATTCGTGCTATAATTTCTCCGCCATTACATCATGGAAAATTGATTGCTTTTGGAAAAAAATATTTCAGTTTCTTCAAAGTTCGATCGGAAGTAGATATTTAACTGAAGCTGAACAAATATTAGTTCCAAATCATCTGATTAATTCTTTACTTCCATTAGCCGAAGCAACTGAAATTTTAAATTTGTCATTTGGAAATAAATGGAAGCTTAATTCTGGATTTCTTGATCCTTTGGAGTTACACTGTGGCACACAACAGTGTGTGTTATCTTTTTTACCGGATTTATTCATTTTTATTCAATAAATATATGTGAAACTAAACATCGGCAAGCAATGGCGTCTATTCGAAAGCCGAAAGTTATCATGTCAATTGTAATGTCACCTTAGCCCACCAGAAGGCGAGCATTTCATTACAATCGCGGATAGCCCTCGTCAGCTCGTTTTCGAGTTATAAATTCTGAAAGTTTGCTAATAATCGATGCAACCACGCCTGAATCGATAACTGAAAATACTGAAATACCTTACTGAAATAATGAATAAAATCCAAAACAAGCAGAAATCGATAGAGCATAGTCAAATGTGTTCTTTGATGGAATAATCAGTTGCCCATTTCAGCTTTGAGATTTATTCAATCGAGATATAAAGTCTAAAAATTCGCTAAAATAGAATCTAAAAATTGATAAAAGTCATGGTTCTCCCACTTATTTCAGATTACTATATTTTTGCACAAACTTAAATATAGATTTCTCGAGAACGGGCTTACGAGGGCTAACAGTTTATGCGTCAAAAATCACGTTAGATTATGCAACGGCGTAGCAATAGCATGAGAGGGGCTCAAAAATTTCCGTTTAATAATGGCTCAAAATTATTCTCAAGAAAATCACTTATTAAATGTTAATTAATATTCATTTTTTATTAGTATTAATTACAAAATATCACTAATTATAAACCTTACTAGGACTTTAATTTTAGTTTTAAGTGGAGGATTCTTTAATTTAGCATTGAAAGAAAATTTCATAATAACTGATAGGAGGAAAAGGGGAGGCTTGAGCCCCCTGAGCCCCTCCCTTTCCTACTCCTCCGATATTATGCCCTCTCAAATGAACATAATTTAATTGATTTCTATTATTACACTGCCTCCTCCTTGGCTACGGCCTTGATAGTGATATCAGATCCTATTTCTTACCTGAATGAATAGTTTCACTGTTTCCCCGCATAGCTAATTTCAAGTGATTTTCCACAAATTCTGTCCGATAATGTTGCGTTTCAGCAATAATTTTGCCTGGAAACATAGCGTTACATTTAGCAAAAAAAAAAAAAAAAAAAAAATGTTTGAAATGGGTGTGACACCTGTTCAAATTCCTTAAAATGTTGTAAAAGCTAAATTTTCTAAAATCATAATTGATTTTTTCTGTGTGAGTGAAAATTTTTTATGAGCAATCTGTAATAAATCTCAATTAAAATTTGTTTTATGTTGGTATCTTCATCTATCTTTTGTCTGCTGAGTGTTACAACGGTACTAAACAATTCAAATTATATATATATATATATATATACTATTGAAGAATTTAATTCCGTTATAAAATTTAGCAATTAGTAGATATATGATAATACCAACGACATACACATAACATTTATTTACAGTACCAATTAATAGATAAATCCATTTTAAATTACGCTAAAGTGACCATATAGGACCATAACACTAAGACTGACTAGGAGTAATTTATGCGAAAATCATGAAAGTTATTATACGTAATCCAATAATTTTTTTAAAAATATGAAAGAAAGATAACTGGAAATGAAAATTGGATTAAGAAATCCTCAAAAATCGAAGTCTTCTATCTTCAGGAAGCATGTACTTCTAAGAGCAGAGAAATCGCAGGATTTTGGAAATTTGTATAGCTATATTCAAGCAAAAAATACAGTTCATGTTTCTGTCTTGTGACAAAACCATATTTAAAGAGGAATGAAATAAATTATTAAAAAAACCTTCAATGAATCAAGATTAAAATTAAAAAATAAGAATTAACCAAATGTCATGCGACTACAAAATTAGAGAGTAACAATAAACAAGTTGCCATTAGAACAAACCTAATAATACAAATAATAACAAAACTAGTAACGATTAATCGATAAAGGTTCTACAAATGAGCAATTTCATTAATAATTAAATTCACAATATTAATGTATATATATATATATATATATATATATATTATACGGGAGATTGTGGCAGTGTGTTGGTGGAGAAGTGAATTTCGAGATTTTTCATGCATCTTTCAAAAATGTAAAAATTATTAGTAACTATTTGTAGGGTATACTTGAATTGAATCCATGTGTATGGGTGTAATATATTGATATACTGTTTTTTTTTTTTTTTTTTTAAGTGAAAACTTCTTTAGGCGCGTTGAGCACTTTTTGAGTGAACAAAAATCATGGAACTCGCGTCATCGTCACCGAACGCTTTGAAGTGAAAACTTCTTTAGGCGCGTTGAGTACTTTTTGGGTGAATAAAAATGATTGAATTCGCGTCATCGTCACCGAACGCTTTCCATGAGCTGTATGTACACTGTGTATATATGTACATAGATATACCTCCATGCGTTATTAGTATACATTATATATATACAAATAGTATATCTCTCTACATATATATCCTTATATGTAGCGCACGGCGCGACATGCCTCATATACATAAATATTAGTGGCGTACTGTGAATGACGTTTAGGGCATGCTCCACATGAGTAGTTAGAAACAGTACTTTAAAATGGATATTTAAACATTTTATTGGCTAATTCACTTATTTCGAGAAACAACGTATATATTACGACATTTCAACAGTCAATCAAATGAACGAGCGTTTTATGATAATGAACTGTTTTTAGCCACCGTATGGAGCATACCCAAAACGTCACTCACAATACGCCACTGATAAATACATATATGTATAAAATGTATACTAATACGAGTAGTTTACTGGCTACTGGCATCTGTCTCTTTCTAGTTCTATACTCTATGTATGTATGTACTTTTTCCACAGTATATACATAGTTCACAAAGTACAAGCACGTGTTTTTATACAGACTGTTATATTCTTCTTTTTGCTTTCAATATAAATTTTCAAATAAATAATAAAAAAAGAAAATTATTTTTGTCATATTATATATTTTTTACCTAATATAAGGCTTAGTTTATTTAATTTGGGTAGCTACAAATATTGTGCCGAATCATATAATACAGATCAAAAACACTTCTTTACAAACCAAAAATAATTCGAAAATAATAATCTAATAGTTCGACGATAAAATTCACAAGTTACTTAGTTTTCACTTCTATCGGCAGTCCCCAAAGACTGCTTTTTGGTTTTTTTTTTTTTTTTTGACATGATGCAACACAAAGTGGACAAGACATCAATATTTCAGCACTTGAAACTCAACACCCGAAAAAGCATAGCTCCTAATCTGTGAGTGAAAAGAAAATTATGTGGAAGATGAATCTTCTATTCTCGCTAGCATTTAAATTTTTCGAGACTTTTTCGTTTGAAACTATGTTAACTATGTCCTCGAAATTCGAGTACAGTCCGTTATTTTTACATGCTTTTCCTAAGTTTTGAAAAATTATTGCAGGATCTCCTAACTTACAAGGAAACATTCAAAAGTTGTCGTCTTCAAAAAATATTGAAAAAAAATACATGTGATTCTACTCTTCCTAAAACACCAGAAAGTGAAAAAAATATAGGCTGAAATGAATTACAGCGACCACAAAAAATTATCAAAATTAAGCATATTTGGCGATTTCACATTGTTAGGCGATTGATTTTGAGTACATGGCGGAGAAACAAAACACGGTTCTGTTCGTAACACGGCAATCTGAACGCCTAGCAGCGCTAAATCGCCAAATATACATAATTTTGATAATTTTTTGTGGTCGCTGTAATTCATTTAAGCCGATATTTTCTTTCACTTCCTGGTGTTTTAGGAAGAGTAGAATCACATATATTTTTTTTCAATATTTTTTGAAGACGACAACTTTTGAATGTTTCTTTGTTAGTCTGTTCTGTTTGTGCGTGTGACGAAAATTATGTCGTAGCTCCAGATCAAAACTTAATGAATAGAATTTCATGAAAAGAAAAAATTGTTGCACCTTGACATAAAAGAGTCTATCAATTTTTGGTTCATACCATTCAACAGGTGGCAAACTAAGTAATATAATTTTATGAAAAGAAAAATTTGTTGCACCTTGATATAAGACAGTCTTTATCAACTTTTGGTTCATACCATTTAACAGGCGGCGTTATCGTCCCATCTTTTTAATTATCTTTAACAGAGCAGTATCGGACAGCATTTCTTATGAATGTGGACGATGACAGTTCCATTCAACCAATCACTGTGCATTTGGTAAATATTGTTTGTAATAGTAATTACCAACCAGGATAAAAATATTTTACATGCAGCAGCATCGCTTCCACTCTCACTGGTTTAAAATTTTTTATATTATTATTTTTATTTATATGCTTTTGAAACAATTGGTTGAACCATGCATCTATGATAATATAAAACAAAATTACCAATTCCCCCCCCCCCTCTTAGGTTGGTTGGTTGGGTTTTACATCGCACAAGTGCTACGCAATGGGCTATTGGCGACGATCTGGGATTCACCCCTAGAGGTGGCCTGGAGACATGCCATCACAATTTTGATCCCCCACAGAAGAGATGGCTCTCCCGCTTCCAGAGGTATAATTTTGATGGGAACATGGAGGACATTGCGGCCGCAACAGATTTTACGTGCACCAGCCATCATTAGTGTACACGGTGGTCTTTGGCCGGCTCGAGTACCGAACCCGCAATCTTCCAATTACGAGCCCGGTGCTCTACCGACTGGGCTACTGCGGCTCTTTTCCCTTAGGAAAGAGAGAGAGAGAGAGAGAGATTTTACTTTTTTCTTCTCTCTCTCTCTTTTTTTACAATGTATAATACAGTGGTGACTGTTTTAATTATGTGGATTTATATAAGAAATTAAGAAGAATGTTTTGTGATGTCCACAAAATACCAGTTCCTTTCTTTCTTTCTTTCTTTCTTTTTTTTTTTTTTTTTTTTCTAAATTCATGTAATTTGTAGATCTTTTTCATGCAGTTAATAGAATAAAGAAATTAATGTGAGAGAAATTGAATATATTAGTTCTATTAAAGAGTGATGGAAAAAGATAATAGTATTTATTCATTATTTAATGGTGATTCTCCAAGAACCTAAAAATATGATGTTCGAGCAAAGTGTCATAAAATTGGTTTGTCATATTAAATTGATATTATTATTATTATTATTATTATTTTAATTTTAAGACACAAATTTTCCGTTGTATTTCTATGCATGGGTCATTCCATGTCAAATCAACACAAAAAAACAGCATTTTTAACCTGAACTCCTTAGATTTTAATGAAATTGGGCTCATTTATTTGTTCTATTAAGAAATGAATGTATAACAATTAATGAATCCCTATCACTTTTAGTTTTTGATTTATCACTTTTAGTTTTTTCTGCGAGAATGGGTCCGAAATTCTTCTACTACAAATGTACCCATATTTTCTTTCCTAATTAACTTAGAGATAAAAAATTGGTATCATTAGAAATCTTATAATACAGGCTTTCAAGTGATATATCACAAGTATACATTTTAAACATTTTTCACTTTAAGGTCAAACATTTTAACCTTTGACCTCCAATATCTCAAAAAGTACATATTTAGTTTTATTTTAAAAATTATATGTTATATTTACATTTATTATCCATAACTATTGCAAATTTCAACATGGAACGGCCATGGGGTGCTGAGTTATAAATTAATATGCAACCCTAAATCAGTATTTTCATACCAACATAACATAAGTTTTTCCCATATTTTGTTTCCTAATTAACTTAGAGATATCAGATTGGTATCATTAGAAAGCTTATAATACGGGCTTTTAAATGATATATCACGTTGCCAATTTTTGATTTTTTTGCCAATGATGCCAATTGTTTGTATCTCTAAGTTAATTAGGAAAGAAATTATGGGTACATTTGTAGCAGAAGAATTTTAGAAATTTGCATTTTTTACCCATTTTTGCAGCCCTGTATATTAAAAACTAAAGGTGATAGGAACTTATTAATTGGCATACATTCATTTCTCAATAGAAAATATAAATGAGCCCAATTTCATAAAAATATGAGGGGGGGGGGGGGGTTCAGGTTTTTAGCTGTGTTGATTTGACATGGGATGATTCGCATAAAAAAAAAAAAAAAAAAAAAAAAATACTCAATTACTATTTTTTTATAAAAATTTATAAAATGACTGGAAAGTCACTCTCCTGGTCTGTTAAGTTTTTTTTACTCCAACTTCATTTAAAATTTTTACTTCATCAACATTTCACAAATTAAATTAGTAGTATCAAACTGTATATACTCAAAGGTGTAATAATAATAAATAAACAAATAAATAAATATTTGAATCCTTTTAATCATTTAACTTATCAAGGTATATCATTTTAATTCTTGTTCCAAGGTTTCCATGTCATACTCCTGGCTTAGGGAATTTTTCTATTATTTTAGAGAAAAATAGGGAAATTTTCCTGGCATAGTTAGCCATAGCCACATACGTAGAAGAGATAAATTGAGTTCCTTTTATTTTTCTTTTGTTAAAGAGTAAGTATAATTTTTTTTTAGATTTTCTAAAGCACTTTTTTGTTTTTAAAGAATTCATGATATGAAAATGTTAAGTTTTTGGGATATTACCCTAATCTGCCATTTTAATTACATTTATTTTGTAAATGATGTAGTTGAAAATGTATTTATTAATATTATTAAAATGTTCACCATTTTAATGGATGATAATAAATATCAGCGTGAGGCATCGCCAACATCTTGGCGAACGTTGGCGACTATTCCTTGAAGAACCTGACTCTAAACTTATTTTCTCCACCTGGCTCACAGTTGCCTATCTCTTCATCACCATTAGCGGAGCGGATCAACAAGTTGCCACTTCCTCTTTTTGGGATAAGCAGTGAACACAATAGAAAACAACCTGCATCCATGCGATTGGATTTCTAAGCTGATCGTCTGCTGTCAGACGATTTTTGCGAACCGTGGGAAATAATGCTCTCTGAATCTGAAGGAGGCAGTTTTTGATAGTTTTTATGTGCGATTTTTATAAGGATTTAATATCGTTTTCTGAAGAAAAGATTTGCTGATACCCTTCTAAAAGGTAGGAGAGTTTAAAAATTAATTGCATTTTTACATTACTAAATATATATTAATTGTTGTTTTTATTTACAGTTATTTTTAATATTTTAATTATTATTTTTATTTATAACTATCAAAAATAAGTATGCACGTGTGACTATATGTTATAGTATTTATAAAATTTAATAACTGTTTTTATTTACATATATCAAATTATGTATGCATGTGTGACTGTACACTTTAATAATATTTTAACTGTTAATTTCATTTCACATATTAAATTAAGTATACATGTGTAATTATGTAATATATATATGTTAAAGAAAAAAAAAATGGATTATATTTTATTCATGAAAATATGAGCATGTGTCACATTGAATGTGATAAACTGTAATAAATTCATGTATTAAAAAAAAAAAAAATAAAAAAAATATTAAAAAGTTTTTAACTTTATAATTTCTGATATAAATTTAATCGTAACTATAGAAAAAAAATTATTATATTACATTACTTTTTTTTTTTTTACTTTACTTACTTAAATGTATAAAAAAAATTTATTAAATGTTTAAATATATATATAAATTATTTTAAATAATAAGAATAATAATAATTCTAAATTAATAAAAAAAAAACACAAATTATCCCAATTAGATAAATAATAAATAATTATCATACTTTTTATTTTTTATTTCTCTCTCTCTCTCTGTCTTTTATTTTTATTTTATTTTTATTATTTATTTTTTACATGTTTTTAGATATTAAATATGTTTAAAAAATTTGTAAATTATTAAAAAAAAAAAAATGAATTTTAATATTAAATTTTTTAGATTAAAAAAAGTACAAATTATCCTAATGTTAGATAAATAATAAATAATAATTAGAATAAATACTAAACATTTTCTTTCTAATTTTATCATTTATTATTAAGAATAAATATATTTTAATAAATCACAAATTATTAAAAATATATAGAATAAATTTTAATTTTAAACCTTTTAAATTTAAAAATTACAAATTGTCCCAATATTAGATAAATGATAGATAGTGATTATAATATACATATATATATTTTCCCCTTCTTTTTCTCCGATAGTCTTGAGATTAAATAAGTCAAAAAATTTTAGAATTTATTTAAAAATAAATGTTGATTTAATTTTTAATATATTTAAAATTAAAAAGTAAAAGTTATCCTAATAAGACATAAGTAATTATAATAATAATAATAATAATAATAATTATTGTATTTATTTATTTATTTATTATTATTATTATTTTCTTTCTTTTCTTTTTTCGGATTCTTGGGATTAAATAGGTTTGAAAAAAAATTAAATGTTCAAAATTTTATTTTTAAATTAGTATTTACATGTATTGACATTTTAAAAGATATATATATATATATATATATATATATATATATATATATACATATATAAATGCACTTAATATAAATCATTAATAAGTGTATATTATAAACTATCATTTATCTTACTTATGTAAAATAACTAAATATTCAGTATATTTATCATGATTTATACATACATACATATACATATATATACTATATTGTTCTTAAATCTACTGTCAAAATCAAATACGTACACGCACAAGAATATTGTTTGCTTATCCTTAAAAGAGTTGCAGGAATATTATGTATAAATTACGTATAAAAATTGCGTATAAAAATTGCGTATATCTCTTATTTATCTATCCATAGATAGTTAGTTTGATTTTATTTAGTTTTCTATCCCATTGGCTGTTAAATTCAGGTATATACATATTATAAATCACAAACATTAATTTTGTTTATTGGTGTTTAAGAAATGTGTAATTGACTTTAAAGAAACAATAAATAAAAATATTGAAAACAAACGCTATCAATTGAAAACGCACACAACTTTTGTTTCTTTCAGCCATCGAGGCTTTCACGCTGCACGCGTGCCTTCTTCTTCTTCTTTTTTTTTTTTTTTTTTTTTTTGAGCCTGAAGAAGGGTCGTACTTAATTATCTGTGCTTAAAGTAATAGTTACGTGTTTTTATAATTTATGGTATTTTCTTTCAAATTTTTTGGTTCGTCGTTATTCGACACTAAAGCTTCCGTATATTTTTCTGCAATTTCGTAAAAATGTTGTAAATATAAATTTAAAAACTCCATCTTAAACAGTTAATTTAGTGTCAGAGACCTAGAACTAGAACATAAACGGTTTTATCAAATCTGAGAAAAATAGTCTTTTAGTATTTTATAAAAATAATATTAAAGAACGGTTTACCAAAAAAAAAAAAAAAAACTAATTTTCTCGTAAACAGGAAGCAAACTTTTCATTTTGTTCTTTTCTTGATAAAAGATTGGTTTAAATTTTAATTTTGAAAATACGTTTGTTCATTAAAAAAAAAAAAAAAAAAAGTAGAAAGAAATAATCGGGTGTGTCACTCACACGACTTTCTCTTACCCTGAAATTTAATACTATAAATACAGGTTGGAGATTAAGAGGTAAGATAACGATGTTATGTAAACCTATGTTAAACAATTCAAATTAGGCTTCGGGAGAGTTTTATATGATAATTAGTTCTGTGTGAGGGTGGCTACCACCCCCCTCAACCTCCCGTTTCATTAATACACCTACATTTGTATAGAAATTAAAAGTATTATTTCGGTTATTATCGGTTATTAAAAAATAATTCTGTTTTTAAAAGATAATTTATTAAAATTATTATTTAAAAAAATTATCTTTCATGATAATGCAGACGATTTCCATATTAGAGAAGTAGTACAACACCAAATATATAAAAAATAATCTGGTGTGTCACTTACACGACTTTCTCTTACCCTGAAATTTAATACAATAAATACAGGTTGCAGATTAATAGGTAAGATAACGAGTACTGTTATGTAAACCTATGTTAAACAATTCATATTAGGCTTCTGAATAGTTTTATATGATAATTAGTTCTGTGTGAGGGGGGCTACCGCCCCCCTCAACCCCCCGTTTCATTCATGCACCTACATTTATATAGAATTTAATTCGGTTATTAAAAAATAAGTCTATTTTTAAAAAATAATTTATTAAAATTATTATTTAAAAAAATTATCTTTCATGATAATACA
This sequence comes from Salticus scenicus, assembly GCA_963930645.1. Lineage (NCBI taxonomy): Eukaryota > Metazoa > Arthropoda > Arachnida > Araneae > Salticidae > Salticus > Salticus scenicus. The sequence goes on from OZ005661.1 coordinate 190,067,673, forward strand.
GATGATTTCCATATTAGAGAAGTAGTATAACACCAAATATCCAAAAAAAAGTCCATTTTATTCTCAAAAAAAAAAAAAAAAAAAAAAAAAAAAAAAAGTAAGATTTTTTTTTCTAAGTTTTTTTTTTTTCCGTTAAAAGTAAAAAAAAAAAAAAATCGATAACTTTGTTTTAAATTATCGCAGATCGATGTTTCAACCATTCGTTTTAAAGGTAACTCTACTTTCCTGCAATTTCCCCCATAGACGTAATGTATTAGAATTCTCTTGATTGTCCCTGTACACAAACCATTAGCTTGATCTTATCGAAAAGCTTACTGTAGCATCCCTATATGATACACATTTAGAATACCAAGTTTGAACTTTCTGCCATAATTTGTTTTTGAGATATGCTGATAAGAGACAGACACACACACAGACACACAGACCATTTGCTAAAAACATGATTTTCGTATTCAGGGGACCTCAAAACGGTAGATTCCCAGAGACCACCCCGACCCCTCTCAAGGGTTGTGATTGCTTTTGTTGAAGCTGTCAGGGAAAAGAGCGATAAAGTCTAGCTATGGCAGTCTGCACTCCTCATTGAAACTCATTGAAACCTTTGGACAGCCCCTGCCCGCCTGTCCAGCATGTTCCCTCTTTCGTTCAAGGTTCAAGATAAACTGCTATCGGAGAATTATAGAGGGTGAAAGTGAAGAAGATAATATTTTTACAATCCTTATATAAGATTTATTGAAAGATAGAAAAAGAGCAGAATTTCTAACGCATTTAAAATTGTAAATTTTGTTTTCTCCATAATTATCTTTTACAAGTTTATAAAAATTAAATAAATAAACTAATTAATTAAATAATTCATAAATAAATTCATAAATATTAGAATCGCCCGGTGGTTGAATCTTTATTACTTTTTTAAAGTAAGCATTGAAATAAAAAATATAAAAATTCAAAATTTAAGTATAAAAAATGTTCTTAGAAATTACACTATCCATCAAAATAAATAAAAAATGAAATGAATGAATAAACAAATAAAATTAAAATTAATAAATATAAGTAAATATCATCATCTTTTTACTTTTCAAACACTATAGTGAGGAAAGTATTGTAATCATGTCAAAAATCCGAAATTTTAAAATTGTAAATTTTGTTTTCTCCATAATTATCTTTTACAAGTTTATAAAAATTAAACAAATAAACTAATTAATTAAATAATTCATAAATAAATTCATAAATATTAGAATCGCCCGGTGGTTGAATCTTATTACTTTTTTAAAGTACGCATTGAAATAAAAAATATAAAAATTCAAAATTTAAGTATAAAAAATGTTCTAAGAAATTACACTATCCATCAAAATAAATAAAAAATGAAATGAATGAATAAACAAATAAAATTAAAATTAATAAATATAAGTAAATATCATCATCTTTTTACTTTCCGAACACTATAGTGAGGAAAGTATTGTAATCATGTCAAAAATCCGAAATTCAGATTTTGATGTTTCTATACGTTTCGAGGTCCTCTGAGTCCGTTTTCACTATTTTTACGATGATGTATGTATGTGTGTATATATGTGTGTATGTATGTGTGTATGTATGTGTGTATATATATGTGTGTGTGTATGTATGTGTGTCTGTGAGTGAACACGCTAGCATCTAAACACTTTGTTGCTGAAAGTTGGTACATATATTGCAAGTCACCAAAGTACGAACCCTATTGATTTTGGTGAATCTAGCACTTATAGTTTTTTTTACAGGGACACCAGGAAAAATTCTTTATCATTAAGGCCTATTGGGCCAAATTTTTAAAAGTGCGATAGCGTCTAAACGTCTTATTAATCTGAGCAAAAAATTTGTACACATGTTATAGGTCATAGTTGCACGATTTGTTTAGATTTTGGTGAATTTAGCACTTACAATTTTTTTACAGGGTCACAAAGAAAAATTCTTTATCATTATGGCCTATGGGGCCAAATTTTAAAAAGTGTGATAGCGTCTAAACACCCCTAATCAAATATTTCTGCAATCTGCATAAAGAAAATCAAGATAAAATGGCAATTATTTGTAGAAAAAGAGCAGAATTTCTAACGCATTTAAAATTGTAAATATTGTTTTCTCCAGAATTAACTTTTATAAGTTTATAAAAAGTCTGATGAGAATCGGGATCCCGATGGAAAAGTTTAACGGCAAACAACGAAGTTAGTAAAGGTTTTTAATGTATTAATTTAGTAATTTCACTTCGTTTTTTAATTAATATAGTTTAATGTTAGGTAAATAAGTTAATTAAGTAAATAAACTAATTAATTAAATAAATAATTAGAACATTGAATTCAAATGTGGAAAAAATGTTTATTGATTTATTATCTTTAAATATGAACAGATATTACAATTTTTTAAATAAATTTAAAAATAATACATCAGTTAATGCAACTAAATTATGTTGTTTAAGAAAATATGATAAACTGTCATTAATTCATTATAGAACTTTAAAAAATAAAAGGATCGAAGGAAAATTTTATAGTAAAAAATAGAACAAACCTCTTACCGATTTTAATGAAACTTTGTATAATCATGTACAATTTGTGAAAAAATTACAGTAAGTGTCAAACATACTTGGAGGAGGGGGGGGGGACAGAGGAAAATATATTAAATTTTTAAATTACCATTTTAGCAATTTTAATAATATATTACCACTTAATTTTTATGAAGATTACAATGAGTGTATTATATACCTGGAGGGGCACAGGGGAGGGGGGGGGGGGGTAGATGGAAATAAAAAATATTTTCATTTAAAACACCCTATTATAGATTTAAGCAAAAACTTTGTATAATAACATACAATTTGTGAAAAAAATCACAATAAGTATCAGACAAACTTGGGGGTGGGGGTGGAGTTAAAGAGAGGGGGGAGACAGAGGAAAATAAAATATTTTTTAATATCACCATTTTACCGATTTTACCTAATTTCTCCTTGTAAAATTGATGCTTAACATCAACGAGAGTGGAAGTGTTCTATTTCTACATAGGGCGGGGGAGGACAAAAGAGACAGATTAAAAGAAGAAAATTCATTTTTGATTAACTTTTTTACAGATTTAAATCATATATCGAATTTTTGCATAACTCACTATAATTATTCATTAATAGTAATCGATACACACAAAATATAAATAAACAATAAAACAAACGATAATAAGTGTTGTTTAAAAAGATTATTTTATTTTCCATCTGTCCCCCTACCCCCCCCCCCCCCCTTATCAACTTTAGTTAACTTTCACTATAATTTTAATAAAATGAAAGTGATAGTCGTACAAAGTTTCATATAAATAGGTAGCATGGTGATATAAAAACAAACATTTTCTTCACTCTGTCCCCCCCCCTCCTTAGCAAATCGTCCAGATATGTGTACACTCACTGCGATTGCAATTTTTCATAAGCAGAAAGTTGCATAGATACAAAGTTTTTTTTTAATCGACAATGCGGTTGTTTAAGGAATAATATATTTTACTTCTATCTGCGTCCCCCTTGCCCCCCCCCCCCAAATATATAATGCACTCATTTTGAGATCTTCATAAAAAGCAAGTGGTAGCTATAGAATATGTCTTTAAAATCGGTAAAATGGAGATATAAAAAATATTTTATTTTCCTCTGTCCTCCCCCCCCTTCGTCTTTAACCCCCCCCCCCCTATCCATAAGTATGTCTAACCTTACTGTGATTTTTTTCACAAATTGTACGTTATTATGCAAAGTTTTTGTTTAGATCGATGATAGTGTAGTTTAAAGAAGAATACATTTTATTTCCATTGGTCCCCCTTCCCCCCCCCCCAGGTATATAATACACTCATTGTAATATACATGAAAATTAAGTGGTAGTTATAGAATATATCATTAAAATCTCTAACATGGTGATATAAAGAGTCTTTATGGGAGTGAGCTATTTTCAAAACTATAACCATATTATTTAATATTTTAGAGAATATAACATTTTACATGCTGAAAAAATCATTAGTGAATCAATCATTTGTGAAGTTATAAAATGTTTCATAACTTCTATCGACAAAAAAAAAAAAAAAAAAAAAAAAAAAAGCTAGATTCATTGTAGTAGTTCAGTCCATAAAACAACTCCTCTAGCGTATTTTGTCAAAGTTTCATAAGATTTATATAATAACTTTTGGAGTTATGATGTTTTGTGAAAAAGCAAAATGTTAAAAATCTCATTCTCAGAAAAAGCAAAAAACGTAATTAAAAACCAGATTTTACCTATTAAATAAAAAATAATTTTAATAACTTTCCTGATTTATTTCAAAGTTTTTTATTTCTTCTTATTATTTTTCAATTCATTTTATATTCAGTAACAAATTTTGATGCTTATACTGAGTAAAACTTTTATGAAAACAAACATTTCCGGTCACTTCTGGTTTCAAAAAGTTGCGAGTGACTAATATTTAGATGCCTGTAACTCAAATTCTAAGCAAGATAGAAACAAAATTCAAACTGATTTAGAAAGTTTAAATGTCAGGCTTTAATACTAAACCAAAAATAAAAAATCTTAGTTTTGACTGAAAATTGCATTTTAAAGGTAGGCAGGCGCCTTAAAAAGTATGTAGGAAAGAATTTAAAACTGAAGCTGTAGGAGATTTGTCCACAATAAAACATTAATAGACTATTACTTTTTTCCCCCAGATATTTTCGAGTGTGTAAAATTATTACCTCGCTTTATCTTAAAAATATATAGAGAGTATTATACAATGCTATAATTAACTGAAAAATTCCATAATAAAAAGTATAGACAAAAAAAAAAAAAAAAAAAAAAAAAAAAAAGTAATTTTCCTTCTTTCTTTTTTACAAGTAACTATGTATAACCAAAAAAAAAAAAAAAAAAATCGACAAATAATGACAAAAAATTAATAGTTTCTAAGTGGTCGTATATTAAAGCAGTAGAGCAAATGGTCTGGATATTACAAATTTCTTTCTATTATGGAAAAGAAATTATACTGATTTTTAGCATAATATTTCATTTTAAGAAATGGGGTACTAATTGTTATGAATTTCAATTTAACATTGAATATGGGAATTTCTGTAACTTTTTTTTTTTTTTTTTTTTAATCTTTTGTTATAGACTATTAACACGTTGAGCGCCACGCAAATTCTTAAAATCCATTAAAATTCCATAATGATACCTCCTGTAATACATGAACATTAAGCAAATTTTAATAATTTTTCAATCATTAAATGTTATATTTTTAGTCTTATATCCTATTTTATATGCGCACCGATGGTTGACGCGGCTTTATATCATATTTGACACTGTCTGCCACCGATGGCTGACAGGGCGCTCAATGTTTTAATTTTTAATTTTTACTGCTTTTACTTTAGCGGTAAAACTTTCACTGAAATGTTTGAAGTATAACAGGTTCTGCACACTCCTAAAGTTTCAAGATGATTCCTTCAGTACTTAAAGATATATGACAAAATGTCTAGTATCTAGAATGACTGACATGGCGCTCAACATGTTAATATCGGTTTTCAATAAAAAGCAAAGCAGCGAATAGGCGGGCAGAGCTTTGCAGTGGTTCATAAGTAAAGCGAGTAGAGTGGAGTCGAATCATCATTCATTAGGTCAATTATATGTCTTCTGAGTGCAATTCTCTTCAAAAAGTGCACATAATACTTGTATAATGTGTAATAGGAGTCGTGTGGTTGCTCTTTTTTTAACGCATTAGCGCCCAGTATCCTCATTTGAGGACAGCTAATAAAATGACACGTATATTTTTTGTGGTTTCTTGGAATGATTTCTGCTTTTTAGTGACAGTTTATAGCGTCACTCTAAATGATCCCTGAAAGTTTTATGTGCCTACTATTAATTATTATTTCATAATGTGGATAGTCATTTTAAGATTTTTCATTCGTCGCACATACATTTGCTTTTTGCGCAGGTATACTAACTTAAATCAAGTTGAATAATAATATATATTATAATACTTTACTTTTGAAATCTTCGTCAACATATAACAGGATATTAATCTGTTATCTCAAAGTTTTTCTATCTCGAAGTTTTCTCGCTAGAACACTAAACGTCAATAAATGAGGATAGCCTTGAAATTTAAAACTATCAGAAGAATTGTTTAAGTTAATATATTTTTCTGTCAGTTGTGTATATTAATTTAGAAGTGAAATAATCAGCTAATAATATTTTACAAAATTAATTTGGGCGTTAACGGGTTAATTACCCAAGATTACTATGAGCTCTTGATGCTCAATTAGCTTTCGTGCTAAGTATACTATTCTCAGAAATATTTTTTTTTTATGTTTTCTTTCATTATTCATATAAAAAAATATTTCATGTTTAAAAAGAAAAGATTGGTAAATTGTTTTTGGCGCTAAATGTAAACTAATATTTAAATGACTAACTTTTAAAACTATTATAATATTATTTTCTTATTTTAATTAAATAATAATAATAATAATAATGAACATTTCAAAAATGGGGCTTCGAGATGCACTAAGACACCTCAAGCGAATTCTTGTTGAATCTCTTGACTGTACGAGTACCAACCTTACGCTTCGTTCTCCACAGACACACCGACACGCACAAACATTGGTTTTATATAAATAAAATATATTTATATTAAATTCCCTTTAAAATTCCTTCTTTTATAAGTTTACGTTTTTTGTAACCAAAAAAATATTAAAATTAGAAAAATAATTTTATTAACTTTTTAATACATTTAAGTTAATATATAACTGTTCAAATAAATTTAAAACACCAAACTAACTTATTTAAGTTAACTACTTATCTAATCGGCTTCTGTGGGTTTCTGTGGTGAATTATTTTCAACTGTTTGGTTTCCGTTCTCATTCTTTTCATTATTGTCATTAAAAATTATATATATTTGTGTGTGTGTGTGGGGCGGGGGGATTTATTATTATTATTATTATTATTTTTTTTTTTTTTTTACCTAAATTGTAAAATTATTTTTTTTTCTTTTACTAGACAGTTGTTCTGCGTAATACTGCTCAAATAAAGTGAGATATATGTAATATTTAATTCCGTAGTTTAAGTAATTTTAAAAGATTTTTTTCCGTGCAATTATTTACCAATTCATTCACTGTATTCAATAAAAAACAGCAAATTATCAGCTTCTTTATCAATCTTCTTTCCCTGTTCTAGAAAATCCCATGGCTCTCCTCTTTGAGGGACCATCTTTAACAAAATTACTCAAATGCAAAAAAGGTAACCCTACTCCGTACCAAGGGGAGATGAAGATAGTGATTGATGATCATTTTCCCCCACGGTGTTGTGTGGGATATAATCCCTCAAAACGTGTAAATATAACAAAATCTCGCGTCCGAAAATTTGACCCAAAAACAATACTTTCTCTACCTTATGGGTAAGAGAAAGTAAAAAGTCCATTTTATTCTCAATACTTAATGAATGATTTCCATACCATATTCTACATGAAACATGTTTTTACGCACATAAATGAAATAAATTCATTTTATTTGGTTTAGTGCAGTTTATAGTTGTTAAACTCTACTTACCTACAATTTTGTCCATAGACGCAATGTATTAGAATTCTCTTGATTGTCCCAGTACAGTACACGAACCATTTGCTTCATCTCAACGAAAAGCTTACTGTAGCATCCCTATGTGATACACATTTAGAACACCAAGTTTGAACTTTCTTCCATAATTTGTTTTTGAGATATGCTGATAACAGACAGACACACACACACAGACATACACACAGACCATTTGCTAAAAACATGATTTTCGTATTCAAGGGACCTCAAAACGTGTAAACATAACAAAATCTCGCGTTCGAAAATTTGACCCAAAAACAATACTTTCTCTACCTTATAGGTAAGAGAAAGTAAAAAGGGAGATCATTTTATCTTTTCTTAAATTTTTGTTTATCAGGTGTGACACTCATGCGATTTTCTCTTAAAAAAGAAAAAAAAAAAAAAAAAAAAAACAGTTTTTAATTTTTAAGACTTTTTTTTTAGTTTGAAATACCTATGTGTGAACTTGATTAAATTCAAATATCAATTACTTTAATAAAAATAAATAAATAAATAAATAACTTTGTCAGTAAACACAATGACTGTAACATCTGAAATAGTTTCAGATGTTTCAGGTCAAAATAATAGCACGGCCCTTTATCAGGCGGAAAAAAACTAGGCAGGCCGCATCACCAAAGCTGCAAGGTACACTCGCAACCATTAAAAAAATTAAAAGTTATTTCTGTTCATGGCTTCCTCTGAAACGTCGTTTGTTACATTTCGGGATAGTGCAGCCACCAATTAAATAGAGAAGAAACAAAAATTAAAAATCGATTAAAGCAAGGAAAAAATATTGTTGCATAATTTTTTTTTAAATTCTTGGTCTACGTGTAAAACCAATAAACGTAAAAAGGTTCAATATTCAAACTAAAAACTTCTTCACACACCATAAAACTAATAAAACCACTACCGGTTTAAAAACGCTTAAAAGAAGTTGTTAAGCTTTTTTGATAAACGAAAAAATTAAAAAAGTTCCATTCTTTTTAAGTACCCTCTGCATCCTAATTCTGGGGGAAATTCTATAAAAAGTACAATTAATTGCCTACTTCACTTACCGTCGCAGGAAGCCTGAATCATAGTTATTCTATGAGAAATTTTCTTTATTTATAACTCATTAACTAATACATATTTTTAAATTCTGTTTTCCCATTCAGAAAATTCACAAATTAACGGACGTTTTATAAAAAGAATTTTTTAAATTTTCAATAGTTTATTTTCAAAATGTAAAATGAAAAGATTTACATTTAGAAAATTCGTATTGTACAACTTCAAAATAAAACGTTGCACACCAGCGGCCGAGCAGTTCTGCGCTCAAAGCTGGTAGATGAGAAATGCGGGTTCGATTCCAAGCCGCCCTCATCGACTTAGCCATTCGGAGTTTTCCGTGGTTTTATCCAAAACTCGCGTAAATATGTACTAGGACTCCTTAGAAAGACCTCTACGGTGGGCATTCCCCCTATAGGACTAGGACCTTAGCATAGTCAGTCAGCCTTAAACCCTACAACCAACCAAAATAAAACATTTAAAATTTTAAAAACGCCCGTCAGTTTAACAGTTGTGAATTTTCTAAATGTGAAAACAGAATTTAAAAATATGTATTCGTTACAATGACTTATAAGTAAACAACATTTCCCGTAAAATAAGGGTCCTCTTCACTCACCGCCGCTGGAAGCCGAAGCTAATGGTATTCTATGGGAAATTTTTCTTTACAAATAACTTATTAACTAGTACATATTTTTAAATTCTGTTTTCACATTCTGAAAATTCCCAGCTGTTAAATTGACGGACCTTCAAAAAAAAAAAAAAAAAAAAAAAAAAAAAAAAAAAAAAATTTTTTAATTTTTTATATTTGATTTTGAAACTGCAAAATACGAATTTTCAATATGTGAAATTTTCCATTTTGATATTTCAAAATAAAATAGTAAAAATTAAAAAAAATATATATATGTTTTTAAAAAAGCGTCAATTTAACAACTGGGATTTTTTGAATGTGAAAACAGAACTTAAAAATATATATTAGTTAATTAGTTATAAATAAAGAAAATTTCCCATAGAATAACATTGGCTCGGGCTTCCGGCGACGGTAAGTGAAGAGGGCCGTTAAGACTCCTGCTAGACATTTATATAAATATGGATGTGGATTTTAAGTTTTGTTTTATGTTAGATATTAAAACGAAGTTTCAATTTTGGAAAAGTTGAACATTAGATGAAATTTTAACATTTAAATATAAAATTATTTCTTATAAATTAACTTATCCATGAATACACAAAGTACTGTAAAAATATTTTCAAAATATATTTTTGTACCCCGGATGTGAAGGACACTATGTCCATTTTGTGAAAAGAATTACCAATATGTCTTTGATGTACTACAGTGAAATGGATTTGTCATGAATTATGAAAATGTTGTTTACACTATACCTTATCTCTTTTATAGTCACTCACATTAGTTCTTAATACTTCTCTCTCTCTCTCTCTCTCTCTCTCTCTATATATATATATATATATATATATATATATATAAATGCACATAAATGTCATGATGTTAACCCTTTTCACAAAACGGACATGGTGTGCTTTACCTCCTTAGAGTAGAGATTTTTAAATTATTATATTTTAAAATCACAAGAAAAAATTAAAATAGTTACAAGATAAAAAGAACTTTTTATATACCATGTTTTTAAATTTTCTGTTGAATCATATAAACGCTACCGAAGGCATCTGGGACCCGAAATAATCGGCTAAAAGTATTTAAAAAAATGCATTGCCACCGTGTTTTGAACTATTCTCAAAGTTCCAAAAGTCTAGCTAGTCAGGAAGTTATGTGATTGTTGAATCATATAAACGCTACCGAAGGCAGTTGGGGGCTCCAAGCAATTGGCTAAAAGTATTTTAAAAATGCATTGTTACCGTGTTCTGAGCTATTCTGAAAGTTTCAAATGTCTAGCTAGTCGGGAAGTTATATGATTGTTGAATCACATAAACGCTACCGAAGGCAGTGGGGACTCCAAGCAATTGGCTAAAACTATTTAAAAAGTGCATTGTTATCGTGTTCTGAGCTATTCTCAAAGTTTCAAATGTCTAGCTAGTCGAGAAGTTATATGATTGTTGAATAATATAAACACTTCCGAAGGCAGTTGGGGCTCCAAGCATTTGGCTAAAAGTATTAAAAAAAAAAATGCATTAACACCGTGTTCTGAGCTATTCTCAAAGTTTCAAATGTCTAGCTAGTCGAGAAGTTAGATGATTGTTGAATAATATAAACACTTCCGAAGGCAGTTGGGGCTCCAAGCATTTGGCTAAAAGTATTAAAAAAAATGCATTAACACCGTGTTCTGAGCTATTCTGAAAGTGTCAAATGTCTAGCTAGTCGGAAAGTTATATGATTGTTGAATCATATAAACACTACCGAAGGCAGCGGGGACCCGAAACAATTGGCTAAAAGTATTTAAAAAATGCACCGACATCCTCTTTTGAGCTATTCTAAAAGTTTCAAATGTCTAACTAGTCGGAAAATTAGTTAAATAAATTTTCTGTTAAATCGTATAAATGTTACCGAAGGCAGCGGGGACCCGAAACACTTGGCTAAAAGTATTAAAAAAATGCATTGTCACCGTGTTCTGAGCTATTCTGAAAGTTTTAAATGTCTTGCTAGTCGGGGAGTAAGTTAAAAATCGATTGCAAGATTTGTACTGAACAAACAAGCAAGAATCGAGGTTAATAAAAATATGGTAAAACAAATAACATGAAATCCTTTTAAAATTAACTTTTATTTATTATTGTTATTATTATTATTATTATTATTATTATTATTATTATAATTTTTAATTTTAAAAGTGATTTCGAAGAAAGTCTAATAGGCTAAATTGTTATATTTTAATTGCTTATGTTTGCAAAATTTACTTTCTGAAATGTTTTTCTCCCGATGAGATGCGGGTTCTGAGTAATAACTAATTATTACAGGGATTAAGGGGAAAAAAAAAAAAAAACTGTTAAAACTATTTCTCTACACACTCGATTATAACAATAATAATGATATTTTTTATTATTATTATTATTATTATCGAAAGTGGCAAAGCTGTTTACTTTATTTTTTTTATTTATCTGCTTATTCATTAATTTTACTTTATTTATTCTCCAAGTGGTTTATTATTATAGTAATTATGATTTAATCGCTTGCTAACTAAAATAATCATTCAGAACTAAAAAGATATTTTTAAAAACTGTATCATAGAAATAGTCTTTCAACCCAATTTATCGATCAATACTCCCTTCCCGGATGCATATGTGTATTTATTTAAACTTTTCTTTATCAAGTTTTAGTTTAAAAGACGCGGTTAATTAACACTAATTATCGTAAATATAAATCAAATAAACGCCATTTAACGTGAAAAATATAAGTTTATCCAATAATTAAATAAGGTTTTCTAACGTTTGAGTACGAAGCATATGAAATACGTGATTAATTAGAATAAAAAACGTCCGAGTTAAGTATATTTTAATTCCGTTAACATTTTTAGACGAAATGCAGCAGGTTTAAGGTTTTTGACTTGAATTTAGGTCGCGAAAGGAAAAATATGACTCTATTTTATTTTATTTACTTAGAATTTCGGAAATGTAGTTAATTATACGAATAATCATAAGAGCCCTTATCTCAAGTGCTTTAAAAACATGTTTGTAAATTAGTATTAGTTAATTAGTTGCAGTTATTTATTTGAGACTTTTGTATACGTCGTTGAAGTAGGATGCATTATAGACGTAATATTTTTTATTTTACCTATGAATATTATATCGAGTTAGATTTTTTTCCCTCCCCCCCCCCTCCTCCCCAAGCCGTATGTGGTTTGTTATTTTCTGTAAATAGAGTCCATAAGGAGAGAATTTAACAGTTTTATAATTTTCTTTTTCTTCCAGTATGTGATTTGCTGAATTATTGTTTAGATTTTTTAAATTAGTTATATTTTTACACTGATTTAAAAATTTAATTTTTGATTTTTATTTTGTTTTATGTTTAATATGATATATATAGATATAGATATCCCTGATTTAAAATTATATTTTGAATGTTGTTGGCATTAACAATGTATCTGAATGGTAAATTTTATAATGATTTACAATTTTCAACTATATATATATATATATATATATATGTATATCATCCCGCGACAAAAAGATAGGAACAAAGGGTTTTTTCTTTGATTTTTCATAAAATATCGTTATCTAAATTGTGCTTATCATTTATTATTATTATAAAATAACACTATTCCTGGACTAATTTTTGTTTTAAGACTAATTTAGAAAAGTTTTAAGACTAAAATATTTCTAATTTAAGACTACACTCCGCGATAAAAAGATAGGAACAAAGGGTTTTTTTTAAATTTTTCATAAAATAACATTATCTAAATTGTGCTGATCATTTATTATCATATCAAAAACATAATAAATATTTGAATCATATTCAAAATATTCATATTCAAAATAATCATATTCAAAAATTAAAAAAAAAAAAAAAAAAAACCCTTTGTTCCTATCTTTTTGTCGCGCTGTGTAGTCTTAAATTAGAAAAATTTTAGTCTTAAAATTTTTCTAAATTAGTCTTAAAACAAAAATTAGTCCAGGAATAGTGTTACTTTATGATAATAATAAATGATAAGCACAATTTAGATAACGTTATTTTATGAAAAATCAAAGAAAAAACCCTTTGTTTCTATCTTTTTGTCGCGGGGTGATATATATATATATATATATATATATATATATTGAAAACCCTTTCAAACATTGCATTACATGAAACCAAGTGTCACAAGAAGAACTATAATAAAATCTTTTTGTAAAAAAAATAGAACCGACTCCAAAAAGCAACTACTATTCAAACAACTAAAAAAAAAAAAAAAAAAAAAAAAAAAAAAATAGGGTATGAAATGAAACAGTATATTGCGCCTAAATGTATAAAATAATTTCCTTCGCCAAACAACCTATAACACTACAATTAATCATAACTTTTGAAGTCGGCGCAAAATTAAATAAAATTTAATTAGTTTTTAAAGGTTTGTTTTTAGATCGGTAGCAACAAATGCTGTTGTCTCGAATCATCCATTTTCATGTTTCCTTTATTATTTTATCACTGTATACAATTGGCCCATTAGTAGCATCTACGTAGAACAGTGAACATTGTTTACAATGCGGCATTTATGTTTCTACGAAATTAGAGTTTCCTTTGCAAATTTGGTATAACTTTAATAACCATCATCCTTGGTGGCTTTTGGATTTGGCGATCAAAACATACACGCAAGATGTATATTTTCATAATATATATTGTACGATGTATTGTTTCATATTCTTGATTACTCTCTTAATATACCTTATCAAACTAATCATGATATCCCAAAGAAATTAAATATGCTTGCCAGATAATTTTGCGATTTTTCTTTCACCAAGAACGTCAGATACCAGCATCTTCGCCAACTTTTGCTGCTTACGAAATCTTATTTGTTTTCTTGAATCAAAGTAGTTTTCGGCTGCGTTTTGCTGGTGACAATGTGAGATGTGTATATTGAATATATAGGATTTGATTTTTGTATTGAATAAAGTTATCAATTTTTATTTAATTTTGCGCCGACTTCAAAAGTTATGATTAATTGTAGTGTTATAGGTTGTTTGGCGAAGGAAATTATTTTATACATTTAGGCGCAATATACTGTTTCATTTCATACCCTATTTTTTTTTTTTTTTTTTTTTTTTTTTTTTAGTTGTTTGAATAGTAGTTGCTTTTTGGAGTCGGTTCTATTTTTTTTACAAAAAGATTTTATTTTTCTCTTTTCAGTGAAAACTTATTCATATAGCAGAACATCAAAAGACGTTCGACGGCAGCTTCACAAATCACAACTTCCAAGAAAAGTGACATAACTCAAAAAATGGTTTATGTCATTGAAAAATACATGAAATGCACCCAATGTGAAAAAAAAAAGTTACATCTCCATCTATAAAGTTATCCATTCGAGAGACAGTTGTGCCAGTTTTATTCTAGTCAAGTTTTTTTTAAGTTGATTTTTCTCAAATGCTGCATTTTTAAGTTACGTCACTTTTCTTGCCTTTATCGGATATGAGCAAAAAACTATCTGTTGAATGAACATACGATAAGTTAAAAAGTCTTTAGAAATGTAAAGAACGGATACGCTGTATTCGTAACCAAAAGTTCTGTTAGGCATATATATTGAACATTACAGTGAATACGTGTCACCCGCTGCGCTGGAAAATGCGCTGCGTAAAGTTCAAACAAAGAGCAAAATATGCATTGCAGCTGACGGACAGAAGTTTCAACATCGATACTTACATACTGCTTTTACCAGTGTAGCTGCATGCGTTCAGCAATTAAAGTGAGAACAGACTTTTGTGAGTATCCTGTAATTTGTTTATATCTTAATGAAATCATAATGAAGCATATTTCAGGCCAAGATCATTACGACAACAAAAAAAGTATTAAAATTATATAATCTCTTATGAAGTTATAAGCTAAAAAATTTCAACAACAACAATGAGAAACATGGTTTCTACTGAGAACCTCTTCCTTTATGAAGTTGGTTTAAATCGTCTATGCGTTAATCTATGTAACCGCTTACAATAACCATACTTTGAATTTTACATAGCATAAATGTCACCCGCTACGCTACAACATATGCAATGTCGTTCAAGTGTGCACAAAATAGGAGATTGTGAATAAACAAATGCACGTTTTAAGCGTTCTATTTTTAGTATTAATGTCTAAACTATCTTTTCGTACTAAATCGATGATGCTCTGCAATTTTATAATTCACTTTTTTCCCCTGTCTTGAACCGTTTCCGAGATAGGAACGCTAACTCCACTGTTTTCCTCCAGCATGTGACCGCTTACTGTAACATTACGTTGAACCACAGAGTATACGTGTCATCCGCTACGCTGCAAAGTATGCAACGTAGTTCAAGTGTGCACAATGTAGGAAATTGCGAACAAACTACTGCACGTTTTAAGCGTTCTATTTTTAGCAATAATGACTAAATACTGTCTTTTTGTAGTAAATCGATGATGCTCTATAACTTTGTAATTAACTTTTCTCCCACCTTGAACCGTTTTTGAGATAGGAGCGCTGATTCTACTGTTTTTCACCAGATGGAGTTTTATTTTCTTTAGATTGCAAATATATTACAATGGGATCTACTTCAGACCAAGATCTTTACAACAAAACAAAAAGTATCAAGTAACCATATTTTGAATTATATAGCGTATGTCTCACCAGCTACGCTACAACGTGTGCAATGTAGCTCAAGTATGCGTAGTGTAAGAAATTGCGAACAAACAAATGCACGTTTTTAGCATTGTATTTTTAGCATCAATGTCTAAACTATCTTTTCGTACTAAATCGATTATGCTCTGCAATTTTATAATTCACTTTTCCCCCCTGTCTTGAACCGTTTTCGAGATAGGAATGCTAGCATGAATGTCTAAACTATCTTTTTGTACTAAATCGATGATACTTTTCAACTTTGTAATTCATTTTTTTCTTTAGAACCGTTTTCGAGATAGGAAAACTAACTTCGCTATTTTCCACCAGGTGGCGCTGCAAGCGGTTAAACCTTGTGCTGCATGACCCCTTTGCTATACTTACATACCATTTTTATCACTATAGATGCAGCCGTTTAGCAGTTAAAAGAGTTTGGACTGATTTTTTTGGGCACCCTGTATTTTCTTTAGATCGAAAATATATTACAATGGGACCTATTTCAGACGAAGACCTTTTCAACAAAACAAAAAGTATCAAATTCGGAGCATCCGTTCAGAAGTTATGAGCTAACAAACATAAAAAAAACATACGGTTTGAATTGAGAACCTTCCTTCTTTTTTGAAGTCGGTTAAATAAAAAATGAATGAAGTTGACGACAAGAAGAATAAGCAACCCGATATCGAAGCATACAAATTCACCACTTTTTCGAGGTCATTGAATGAATGTTGTATACAAATTAGGTGATCTTTTTGTCATGCTGTATGCAAACTGCTAAAAATTTACAGCATGCAATGCCCGAGGTCACCTAAAAGACTTAAAATAATTTCAAACAATATAATTTGAAATAATTTGTAATCTTATAATAAGACTTTGCGTACTGTAATTTTTTGGCAAATGCATACAGTGCAATAGAAATTACACCTATTTGCATACAATATTCAGTCAGAGACGCTGAACGCATTTTGTGATATTGTAGCCTTCATAAAAAAAAAAAATTCTCAATAATTTTTCATTTTTTATTTTATTTTTTAAAATTCTTCCCTGTTTTTTATGTGATATATCATTTCTTCCTGGTAACATTTGAGAAGGTTTTCATAATACATATATATGGGCCGCGGTAACCCAATCAGTAGAGCGCCGAGCTTGTAATCGAAAGATTGCGGATTCGATACTCAATCCGACCAAAGAACGACGTGTACACTAATAGTGGCTGGTGCACGTAAAATCCGTCATTTCTCGATCATTTCGTCTATTCGGTTTATTGGCGTGCCGTATGCGTATAGCTCGGAATTCTGTATTTCTAGTTAAGGGATTTAGAAGATGGCCTCTTATTCATTCTAGAAGAAGGCGGTATATTTTTTTTCTCAGTGTAGGAAGGAAAAGAATGTCATCTAATCTTTGCATTCAAAAGATTATATTCATAAAAAAAGCAACATAAAGAATCCCTCGGAGGAAAATATTTTGAGGGTAGACCCGTGGTTTTACCCGCGGGTCAAAAATTAATGCTAACTCGACCCGGGTAACCGCGGGCACCTGACCCGATGCGGACCTGACCCTATTTCGTATCAGGGGACCTTAAAATATGCTAATATATCAAAATTGTATTTTTGAAAGTTCGACCCCAAAACAGTAATTTTTCTACCATACATACGTAAGAAAAAGTAAAAATATGTTTATAATGTATTTATTATGATTATTATTTTGTGACAAGAAGGGTTAGTGATGGAAGGGACGGGGACATTTACTGAGGCGAAACGAAGAAGCAAGTCTTTAAAAGAGAAATTCAGTCTTCTTTCTTTTTTCCCTCCTCTTCTTTCTCTCTCTCTTCTTCTTGCCAAATGATCACTCTTGCGTTCTATCCGTCGAATAACCACTGACTGCTGGAACAGAACAAATCCCCCAGCATTATTTTTGAACAGGGATAAAGGAGATTAGGAGGCTGCTTTCCTTTTCGGGATGAATTGTCAGTTTTGTTTACAAAAGATCGGAAGCAAGTGATTTTTAGCAACAGATTCGCTGATTTTAGTTTCGGTCGATATCCAAGACTCTCGAAGTTCTAAGAGGAGAACTTTATGAAATTTGACAAACTAATAGAGTATTCTAATAAATTTAGTTTCTAAAACGTCAGCAAAAAAGTTTTTGGAGTCTCTATCAGTGGCGTCGGGTGAATGACGTTTTTCGATGTCTCAATACAGATTATTACTTACAAACTTTGAACAAACACCATAAAATGCACTAAACTCGCAATACTTGTTTCGGGTCGAAAAAACACACGACCCTTCATCAGGCGAATAAAGTAAGCACGAGTGCTGCAGTCAAAGCGACTGCAGCACTTGTGCTTACTTTATTCGCCTGATGAAGGGTCGTGTGTTTTTTCGACCCGAAACAAGTGTTGCGAGTTTATTGCATTTTATGGTGTTTGTTCAAAGTTTGTAAGTAATAATTTTTACAACGCCAGTTTTGTGGTGCTTTTTTATTAAATTCTCAATACAGATGTTTAGCAATAGTACATAATTATAATGAAGTACGTAATTATAATAGAGTACATAATTATAATGGAATATTTATTCATATTCATTGGTCGATTCTCTTATTTCGAGAAATAATGTAAGTATGACGAGATTTCAACAATCAATATGAGGAATGAGCTCTTCAGGAT
The DNA here is from genome assembly GCA_963930645.1 of Salticus scenicus. NCBI lineage: Eukaryota > Metazoa > Arthropoda > Arachnida > Araneae > Salticidae > Salticus > Salticus scenicus. Next base: position 190,086,142 of record OZ005661.1, read on the forward strand.
AACGAACTGTTTCTATCCGCCCGTGTGGAGATAGCCCAAAACATTCTTCACGATACGACACTAGGCTGTATGTACCGCAGCAGCGGTCACAAATATCCATTTGACTTAAAATTGGAACATTATTTGTTCTGTTTTTTCATTAATTTGTTACTGGTTCCCTTTTTGCCTTCGGGGCAAAATCTTAGCTGAAATGTATGTGGTTTGTGGTATAACATGCTCTTTACACGCCTGGAGTTCCAAGAGAACACCAAATATTTCTCTAGATATTCGACAAAATGCTTAAATTCTAAAATGTTCATTTTATTTTGTCATCCATCTGTACATATGTATGTATGTATGTATGCATGTAATGTGAAAGGACATGATACCGTATAAACGCTCAATTGGAATGAGCTTAAACTGAATAGACATTTCATAGACACACCATGTTCTCACGGTCTGTGACTGTGTACCTTATCTTGGGTGTAGGACATACAGTTCTCTTACAGGTACACGTAGACGAATTCTTATACATTATGGACTATGTTCTCAAACTACTTGAAGTGCATTTTAGTACTGTTGAATTATTTAAAACGGAATAAAACCGATCCATGTTATATTGCTTTGCTAGATTTGCACTTTATGGGAAATGATGCGAGTAACACTTATAATTCTTTTACAGAAAGAATAAAATAATTTAAACTTACTATGTCCTACAGTGTCAGTTGTCTAAGATGCATAAAATTATTTAAAAGTAAATGAAATGAGCACATGTTTTGGGATTTTCCTGCAGGATTCGCATTTGCGTGCTTATCATTTATTAGTTCTTTTACCGGAGATGTATAAAAGAATTCGGATGCATAAAAAAATGAAACAACCTATTATAGTTTCCACTTTATTGACTGAATTATTCACTGATTCAAATTTTTTTCAATATCTGGTAAGTACCAGGGTTTAACCTGGCAAAAAAATTACTTTAGCATTTTAGCACTATTTTAGCTTTTACGAAAGTTAATTCTTTGGATACCATTGATTTCTTTTACTTAGCTTTGTTATCCTCATTTTTGTTTTCTATTCCTTTTGTTCATTGGTGATTTTAACCAAGCATCCATGTTTGTGACTTTAAAAATATGAATCAGGGAAACTATGTTTTGATTTTATCAATAGAAAAAGAGGTTTTTATATCATACATGTAAAATGAAAAAGCAATTTAAAAATCAAGTAAAGTGTAGTGGTAGATAATCGTGAAATACTAGTGCTAAAAATGCTTCTATGAAGCAAATTCTGAATTCTAACATACTTTTAAATATTTTTGCATTTAAATTCAATCATTGAAAATTAAAAATAAATCCAAATTACTATATAAATAAGGATTCCCAAAAATTTCAGTCCTTTCGTAGTTCTGGCCTGCAAACATTACAAAAAAAGAAAAAAAAAAAATCTGAATTATTATAAAGAGATATTTTATACAGTTATCCAGTTTTAGCTTTTAACGAAATTCTGACCGACTTGTTTTAGCAAAATAGGATACCTTTTAGCAAAATGCTAAAAAAACTAATCGCAGTTTAAACCCTGGTAAGTACAAAATATTTCAAATTCAAATGAAGTCATTGCAGTTTTTTTTTTGCATTGTTAAGCGATAATTTTTTTTAAAGTACATTTTAATGAAGGATATGGATGTATAATACCCACATTTTGAATGCTATTGCAGAGAAAATTCATAAAAATTGGTTTTTATAATATATAAAAACTAAACTTTTATCATTATTATTATTTGACTTTAATCAAAAAATACTGTGTGATCAAAAATTACCCAACCCAGTTTAAGATGGAATTTCAATTGGAATTGTAGTAAATCCTCCCGGATCTCTCGGAAGAGCAAGTTGATTTCTTTCTTTCTTTGTTTTGTTTTTTCTTTCTTTTTTCCCCCATGTGGCCACTATTTCAAAACAAGAGAGCGGATGCAGTTGATTAATAAACCTGGTTGAGAACTTCATAGTCTCTATGTACAGTCGGTAACAAAAGTGTCCGAACACTAGCAAAAATTCCTATGTAAAAAAAGTAGAGTTAATACTGTTTTGTTCAATAAATCCTTGTCGAATCATGTTCTTAGACTGACTAAGAACAGGATTCGACAAAGATTTATTAAAGAAAACTGCTTTAAGTGTACCTTTTTTATATAGGAATATTTGCTAGTGTTCGGACACTTTTGTTACTGACTGTAACATACCGAGTTTTATGCACTCACGTGAATAAGAGCTTGGAAAGACTCCCCATGGTGGGCATTTCAACTTAAGAACCAGGTCCCTAGTGTAGACAATTGCCCTTAACCCCAACACCAACCCCGAGTTTCATGCAAATCGGTTTATAAATAATATATATTTTTTTAAATGCAAGTTTGAAATTTGTAAGTTACTGCATTTTATCTTTCAAAATGGTAGATGGAATTGATGAAGAAAATTGGTTAAAGACTTGATATAGTCAGTGTATATATTACGTTTCAAGCAAATCGATAGAAAATCTATTTATTTATTTAGAGTTTGAAATTTTTTAATTGGTCACCATATTGAATTTAGTTTTCGAATCTAGTTTATAAATAAACGTATTTGAGATTTGACATGGGCTATGTATGTATATACAGCGAGTTTTAAGAAAATGTTCATAAATAGCCCAGAAAAACTGATACTGGTAAGAAAATGCAGGAAAAATAGTCAAGAAAGAGAAAACGAAAAAAGGTGGGCTTGGGGCCCTGGTATAGTCGACAGGGCTTCTTTCTATTTTTCGCATAATCAAATAATAATCTAATAATGAAATAATATCTGTGATCTTGTTAATTTATTCAGTACATAAACTTGAAGTAAACAGCCAACAACCGCTAGTTTTTTTTTTTTTTTTTTTTTTTTTTTTTCTTAATCTATTTTTTCCCCTTTGCCATTCGAAGCGATATGTCCTCCATAAGATGTGGAGCGAAACCCCCGAAAATGAACTTTTCTTCACCTCAGCAGATTTCTCTTTTTCTTTTCCTTTTTGACCCTGACGCGATAGAAACAGACGGACAGTGATGTTTTTGTACGATACGATTTTTATTTCGAATGATGCATTTTATATGACTTGTATGGGAGAAAAAAATGTGGTGTGGCATGCAAACTATTTTCTCTTCTTTTCTCTTATTTTATTTATAGTCTTATTATTACAGTTTAAGTTTTAACACGCATGGTACTATATCTGAATTTATCTAGTGCATTTTGAACAACAATTTCAAGTAGCTCTAGAAACAGTTTTATTTCCGAAAAATTTCTGAATTAAGGGAATGTAGCCCCCTCCCCCTCCCTTTATACAGAAGGGCACAGAAGAGCGTCTTGACAAAATACAAATTAATAATAATAATAATAATAATAATAATAATAAATACACTTCTTAAAAAAGGCTACTTCACAAAATTCAGATTCATTTGTTTTTCTTGCAAAAATAAACAGTTTTTTTTTTTTTTTTTTTTTTTTTTTACCCCTGAAAAATAAGCTTATAAAATTTAAACGTGGTTTGACCCTTAAAAAATCACAGGCAATTCATCTTTTCCTTTTCTTTCTTTTCTCTCTCTCTCTCTCTTTTTCTTCTTTTCTTCCTTTTTTTTAATTTTTAAACCAAAGTCCTATTTGACAGACAAGAAAAACCGTCGTCGCCATTTGTGGTACATCACCTTGAATTTAGCATAATAAGAAATATTCTATTGCAAAGCGTATAAGTACGTCAAGAAAAATATGTCAGTCAAAAACTGAATAAGGATACTTATATTGCATTATGTTTAAGACAGATTTTTCTTTTTCTTTTCTTTTTCCTTTTTTCGTAAATACAATTTGATATAATAATTTTAATACAAATGAATACAACAGTTATCTTTTCATTTAAATACATAAAAAAAAGTTTTTTTTAAATTGAAGTTGCATCGGTTGGTGACTATATTGGGCTCGGATGCTTGAATGATATTGACAAAATATTCAGCAATATTGATTTCTCCTATTCCTATGATGTTGTTCATCCATAAGCCTACGTCTTTAATTTGTTCGACCACAATTTTATTATTTATTTATTATTTTACAGCTAGATGCTAGATGTTGCCAGACATCCTGCTTTATTCAAAGTGTTATACAGGAAAAAAAAAGGGGGTGACGACGTTTTATTTGTTGTCTGAAAGGAATAGTCTTTTCTCGTCCTAAAAAAATAATTAATAAATAAATAAAGAGGAAAATATAGCAATTCATTTCAAAATATCTTTCACCTCAAATATTTCCCTGTCGTGTGTAGCTTCAATACCTGAAAATAAGTATATCTTGAGTTTTTCCTCTCCCGTCCTTGAACTTTAAAAAGCTGTCGCACAGGTTAGTGGTCAAAGGAGAACGGTCAAGTATTTCCTATGCTATACCTCCTTTGTTTTGGAAGTATGGTAGCAGCGTCTATTGTCGTTCCTAAAGAGTAGAACAATAGGTAGTTCAAACTTTATGGTCTTGCCAATTAACTGTCGGGAATAGAGGGTGAGCGGTAAGGAGTTATTTTATTGGCAGCGGTTTTTGCTTGCATCACCCAACTATCGCAGGTAATGGGAGTATTATATTCGGTCAAAAAATTTGACATGAAATTTTCACTAAATTTACATATTTTAAGGTCTCTTGAGTTAAAAAAAAAAAAAAAAAAAAAAAAAAAAAAAAGTAGTTTTTGGCAATTCGTCAATGTGTATGTGTGTATGTATGTGTGTGAGGAATCTTCTGACTATCATATCTCCTCATAAAGATAGAACGATAAAACCTCAGAATTAAGACAGGTCGGGTGTAAGGATGATTTTTCGAACTTTTGGCGAAAATTGCACTGTAAAAAATAAGTTCTTAAAAATAAGTATATATTGTCTCAAAATAGCCCCGAAACAATATATACTTAAATTTGAAAACCCATGTACTCATTTTTGAGTACACTGACATGTTAAACATGGGGATATTGGGATTCTTATTGGTCAACCCTATTTTTGAGCATGTGAATGTACTCAAAAATGAATACATGGGTTTTCAAATTTAAGTATATCTTGTTTCGGGGCTATTTTGAAACAATATATACTTATTTTTTAGAACCTATTTTTTACAGTGTGGAAAACCGGAATTGGGATCATAAGTCCGTACCTCAGAAACGGCTCTAACGATTTTCTTGAAAATTGCTATACGTAAACCCCTTTTTAGGTATGTTTTCGCATGTATTACTTGATTATTACAGAAAATCCGACAATCATTCTGATTAGGTAAGTCAGTTTTAGATCTTGGAAATAGGTGTTTCAAAACATGGCTCTACCGATTTCTTTTTAAACTCGCCATGTAAACTTTGTTTTATATGTCTTTACACATGTACATGATTTCTCTTACAGGAAAATTGTTATGAGTCTGATTTGTTAGGTCAATTTTATGTCTATCTCCAAAAAATGTGTATTATTTGTGTAATAGTATTAACGGAAGTCGTGTGATTGTTGCACACTATTTTTTTTTTCTGGTGTAGCGTGTTTAACTACAGGTTCCTTATTAGCTGGGGCCAACTTGAAAGGGAATTTTATCCTTGCTGTGTTATTTTGACCACTTGCCTTATTAGTTTCAAGACAGTGAGAGCTTAGACAGAGAGAGGTAGTGGTAATGGGCTGTTCTAATTGTCTACTCGATAGACCTAGGTCTAAATGATATGCTGTCCATTGGGGAGGGGGACGGAGTTTTCTAAGTGGTTCTAGCTCGTATTCGCTCAGGTTTTTTGCGAAAACTATGAAAAACTCCGAACGACTATATCAACGAGCCCAATTCAGGCACCCCATCTCTTCTAGCTTTAAGGGCACAATCTCTCAGGTACTAGTGGCGCACAAACAAATAGAGCAGTCGAAGTCATAAACATTTTTCAAAACTTCGTTGGAAGTTGGAAAGTAGTCCTTTAAAAATGCACCGGATATTTAATTTTGAAAAGTAATAAGTAAAACACTTTACTGTTAAGTAAACACCTTGAATTGCAGGGGGAAAATTTACAACAATTATTTTGGTTCGAAATGATAGCATTGTGTGTGTTGCCGATTTGGTTGCTGCACTCGTGCTCATTTTGCTCACATGACGAAGGCTCGTGCAATTATTTCGATCCGAAACAAATGTTGCGAGTGTTTTTGTAATTTATGGTGTATGCTTAGAAAGTTCTTTTATTTTATTATGTTTTAAGGTATTAATTACCTTCATTATTAAGATACGATTACATATCTGTAGTGTAGAGCAAGCCATTTTAAAATCACTTCTTAATAAATCGTTCGAATCTCGGACGCTTCCTGCCACAAGGTTCTGCTCCATCGGTTGGAAAGATCCCGCACATCGAGGCGAAGAGGTCACGCTGTGGCGACTCTTTTTTTTCACGCCTCCGCGGGACCATCTTTGAATTTCAGATCGCTATCTACTCATAAGAGGATCTCTTTCGAGCGACTATTATTTCCTCGGGTGGAAATAGGTGATAGACTGGTTTGATTTTAAATATACATGGCAGCAAATGAAGTTTCTTGCTGGTTGGCAATTTATTATTATTTTTTGCAGCGATCGCTCATATATTATACAGGCGTAATCTAACAGGAAATTTCAGCCACTGGGGCATAGGATGCAAGATGTTATTGGTCAACTTTTACTACTATTTCCTTTTTCAAATGACAAAATTAGAAAAAAAAAAAGTCAGTCCGCAACAAAACGCTACAAATTCAGGGCAGTATTCATGACCAAAATTAAAGAAGGTGTGTGTGTGTGTGGGGGGGGGGAGGGAGAGACACGATTTTCGTGATTTACCCGGCAGCGAAAAATTTCATTGTTTTCCTTCTAATAAACATTTTTTAAATGCGGATAAAGTACCAGACACATTCAAAAACTGTTTTAATTGGGCCACTATTCGGCAGAAGATGCTGTTTACTTGCGTTTTTGTCTCTAACATCTTTTTACAGACTGTTCCTGAAACTCTTGCTCACTAGCAGTCTAGAAAAAGTAGATCTAAAAGCTTTTACTGTATTGTTGGATCATTCATGATTTCTGACGTGCTTGGAAATTTCGTTGTTCCACATCCTAGTGCTCAATGGATGTTTCCGAGCAGCCCCTCTCTTCCACGAAATAATTAAATAAAACTGTTTTTAAAGGCAAAAAATTACAAGATAATGTTTCTATTATATGACAGCAGCTTGTATGGATGAAGCAAGTTTAACTGTTGTTGTATGAAAAATTTAAATTCGAAAATTGTCCTTTCCTAAAATCGGTGTTCTTTGGAGAAAAAAAAAAAAAAAAAAAAAAAACGTTTCACAAAAATAGGGGAGTAGAAATGAATTCGAATGGCAGATGAAAATAATAATACAACGGACTTTTAGAAAAGTTTCTTAAAAAATTTTGACAAGAAAATTGCATATTTAGATAATCAGCTCCAAAAATGCTTTTTTCTCTGTTTGATGTTTTTTTTCCCTTTCTTTCCTCCAGTATATGAACGTGTTTAAAATGCTAAAATTTATTCTTTAATTGACATTTTTTTTTAATCGCAAATCCATGACATTTTTTTTAATCCCTCTTGAGCTAATGAACATTTTAGAAAGCCAATTCTTCAAGTTATAGCAAACACTAAAAAAATAGATAAATAAATAAATAAAAATTAGAAATTGTTGGAGAAGATATTTTAAAAGTTATTTAAATCTTTTAAAATTTCTTAATTTTTTAAATTACATCGGTTAGTTTTTATTATTATTATTATTATTTTCTTTTGTGTTTAATGGAAGAAAGTATTGGATTCGTAAAAATTTTCAATGGATTTACACGTTTTGAGAGGCGTAGAACAACGATTTAACCATTTTTAGAAAATGTCTGTCTGTGTATGAGAGAGAAAAAATTTTGTGGCAACTGCACAGAAACTCATACAATTTTATATGTAGAAGCATCTTGACTTAAATTAGTGCCTATCAATTTCTGTTGAAAATCATCAAGCTGGTGGCGTTGCCACTCCGCTTTTTCTAAATTTTTAACATAGCAGAATAAAACAAAATTTCGTATAAATGTGCATAAAAAGAATTATAATTTAATAAAAATTATGAAATATATATATATACCTATATAATATATTTATAATAGTGATAGTCAATGGGGAGACCTTTTCTTTACATGTAGGAACATCACTCCTCCTCCTAGGGGGCAAGTCCCTTTCCCCAAGGGGGGCAAATTTTCATTATAGATGGCTTACAAAAGAGCTCGTCAATATCTTCAAAATGAAAGGTTGAACCATCGATCAGCGATAATTTAAAATAAAGCTACGATTTTTTTTTCACTTTTTAATCCCCCCCCCCCCCCCAAAAAAAAAAAAAAAAAAAAAAAAAAAAAAAAACGCATTTTTTTTTTTTTAAGATGTCATATAGAGAGTAAAATTGACTTTCTTTAGATATTTGGTATTATACTACTTCTCTAGAATGAAAATCATCTGCATTCATCATGGAAGATAATTTTAATAAATTATTTTCACTGGATGAATTTGTATAAGAAAATATAGAAGAAAGTCATATGGTAGTCACAACATACTAGGTTTTTTTTTTTTTTTTTTTTTTTTTAATTCTTCGTGAAATTATTTTCCTCGATCGAACATTTAATAATATGTAAGAAGATAATTTATTGTAAGGGGCAAGAGACAATGAAAACTGTCATAATCGATGCCAATTAAAATATCCAAATATTTATTATAAAATGTGTGAAGTTGTGTAATACTTTAAAAATAATATCCTACAGTTCCTCAAACATTATTTAAAAGCTTTTACAAAATTTTAAACATTAGATTTTTTTATCTCTAAATTTCGGGAATAACCCGTTACTTACGGAAATAACCTGTTATTATAGCTCCATGTGAATTTTTTTTTTTCACCCAAACCTTTTAAATATTTGTATGAATGTTAACCAATGTGTTTGTCACAAAACTGGGTAATCATTAAAAAAAAAAAAAAAAAAAAAACATATATATATATATATAAATACTTATTTAATTGATTTTCTAATTAAAATAGGAAAAATTAAACACACAGATGTGTTTGTTCAGTTAACAAAAAACACTACAAAAAAAAAAAAAAAAAAAAAAAAAAAAAACTAAAAAAAAAAACTGAAGATTTAAAATAATTTAGAATTCGTACAGAGCATTTTGATGAAATTAGGCATTATATTTTCTATTATTTATTCCATAAAAGAAGCCTTTTCATCGCTAAAATTAGTTTTTTACTTTTAAAAATGTGCCGTAGGATTAAAAAATGATAGATTTCATGACAGAAGATGATTTAATAAGTGATAGAATGTAAATAATAATAATAATAATAATAATAATAAATTAAAAAAAAACCTCTTTATATACCATGTTTTTAAATTTTCTGTTGAATCATAGCTACATTAGCCCTTTATCAATGCGTATAGAATTTTTAAAGTGATAATGACGTCCATTTTTGTGAGATGCATAATTTAACTTTTTACAATTTTTTAACGTTCACGTTTAATTAAATGTCAAAAAATCAAAAATCTGACTTCGAAGTATTGCGATGTCACCGGGTTCTGAGCTAAGTTTCAAATGTCTAGCTAGTAGGGAAGTTAGTTAAAAATAGATTGCAAGATTTGTACTGGACAAACAAACAAGAATCGAAGTTAATAAAAACATGCTAATAATGAATTTCAGTATCTCTTGTTCTCTTAAGAATAAAAGTCCAAAGAGAAATTTAATGTAATTTCCTGCCAAATTTGCTACACTCAGAGAAAAGATTTCAAATCCTTTCATTTTGGATTTGACCAGAACTACAAAGAGTGTTTTGTCGAGGTTATTTTGTTATTTTAAATCAAATTTTCATTAAAAGAGAAAAATCAGTTTTGTTACGATAAGACAAGATATATTGTTGACAAATTTCAACAAAATATCTTTGTATTTGCTTATAATAACAAAATATTTTGTTTCATTTTACAATAATTTTGTATGTTTGTTAATAAAAATCAATTATTTGTAATGAACAAAATATTTTTGTTAGGATGTCAACAAAAAATTTTTGGTAATCGAACTAACATTTCTTTTGGAACGCATTTAAACAGAAATTTTTGTTGATCCAACAAAAACAACAACGATGAATGTGTGAACACCCAGAGAAAGATTTTGATAAAAAATACAAAACTGTGTTTTGGTGAAAATATTTTGTTACGTAAATTTTTCATCAGAAAAAAAAAAAGAGTTTTGTTAAGACAATATGAATAATATATATTGTTAACAAATGTATAAAACTTCATCATTTTTTCAATTATTATTTACTTTTATTAACAGAATATTTCATTTAACTTTGCAACATTTCTGCATGTAAAAGAAAAAAAAAAAAAAAAAAAGCAATAAAAACAAAATATTTTTGTTAAAAGTGCTAAAAATTATTCAGGAGTGACTCTGAGTAAGACAAAATTTTCTGTATTACACATTAAAGTTTCTGAAACATTGTTTCATACATACAAATATCTATATCTATTCTACACATTAAATATGTACATATACATACAAATATTTATATAATGTATGTTTCTTTTTCATTTTCAATATGAACTTTTACTTATATATTAAAATGTTGCATTAGACATCATAAGAAGCTGTCTTCAATGACATATCAAAAACATTAAGGATATCTTCTTCTTTTCTGAACAGATAGGCTTAAAATTTCCAAACTTTCGGAAATATTTGAACATAATTAGATCTTTGTTAATCTAACCTAAATTTCTATTAGAACATATTTAAACAGATTTTTTTTTTTTTTTTTTTTTTTTTTTTTGTACACACGGAATTTTTGTACATCCAATAAAAAATTTCTCTCTTAAAATAAATGAATTGATTCACCATGTCAAGTAAGAATTATTTATTAAGACGGAGGACTATTAATTTCAATCTGTTTTTTTTTTTTTTTTTTTTTTTTGTAGACCAGTTTTGTGTAACACCAAATTAAATTAGAAATATCAGACCTATCGTTACAAATTCGGTACCCAATGAAAGGAGCGATTTTTCTGAATCCAGGGGTGCAAACAGTTTTTTCGACACGACAATTAGATTTTTTAAAATTAACTAAACTAAGAAACTTAGGTGGAACACTTCATTTTAATTCATTTCAGTCATTTTAAAAAAGTACGTGACCCAGTTTTACGGTCAAAAAATAAGATAAAAAAATAAATTAAAAATTAAAAATTTTACAGATTAAAATTAATAGTCCTCATTACATGTTTTTTTTTTTTTTTAATCCACTTGAGTTAAAAGTGCAATTTTTTGAGCTAATTAGTAGATTTTTATTTAAGTGAACTTTAGTTATCGATACTTGAGTTATTTCTGTTGTAAGTGGCAACATCGTTCTCGCTGGAGCATTATTTCTTCAGTAGCACGCAAGTGCAATGGGCAATGCCATTGTAAAGTGATCCAATTTATTGAAATAATTTGTATTAAAACCATTAATAAAATAAGTAAATTACTCAAATACAATAAATAACTCAAGTTTGAGTGCATTATGTTAACACATTCAGTGTAGTGAATTTAACTCAAGATGAGAGTGCACGTTTCTTCTAGGCAAATGAGTAAAAATTAAGTCGAGTTATTTTCATTCTTCCATTTTAAGAGAGTTCGCTGAGTGTAGTATGTACATATTAATGCATTTTCGTGAATAAGAGATTTCTTTTATGCCGAGAGTTAAAAAATCCAATTAGAGGAGATAGTAGACGCAATGTCGGATTACTAACATTATCGTCTGTTCGTCTTTTCGTGTGTAATCACCTGTTTGGCTTGCTAAAAAGTGTTCGCTGCGTCCCAGCGTTTATGAGCTAAGCTGTGTAAACTACAATGAAAAAATAAAAAAACATTTCAATGTCAAAGCGTCGGGGAAAACATTCATTCAAGTGCAAATGTTTGTGACAACACTAACGCGGTTTTCACTGGAATAGAGTTTTTCAGTTTATTATCAGGAAACAGTGCAGTACACTTTTGTTAAAAACTCAAACATTTTGTCTTGTAGTTACCCTTAACAGTCACCAGCTTGGTCATTTCTTTATGTACTATTGAATGTAGTTTTTCCCCAAACTTTTTATTGTTTCCTGTTTAGAGCCAGGGCCTGATTATCTCACGAGCACCTGGGGCACGTGCCTTGGAACCTAAAATTTTAGAAGGCACGAATGTTTACATATAGTATGATTATTTTATTGATATTTATATATGAAAGCAATATGAATAACTCTAATAATCAGCATTCCCTTTTTAACAATTTCCAACAAAGTTTAAAAGTGTTAAAGATTTTAGTTTGTCTGTCCACGGTGTAACTCCCGTAAATATTAGTAGAATTTCTTGAAACTGATATGTGTTATTCAAGTTCATTGTTAGATGTTTCCTGTTAAAAATGGAGTAAATACCACAACTGGTTTTCTGTAGCGTCACCAAAAGTACTCCAAAGCATTGCTTTCTATGAGAAGTATTTCTATAAACCATATTTTAATACCGTCCTAAGCCCTTAAAAAAAAAAAAAAAAAAAAAAAAAAACCCTGGTGCGCCACTCACGCGACTTTCTCTTACCCTGAAATTTAATTCTATAAATACAGGTTGGACATTAGGAGGTAAGATAACGCGTGCTTTTGTGTAAACCTATGCTAAACAATTCAAATTAGGCTTCCGAAGAGTTTTATTTGGTAATTAGTTCTGTGTGTGTGTGGGGGGGGCTACCGCCCCCTCAACCCCCCGTTTCATTAATGCACCTATATTTATATAGAATTTAAATCTGTTATTGAAATTAAAAGTTCACTTAAAACTATACAGACAACTTTCACATGCAACATTCCATGAAACTTATCAGTCTTGCTCTTGATCAAACTTTTCCAGCAACAAACTTATATTGACTTGAAAATACAACTTTCGGATCTCTTAATTTATTCGTTTTTTAGTTACTTTAAGAGACACAGACATAAATCAAACGCTAAAAAACTTGACTTCGGTAATCAGAAAGCCTCAAAACGTGTAAATATGCAAAAAACCAGCGATGAATATTTAGCTTAAAAACATACATTATTTACCATAAACAGGAATTCATTTCAATTCCTGACCAGCTTTCCTGAAATGGTAAAATATTATAGTACAGCACTTCCACTAACAGTAAAAAAGAAGGTTATCGCTTAAACATTTGCAGCCCTGTATATCATTTAAAGAGTATGTACAGACCACATGGTGCACCTAAATATAATCCTATAGTAATAATACACGGCATAACCTGAAATAAACTTGTATTAATTTTCAGCTATTGTCGCACTATAATCTAGTTCTTTTGTGTTCCCTGTAAATGAACAGTGGATGATTTCCCTACCACATTCTACATGAGACTTGTTTTTACGCATATAAAAAATATATATTCATTTCATTTGGTTTAGTGCAGTCTATAGGTGTTAAACTCTCTACTTACCTGCATTTTCCCCCATAGACATAATGTATTTGAATTCTCTTGGGTGTCCCTGTACACGAACCATATGCTTCACCTCAACGAAAAGCTTAGTGTAGCATCCCTATATCATACACATTTAGAATACCAAGTTTGGAATTTCTGCTACTATTTGTTCTTGAGATATGCTGATAAGAAACGCACACACAGACAGACACACACACACAGACCATTCGCTAAAAACATGATTTTCGGATTCAGGGGACCTCAAAACGTGTAAATATAACAAAAACTCACGTTCAAAAATTTGACCCTATAACAATATTTTCTCTACCTTATGGGTAAGAGAAAGTAAAAAGAAGAAGAAAAACTTTAAGGTTAAAAAAAAAAAAAAAAAAAAAAAAAAACTTTACGTATGTGTACATTTTCACTTAACACCTGAAAAAGTAGTTCATACGGGTAGAACAGTGAAAGTAATGCTCCAAAAAAAGTAAGTTTCACCTGCCATTATAAGATACGTAGTCAAATTTGATTCGGAACATTCACTTTCGAGCGAATTAGATGAACTGAATCTGGGTCACTGAGTCGGTTCTTTTTATTTGTATGTTTCTTCATTACCCTCATACCTGCATAGAAAAGGAGTGTAATTAAAGCGTGGGATATCAATTAATATCGTGCAACAGCGGGTACATTTTGTAACATCGAGCTATTTAAGCGGAAAATTAAACATTCGCTTTATGTGGAGCCCTGTTTATTTATTTATTTGTTTAATAAATTAAGATTGCCCCTTTCTTTTCTGAATGAAGTTGAAGGACCTTGCAGTAAATTCTTGAAATTGTTTGGCACACTGGATGAATCAGTTCATTTGTCCAACATTTTCCTTCTGCTACTGGCGATTTACTGTACATAACGAAATATGCGAATGTGTTGTCATTATAAAAACAATTAAAATAAACACTGGAAACAGAAAACAAATGACCTTGATGGCCGATTTTATTTATTCAAAAAATAGTATTTAGATCAGCGGTCGGCAACCTTTTCAACTTCGCGGAACACTAAATTCACAATTTAAAATCCCACGGACCACTAAATTCACAATTCTTAAGAACCACTACTATTAATGATGAAGAAACATAAATATATTTCTAGGATAATAATAATAATAATAATAATAAAAATTACCCATTTTATAAATACGAAATAAACCTATTTAATATAAAACATTACAAATTTTTATTTTATTCTAAGAAAAACATAAATATTTATATAATGGTAAGAAAGATAATTAAAGTTTATTGTAATAAACCAATGGGCTCTTCCCACCTGACGTCAGAGGTCACATGATAGAGGAAAAACAAATAGCAGACGCAGTCTTGTTTATCTATAGCAATTGCTGAAATAACATATTTTCTACTCTTATTTTTGATCAATCGTATTTAATCTGTGTTATTTTTTTATACATCATCATTTTTAATCCATTTTACATCATTTTTCATCATCTTTTGTTTGCTGTATAAATTTACAATCATCATTTAGTTTATATTTCTTATTGATGTTCATGAAGAACATGTTAAATAATCTGATTTTTGGTACTTAAATCAGTAACAGTGCAATATCATACTACGTAAATCCATTTAGACCAGTAACTAAGTTAATTAACTTGTTGTAACAACTTTATGCAATTAAATTAAATGAAAACATTTTATAATCCATAAACATTCCACAAGAACAAGCTATTATTTATTGCTAGACCAGTTAATGTAACAGTTAAACTGAAACATACAAAAATCGATTCTTACAGTTGAAAATAAATAAACACATAAAGTGTTTTTAAAAAATTCTTAAATTTACAAATACAACTATTCTACTGTTTACAAATGCACAATATTACTTTTATTTTATTTTATATTAAATATTAACACTTTTGTTCTTAAGAAAAATCCTTAATTGAATTCGATTCTCAGAATTCGATTATTCGTAGGGAAAGAACGTAAACACCTTTTAATTGCTTTTATAATGTAAGAAACTCAGATTAAAAAAAACTGAACTACAATGATAAATTGCTATTTCCATACATAAAGCTGTACCGAGTATTCCATAAGTCTGCAGACATTTTAAAAATTGATAAAAATTGAAGGAATAGAGAATTTACACGTTTTCTGATTTTATTTCTATATAATATGAAAAGGTAAGAAAATAAATGCATACATTTTCTTTATTTGAAATCTAATGACTGATTTATAACAATTTTAACATCGCACTATTTGATCTATCGAGAAAACGCAGTATAATATATCGTGACGTCACTCTTTATGACAACAAACGGAAGTAAGGCTCCTATATATACGAGCTGGCGCATCAGACATTTTGTTGCCTTAGGGTTGCCACATGTACCCAGCGCGTTTCTCTGATAAACAAACGACAAACATTTTTTTTATCGTCTTACGTTGCTTTAGAGTAACTTGTTTTATTATATTTCATAATTTTAGCTAAGTAAACAATGATATGAAAGTTTGTTTAGCGACAAACTACTATAATCATTCAAGAAGTGAATATTAAGTGTTCACAAACCTTCTATTACTGTGTATTTGAGTTTTGGCGACATTTTGTAAAAGAAACAGAAACCGCCCTAACAACACATCTTACCCCAGTACATCCATAGGATATCCTCAGAATAAAATGACATCCTGAGAATGTATTGTGAAAAAAATGTGTTGTTAGGAATATTATTGTTGCTTATTGCTTTTATCTTGGCCGGATTAGCTTCAGATCACGATTTCTTAAAATCATTAGGGAAGCGATAAGGACGCCAAACGGGAATGCTGTCGTCTTCGGAGGCAAACAAATGGCGGTGATGCGCCGGCCTATTATTTTATTTAGGGGCTCTAAACGGAAGTAATCGTCGTTTACATTCGATCTCGTGCTTTGCTTTGCTTCTTGAATCAGTGAAATAGGTTTTGTATTTTATAATAACGACGGATATTTAAAAAACCCTTATATAAATATTGTCTTGTACCACTCTGCACTAATACAACGGCTAAATGCTTCTCAAAAGCTATTCTTTACCGTTCCACAGGATCCTATTAAACGAAAACATTGGACAACCGCCATGAAAAGAAAACAACTGAAAATAAGGATAATGGAAAATGGTGATAATGATATTAAATGATTATAAGATGCAAAAGAAATGCTCAGAAATCTCATAAACGATTGATAATTACGAAAGTGAAAACGTATTGCTGCTTGCTAACTAGACTAACAAAATGTAAACATTGAAGCATCATAAAATGTGACGTCAGGCAGCGTTTTGAAGTCACGTGATTTTTGGTTAATTTTAAAGTTATTTTTTAAATTAATGAGAACTTTTTTTTTGCATTTTTAATAAACTTTTTGAAATTTATGGGCCTAAAAGTATCAGAAAATAAGATTTTGTTCAAATCCCCCATGTGTGCAAATTGTCCATTGCTAGATTTGAACACGAAAAAGTTATTCTCATAAAGGGGAATTTGTTTATTTATTTCTTTTATTGTAAAGAAAAAATAATAGTTAATATTTTTGTCGATAGAGGGCGATGTACAGTCTTCAGCAAAAGTATCCGAGCACTAGCAAAAATTCCTATATAAAAAAAAGTACATTTAATATAGTTTTGTTAAATAAATCCTTGTCGAATCCTGTTCGTAGACTGACTAAGAACAGTGTGGTTGCAGACCCTTCTTTTTTCCCTGGTACTTACACCAATATATTTATATGATAATATTTTACTTAATTAATCGTGAAAACTTACAATTAAAAATTTCGAAATAAAAATACTGGGGGAAGAATCAGGGAAAAAATGTGACCTGTGACCACCCTGAAGAACATGATTCGACAAGGATTTATGTAACAAAACTGCATTAAATGCACAGTCGGGGAAAAAAAAAAAAAAAAAACGCAACACTCGCTGTAATTTTGTTATTAATTGACGCAGGAACATCTAATAGACATAATTCAACAGGAAATTAAAAGCACTTTCTGAATATGTCATCAAATTTTGAATTAGGGGTCATCTACATATTGAAATGAGTGCCAACTTTGATTTTTTCAATAGCAGCACCCAATTTTGACTTCATTTTCGAATTTCTGAGAGTCTGGCAGTGCGGAAAAGTATACTGTTTGTATACATTATCTTTAGTATTTATAGAGTTATATTAATAAAACGTTGAGTCATTTACAGTTCCTTAATTATCTTGAATTCAATTTTTTAGATTTGTATATACTTCAGAACTTTTTTAGATAATTTTAGGTCTATTTAAATACATACTATTTAATAAATATATTTTTTTTTTTTCTGTATTTTTATACTTGCGATTAGTCCATACAGTACTCTTTGAAAAAAGTGCAATATTTTTCAAGTGAAAGTGTCTATTATAGCTGTACTGATCACCAATAAAGCTTAAATTTTCTTTCGTAGGTAACATAATAGACGAAATGGAATAATATATATATATATATGTGTGTGTGTGTGTATACAACAACGCATAAACTAAACCTTTTCGGATAAATTATTGTAAGGGTTCATAAAGTAAATATTAAACAATTTTAATCGCACTTACCAGTTTTTGGTCAGTTAAACTCTTTGAAATGTACGATTCGTTTTATAATTTCTATGAAAATATATTTTCTTAATTAACCCTTTCACGACTGCTGACGTAGATTCACGCCATTTGAAAATCTGTAACTCTGTCAGTGGACGTTTCTTTCGTAATTTGTGTGTTACATATTTCTTAAGTGTGTATCCAGTGTTCATATTTTTGCAATAAAATATACAACGGATAGAAATATATTGATTAGAAAGAATATAATTGTAATGTATATCCATTAGTAATATAATCGTGAATACAGAAAATTTGTTCTAAAATATTATATTTTGAGAGTATAATAAAGACAAAATCCTGCGGTCGCAAAAAGTGTTAAAATATATTTATAAAAGTTAAAGTATGTTTTTAAAAATGTATAAAGTTAAAATATATTAATAAAATTTTAAAGACTAAAGTGTCCTTAAAATAATATTCCTCCCCCCTATAAAATAAATAAATAAGTAAATAAATAAAATAAAATAAAGCAATATATGAAGCAAATGATTAAGCTTTTTTTAACTATGACGGTAGTTAAGAAACGAGTTTACAAGTCTGTCTTGCATTCCAATTCCATTCGCAGGGATGGAACACGGGCGCAGAACTCATACCACTATCAATGTAAGAAAATTTTCTACCTCTTAAATCAACAATATTATTGGTAGAGAAATTTCTTCAACAGATTCCGGTATGAATTCTGCGCCCGTGTTCCATCCCTGCATTCGTTATTTATATTTGACAATTTCACATTAAACCTATTTTTCTATTTAAAACTGTAAACCCCGTATTTTTTTTTTCTTCTAGTGTTCGTTTAAAAGATTCAAAATTTATCACCAATTAATCGATGAAGTAAATACCACTTGTGCGTATTTTTGCCAACATAAAATAAGGTGTTTAACACGAATACTCAATGTCACATTTACATTTTTTTTCTGTATTGTTTTGTTTTGAAGTACGATGAAGGCGGGGCTGGTCTTCTTTAGAAAACAGGAATTCTTGATGCTAATATCTAAAAATCATCATTTTTTTTTTCATTTCTTTGCGTTTGACGTTGTTGTTATATAATTTGACCCGTAAATAAAAAATAAAAATATTTTGTTTAATTTTCTTTGTTATTTTTAAAGATTTGATTCGTTATCTCATGCAAACTTTATAAGAGACGGCCCCCTAAACCACTCCAAAAGAAAGATTTATTTATATCTCGAAAACTAATAACTGGAATGAGCTGCAAATTTGCACACCCGTATTTTTCAGCATTAGGATTCATTTTATGTAAAAAATTAATATAGGTCATAATTCATAATTTTTATGAATATGAATTTATTAATATTTTTCAGAATTAAAAATATTTTTCAGAATCAAAAGTAATGATAAATTATGTTTGGGTTTCTTCACTGTATCTCGTAAAAAAAAAAAAAAAATATTTCGATCAAGTTACTTTTTGTGAAGATATTAATAAAAGTTTGAAATATGAATTTAACATTAGCACCTTCAAACTTTGAACGCTTATAACTCTGTGAAAAAATAAGTAAAATATACAACCAATATACTTTTTCGCGTTGTCGCGATCCCAGAAATTCAAATATAAAATAAAAATGGGGCATTACCATTGAAAAAATCAAAGTTGGTGCGCGTTTTAATATGTAGACGACCCCTAATTCAAAATTTCAGTTCATTTTCTGAAGCTACTCACAATTCCCCGTCGAATGATACCTATTATATTTTTCTACATCGATTAGCAACGAAGTTACGTTGAGTGTTGCGTTTTTTTTTTCCCCGACTGTACCTTTTTTCTATAGGAATTTTTGCTAGTGCTCGGATACTTTTGCTGCCGACTGTACGTCAGCAAATCACAAATTTTCATGAAAAACTTTATTTATTTCCTTGTAAATGTTTCCAGGAATATAAATCCTATTCTATCATTCGCCATCACCATCACCACAAATCACAGTTTGTGAACGAGTTACAGCACCGCTTATTACCCTAACAGCACACTTCTAAATGACATCCTCAGGCTGTCCTATGGAAGAAAAGACATCCTGTGAACATTTTCAGGATGTATTATGGACAAGTGTGTTGTTAGGGTACAGCTTCAATCGGCGGTTCTTAGCTCAGGGAAAGCATCTTCACCAATGACACTTTATTCACTAAATCAGCATCGCAATTAAAAGTTCATACATGCACAAGTAGGTAGCAAAATAAGAAATAACCCATCTTAATCGTAAAACAGTGTTAGGACTCTGATGTGCATATTTCTCGTTATGCATCCGTGCAGCGCCCTCCATCGACGAAAAATTAACTACTTCTTTTTCCTTTACCAAAAAAAAAAAAAAAAAAATCCCTCTTCGAGAGAATAACTTTTTCGCAAACTGCGTTTAAGTCTACCATTTCCTTCAATTTTATGATTTTTTTAATTATTTTTTTAAATGTCTACAGATTTATGGACACCCGGTATTTAATAAATCTAGTCGTATGTATGTTATGTCGTTAGATTATTAAAATCCAACGGGAAATTATTATTATTATTATCATTATTATTATTATTATCATTGTTGTTATTATTATTATTGACGTACATTTGAAATCTTTTAATGATTCTAATATTTCAATAAATTTAGAACAATTATCAAGTAAGTACCAAATGCAGATCTAAATTCCCCCAGAACTTACAATTAAAATTTTTGTAAGTAAAAGTTATTCCCTTCTTCCTTTTTCTCCTCTAGGAAATTCTGAAGTCTAATGCTGTTAGTATAACTGATTCAGAAAATCATGAAGTTAAAATTAACATCAGTATAATTTCTAATAAATTTTACAATATGCAAATGATGTCAAGATATTTCTGCAGACCACGAATCACTGGTTGGTGACCACTGATTAAGATTATCAATACATGAAATTTTGATTAAAAGATTATTAATACATTAATTTTTAATCCCTTGATGAATTCTTTTTTGCTTTCTCAATTAAATATGTATAAAAATTTCCCACCAACGAATAAACCAAATGAAATAAATTCGATTTTTTTTTTTTTTTTTTTTTTTTAATACGATTGTCTACAAAAGCTTTAGTTAATGAAAATGACGCCAGAAGAAATTATTCATAACCCATGTTAAAAATAATAATAATAATAATAATAATAAAATAAAAAAATAAAATAAACACTTTTTTTTTCTTTAAAAAAATCTAATTTTTGAATGGGTTAAATTTTTTTTTTTTCTCAGAAATAGGAGACTTTTGTTTAATTTAATTATTTTACTAATTGTGAATCTAATACTTAACAATCGATTTTTAAATATGTAAAAGATTTTACAATTACATACTATAATTGTTTTGTTCCTCGATAAAAAGAAAAAGAACATTTTTCGACATAGATAAAAATATAATTGTTATTCACGTGCAAATAAATTTATTTCCTTTTATAGAAAAAATAATCTGGTGTGTCACCCACACGACTTTCTCTTACCCTGCATTTCAATACTATAAAGATAGATTGTATATTAAGTCAGCATAAAATAATAAATTTCAATGTACTTTTAAAATAATCTAAAATAGGTTTAGGTACAATTTCATTTGACATGTAATTCTGTGTGAGGGGAGCTACTGCTCCTCAACCCCCGTTCAATTACACTACATACAATTATTATTATTATTATTATTATTTTCTTAAGAAAGCTGTTATTAATTCGCCTTGAAGCTTAAGTGGACACCTAGTACGGACTTCAAAACACCAAATTTCAATTTACTGCAGCTATTCGTTTTTACGTTATGCTGATAACAGATATACATACCGATCCACCGCTGAAAATTGGACTTTCGTAATGAGGTGACCTCAAAACATGATTTTATACAAAAAACCAAATTCGAAAAGTCAAAAATGCTTTGTTTACAGTAGGCGTATAAAAAATTAATTTTGCATCCTGAGCAGTGTTCGTCGACATAATAAAATGTAGCAAAGCACTTCTATCAATTACATTCAATAGAAAAGAAAGTTTAGCTCAAGTTTGGGTAGCTTTTATATTGTCTATAATCAATATGCACTATAAACAGTATTGTGTACTTAAATTTAGTCTTACTTGAAAAACATCAAACTGCTCTGGATAAGGCTCCTATATACACGAGCTGGCGCATCAGGCATTTTGTTGCCTTGGGGTTGCCACATGTACCCAGAGCGTTTTTCTGATAAACAAATCACAAACTTTTTTTTTTATCGTCTTACGTTACTTTAGAGTAACTTGTTTTATTATATTTCATAATTTTGGCTAAGTAAACTATGATATGAAAGTTTGTTTAGCGACAAACTGCTATAATCATTCAAGAAGTGAATACAACGTGTTCACAGACCTTCTATATTACTGTGTATTTGAGTTTTGGCGACATTTTGTAAAAGAAACAGAAACCGCCCTAACAACGCATCTTACCGCAATACATCCATAGGATATCTTCAGAATAAAATGACATCCTGAGAATGCACTGTGATAAAAATGTGTTTTTAGGAATATTATTGTTTGTTGCTTATTGCTCGTATCTTGACCGGATTAGCTTCAGATTAAGATTTTTTAAAATCATTAGGGAAGCGATAAGGACGCCAAGCGCGAATGCTGTCCTCTTCGGAGGCAAAAAAATGGCGGTGATGCGCCGGCCTATTATTTTATTTAGGGGCTCTAGCTCTGGGTAGTCCTGTAAATGAATGATGAATGATTTTCATACCCCAATCTACACAAAACATGTTTTTATGCATATATATATATATACACTACTGGACATTAAAATTGCTACACCAACAAGGAATAATAATAACGGAATGAAATTTGTTGGACACATACATTATAGCAGGAAGAACAATTGATTAAAATTTCCGGAAATTTCGAGTTATATGTACTGAGAAAACAGTACATAAAGCAGCGACCTCTGTGAGGAATAATAGCACTTATTTGCCTAGGCATTGAATCGAACAGCGATTGGATGACATGTACGGATAGAACACTTCATGATGTTTTAACACGATGCCACAATTCATCGATCGAAGTCACTGGTGAGTGGTGCGGGGCCAGTCGCTTTTCAACGATTAAACAGTCATTTTCATTGGTGCGAGATCAGGAGAACGCGCTTGCCAGAGCAACAGTCGATAACATTCTGTATCAAAGAAGGTCCGAACAATACAAACAACTTGTGGTCGTGCATTATCTTCCTTAAATGTTGCGCTTCGGGGGCCTTGAATATAGGGCAGAGCGATGGGCCTTAACTCGTCAGAAATGTAATGACTGGTATTTAGAGTGGCCAGAATGAAAACAAGAGGTGATCGGGACGTATATCCAATGGTACCACATACCATCAATCCAGGTGGTGACCCAGAATGCGGCTACCAAAATTCTGATTACCCTCAAAACTGCATCATTGATATGGGCGCCATTAATGTGTGATCAACGATGAACCTGGACGCTGGAATGGCGTGAAGTCACCTTTCAGACAAATCACAATCCTGTTTACAGCATCAAGATTGCCTTATCCGTATTTAACGGC
Organism: Salticus scenicus; assembly: GCA_963930645.1. NCBI lineage: Eukaryota > Metazoa > Arthropoda > Arachnida > Araneae > Salticidae > Salticus > Salticus scenicus. The sequence continues at coordinate 190,109,713 of OZ005661.1, forward strand.
ATTATGAATAATGCACATTGCCAGCTGCGATTCGACATCATTATACTGTCCATTATTCCCAATAATGTTATGGGTTCCCTTTGGATGCACGTCTGGATTACTTCTTGTTCGTATTCCTGGTACTCTGAACAGCGGCCATTAAATTTCTGATTTGTTAAGGCCCGCCCCTCTGCCCTGTATTCGAGGCCTCCGTAGCACAAAATTAAGCAAGATAATGCACGACCGCAAGTTTTTGTATTGTTCGGACCTTCTTTGATACAGAATGTTATCGACTGTTGCTCTGGCAAGCGCGTTCTCCTGATCTCGCACCAATGAAAACGACTGTTTAATCGTTGAAAAGCGACTGGCCCCCCACCACTCACCAGTGACTTCGATCGATGAATTGTGGCATCGTGTTAAAACATCATGAAGTGTTCTATCCGTACATGTCATTCAATCGCTGTTCGATTCAATGCCTAGGCAAATAAGTGTTATTATTGCTCACAGAGGTCGCTGCTTTATGTACTGTTTTCTCAGTACATATTACTTAAAATTTCCTGAAATTTTAATCAATTGCTCTTCCTGCTATAATGTATGTGTCCAGCAAATTTCATTCCGTTATTATAATTCCTTCTTGGTGTAGCAATTTTAATGGCCAGTAGTATATATGTATTTCCGTTTTGTTTAAGTCAGCGTATAGATGTTGCACTGTACTTACCCACAATTTCCCCCATAGACGTAATGTTTCTCCCTGTTCACGAACCAGATCTCAACGAAAAGTTTAGTGTAGCATCCCTATATGATACACATTTAGAATGCCGAGTTTGGACTTTCTTCTGCCATTTTTTCTTGAGATATGCTGGTAAATGACAGACAGACACACATACACACAGACCAGCCGCTAAAAACATGACCTCGAAACGTGTAAATATAACAAAATCTCATTTTCGAAAATTTAACCCAAAAATAATACTTTCTCTACCATATATATGAGTAAGAGAAAATTAAAAATAAATAAATAAATAAATAAAATAACGTATAACTCTCTCTCTCTCTCTCTCTCTCTCTTTTTCCCCCCCTTAAATTGTTTAACATTTTTAATAATTTTGAAGTCAAAATAAAGTTTTTATTTAATATTTTTTAAACGAATTATTCGATTGAACTAAAATGAAATACTGCGTTAGCTAGATTTTGTCCTGATTAACAAGTATTCCAATTTTTATAGCGATCGGTTGAACAGTACAGCTTTGTATAGCGAAAGTAATTACACAATTACTGTGAAACAGAGTAAAAGATGACGATGGTAAATATCTGACGTCTGACTGAAAAGCAATAGTTCTGTCGTACTAACAACTCGAGCCTGTATATGTATGTCTATATTTACACACACACACTCATATATATATACACATGCATATATACATGAAAGTCAATTAGATAAAGTGGATGACGTAACGATTTCCAACTGATAATCTGATAAAGGTATAGTTCAGTTTTAGTAAAGAGGACATATCGCGTAAGAGAAAGTGTAAGGACTTTCCTTTCAGTTTGAAAACTGGTGCATCGGAGGTGTTTACGAACAAATGTTTGTGATAATTAAGTACTATTTTAGCCAGTATTTTGATATTTTTAACGGTTTTCTCCTTCTTCTTCTTCTTCTTTTTTTTTTTTTTTTTTTTTTTTTTTGATACACCATTTTTAAGTGACTGAAAAGTAAACAAACTCCAGACTAGATATTCCACCTCATTTTAACGAAATAAAAATACTTCATTTCAATTGTTGTCGCATTTTATGCAAGTTTTTGTTACACCTATATATTTTTTTACACAAGCACTGAGTCGTTCTCTTTCTGAAGATAACAATTATTTAAAATAATAATAATAATAATAATAATAATAATAATAATATACATTTTATCGAAAACCACAAAAAGCTCAAATAAATTTTTCTGTGAATTTAACCATTATTATTTTTTATTTTGTTTATTTCTTCTCTTAAAATTCAGATTTCATCTGCCTACACACATTTATCAAAAACTTAAAAACAAGTTATTGCATATATTTTCAAAACGGCATTCTGTGATCGTTTTGTGTAAAATGTACAGCATTTTATCTCAATGTGCCGTTTCTCTTCACTTTTTGTATTTATTAGTGGCTGCGCGGTTTGACAGAAGAATCCTCGCTACTTGTGTTTGAAATTTCAGTGTTTCATTGTCTGTTATAAACCAGTTTTAAGCTTCGATTCCTGAACATCTAATTTCCAGATTATACACCGAAACTTCTTATAAATAATGGTATTAACTTTCAAATCAACCGAATGATTTTTCTTTACCACAATCGCGGATAATACATACAGACAGACACCAAAAACTCTTTAAAATTCAATTGGGACTCTTGTCAACGTCCAGAACTTTCAGTACTTTCTTTCTCATGCCAATTTATTTATTTATTTATTTTATAATTATAGTTCCTTTTATGTTATAACAATTCAGCTTAGATTTGCGTAATGCAATTTATACACACACACACACACACACACACACACACACACACACACACACACACACATATATATATAATAATAATAATGATGATCTATTAAGCATAGTAGAAGCCAAGCAACAGATACAAGATCACTGAAACACCAATGACCAATAAGATTTTAAAAAAAATTATCAGTGGATGAAATACACCAATGTAAAGAAACCAGATCCACTAATCAACAGCCTGCAAAACATATGAATCAATAAAGTAACACAACAAATCCCAACTCAAAACCATAAACTTATCAAAATTAATGAAAAAATAACCTAAGAAACACAAGATAGGAAGGAAGGAGGCAGGCGGCAAGACTTGTGACTTGCCTGTAGGGTTAAACTAGTTTCATGCCGGCAACACCCACCCAGCCTGCCACGACCAGAACAGGAACCATATGGATTTAAAAAAGCAAAATTTCAAAGCAGATGAATAACAATGAAATCACGAAGCAACAATGAAATTCACCGATTGATTAAAATTTTAAATATAGTTGACAACTCAAAAAGGAAAAAACTGAAGTTTTAGTGGAAAAAGAAAGTTTGCATAGTAATACAAAATAAATGCAACAAGCCTTCTACTTTTTTTTTTTTTTTTTATACAGTTCCCGCCTCTTATTAAAATCACATTCGTTCTGAGCCAAAGTAATTTTTATTAAGCGGCTGATTTTTATATCCGGCGAACATTCCTGCACTTAAGGAAAAGGTATTACTTCCCTGAATTTGGAAAGAAACTTCAAAAGGTGACGAATAATGGAATTAGTGAACAATATTAATTAATTTTTGATAGATAATTAATGAATTGTTTCTTCGATATAAATAAATTAAACGCATTCCAAGTTCCCATGCACTTTCCTTTGAGGAAAATCATCATTACTTTACCAAAAGTTCACGTTGTCCTTATAAATTTAAAATCTTTTCGTTTAAACCTCATGAATTATAGTAATTTTAAAATACGAACTAGAAATTGCCTTTTAATAATTAGAAATAAAAAAAATATATATATATCATTTCAGATCAAATTTGTAACTTATTACTGCGTTTTGAAGAATACGTTCCTTGAAATTGTTACGGAGATACGTGATGGGGCGTGTTTAATTTGTAACTGTGCTGCAAGTGTCTTCGTCAATGAGCGATAAAGGAGGGGTTGTTGAGCTTTAATTTCTTTTCTTATTTAAAAAAAAAAAAGTAAAAATCACAATGTAAAAAAAAAAAAAAAAAAAATTAGTGTGCATAAATGATATTTTTGGCTGCTGAGGAGATATTTTTGAGTTTATTAACCGGCGATGCTGATTTTATTAAGCGGCGGCTTTAAAAGTAATTTGTATTGATTTGATTCCGGTCCTGGCAATTTGATCAGATTAAGCGGCTGATTTTATTAACCAGTGAATTTATTAAACGGCGGTTACTGTATATTAATTTCTTTTTTTCTTTTTTAATTTATGTTTTCTTTTTATTTTATTTATTTAAAATCACGGTGTAATTTTATTTTTTCAGCATGCTGTTCCAATTGTGACTTCTTTATATTGTATTCATATATTTGTTTTGTTAAATTAAACTTCTTTAAATAATTATTTAATTTTTTGAAAACATAGTTAATATTTAATTTTCTTTATTTCATTATGTTGTTCCAGAAGCAATATCATCAGTTTCGAGCGTTAGTTTTCAGAAACTTGGACTTTTATTATTAAAAAAAAAAAAAAAAAAAAAAAGAAAAAGAAAAAAGAAACAAACAAACAAACAAACAAAAAAGCTATTTTTATATTAGAGGTTGAAAAAATATTCGAGCGTAAACAGTGGCAACAACTTTTTTTTCTCACCCCGCAAACCTTGATCACACACTCCGCTGCCCCACTGTCTTTTAGCGTGGGTTCAGTAGGCGTCGCATTTCAGACAGTGACAGATCAACTAGTTTAGTTGATTAAAATTCGAAAATAACTTTCATTGCATCATTAAAAAATCTGGAGTGGCGCCACTCGACTTACCGAATATTTAGTAGCTATCTATCAGGTGCTCAAATAAATTTGAACCATTGAATAATTCAGTAAGTAATCAAAATTGGAAAGTACAATATAGGATAACTAAAAAGTTTCTCATAAATTCGAATCTTTATACAAGAGATGGTAATGTATACATTTTTTTTTTTTAAGTGCAAATTATTATAAGTAATTTATTCATAAATATCCCGAACGCATATGACCTCCCTTCCCTCCTTGGGTACGGTCTTATTCGAGGAATTGTCCATAAATGATGTCCCACGTTTTCTTTATATCACCCCTTTGTCAAAAGTGACATTTTGTCTTACCTCCTCCCCCCATATCATAAGTCATGCTATATTACACATAAACATAGACCCGCAATTTATAAACAAAGTTTACTACGCTATAGATCATAAATTAAGTTTAAAAATAAAACTTCTAGCTACGAGTTTTAATGACATTTGTAAGCACAACAATAACAATGATCCCTGTACTTATTTTGTATGAAATAAGATTAAGATTTACAACAAAAAATAAACATAATTAATGTACAATAGTAACATACAAATGAAAATTACGCCCAAGTTATGCGAAAATTTATCGAATTATGCTTATATTTTTAAGATCTACCAGCATTATGCTTATCAATTCAAAATAAATGATAATGATATAATAATAATAATAATAAAAACATGAAAAGTAAAAATTCTGTCAAAGACAGAATTCAGTTTCGTGCGGAGGACTATTAATTTCAGTCTATAATTTTTTATTTTATAATTTTTATTTATTTTTTATCTCATTTTTGACCGTAAAACTGAGCAGCATACTCTTTAAAATGACTGAAATGAATTAAAATGAAGTGTTTCCACCTAAATTTCATACTTTAGTTAATCTTAAATAATCTGGTGTGTCACTCACACGACTTTCTCTTACCCTGAAATTTAATACTATAAATACAGGTTGGAGATTAAGGGGTAAGATAACGAGTTATGTAAACCTATGTTAAACAATTCAAATTAGGCTTCGGAAGAGTTTTATATGATAATTAATTCTGTGTGAGGGGGGCCCCCGTTTCATTAATGCACCTACATTTATATACAACTTAATTCGGTTATTAAAAAATAATTCTGTTTTTAAAAAATAATTTATTAAAATTATTATTTAAAAAAATTATCTTTTATGATAATGCAGACGATTTCTATATTAGAGAAGTAGTATAACACCAAATATCCAAAAAAGTCCATTTTATTCTCAATATTAAAAAAAAAAAAAAAAAAAAAAAAAATTTTTTTTTTTTTTTTTGTTAAAAGTAAAAAAAATCGATAACTTTGTTTTAAATTATCACAGATCGATGGTTCAACCATTCATTTTAAAGGTATTGGCGAGCTCTTTTGAAAGATACCCATCATGAAAATTTACTCCCCTCGAGGGGGGAAGGCGAGGCTCCTACATACACAATTTTTTTCCCCTGTTGACTATCTCTATTACAAAAAATATATATTCGTTTCATTTGGTTTAGTGCAGTCTATAGACGTTAAACTCTACGTACCTGCAATTTCCCCATAGACGTAATGTATTTGAATACTTTTGAGTGTCCCTGTACACGAACCATTTGCTTGATCTTAACGAAAAGTTTAGTGTAGCATCCTTATATGATACACATTTAGAATACCAAGTTTGAACTTTCTGACATAATTTGTTTTTGAGATATGCTGATAACAGACAGACACACACAGAGACACACACAGAGACATACACACAGACCATTTGCTAAAAACATTATTTTCGTATTCAGGAGACCTCAAAACATGTAAATATAATAAAAACTCGCGTTCGTAAATCCTAAATTTGATCCAAAAACAATACTTTCTCTACCTTATGGGTAGAGAAAGTAAAAATCTAATTGTTGTGTCGAAAAACTGTTTGCACCCCTGGTATCAGAAAAATCGCCCTTTCACTGGGTACCGAATTTTTAACGGTACGACTGATATTTCTAATTTATTTTAGTGATACACAAAACTGGTCTACAAAAAATCTAGATTGAAACTAATAGTCCTCTGTCCTAATAATGATTACTGTACTTATTTTGTATGAAATAAGATTAAGATTTGCAACAAAAAAACATAATTAACTATAGTAATATACAAATGAAAATTAAGCCCAAGTTATACGAAAAATTAACGAAATATTCTTATATTCTTAAGATCTACCAGAATCATGCTTATCAATTCAAAATAAATACATAAAATAAATAATAAGTAATAATAATATAATATAACAAAATAAAAATGAAATAAAGATTTTAAACGCACAATGCTTCTAAATGGGAACAGCCTGCAATGTTTTGCCACTCAGCTGGTTTTTTGTGGCCTCAAACCCAAAGATGAATAGGGTCTACTGAAACTTTTTTCAAAAAATATAATTGTTATTTCTTTCTCTGCTGATAATATTTTGATTTTAAACGTTTTCATTTTTAACTAAAATGTGTTATGTCACACTTTTTATTATCCCCTCTCTTCCCTTGTTACAAACTGTCACAGTTTCACTACACCCCCCCCCCCTCCCTTTCCAAGCAGGACATCACTTGTTGACGACCTAATAGCGTAACTAGTATACTTGGCGCCTGGGACACGATACTTTTTGACCCCCTACCCCCCCCCCCCCAAAAAAAAAAAATGTATATATATATAGTTATATAATATATGAATTGGGGACCATTTTGGGCCCCTCTGCGAGTGGTGCTTGGGGCATGATAAACTTCTTCCCCCCTTTCTCGTTACGTCACTGGGAAACCCCCCCGCTGACCCCTTTCCATCTGCACATGTATTTGCTATCTAACGATAATTAATGAAAATAAGAAAACGTCTGTTAGATGTTTTATAATTCGAAGTTGAAAGACACCAAAAATGCCAAATAATAGTCATTTGGAGTCGTAGATATCCCATAAGAGTTCATGGTTGGTTGGTTCTGGGGATTCAGGCCGACTGATTGCTCTAGGGTTCTAGGCCTAAGGGGGAGTTCCCTCTGTGGGGGGGTCTTTGTAAAGGGTCCTAGACCGTATTTACGCAAGTTTCGGAGAAAACCACCATAAAAGTTAATGAAAATACGTGTTGTTTCCAGGCAACTGGGTCAAAAAAAAGTTAAGAGTGATGACGATAGCATGAAAAAAAATTAAAAAAACATCTAATAAATACCTGCCAACAGAGTCCGATCAAGCCGAAAGTGGGGCCAGAGCCTAATGACTATTCAGACCTCCATCTTATTATTTTTCCCACAGTTTTTAACCACTCTTTGAAAAAATGTTAAATTTTCCCACTTTTTCACCCAAAAATGCATATACAAGTAAAATATTACTATTGTGAACTTTTCATTTTCCTTTCAAAAATAAAAATTTCAAAGAAACGTTATTTTCAAAAACATTCTTGTATATTTTTTTACCATGTTTTTATTAACTTCTATTCTTGTTTGTTTGTTTGTCCGGTACAAATATTGCAATCGAATTTTAACTAACTTCCCTACTAGCTAGACATTTGAAACTTTCACAGTAGCTCGGAACCCGGTGACAACACAATACTTCGAAGTCCGATTTTCGAATTTTTGATTAGTTTTCTTATAATTAATTAAAATATGAAAATACTAACATCCTAATAGCGTTAAAATAGCCATTAAAATATTAGCTATAATTTAATTGTTGCCAAAAAAAAAAAATACGAGCTCATTTCTTTTCGACATAAAAATAAATACATTTAATTAAACGGGAACGTTAAAAAATTATAAAAAGTTAAGTTGTGTATCTCACAAAAATTGATGTCATTATCACTTTAAAAATTTTATGCACATTGATTAGAGCTCTATGATTCATCAAAAAAATTTAAAACATAGTATATGTATATATATATATATATATATATATATATATATATATTAAATCTTATAATTATTTAATTAAAATTTTTTGAAACTATAAACTGAATTTCGACCCCCCTCAACTAAAGAACGCTAAGGCCATGGCACCGTGCGTTAATCAGGCCTGCTTCCCAATACCGATTTATATGTTCATAAACTGTATTTAAAATACATGCATGGAGAAATTTTATTTTTTCTGATGGTACAGCAAACATTGGGGGGAGTTGGGGGGGGGGGGTACATGAGTGCGTGTTCCCACTTTTGGCCATGATCGAACTATAATTAGCCTCTCCAAAAAGAAAAAAAAAGACAGAGGAAGAAAAAAGAAATTTTTTTACAAATAGAATTTTTTTTTATCTTATGTATATAAAAAAAAACAGTAATTTATCATGCTGATTTAAAACTTATGATCATTACTTCCTTCTACGATAGTTAAATTTCATTTGGTCATTATTTCGGACGTAATAAACAACCAGTGACCAGGTTCATCGTCTTACGACGTTCCCTTCCATCTCCCACCCACGTGATGCGTCTCAAACGAACAGGTTTTCTATAATCATCGGCGTCGTAATTGAAAAAACGGAGATGCTAAGTGGAAGATATGAGATTCCTGTTTTCTTTCCTTTAATCCAAACAAGGAACTTTCTCACGGTGGACTGTTTCTGTTTAGTTAGGCAAAGTTGAGCAGTTTGAAAACTTTGGGTTAAGAATTCATTGGTTGCAGTTCACTGATTCGATTCAGGCAATGATAATAAGTCTGGTTTTGCTAAATTCTTGTATCGAAATCACTGCATACTAGTGTCTAATGCATATCAGGGTTTTATTAAACCGAATCCGTGAAAACAATTTTTTATCAAAACAGAATAAATAAATTAAATTAACATAATTTTATAAATTACATAGATCTATATGCCCCCCCCCCCCCACCTCAGTTACATGAAAAATTTTGGTAATTTTTGTTTTTGAGGATGCTGAATCCAAAAATGATCTTGATTTTTCCTCATCCGTTCAGTTTTTTTTTTTATACGACAGCAGTATTTTTTTTTTTTTTCCAAATAGCGATTTTGCGTTGTCGTCATTTATTGCATTACACCTTGAATTAGCCGTCAATATCCAATTTTACAATAATTTCTTAAACTATCTTAAAATAATATGTCAGATGTGTAAGAATTTTTAGTCTTTTTCAAAACCTACTGATAAGTGAAAAATTCATCCTTGACTGTAAGTAAAAAACCAGTTGCCGATTTTGTATCTGAGACCATCACCATTCATAAATTAGATGGTTTCTGAATATTTGTTGACAATATCTTCTCAATAAGTATTGATGTTGGCTTCTTGTATAACTGTTAGCGATAGCTTCCAATATTCTTTGGCGGTATGTTCTGAATATGTATTGATTGTGGCTTCTGAATATTTGTTGGTTATTTCTTCTGGATATATTATGATGGCTGATGAATATTTATTGGCTATACCTTCTGGATATAACAAGCCAATATTCGAAATTTGAAATTTGCCACCGAAGTAGCTTGGTCGTCTCTCGTCAAGATAATGTTTACTTATGCAGTTGCGATAACCATTTTAATTCATTTCCAAAATGACAACAAAAACACAAAAACCGCCAAGGGGCTCCTATGCTAAAGCTATACCAAAGTAATTTTAGGAAATGAATATAGTAATCGATGATAGTGAAATACAGTTACTGCGTGCCTTTGTACGAAAAAATTGATTAAGAATGTACGAAAAAATAGAAAAACACCATTAAGCCATTATTTTCACTCAGTTGGAAAAATAAATTTTCAATAAATATGATTTTCTTCCCAGGCTGTTGATTGTGATATTAATAAAAATGTATTTATTCCTCCCATTGTTTAATGGTGTTTTCCATTACCTGCGGCTTATTCTGTCGAGCTATCTACATGATAGACCACTTGCTCTGAATAAAGGTTGTCTGAGTGAGTAATGCCCACTGGTTGTCGGCCTGGATAGCTCAATTGGTAGAGCCTTGACCTTGTAAGTCAAAGATCCGGGGTTCGACTCCCGGTCCAGGCATTATTTTCACTCAGTTGGAAAAATAAATTTTCAATAAATATGATTTTCTTCCCAGTCTGTTGATTGTGTGATATTAATAAAAATGTATTTCTTTCACAAAATGTTTGTCATGCACAAACAGGCCGACAGAAGGACATTTTCTGAAAATGGTCAAATCATGTTCAGTACTTCTCAAAACGAGTAAATCCATCGAAAACCGGAAGTCGAAATGTTTTATGAAGCCAACACTTTCTTCTATAAATTTAGAATAAAGTAATAAGTAGAAAATATGATATCTCCAAGAGAGATGATGTCGCATGGTCCCGCGACCAACCCTCTGGAGTCTGGCATCACCACTATACTTAATTGAAAAGAAAAAGTGAAGGAGGAGAGTGTAATTTGTCTGACGGTGTTTTCCTTTTCAAGGAACTTTCCCACGAAGGGACTTCCGAGATGTATTGGATGATCGCCGCGCATCATTGGCTTTCTCCCGCACTTCCTATTTCATGAACGATTCGGGCTTGTTATAGGGTAAGTTCGGTGACAGATCCGTAATAAGTGACACTTGCGTAAATACAGTGTTAGAAACAGTGTTAGTTACAGTGTACTAAATTAGAGCATTTCTTTATAAAATAATTTAATCGGCATGCTCCGAAGAAACTTTTAAGAAATTTCATACCCTAAAACAAAGTTTCTTTTCTTTTATTAATAGATAATCTCAATAGTATATCTCCCTGAAAATCTCAATGGTTATATGAGAAACCTTCTTCTCTAGACTGAGGCTTAAGCCGGTTTAAAACTCATCGAGTAAATCTTCAGGGTAGGTGATTCAAACTATGTATTGTCAATTTTTAATAAATCCAGGGTGAACCCAGGGGTACAAGCAGTTTTTTCGACATGACAATTTTTTTTTTTTTTTTTTTTTTTTTTTTTTAAGTAACTAAATTAAATTTAGGTGACAACACTTCCTTTTAATTCATTTCAGTCATTTTCAAAAGTATGTGGCCTAGTTTTGCGGTCAAAAAATGAGATAAAAAATTAATTAAAAGTTAAAATTAAAAATTTTACAGACTGAAATTAATAGTCCTCCGCACGAAACTAAATTCTGGTCTTTAACAGAATTTTTAATTTTCTATTATTAATATTTCTAGCAAACCAGTGTAAACTATTTGAACTTTATTTATTTATTTTCAGTATAGCTGAGAATTACACTAAAAAAATCACTAACTTTATTACAATGAACTGAACATATTCTTCCTCATAATTAAGCAAACAATTCATTCACGATATATTTAACAATCTGTGTTAATCTTTTTTTTTTTTTTCTTTCTTTCTTTCTTCTACATATGTAAAAAGAAATTATTGGATTCGTGAACATTTTCGAACTCTGATTTTTGACGGATTTACACGTTTGTGATGTCCTGAACACGATTTGACTATTTTTAGAAAATGTCTGTCTGTATGCGAGTATCACAAATTTTGTGGACGCTGTATCTCACGAACCAATGGACGAAATTTAACCAAGCATCGTATTTAGTTAGACTCTGACTTGAACGGACACTTTGATTACACTTTGGAATCAACTGCTCAACAGGTGGCGCTGTCATCCCATTTTTTTTTTTTTTTCTAAATTTTTAACATGGCAGTATAGGACAAAATTTCGTATACTGATTTTTGTATCCGGTGAACTTTCTTCCACTCAAGAAAAAAATATTACTTTCCTGAATTTGGGAATAAAATTGAAAAAGTAACGAATAATAGAATAAATAAACAATATAAATTAATTTTTGAAAGATGTAATTGATTAATTCGTTCTTCAAAATAAGTAAAATTAAAAACATCCTAAGTTTTGATGCACTTTTCTTTTAGGAAAATCATCATTACTTTACCGAATGTTCACGCTCTTTTTCTTTCAAATTTAAAATCTTTCTATTTAAACCTCTTGCTTCTTAGTTATTTAAAAATAAAAATTAGTAGATTTTTTTTTATTAATTAAAAATTTAAAAACGTATGTCACTTGAGAATCAAATCAAATTTGTAGCTTATTACCGAGCTTTGAAGAATACGTTCCTTGAAATTGTTACCGAGACTAGTGCTGAGGTATATTTAATTTGTAACTATGCTGTAAGGGTAAAATTATCGCAAAGAGGGATAACGGAGGGATTGCTGTGTTTTATTTTATTTTTCATAAAAAAAAAATCTAATTAAATTAGAATGTTGTGGCCACCACATGACTTTCTTCTATATTTTCCTATGCAAAATCACTCAGTAAGAATAATTTATTAAAATCATTATTTAATAAAAATATCTTCCCTGATAATGCAGTACGATTTCCATATTAGAGAAGCAGTATAACACTAAATATAAAAAATAAAAAAATTCATTTTATTCTCGATATTACATAAAAAAAAAAGTCGATAACTTTATTTTAAATTATAATTTATAATCTCTATTATAAATAATTCTTGTAAATTTCATAATGTTTATTAAAAAATAATTCTCTTTATGTACATTTATACAAAATTTTGTCCTATACCACCATGTTAAAAATTTAGAAAAAGCGGAATGGCAACGCAACCTGTGAGACAATTTTTACTAAAAGTTGATAGGCAAATTTATGTCAAGGTGTAACTACATACCAATTTGTATGAAATTCTGTTCCTGAGATACAGTTGCCACAAAATTTTGTCACACACACACAGAGAGACAGACATTTTCTAAAAATGGTCAAATCGTGTTCTACAGCTCTCAAAACGTGTAAATCCATCAAAAACCCGAGGTCGAAAATTTTTACGAATCGAATACATTCTTCTATTGAATATAGAAGAAAGTAAAAAAATTGTTTAGAGTGCATAAATGACATTTTTGCTGCTGAAATGTTTCTTTTATTCTTTTACTAGCAGGCTTTGCCCGCTTCGCTGGTCATTATATTGAAATGAATCCCCAAAACAGCATATCATTAATAATAATAAAATATCTTAAAAAAAAAAAAAAAAAAAAAAAAAAATCACTGAAATCCGTCAAAATCTAATTTTAAGTTGCCCAATGCCTTCGGCAGTCCCTTACCTGCTTCTTACTCCCCCTCCCTCGCGGTTACAGTTGAAAGTTTTACAAAATCTCATCAAAGTGCATATTTCGCACACTTAATTAACACCCACACACCAAAATTCGCCATTCTTAGGTAATTTGGACGGATTTAAGCTTCAAAATGTGGTTTTTGCCCCGCCCGCCCCAAGAGGAAGGGGGGGGGGGGTAAATTTCCAAAATTACTTCATATTGCATGTTGCATACACATACCTAACCGACACATCAAAAAATTGAGATCATGAAATTATTTAAAGCTGAGTTATGCTTTAAAACTTTTTTTTTTTTTTATCTCTCCCCCCGTTCTTAAAGGAGGGAATTTCGCAAAATCTCTTCATACTATGAATTAGATACATATAATCGTCCCTTACATAAAAAATGTCCAACCTTATATAATTTAGTGCAGCGTTACGCATGAATACATGTTTTTGCCCCCCATTCTCCAAAAAACGGTAGGGTGGAATTTCATAAAATCCCTTTGTAGTGTGTGTTCAGTTCGATTTCCCCGTGTGTTGAGTACCCTTTTTCCAAAACCTTTTCCCTTCCCCCCCCCTCCCCCTTAAAAATCCAAAATCGCAGAAAGTAATTTTTTTGTACTCAAGTCTGGTCTTTCCATCTGCAATTTCTTCACCGTTAAGTAATTTGGAGCCGAGATAAGCCTTCTGCCCCCCAAGGGAGACAGGGGGGGGGGGGTATTTTGCAAAATTCCGTCTTAGTTGGGGGTCAGGCTCCGAAAACCAACCTGGTCACTAAAATTTGTGACCCTCTTTCCCACAGAATCGTCATGGCAGTGTTGAGTCAGTGAATCATTGAGTTTACTCTTTTATATGTACAGATTTGTTTATATTTTTATGGACTACTTGGCTTAAGGTTGCTGTCACAAAAATAGAGTCCTTGGCGAAAAATGTCCTATCTACTTCAGTATTAAAATTAAAAATATACCCAGGATTATCAACTAATAAAGCTCTTTAATAGAGATCTGAATTAGCTTTCATTTTCTTATTATTTAATTTTGATAATGACGTTATGTTGTCATGTGCCTAAGCAAATTTAATATTTATTATTTTTTTTTATTATTATTCGCGTGAAATATTCTTTGGCAACAATTAAAAATTAAAATAAATTATTTTAAAATTTTATTATAGAAGAAATATTTATATTATATACAGGGATGGAACACGGGCGCAGAATTCATACCGGAATCTGTTTAAGGAATTTCTCTACTTATGATATCGTTGATTTAAGAAGTAGAAAGTTTTCGTACATTGATAGTTGTATGAATTCTGCGCCCGTGTTCCATCCTTGTATATAGAAGATTAATTAAAAGTTTACATTTTTTCCGGTATAAATAGAAGCCTATGTCTTATTCCAGACTATTATTTATCTCTGTACAAAATTTCATCCAGATCCGTTTAGCCGTTGTGGCGTGATTGAGTAACAAACATCCATCCAAACTTTCGCATTTATAATATTAGTATAGATTAGTTATCATGTGCATGTGTTAGATTGAGTTATTTTGCTGTCAAATTGACAAAATTTTAATTTTAAATTTCAAAACTCTGTCGTTCTTGGCGCTTATTGTATTTAGTGATCAAAAACGTAATACGAAAATATGCATGCCAGATGTATATTTTCGTAATATGCATTGTACGAAATATTGTTTCATATTATTCATTACTCTCTTAATATAAGTTGTTAAAATAACCATGATTTTTGAAAGGAATTAAATTATGTTCGCCAAATAATTCGTCAATATATTTTTTTTTCTGCTAAGGATGACCGATATCAAATCTATTCCGCTGCAACATATTAGTATCTTATATCAGATACTTTATTTAGACATTTGAAAACAAATTTTACTTCAAACTATGATAGAATATTTATCATTTTCCTTTTAATTAGTATATTCGTTGGATATTTATTGTGTAAATATCATCTTTTGAAATGAAATGTTTGTGTTTTCAATCGAATATGGAAATTTGCCATTTTTTTTTTTTATTCCTAGAGTTTTGAAATTAAAAATTCAAATTTTGTCAATTTTACAACAAAAATAACTTAATCTAACGCATAGACATGATAATTAATACATACCTATACCTAAATATGGGGATTAAAATCGGGAAATAATTTTCCTCGATTTTTAATAATTTTTTACAAAAAAATCCAATGGACGTTTAACATAGGAAATATTTTTCTTGCATCCATGAACGGCCAGTGACGTCATCACTTTGCTTGCGTATTAGCACTTTATCAATGTGTAAAAGAAATTTTTAATTAAAAATGACGTCAGTTTTTGTGAGATGCATAATTTTTTTTTATAATTTTTTATCGTTCACGTTTAGATAAATGTATTTATTTTCCTGTTGAAAAAAATAAATAAATTCGTTTTTTTTTTTTTTTTTTTTTTTTTTTTTTGGCAACAATTAAATTATGGATAAATTTAAATGGCTAATTTTTTGCTATTATTAGCTTACAAAATTGCTATTTTATGCATAAAAATCGCAAAAACAATTTTTTTTTCGGAATAAAAGGTAGCCAACTTTTTAAGTTAGGGTATAAGCTATCTCCATAACAAATTTTATCGAAATCCATCGAGCAGTTTTAGCGTGAAACTCAGTCAAATAAACGGACATTCACATTTATAATATATATAAGATTTATTTATTTATTTATTTTCTTTTGAAGTTTATTAACCGGCGATGCTGATTTTATTAAGCGGCGGTTTTAAGAGGATCTTGTATTGATTTGATTCCGGATTCCTGTCCTCACAATTTGACCAGAATATGGTCTGATTTTATTAACCAATAAGTTTATTAAGAGGCGGTTATTGTATATCGATTTTTTTCATTTTTAACAACAACAACAAAATGAAAAATAAACATGGGGGAAAAAAATTGCATTTCTTCTGCAATGTCGACACAAAGGTGACTTTCTTTCAGCATTTAGTGTTATACTTCTCTGAGATAAAAATCCTCTGTATTTACCATGGATAATAATTTAAATAATTAATAATTTAATAAATAATTTGTACTGCTTGAATTTGTATAAGATTATGTTGAACGAAGTCTTGTGGTATTCACAACATACTTTATTTTTTCTTTAGCCCATGAAACTTTTTTTTTTTACTTTCTTCTATATGTATATATAGAGAAAATACTGGAGTCGTGAAATTTTTCGAACTCCGGTTTTCGGTGGATTTACACGTTTTGGAATGTCCTGAACCCGATCTGACTGTTTTTAGAAAGTGTCTGTCTGTCTGTCTGTGTCTCATTCGATCAACAGGTGGCGCTGTGATACCATTTTTTCTAAACTTTTAACATGGCAGTATACGAGAAAATTTCGTATAAACGTACATAATGAGAGTTACTTTTAATGTGTGATTAATATGAATTATTGATAATAGTAGTAGCAAACTAGGAAAAAAAGTTTGTGCATGTGGAAGCATCGCTTCCCCCCGGGGGGGGGGGAGAGACCCCCTCTGGGGGTGTAAATTTTCAATATGGGTATCTTTCGAAAGGTCGCGTCAATTCCTTTAAAACGAATGGTTGAACCATAGATCTGTGATAATTTAAAACAAAGTTGTCGATTTTTTTTTTTAAATTTTAACGAAAAAAAAACTTAAAAAAATCGTATTTCTTTTGATATTGGCAAAAAATTGACTTTCTTTCGGCATTTAATGATAATAATTCTGTCAGATAAAAATCGGCTGCATTTATAATGGATAATAATTTAATAATATAATAAATAAGTTGTATTACATAAATTTTGTGTAAAATTATATAGAAGAAAGTCTTGTGGTGGCCACATCATACTAGTTTTCTTTTCTTTTCTTTTTTTTTTTTTTTAATGCACTTCCTACTTGCTTTCACCCTTCCCCCGTCCCCACACACACGCCATCGCTCTTATTACTTTCCGAATATATACAATGTAAGAAAAGCAGTGTAATCATGTCAAAAATCCGACTTTGATATTTTGATGTTTCTATACGTTTTGAGGTCCCTCGAGTTTGTTTTTACTATTTTTACGATGATATACGGTATGTGTGTGTGTGTATGTACAGTCGGTAACAAAAGTGTCCGAACACTAGAAAAAATTCCTATATAAAAAAAGTACGCTTAATACAGTTTTGCTAAATAAATCCTTGTCGAATCCTGTACTTAGACTGACTAAGAACAGGATTCGACAAGGATTTATTTAACAAAACAGTATTAAGTGTACGTTTTTTATATAGGAATTTTTGCTAGTGTTCGGACACTTTTGTTACCGACTGTATGTGTGTGATTGAACACGATAACGTCTAAACGCTTTGTTCGAAAAGAGCTGAAAGTTGGTACGTATGTTATAAGTCACCGTAACACGAACCCTATTGATTTTGGCGAATCTAGCACTTATCGTTTTTTCACAGGTTTTTTTCACAAAAAAAATTCTTTATCATTATTGCCTATGGGACCAAATTTTTAAAGGTGCGATAGCGTCTAAAAGCGTTATTCACTTGAGCTGTAAATTTTACACATTTTATAAGTCTCCGTCGCATTAACTGTATAAATTTTGGTGAATCTAACACTTATAGGATTTTTTTTTTTTTTTTTTTTTTTTTTTACAGGGACACAAAGAAAAATTCGTTATCGATTTATGACTCCAAATATTTTAAAGTGCGATAGCGTCAAAACGCCATATTGGATTGAGCTGAAAATCTATACACATGCTATTGGTCATCATCGCACGAATTGTAAAGATTTCGGTGAATCTAGCTTTTACAGATTTTTACAGGGACAGAACGAAAAATTCTTTATCATTATGGTCCATGGGCTCAAATTACTTGAAGTGCAATAGCGTAAAATTAAACAATGGGGGAAAATACTCACCCCCCCATTATATTTTTCACTTATACACTCCTTCTCATATTTATAAGGACACTTTATGTTTTGAAATAACTAATGTAAAAATAATTGTGAACAAGGTTATACTAAGTGCACTTAATATATCTAGTATTCTAAAAACCAAAACTGCTATAATTTTTTTAATATGAAACAAAATTAACAAAAAATAATGCAACATATCTTTTTCTCCACGTTTTCCGATGTTCATAATTATAGGGACAATCAAGATTTTTTCGTTTTATTTAACTTACTAGCGGATAAATTACAGTTGACGTGCGAATTTGTTAACTACTGGGCTAGATTAATTCATATATAAGCCTTCAATTTTTCTTGGGCGGACATTACTGATAGTTTCTCGAGAAAAAGAATGTTCATGTAGTGAAGTATGATAAATGTGTTTTTTAAGTGGAAGGGAAGGATAATTTCAATCCGTTGAATTGCTAATGAAATTCGAAGATCTAAAATTGCTGAAGGAAATGTGATCAAACGTTGAACTGATGGTTCGATAGGAGAGAGATCTGATGCAAAATCTGAGTTGTTTTACAGGGATCGAAGACTCATAATTCCTCTGACTGTTCTGCTCATAATGAATGCTGCTGAATTTGCTCGTATTTTTTAACGAAAGTTTGGGGTCCACATTTATGCATGTTTAAAATAATTAATAATATGTTAAAATGAATAAAAAACCTGTAATAATCAATAAGCAATTAATGGGGGAAAGAACGTCTGTGTTGAAGTTGAATAAAGACAATATTAAACGGTAAAATGTTGCATTTTCGGATGAAAAACATTTTATTCTTGATTAACCAAATGGTTTTAACAGTTACTGGCACGATCTGAAGATAGCGAAAGACAGAGCAGATTTTTTAAAGGCAGATATGAATAGGACATTTTAAAAGTGGATCTATGGTGCCCTGGGGAGCTGTTTCTACTGAAGGCAGAATGAATTTAGTAATTTTTTCTGTTATTATGAACATCAAGAGAATATCCGCAAATTTTAAACGTGGAAGTCTCAGATTTTTGTTAGATTTTGGGGGGTAATAATATTTTTTTCAGCAAGACTTACATTTTTGCTCAACTTCTAGAGTAATAGGAAATAGTTTGAATAAAGAAACTTCTGTATTATTGCCTTTCCCGTGGCCTAAAATTTGAAAAAACCTTAACTTTTCATATTAGAAAAGTGCATGCAAGTGGAAAGCAATTTTAAATAGTTTAAATATATTCAGAATATCATTTATGCTGTATGAAATGCTATTGAAACTGAATATATTAGAACAAATCTGTATATATATACCAGAGAGAATTTCTGATTGTTTCACCCTAAAAAGAGACCCCATAAAATATTGATTTAAAGAATAACTGAAAAAAAAATTACTAAGATTCGAGCTGTCTTTATAATTGTGAACACCTGAAAAATTACCTTTTTGACCGTATTTAAAGTTTTTAAAGATAGAAAAACGATAAAACTTTTTAAATATAGTCTATTAATGAAATTCAAATTAATAAAAAATATATTTGTTCAAATAATTGTGTTCAGTGTTCAGTTAATATAGAAAAACGGGTGTCCTTATAATTATGAGAACCAGTGTATATACAACCGTTAATTACTCAATGTTCGATAAGTCAAGTGGATTCACTCGAGATTTTTTTTTGCATTTGACATTATTCTTTTGATTTATTGTTACAAATGTCGTTTTAAAGAAAGAGAAAAATACTGAACGTGTTTTTTATCATCGACATTAGGATATCATAAATAAAACAATAAGGAATTGAAAATATGAGTACCAAACAAAATACAGTGAAATCTTCCTAAGAGGGCCTCCCAAGAGTGCCATGGAAGATTGGCTCCTTGTTGAAATGGCCTTTTAATAGAGGTTGGTCAGAAAATGTCGCGTAATATATATATATATATATATATATATATATATATATATATATATATATATATACATTCAGGCAGCCAATTTCATAAATTAAATAATTTTGATTAATTAAATTAAATTTATTTGTCCACATAGCTTTCTAATAATCATTAATATTAGTTTGTTTAAAGTTTGAAAGCTAATCTTGAACTTCGTTTTCTAAGAATTCATTTGTATCACCGACCATACAGTTGAACACAGTATCATTTCTGAGTAGAATAAAGTTCTGTCTATTAATTTTAACAGTAGTTTTCTCGTAAGTTTTTTTTTTTTTTTTTTAGGGAGATGGAACTACATTTCACCGTTTTTCATTTTAGGCCCTACCTACGGCCGCGAACTTTTGCTCTCGAAGCTTGTAGACGGGAGGTGCCGGATTCAATTCCCGGTAAACTCTCGTCAGCCTTATCGTTTGGAATTTTCTGCGATGTTCTCCGAAACTCGCGCAGATATGGGCTAAAACCCTTAGAAAGAACCCCAAAGAGGGCACTCCACACAGATCTAGGATCTTCGAGCAGTCAATCGTTTTTAATCGGTTTGTCATTTCTTCATTTATTCATTAAGTGGCAAGAAACATTATTAGTTTACCATCATACTATACGTATAAGGAACTTAGGAATGTGTGAAAATTTTTTATCACGGTGTTTTGACATTTTTTTACGTTTTGAGGTAGAGGAACCCGAAAATCACAAAATTTTTAGGATGTATGTCCATAGGTGAGTTAGTTTGTTAGTTCATTAGTCTGTGTACACATTAGCTGAAGAACAAATGATCGTAATTCATACAGAAGTCGGACGCGTTTTAAAATATCACTTATGTTACTGTCAATCCTATTGATTTTCAACATTCTAATCTGAAAAATCTCGAGTGACTTCGCTCAACTTTCCGAAAATTAAATAATTAACAGTTGTTGAAATAAATTGAATTAAGAGAAGTCGTTAAATAAACGAAATAGAAAATTACAATAGGGTGTTTGAGTTTTGAGCCCATATGATAATGAATTTTTCTCTGTGTCCCTGTAAAAATCTAGATGTGCTAGATTCCCTAAAATCTATACAGTTTATGCGATGGTGACCTATAGTATGTTTATAAATTTAAAGCTCAATCGAATGATGCATTTAGGTGCTATCGAACTTTGAACAATTCGAGCCCATAGGGCATAATGATAAAGAATTTTTCGTTGTGAACTGTCAAAAAACTATAAGTGTTAGATTCAGCAAAATGTCCAAGTTTTGTGCTACGGTGACCTATAATATATATACCAATTTTCAGCTAAATCGATCGAAGCATTTAGACGCTGTCGTGTTCACTCTCATTCATACATACATACATACATACATACTTCACACCTACATACATATATCACCATAAAAATAGCAAAAATGAACTCAGAGGACCTCAAAAGTATAGAAACAAAAAAAAATCTCAAAATCGAATTTTTGTCATAATTACAATATTTTCCTTAAATATATATGTTCGGAAATTTATTCAAACCATAATTGTAATAACACAATTTGTAAATTATTCGAAGATTACGATTTTCTTAATGTAATAGCACAAAATTTCGCTAGCTTAAACGTTTATTAAAAAGAATATTTTTATCAAGAAAATATCAGACAAGCTGTAAAATATCATTTATAATGCTAACAAACATCCAGGGGTCGATCCATGCCAAGTTAAGAGTCTTTTTTCTGCACTATCATAAAATTAAAATACATAAAATCAATCTTTTAACAAAATTTACATTTATAAAATAGGCATCTTCCCAAAATTCAAAGTCATAAAAAAGGAATTTTCACAAGATTTTGTTTTACAAAGATTTTGTTTTAATTATTATTATTATTTTTTTTTTTTTAATTCTATGTTTGCAGTATTATTTTTAACGATTGTCTATACTTGGTTCAATGTATCATTTTCAACTTGATATCAAGCATTACTATATACCCATACAGCCACTGATATCCATTAGCGATCTAAATTATATCCAAATGATCCATATCGACGAAATTTAGACGTGCCTTTTTCGATCGGATGTCTAATGGCTATAACATGTTAGATTAAAACAAGATTTAGATATTTTCAATATCTATTAGCTCTAACAAGTCCAATTATTGAATATTTGGGGATTGATCGGATATGTAACAGACATCTAATGGATGTAAAAAAAGAGTAACATTTGTCGTGCTAATAGGTATCTGTAGGATATTCATAGACGGTTAGTGGATCATTTTTAAACTTTTATACGTGTTTATAGAATAGATGTCTTATAGATGTAAGTGGCTGTGTGGGTAGAGGAACTCCTAAAATGAGAAGTCTTATGCAATATATACATATTTTTACTAATAAATAAATAAAAATAAATAAACAAAAATCTGATGTGGGCACCACATGACTTCCTTATACACTTTTAGAAATATACATAATGTTAAAAAACATTGACATTGGACCCGAAACAGTTGGCTAAAAATATTTTTAAAAAATGAATTATCACCGTGTTCTGAGTTTTCTGAAAGTTAGCTAAAAACCGATTGCAAGATTTGTACTGGTAACGCTGACGAAGGCAGCAGGGACCCGAAAAAATTGGCTAAAAGTATTAAAAAAAGGAATTTTACCATGTTCTGAACTATTCTGAAAGTTTCAAATGTCTACCTAGTCGGGAAGTTAGTTAAATAATTTTTTTGTTGGACCATATAAACGCTGCCGAAGGCAGCAGGGACCTGAAACAGTTGGCTAAAAGTATTAAAAAGATGCATATTCACCGTATTCTGAACTATTCTGAATGTTTCAAATGTCTAGCTAGTCGGGAAGTTAGTTAAATAAATTTTCTGTTGAACCATGTAAACGCTGCCGAAGGCAGCAGTGACCCGAAACAATTGGCCAAAAATATTTTAAAAATGCATTGTCACCGTATTTTGAGCTTTTCCGGAAGTTTTAAATGTCTAGCTAGTCGGGAAGTTAGTTACAAATCGATTCCAAAATTTGAACTGGTAACGCTGCCGAAGGCAGCAGGGACCCTATACAGTTGGCTAAAAGTATTTAAAAAATGCATTTTCACCGTGTTCTGATCTAATCTGAAAGTTTCAAATGTCTAGCTAGTCGGGAAGTTAGTTAAATAAATTTTCTGTTGAATCGCATAAACGCTGCTGAAGGCAGCAGGTATCGGAAACAGTTGGCTAAAAATATTTAAAAAATGCATTGTCAACGTGTTCTGAGCTTTTCTGAAAGTTTCAAATGTCTAGCTAATCGGAAAGTCAGTTAAATTGCAAGATTTGTCTAAACCGTTTTTGAGTTATTACCGTTTTTTGATACATTATGGCCAAATTTTTGTCATTATGAACCTAATTTTCCTAAATATCTCCAAAACGGAAAATCATAGAAAGTCCAAAAAGGGAGGTGCACAACTAGATATTATAACAAACCTATGTACCAATTCGCAACTTTCTACGTCCAACCGTTTTTGAGTTATGCGACATACCCACACACAGACACACACACACACATACAGACGTCACGAAAAATCGTGTAAAATCCCTTATATCTCTAAAACGAGAGCTCGTGTTAAGATGACACTTGCAGGTGTGCAACTAGACATCATGAAAGTCACACGTATAAATTAGCAACATTCAGCGATCATTCGTTTTCGAGCAATGTGAAATACAAAATCCATTTCGCAAATCGGGATTACTATACTTCCTTATACTTTGTATAAGGAATAGGGGTGGGAATCGATTAAGAGTTTTAACTGGGTTAATCGTAGTTCATTAATCGATTAACCGATCGATTAATCGGATTTTTAATCGGTTTTCATTTTTCTTCATGTAATTTTATTTGAATGATGAATAAAACTCTCATATTGTGTGTGTGTGTGTGTGTGTGTGTGTGTGTGTGTATGTATATATATATATTATTCATAAGTTTGACTGAGAAAAAAAAAATTCCAAACATTTTTGTCTAATCAATTATATCTGTTTCATAGCTGAAATTTAAATCAATTTTCAGAGTAATAATTGGTGACTTTAAGTGTTAATTTTACATAACTATTTTCACATATTCAATTTTTTTTTTTATAAATTATTTTTTTAATTCATTTTGAAAGAACTATTAAATGAATTTACACATATTTTAGTTTTATTTTTGCAGGCCTTGTCCATCTCGCGTGTCACTATTTTTAAATGAATTCTAAAAATTCCATATCATTATCATAAAAATCTCAAATTCTTATATTTTAGTACTACTTTGTCACTTCGGACTAGAACACAGAATGTTATTTCCTGTTTCTACTGCAATGGTTACTATCAGCAATTCTGAACAGATAATAAACGCTTGAAGATATTGTGAAACTCTGTTGACATTTCCCCCATCAGAGGGATAGTGGAAATCTCAATTCATCATTATTATTATTATTATTATTATTATTATTATTTCTATTTTTTGAAAGCTTCTTGTTTCTGAGAATACTATTACCCTTGTTGCTCCAGCATGCACATGGAGCGGCATTTTGTTTAATAATTGTCCTTTCCCTTTTCTCTATCAACAAAAGGGCAACAACTTCTTTTGAGAGGTTTTATTTAATTTTATTTATTTATTTATTTATTTATTATTATTATTATTATTATTATTATTTTTTTTTTTTCTTTTTCATTATTTGATGGATGTTCCTTAGAATGTTTGTTAGCAAAATATGCGAAAAAAAATATTTTGTAGGCAGAACAGCATTTTTACTTTAGTTTGTAGTTTGAAACTTTTAATCGGATTTTAAAAATTTTTAATCGAATTAATAGATCCGATTAACTCGATTAAAAAAATTGATCGGGACTAAGCATTGATCGATTAACCGAACCGATTAATCGATTAATCGGCACAGCCCTAATAAGGAAGTAATAAGAAGAAGAAGAAGAAAAATTGTAAGATCAAATATCTGATGGGGAACTGAGAAAAGCTCACCTATGCCAACCATTTAATGAACTGGTGTCATTTTAGAAAAGGTTGGCAGGTTGGGTTTAACGTCGTGCTATGTACTGCGCAATGAGTAATTGGCGACGGTCTGGGACACAGACCTATGGATGGAGACATGTCATCAATAAACATAATGTCATCGGTAATCCGGAGACATGTCATCACAATTTTGATCCTCCCCGCTTCGGTAACCCCCCGAGGCAGAGGTATAATTTTAGAAAAGGAGAATAATCAGCTGAGATTTTTTTTTTTTTTTAATATAAAAAAATCTTTAAGAAAGGTGCACACATATCCTTAATGTAGGAAAATTAGTACAATTAAAAATTATACGGGCATAGTTTAGCACCAGAAAATACTGGGCTTAAAGGAGGGTAGTCGCTAAATAGAGCTGGACTTTTAGAGGGTTTTCACTGTATTCATCTATTTATAGACGTTTTCCGAAAAAAATTCCGTTCCTCCAGTGTTACCAGATGGTCGACAGTCAATTTCCCCAAATCAGGGGAAAAAATCAACTCACTTTCAACTAAAAAAATTTTTTTTTCAAAATTTTTTTTAAATATTTGACAGATTTGAGCCCAAATTTTCCCCCAAATGACACTTATTTTTGAAAAAAATCCCCATATACAAAAATAACTTTTATATACACACTCGTTATCGGAATTTTTAAATCTGTATAAAGTACTTCAGAGCTGAGCATGTACGCAAGATTTATTTTGATCCTCAGGATATCCTGAGAATGTCCTGGGGGAGAAGGGGTACCTTCAAAAGCTCCTACATGCTAAGGAAAACTGATAAAAATCCCTCAATTAACAAGCTGTAAATAAAGAAAAGTTGAAAAATTCCTCAGATTTCTCCCCAAAAGATTTAAAAATCTCCTCGAAATCCCCCACAAACATTCAGTCCCCAAAATTGTCCCCGGACGCCTAAAAAATCCCCCAAATGGGGACAAAATCCTCAATCTGGCAACATGCATTCCTCCCAAAGAAATTTCACATTTCAGTAGAAAACCCACGACATGTTCAACTTGCGAAAAGGTCTTACCGCACCTGCCAAAAAAAGAAAAAGAAAAAAAATATATTATTTCCCATGGCACGGTGAAGAACATCTGGTGCACTTTCCTGCATACCGGAAGTTCTTCAGTTCGTCCTCCCCCCTTTATGTAGAAAAACAGTGTTTCTCTAAACATTGAAAGTTAGACAGGAAAAAAAAAATCACGTTTTTTTTTTACAGAGAATTTGTGAAATATATAAAGGAAATAGTTTTCTAGCGATGTTGCTTCGTGTATGGATTTTTAAAGTGGTTTTGGGAAGAGAAAAGGGTATTATATGTAGTATATGTATCAGATATAATTTGACGATATAATCTCTATAGTAAAGCGCTAATTTTACGTATTTTAAGGGACTGACATAAAAAGACGTATAAATGAAAAAATGTATAATCTATATAATATTTCTCTAACGTGGAACAGTTACAATTATTTTTTGTCGAAACGATACGATAGTGGTGAAATTAACCCATTAACTGCCAAAGCTTGAAATAATGATTTTTTTTCTAAAGACAAACAGTAATACTCATTATTTTGATCATATATAACAATAATTTAAAATAAAATAATTAAAATTAATCTTATCTTACTAAATACAGGGTGTTGTATTTGTACAACTTAAGTGGAATAAGAGTATAGAATTAATACAAATAAATGTTTACGGAAATTTTCTTCAGGGAGCATAAAACAGAATAAATTACAGATAACTACAAAAGTAATTACCTTATTACGAAAACATTTTTTTTAGAAGTTATGTAAACTCATTCAAATATGAAGATTTTCAAAACTTTTCACTTGAAATGTGTTTCAAGTTTGAAATCCATTTTTAAACTTAAAACTTTTTTCAGATCAATTTTTTTTGTAATAAAATAAACATCTATCCTTTTTTTACTTAAAAACAATACTTAATATAAAAAACCTTCTTTAGTTAACTGTTAAATGTGATTTTTCTGGTGTTGCGTAAACGCAACACCAGCAGGTAATGGGTTAATAAAATACGTGAGGAATAAAAAAATAATATTTAAAAATGAACAAAATCACGCGGACTCAGACTCAGCTCTCAATAACTAATTAAAAAAAAAAATGACGACATTTGTATGATGATATTATATTATGGAAAAATGTATTTTTAAAAGTTGCTTCTTCAGAATCTTTGCAAGCGTCATTTTAAACATAGCATTATTTTAAAGATATATTCAGAATAGGAATCATCTATACATTAATAGGCAAGCATAAAATTTGTAGTCCCTTTTTAACGTATTAATTATGGGAGTAGAGGGTTGAAAATGGTATCATTCGAAAGGTATGGTTAGCCGGTAGGTGCTAATACAAATATTATTTTCTTACGATGCCAAGAAGGTATTTAAAAATACATTTATTTTTTATGCATTTTCCCCCATTTTTCCCTTTTATACACGTATTCCTTTACATTAAAAAATACCTAAAAGTAGAAAGTTGTTAAATCTGGCAATTTCATAAAGCTCAAATAAAACCACAGACACAGTAATTTGTATAATGTAGCATCACTATACGCAAGCGAAGTGATGACGTCACTGTCTGTCCATGGAGCCATGAAAAAGATTTTCTATGTTAATCGTCCGTTGGATTTTTTGTAAAAAATTATTAAAAAATAACGGAAATTATCTGCCGATTTTAATTCCGATATTTGGGTATAGTTATATAAAAGTTACTGTCTACATGTGTTTGATTGAGTTATTTTTTCTGTAAAATTGATAAAATTTTAATTTAAAATCACAAAACTCCAGAAAAAAAAAAAAAAAAAAAAATGGCAAACTTCCAATTTCGATTGTAAACATAAACATTTCATTTCAAAGGGTGATATTTAAACAATAAATATTCAACTAATATACTAAATAGAAGGAAAATGGATTTGTTACTAACTGCTGCATGTATAAGTAGACGATACGGAAAAAATTCCGATTTCTGTTTTTTGCTGAATTTACATGTTTTGAGCTTTCTTTACGTTTCAATTAACTGAAATTGGCTACTTATTTTTTAAAAAAGTGTCTTTATTGCTAGCTTTTGTGGGTAGAAGAAGCAAGTAGAAGATACATAAAAACTTTTGATTTCCGGTTTTCGATGAATTTACACGTTTTGAGATTTCCTTGCATTTTAATTAAGTGAAATTGACTACTTATTTTTATTTTTTAAAAAGTGGATTTATTATTCTTTCCTCTGCATATATAAGTAGAAAATATAAGATTCAGAAAAGTTTTAGATTTTTGGTTTTCGATAAAGTTACACGTTTTGAAACTTCCCGAACTCAATTCGACCATTTTTGAAAAATATCTTTTTTTTTTTTTTTTTTTTTGTTCAAACACTGTACTTTATGAACCAATAGAATTAATTTAACAGAATTTGATACTTGGTTGGGCCTTGGTTTGACATGGTACCTATTAGCTTCTGGGCTGTATCACACAACAAGGGGCGTTTTCACGTTGCGATTTTCTCTCATTTCAGGAAAGGCTAACATCTACAGAGAGAAATAGTTATATTAAGTAAAACTCTGCTGATTCAGTTAGAGTGAATATCGGCAAACAATTGCCGCAGCTGTGTTGCAATTGCATTCCGTTTAGGACAAGGCAATAACTTTGCTTTGCCTCGCTTTGCAAAAAAAAAAATGGTCGAGTTTCGACCACTAGGCGATACTAGTCATCATAAATTGACTAAAAAACACATTCATTAAAAATACAATCAAAATAGGATTTTTTTTTTTTTTTCGTATTACAAAAAAAAATTGCCAAAATAAATAAAATGTGATTGCACTCTTGGCGATAAAAATTTAAAAGGCATCATGGGGGTTCTTTAATAAAACTGTACTGCCTGTGGAAATATGAAAACTGGGTCGTCAACCATGAATTTTATTTTGAAACTTTTCTTTGAATGATTCTGGTTTCACTATTTCACAATATTTATACGGTTATAATAATAATTCGGGTTCTGGTAAATTAAAATTTTAATTATGTGGTGAAATTGGTATAATATTTATGAATTTCAAATTTCAAATTTTAAAGTTAAATAAAAATAAAGAAAGTGCGGAAATTTCGTACGGGTTAGCTAGTAGAAATTAAAATTAAATAAGACTTTGATTACTACAAATTTAATTTAATGGCTCTGAAACAAAATTTGTGTGAAAATACTAATTGATAAAGTTTTTTAAGATATTAACTCATATATTACTTTATGCAGTCGAACCTCGTTAACGTGAACTCTGTTAACGTGAATTACTTTTAACATGAACTGTTTCCACAATCCCCGTCAAAATGAAGATTAGTTACTGATAAGGAAAACAAGAACTTACTGATACGATGAACAAATTTTAGTAGAATTTATATTTGAAGGTAATAATAATTAAATTAGAAAGAGAGAGGGGGTGTAATCAGACAATAATGCATGAGTTGAGTACTATAATTATGTGTCTCATATCTTGAGTTTTACATTACATATCTTGAATGTAGTACTGAATACATCTTGAATATTAATTATATATATTGCGTTTATTTAATAATAACTATAATACGACTTATGTCCACACAGGTAGTTATTATACTGCATTAAAAAAAACCTTTAATACTCGCTTGACGTGCTGATTGTCTGTGAGTATTAAAATAGCTGCAATGTGACCTGAATTGAGTTCATCGCCATTCCTGTACTCATCAAAACTGATATTTAAAAGGAATTTTAAATCTTATTTAGAATGAAAAAATAAATGACGAGACCAGGAATTTAGAAAAGTAAAAAAGACGTATAACAGAAATTGATCGGCGTGTACACAAAGAATTCTTGCATTAAAGTGAATCGGGACTTCACTAAAAAGACGTATAAATGCAAAAGACGTATAAACGGTGTTTCACTGTATATTGTAATATGTACAGTGGCTTCGAAAAGTGTTCATATACTTTTAAAATGTGAAGAAAAAATGTTGTAGCCTGAAGTATATATCAAAATTTTAGCTTTCAAACGTATAAATATTTTAAACTATAGTACGTTGTGATTATTGCAAAATTCGGGGGTGATTGTGTTCAGGTATTTTACCTGATTTCAGGTTTTTTTTTTTTTTTTTTTCTCTCATTTTCAGTACAAGAATTCCAGTTTTTTTGGTAGTTAAATTTATAATATAAGACTAAAATATTAAATTCATATGAATGCTAAACTTAATTAAAATTGATATTTTTCATAATGAGAGGACTGGAGATGAAGCTCTCTGTAATAAATCATATGTTCTCTGCCCATATAAAACTTTTTCTCGGTAACATTTCAGGTATTTTTTCATAAAATCACAATCACCCCTGAAAAATTTCTTCTACATTTTCCTATACAAATTTTAGCTGTGGATGGATACTATTTATTAAAATTATTATTTCATCAAAATTATTTTTTTTTGGTGAGTTAAGGTGTTTTTCATCACAGAGAATCATAACGCTAAATAACGGACGAAAGTCAATTTTGTACCCTATAGTCGACATCTTAAAAAATGCACTTTTTTTTTTTTTTCAAATTAAAAAAATGTATAATTTTATTTCAAATCATCACAGACGCATGATTCAACGTATTCATTTTAGAAGTACTGAAAAATCCCTTTGTAATATACTCAAAATTTAACCCACCGGGGTGGTGACTGGAATTCCAGTCCTCCAGAGGAAGACATGGTCACCTTTGGCGTAATATATATATATATATATATTTATTTATTTATTTATTTATCATATGTATATCATGTATACATTGTTGTGTGTATAGTATCCTGGGAGAAGTATCCACTAACCGGGGGAGGGGTGCGTGTGTGTGTATTTTTCAAAAAAATTCTACAATACCTAAACGAAGGAATGAACTATTGATCTGTGATTTTTTTGAACAAAGTTATCAATTTTTTTTTTCATGAAAAAAAAAAGAAAAAAAGAAAAAAAAAGAAAGAAAAACCTCAGATGTCGTCGGTTGTTGCACAGAATTGGCTTTTTTTTTTTTTTTTTTTTTTAGTTCTTTGAATATTTAGAGTTTATCTTTCTTTGAATTATGAAAATCACCTGAATTCATCATGGAGAAAAAGTAAAAAATATATGTGCTGCATTAGAAAAACATAGAAGAAAGTTTAGGGATGACCACTTCATACTAGTTTATTTATTTAATTATTCAGCCTTTTATTAATTTTACTTTTTTCTGTATTCAATTGAAGAAAATATCGGTTTCATAAATATTTTTAACTTCAGGTTTTCGATGGATTTGAACGTTTTGAGAAGTGTAGAACAAAATCTGACCATTTTTAACTAGTATGTTGTAGCCACACAAGTTATCACAAACTTTTCAACAGATTATTTGTTATTTTTTTATCCATTATAAATGCAAACTATTTTCATCTCATAGAGGTAAAACACAAATGTCCAACGGAAGTGAGTTTTTACAGCGCAGATGACATCCTTCCCATTCTCGATGAAAAATTGTGGTATAGCAGCGCCACCCATCGCGGATCGGAACCCAAATTAATTAACATCATGTTTCATAATGGTCTTTTCATATATCAAGTTTTATTCGATTATATGCAATAGAACTTGAGATATAGCCTTCCCTAAAATTTCGGTAAACTATGTATAGCAACGCCACCTGTTGGGCGATTGCCACCAAAAACTGGTAGTCACTAACTTATGTGTAGATGCATTTGCATATAAATTTATATACAATTTCGTGCAGTAGTTCCTGAGATATAGCCTTCCCTGAAATTGCGAAAATCGCTATATACCAGCATCACCGATTGGTATATTAATTATGTCAAGATGCATCTGCATATAAATTTAATTTATATGCAATCCTGTGTAGTAGTTCCTGAGAACAGTCGCTACAAAATTCTACAATTGCCACAAAAGTTTTGTAACACACACACACACAAACATTTTCTAAAAATGGTCAAATTGTATAAATCTATCGAAAACCGAAGCTTGAAAATTTTTACGAATACAATACTTTCTTTTATTGAATATAGAAGAAAGTAAAAAAAAATCTCTGTTTGTATTTCTGTATGGGTGACAAAAATTTTGTGGCAATTGTATTTCGGGAATTACTGCACTGAATTTGATACAAATTAATAGGTAGTTGCAAATTGACATAAATTAGTACTTATCAACTTTAAGTGAAAATCGCACAACAGCTGGCATTGTAGCCTACTTTTCCAAAATTTTTTAGCATGGCAGTATAGGGTGAAATATCCTGTAAATACTCACTATGAGAAATACTTTTAACTAAATTGGCTTCACTGAGAAATATATATATATATATATATATATATATATATATATATATATACCGCCTTCATCTAGAATGAATAAGTGGTCATTTTATAAATCCCTTAACTAGAAATATAGACTTCCGAGATATGCGCATAAGGCACGTCAATAAACTGACTAGACGACATGATCGAGAATATCTAGTCTACACATTTCTAGATGGTGAAAGAATATTCTGAATCCTTTGTATTAGGATAAATTCTCGCTTGATTTTCTAGAACTGGGTAATAAACCAAGATTATAGTTGCTGAAACCCGCCACTTGTGTTCGCATTTATTTGCAGAGATTTTTAAATAACTTTGTCCTCGAGAATATAGGCAAACTCTAGAATTCTAATAGGGGTTTCTATAACTCACTTTCAAGGGGGACAAGAATTTATAAGTATGACATGGAACTATTTTTTCTAGAGCCACAATTTAGATTCTAGATGTCAGTTACAGAATTTTTTCTCAGTGTTTCTTTGGAAATCTAGTGCTATACTGCGTTATAAGAAAAAAAGTCTTCATTCATCATGGAAGATAATTTTAATAAATAATAATTTTAACAAATTATTTTTACTGGGTAAATTTGTATAAGAAAATTTCAGAAGAAAGTTTTGCAACTACAGTGAAGGACGAAAAAAAAAAAAAAAAAAAGAGCCGCAGAAAAATTGATTTCTACCTTTCTCATTTGTTATAACTTCAAAACTAATGACTGAAACAAATGAAACTGACATATTTATATAATACCAAAGAGATAAAATGATACCTTTGTACATTTTCGATTTAATAATTCACTTTATTACAATGTACGAAGTACTTAATAAAAATCTATACAAAACTTTCTTTTTAAACGTAATATAATAAGCATATACTTTGTATTCTATTGTTGCGTACTTGGGGATTCGTGAATTGTCCGAGAATGAAAAGCAAAACTTACAAAAATTCAGTAATTTATTCACGGAAAGTTCCAGAAAAATACAGGTCTATAAACCAAGTATCAGCTTCAATTCAACCAGTAAACACAACTTAAACGACAGCTGTCAATTGCAAATCCACAGTACAAACTGTAAAGCAATAACACTTAAAGCAAGTCTCTTTCAAAGAGGCTCAAAGCAATATTGACAGAAGGTGTTCTCAGACTGAACTGAACTGACTGCCTTGGCGAAAAAAATAGCCCTTATATACCCCTGTAGAAAAGTGTGGAAAGTTCCAGAAATTTCCGTATCTCATCAGCCAATGAGATTAGAGCTTCCATATTTGGTATATCTCTAATAAGGATTTTCTCGCCAAGGTCGCCAAAGAAATCGCCAAGTAGGGAAAATGTCGCCGAATTTGGTGCCAAACCATTACCTGTCGCATTGGGGCTTTTTAATGCGTTTTTAAGGGAAAATAAGGCTATTTCAACGCTAAAGAGACTAGAAATGCACAAAATTAGCACTTTATCAACTTACTAAGCCTCTTTGAAAGAACTTATACAAAAATAAACACAATTGTTTACAATTTTGTAACACTATTATGATTTGTTATATGAAATAAGCACATTATATGTTAATATATGAAATAAAACTATTTATTTGTTAGATCTAAACAATTATTTAATAAAAATATACATTCTGCATTGGGTAATTCCACCTTTTTATGGAATTACTACTTTAATGCGCAATGGCGTAGTATTATACAGTTTTTTAACATAAATCTCGGAAATTTTACTGTGTCAAATAGCATAAATATTTTTTTCTAGTTTTTGCAAAGTTGTAGGCAGCAGATTTCGAATCCCTCCCTCTTTTTATAGACTAAACGTTTCCGAGCGGATTGAGATTAGCACTATTTTATGGTCTAGTAAAGAAGAAATTCTACTATATTCTTTGTGGACGTCCATTAATTACATGAGGTAGTTTTGACGACTTTTTGATCCCCATCCCCGCTGGTGAGATCTCGTGAGATTTGGCTCGACCCCCTTCCCCCTCCCCTGATCTCACGTGTGATTTTTCAAAATTTGTACTTTTACTGTAAATGCGTTGGATTTATTCCAAAAAACACAATTTGCTTTATTATTTTTATTGAAGACTAGTTAAGACTAGTTTTTAATATTGCATAGATGTGCATAGATTGCGTGTGGCTGGCCGGTGGCGCCTAAAACAATTGAAAGGCTACTGTGCTGCCTCGCGTCGTTCAGATAGCAACGATATAAATATTATCGTGTCAGATTTTGCCATATCCAAGTCAAGAAACATGTTTTACTTGAATTTAACCCAATTTTCTCGCAATTTAACACTTTTTTTTCCGAGGAAAAAAATTACGTGATATTTGCCGAGACCCCCCCCCCCTCTCCCCTACGTGAGATTGAGTGAGATTCGGCTTGACCACACCCCCCCCCCTCTCCCCTACGTG
This sequence comes from Salticus scenicus, assembly GCA_963930645.1. Taxonomy (NCBI): domain Eukaryota; kingdom Metazoa; phylum Arthropoda; class Arachnida; order Araneae; family Salticidae; genus Salticus; species Salticus scenicus. The sequence continues at coordinate 190,144,690 of OZ005661.1, forward strand.
AGATTGAGTGAGATTCGGCTTGACCCCTCCCCCCTGAACACCTCACGCCCCCTTACAGAAATATAGGTGTTCATAGGAATGGATGGGTAATTTTAACAATTTTTTAAATCAAATAAACGTAACACAGACGCCTTATAGCAAAGTGCATTATCATCTTGAAATGCTGATTGCGGAAAGTCTCGGATACCTCCAAATTAGTCGGTCAGGCGTCACTTTTTTAGTGGTGTGTTTTACTTAGAAGTAATTGAACCGTTGAGCATGAAAATTTGCCCGACTTCTTAAAAAGTTATGTACCTTCGTACCTACCATAATGTACAGAGAATGTGTCACTGTTTTAAGAGGGCAGTTTTCATTAAGTCGGTTACTTTTTCGCTGTCCTACTAGCTTTTCCCGTCAGCTCGAAATAAATTAAACTTGACTCATCAGAGAAAAACAGTTCAGCTCAATAATTAACTGATAATTTTTCTAATTTTTGATCAATTGAAGTCTTTTTTTTTTTTATTCTTTTCCTTAATAATGGCTTTCTGGTTTTTAACCTACGTTGTTTAATTTTTACTACACTGATTTGAAGAAATTATTTTGCTAAACACTTTTTTTGATCTTTTATAAGTTCTGAGCATGATACAAATCGATTTTTTAAACCTTTGATTTTTAACTTGCGGTCATCTTGCTTGGATAAGTAGCGCGGACGCATAAAGCCAAATTTTCAGTTTAAGCAGGCAAAAATTTTACATCTTGCTAAAATCCATCCCACCAGTATTTCGTTAACATTTAATTATTTTGTCATCTCACGCATAATATATGTTTTGATTTTTGTTCTAAAATTAATACTTTTTGTTGCATCGTAAATTGCCTTATTCATGCTATTTTTGAAATACCTTCTCATTGCATTTTGTTTTTAACATTGACTCAATTCTAAAGTGTACGTGGAGGATGACGTAATAAAATGTGTTCGAAAATTTGCTTTTTAAAAGATAAAATTGGCAGTTCGGGCCCTCCGTGGCCGAGTGGTTATGTCATCACACTTAAAGTGCAGTTTCCACTGAGGTAGGTCGGAAGTCGTTTCGAGCGGCGCTATTCAGAATCCTTTGATGAGGTCAAGCGGTTGGAGAAGGTTCAACCGGTTGTTTCCAAGGGAGAAAGTGCCTGGCTCTAACCCCCAGCTGAGATAATTGAGGGGCCAGAGGCAGATATCTTTGTCAATTTTGCATGCTTTCCTTTGAAGTAACTGCGCAATCTGATAAAAAAGGGCTACAACTGATGACAAGACATTTGGCTCTTTGTGTCGGAAGCGTGATTAATGACTTTTTGAAAATTGGTCTTGATCCTCCAGTGGAAACCGGCCTTAATCGCCTTCGAACGTAGGAGAGCGGTCTCGATTCCCGCGCTGGCCCTGGGTGTTTTTTTCCATTTTTTCGTATTGTAATTCTGTCATGTGCTATCTGTAGTTATTTGACGAAGATTTACAAGCGGACAACGAGTCAAGCATACAAATCTGATGTATATGTTATCAATAAGCAAACAAACGAACAAACAAATTGGCAGTTCCAGAAAAATAAAGAGAAAATATCAGTGTGGCTTTTTTTTTTTTTTTTTTTTTTTTGTCCCAAAGTGTACATTATACTGGTTTATTTGTTTAATTATTCCGACGTTTGTAATATTTTTTAATTTATTTATTTAGTTCGAATTTCGAATTTCGAATGCATGGTCACGATTTTGATGGAAGCTTTGATGCTAATATTTGTTTTATTTCATTTATTATTCTTTTTTTCTAAAACTGCATGTAAGGGCTATGGACCAAAAAGTTTAGGGACCCCTGATTTAAGTGCTTGCTCGCTATTGATGCGTGATACCGGCTTAAGCAAGCGAGTCGAAACTCATTAGAGAAAGCAAGATCTCCAAAGAGCCGAATCTTTAAAAGAAACATTTCATGATTCACACAGAAATGATCTATTAATAGAGCAAGATTGAAATCGCTTTTTTGTAAAGATATTAGAAGCAGTTCATTTTGAACCTGGGAAAAAGCCCAATCAAGTTCTAAATTGGAACAATCAAGTTATATATTCTCTACCCCCCCCCCCCTTTATGTCGTACTGTACCGTCAGAAAATAATAACAAATGAAATAACTTTTCGAAGTGTTTATAAACATGTAAATCAGTATTGATAGAAGCCTTTTATTGATTGCTTTTGAGATCGAGGCTAAAGTTGAGGTCGAGTGGGTTTTACAGCGTACTAGAGATATGCATTGGGCAATTGGCGATGGTCTGGAATTCATCCTTAGGGATGGTCCAGGAACATGTCCTCATAATTTTGATCCTCCGTGGAGGGACTAGCAACTGTTTCGCTATGACTGTTTTTAAGTAACTTCAGTAAGCGATATGGTGTGGTGTAGGATTTAAGGTTGATCGTGTATTCTAGGGAATCATACAGACCAGGACAAGATGCCTTCTATGACGGTTTTTTCTCGTTTCGTAGATGGGGTATCAGCCCGAATTAAAGCGAGATTTGGAGAAAATCACGGAAAGCTCTGAACGGCTAGAACGACGAGCATGAGTAGGATTCGAAACCGGCACCTCCCTCAACCAGTTTTGAAATTAGAATTTTTAGACTACAGTCGGCAGCAAAAGTATCCGAGCACTAGCAAAAATTCCTATGTAAAAAAAGTACACTTAATACAATTTTGTTAAATAAATCCTTGTCGAATCCTGATCTTAGTCAGTCTAAGAACATGATTCGAAAAGGATTTATTTAATAAAACAGTATTACGTGTACTTTTTTCATATAGAAATTTTTGCTAGTGTTCGGATACTTTTGCTGCTGACTGTATTGGTGAGGACGCACTAATTTTATAAATACATAATTGAGGGAATTAGAAGGGGCAGAGAAAAAAATGTGGTTTTTGTAACCCCCCCCCCCCCCCCCATTTCAAAACAAAATTTGTACAATTACTAAATTATACAAATAATATTTTGAAAAACTCTGTGAGGATTAGATGTATCTGAAGGACTGAGAGGGTGGGACAGAAGGAAAAAATGCTTTTCTTTTTATCCCTTTTTCTCCGATTTCAACCAAACGTTTTACAATTATTATTTAGTAATTAAGTGACGTCAGTATTTGTGAGATGCATAATTTAATTTTTTAGAATTTTTTTGTTTGTTTATTTGTCCACGTTTAAGTAAATGTGTTTATTTTCCTGTTGAAAAAAAAATGAACTCGTAAATTTTTTTGACAACAATTAAATTATAAATAAAACTTAAATGACTAATTTTAAAGCTATTAGGAGGTTATTATTTTCACATTTTATTAATTAATTAAGAGAAAATATTTATTAATTGAATAAAAGTATTAAAAGAATGCATTGTCACTGTGTTCTGAGCTATTCTAAAAGTTTCAAATGTCTAGCTAGTCGGGAAGTTAGTTAAAAATCGGTTGCAAGATTTGTACTGGACATAACAAACAAACAAGAAAGCGAGTTAATAAAAACTTGGTAAAAATTCTGGAGTTTAGATATAATTGAACGGGCAGTCATAAGCTGCTTGTTCAGGTCGAGTAGCATGTCGAAAGTTATTTTGCGAGTTGGATGATCAAGTTTACTCAATCTGTGCAGAAATCTGCCACAGAGTTCATCGATGATAGCAATAGGCTGTCATTTTTCTCTTTCTGGATTATGTTCAAAGCATTGTAATGTAAGTTATATGCGTTATAAGCACATAAGGACTAGTATGCTGTGGCCAGACTTTCTTCTGTGTATAATCTTATACACATTCAGGCAATACAAATTATGTTTTAAAATTATTATTTATTAAAATTATTTTCCATGATGAATGCAGATGATTTTTATCTCAAAGAAGCAAAACACTAAATGCCGAAAGCAAGTGAATTTTGTGCCAACATAAAATATACAAATGCGATTTTTTCCCCTTTAAAAAAAAAGATATATATATATATATATATATATATATATATATATATATATATATATATACACAGTCGGTAACAAAAGTGTCCGAACATTAGCAAAAATTCCTATGTAAAAAAAGTACACTTAATACTGTTTTATTAAATAAATCCTTGTCAAATCCTGTTCTTAGTCAGTCTAAGTACAGGATTCGACAAGGATTTATCTAGCAAAACTGTATTAAGCGTACTTTTTTATATAGGAATTTTTACTAGTGTTCGGACACTTTTGTTACCGACTGTATCATTTTGTTTTACATTATCCCAGATCTATGGTTCAACCATTCGTTTTAAAGGTATTGGCGAGTTCTTTCGAAAGATACTCATATTGAAATTTTACACCTCCCAGGGGGTACTTGAAGATGGATAAAATGACTGACTGAATGAATGAATGAACACTTCAATTTTAGATTGGTTAAAAGGTTGGTGAGATATGATCACTTTGATTGCTGGAGTTGGTAGGGTCTAGTCTAGGGACTTACACGTGGTGGAATGACTTCTGTCTCCGTGGAGATTCTTGACCGTATTCACTAGAGTTTTGGAAACCACAGAAAACTCTAAACGGCTAGGCCAACGATCGTGACCTAGTTTCGAACCCAACGATTTTAATCTAGCTCCAAGATCAAAACCTCTCTGCCTAAATGGGGCAATGCTTTGATTGAAGCATGAGATTGATTGCTTTGATCATAGATTTATACACTCAAAGAAAAAGTTTTATCAAGTAAATAAAAATTGATGTGGACAACAAAAATTTTTGTTTAAATGTGTTCCAATTGAAATTTTGGTTCGATTAACAAAATAGATTTTGTTGCAACTCTAACAAAAAATATTGTTACAACGGATTAAGTCTTTTCCCTGCATCAATTTCCCTGTTGCAGCAAAAGTAGTTTTACAGGTAAAATGAATAAAAAGACGGAGTTCATTCACTTTCGGTGAGGTCAGACTTGGCGACTTGGCAACAAAATTTGGCGAAAAATAGTAGTTTAGCGTTCCTGAAATTTCGAAGCTCCCCGACGCATGGGAGCCTAGGTCTCGAACTTTCCATGGGATTCTCTATAGAAACTTCGCCAAGCCCCATCGCCAAAGGGGAGCGAGTTGATTTCTGCGAGAGTATGTGAACTCACCGGGAGTTAGTTTTGTTCAGAGACCTATTCTGAGCGATTGCACTTTGGAGATTTTGCTACAAGCGACTGAACTTTGTTCGGGAGCTAGTGAAGATTTATTCTTTTGGAATATTTGATGATATTTGCTTTACTCCTGTGTAGTAAGTGACCGGTTTCTTGTACTATTCCAGAAATTCGTCTAATAGTGACTTTTGTGGTACTATAGTGACAGCTTCATCGGACTGTTTCCGGAATATTCAAAGAATTAACAGTACTACTGGAGGGCTTCCAAGAATATCCGTTGTAATAGCAGTTTTGTTGTACAGGTTCAGATAGACATAGAATAAAATGCATTCATGGACTAGAACATGGCTTTTTCTTTGCGAATTATTTTCTCACACAAGAAAGCCCACAAGTTTTTCGTAACAATATTTTTCTTTTCCTACAAAAAATTGCTTTTTATTGACAAAGATACTAGAACTATTGTAAAGTTAAACAAAATATTGTTTTAATATTAGTAAATACAAAGAAATTTCGTAAATTTATTAACAATAGGTTTTGTGTTGTCGTCACAAAACTGATTTTTTGTTTCTAATGAAAATTTGATTTGTAATAATAAAATAATAACAACGACAACAAAAAAAATTTCTATATTTTTATTAAAATATTTTCTCTAGGTCTAGATAGATTCATAGGATAATGAATAATTAAGTTATTTTTATTTATTTATTTAATGTGAATAATTCCAAATTCAGAACTTCACTAAAGAAATTACTTTTAATTTTTCCTGAAAAATTCCGATATTGGAATTTCATTATGTAATTTACTTTTACATTTTATTTATTTATTTATTGTGAATAATTTCGATTTTAGAACGCCAATAAATAAATTATTTTTAATTTTAATTTTTCATGACTAATTTCAATTTTAGAACTCCATTCAATGAATTACTTTTAATTTTTAATTTTTCTTGAATGATTCTTATATCAGAATTCCATTAAATAATTTACTTTTACTTTTCAATGTTTTTGTGAATAATTTCGATTTTAGAACAGTATTAAATAAATTATTTTAATTTTTAATTTTTCGTGAATAATTCCAATTTTAGAACCTCATTCAATAAATTGCTTTTAATTTTAATTTTAATTTAATTTAATTTATTTATTTATTTTAATAATTCTTGTATCAGAATGGCATTAAATAATATACTTTTACTTCGTGAATAATTTCGATTTTAGAACTTCATTTAATAAATTATTTTAATTTTTAATTTTTCGTGAATAATTCCAATTTTGGAACTTCATTCGATAAATTACTTTAAATTTTTAATTTTTCTTGAATAATGCCTGTATCAGAATTCCATTAAATAATTTACTTTTACTTTTTAATATTTTTGTGAATAATTCCGATTTTAAAACTCTATTAAATAAATTATTTTAATTTTTAATTTTTCTTGAATAATTCCAATGAATTACTTTTAATTTTTAATTTTCCTTGAATAATTCCTATATCAGAATTACATTAAATAATTTACTTTTACTTTTTAAAATTTTTGTGAATAATTCCGATTTTAGAACTCCATTCAATGAATTACTTTTACTTTTTAATTTTCCTTAAATAATTCCTATATCAGAATTACATTAAATAATTTACTTTTACTTTTTAAAAATTTTGTGAATAATTCCAATTTTAGAACTCAGTTCAATAATTCCGATTTTAGAACTCCATTAAATAAATTGTTTTAATTTTGATTTTTTTGTGAAAAATTCCAACTTTAGAACTCCACTCAAGGAATTACTTTTGCATTTTATTTTTTCTTGAATAATTCCTATATCAGAATTCCATTAAATAATTTACTTTTACATTTGATATTCTTATAATAATTTCGATTTTAGAACTCCAATAAATAAATTATTTTAAATTTTAAATTTTCGTGAATAATTTCAATTTTAAAACACCATTCAATAAATTACTTTTAATCTTGAATAATAATTCTTATATCAGAATTCTGTTAAATAATTTACTTTTACTTTTTAATATTTTTGTGAATAATTCCGATTTCATAACTCCATTAAATAAATTATTTAAATTTTTAATTTTTCGTGAATAATTCCAATTTTAAAACTTCATTCAATAAATTACTTTTATTATTCACTAGCAGGCTTTGCCCGCTTCGCTGGTTACTACATTTAAAGTTACTATATTTAAAGGAAACTTTTTTCTATATAGCTTTAGGGAAAAAAAAAAGAAAATAATAATACTGAAATCGCTCAAAAGCTAGCCTTGAGTTCCCGCTGCGTTTGGCAGCAACTTGTTCGTCCTCCCAGTCTTCGGTGACTGTCCCTATTGCCTGCGGCAATGGCTTACCCGTGTGCTTCCATTTGGGTGCTTATCATATATGACAGTTTCGATACGGACAGTATCGAAAAATTTGAAGTAGCCCTTTTGTATTTGAATCCCAGTTACATATGAACAACATTATACGTGATGTACATAATATTTGCTTTCGAGTTATTTCCTATATTTATTTGATTTAATCGATCAACCATAGAATGACAGTAATTTAAAAGCCAAATATAATATTACAATATGCTATGATCGGCTACGTCCATCGCATGAAACAATTATTATTATTATTACTATTTTATGTGGTTATATATACTTCATGCTTAGTTAATAGTAGTTGGTAGTTGGTATATAGAAAAATAAATTAATTAATTAATATGTAAACTTGACCATGATTCAGCCTTAATATAGCTCCCCTTGGCGACTTTTGAATTTTTTCGCCATTTTAGACCAAAATATAATTTATGCGATTATTGTTCCTATTTCTTTCTATCTTTCTCTTGGCGAAAAATGCCCGATCTACTTCAGCATCAAGATTTTAAAAATTGTCCAGAATTATCAATACTTTTAATATAATACCTTTAATATAATGCTGAATTAGCTTTTATGCCAAGCGTGATTCATCTGTGCAAAAAAAAAAAAAAAAAAAAAAAAAACTACAGTTGGGGTATATATAAAAAAAATGCTATAAAATAAAATTCAGAAGAAACATGCTAGATTTGTATTATTACTATTTCATTTTAAAGTTATAAAGACGTCATTTTCTCATTCACTAATTTAACATTTAGTATTTTTTTATTTTTCGCGTGAAAGCATATTTCATTTTATGTTGAAAAAAAAAAAAAAAAAAAAAAAACGTAAACTTTTTTGGCAAGAATTAAAAATTTAAATGGCTTATATTAAGGCAATTGCCAGTTCATTATTTTCATATTTCAATTAATTTATAAAAAAAATCTAATCAAATTTTCCGTATAAATAGTAGCCTATGTCCTATTCCAGACTATTATCTATCTCTGTACCAAATTTCATCCAGATCCGTTTAGCCGTTGTGGCGTGATTGAGTAACAAACATCCATCCAAACTTTCGCATTTATAATATTAGTATAGATTTATTTATTTGTGTGTGAATATTTCCGATTTTAGAACGCCTATTCGGTAGCTAAATGGTTTGCGTTCTGGTCCTCAGGCGCTGGATTCAAACTCCAGTTCAGGCGTAGATGTTCGGAATTCATTTTAAGCAATAGGTCCCAATCTAATGTCTTGTTGTGCATTTAAAAAAAGAGAGGGAGAGAGAGAGTAGAGCGACAGCCTAAACCTGATTAGAAACCTAGAATCCCATTAAATAATTTACTTTTATTTATTGTGAATAATTCTAATTTTTAGAATTTCATTGAGAGAGAGAATAAATTTCCTTTAATTCTTATTTTTTTTATGAATAATTCTTATTTTTTAGAACACCGATTCTGATTTTAGATCTCCATTGAATAAATTACTTTTATTTATTAACTTTTTATGAACAACTACGATTTTAGAACTCACTTTAAAATCTTATTTTTAATAATTAACTTCTTCTTCTTTTTTTTTTTTTTTTTTTTTTGAGAATATTTCCGAGGCAACGAAAGTTTTCTCTGAAATGTTATCAATCTTACAGCAAGTATTTATTTCTCAAACTGCAACGGTCTGATTCGAGATTAAGTAGGTGCGTTTATGATTCAGCAGAACGATTAAAAGAGATTATTTTTTGTTTCTTTATCGACATCATTTATGCCGTTGCTAATACATAACTTGTCTGTCAAACAAACACAAAGATTATAAATGAATTACATGGAACGGACAGGATTAAAGTTACATAATCAATCCATTGATTGACAGATCATGCAAAACAGTAGTTTGTTCATTTTATCATAAATTACTTCCCCCAGGGCAGAATTTCATAACTGTTTTATTGTTTTCTTTTTAAAATTTTTTAATTAAAACACATTTAAAAATTAATAAGTATGTATTAAGAAGAATTTTTCGAACATTCAAACACTTCCTGATGTTACGAAATAATCTAAAATCTAAACGTACCTTTGGTTCTGTTATTGTTATTACTTTTCCTGATCCATGTATGGTAGAGAAAGTATTGTTTTTGGGTTGACTTTTCTAAATAGAGTGTTTTCTATATTTACACGTTTTATGGTTCCCCGAATCCACAAACCAGGTTTTTAGTGGTTGGTCTATGTGTGTGCGCGTGTGCGAGCTATTTCCGTAATTCAAAAACAAATACTAGCAAGAAGTCCAAACTACAGTGTTAAAAAAACACGTAAATTTACGTGCCTTCGCCCGTTTAATTTTTACTGTCACGACCGTTTTTTACATGTGAAACGGGCACACCCGTATTTTGTGATATGACTTGAAATTTTCCGCTATACCACAAGGTTCTCAGCAGTCTTTTGCGACTTTTTTTTTAATAGTAAACTTCATTAATCGTTTGTAGTACATATCTTCAAAGGAATAATATAAAAATTGGTTTATATATAAAGTGGTATTCGAAATGATAAATTACGGGCAAAAGATTAATTAATGGGTATTTGGCCGGAACTTTTGCTGACGGGCAAAAACCTGTAAATTTTGCTGCTTTTTTTTTTTTTTTTTTTTTTTTTTACTGTGTAGGTAGTTTAAAACTATGTTATTCGGGAATACTACTTGAATTTTTTTTTTTTTTTTTTTTTTTTTTTTGTTAAAATCCTGCAAGTAGTTCGTGTATAAGGACATTTAAGAGATTTCAAATACTGTATGCCTATGGGCAAAATTTCTGGTTATACGTTAACATAGACTTCACTAAACATAATGAAATGAGCAAGAGAGGGTAAGACATAGAATAGAAGAAAAGGAAAGGAGGTTGAGGTAAGTGGGTTTTACGTTGCTCTAGTGCTCTAAAAGCAATGGCGACGGTCTGGGATTCACTCATCGACTAGATATTAGACTAGACCCCAGACTAGTAACCATTTTGTTTCTGAACATCACACCCCCTCCATTCCATCAATTCATTCGCCAAACCAATTTTTCTACCACCAAACCGACATTCCACTTCCACCAAAGCAAGTTTCCCCCACCTTTGTTATCGCTGTTTCATGTTTCGATTGGGGATAAATTAAACACAACCACAACCTACACTAACTGAAATGAAAAGCAAGAAGTCTAATCTTTGTTATTGATTGAAAGCTGTTCTGTTTGACTTTTTTTTTTTTTTTTTTTTTTTTGAGTTTTGGTGGTAAGAGGAACAAACCATTTAAAGCATGCAAAATCCCAAGAACCAGTTGCCAAGAAAGCGATTATCGCTAAAAGAAGGCGAAAAAACCGCAGTGATATTCGCGGAATTTTTCTACACAGCCAGTATAAGAAATCCGTACTCTACTTCTATCACTACTCAATGGATTCACCCGAGCAGGCCGGAGACATGCCATCACAATTTTGATCCTCCGTGGACTCCTCCGCTTCGATACAGTCGGCAGCAGAAGTATCCGAGCACTAGCAATAATCTCTGTCTAAAAAAAGTGCACTTAATACGGCTTTGTTAAATAAATCCTTGTCGAGTCATGTTCTTTGTCAGTCTAAGAACATAATTCAACAAGAACATGATTTAACAAAACAGTATTAAGTGTACTTTTTTGATATCGGAATTGTTGGCTAGTGCTTGGATACTTTTACTGCCGACTGTATCTCCAGAGGTATTACTTGAGATGTAAAGCAAAGGAAATCAGAAGGCGAAAAGAAAAAGCATCTAAATATGAAGATAGGTAAGTTAACCCGGAACAGGGCAATTCCGCCGAGATTTTAATCCCCTATTCCCCACATAGGACAATTCCGCCGAGAATTTTAACCCCCTTTTTTCTGCATAGGACAATTCCGCCGCGCCATTTTCCTGAGACGAGAAGAGGGGGTCTGCAGCAGTGTTTCCATTTTTGGCGACACATCGCACTTTGGTGCCACATCGAGCATTATAAGAGCCCTTCCCCCTCGTTTTGGAAAGTTAAGTAAAAGTGAAGTAGATTTTAACCAAAATATGAATTAAAAATTGTACTCATAAACATGTATTTAATTTAATTTTTCATTATTATTATTATATGTTCATTATTATTATATTATAATAAATTCTGCTGTTAATAAATTTATTTCTAATTTTCGTGTAGCACTTGAATATCATAAAATTCAAGTAACAATTAACTTAAGAAAAATTTTCTGTCTTAGTTTAAATTGTTCCGATTGCATTTACAAAATTATTAAAGGATAAATAAGAACTTAAATTTTCGTTATTTAACGCAATATTCAAATTTATATTATTTAACTTATATTAACTTCATTAAATTTTCTTTGCTTATTTTCTTTAATTTACTTTCTTTAATTTTTATTCAACAGTGATGAATAAAAGTAAAAACAACAGTAATAATTCTCTGCGATGAAAATCATCTCCATCTACATATATCGTGGAAAATAGTTTTAATAAATAATAATTTTATTTTTATTAAATAATTTGTAATACGTGAATTTGTATAGGAAAAGTATAGAAGGAAATTTCATGGTGGTTGCAACATACTAGTTCATATTGGAGTAACATTCAGAAGATAGTTTTTAGTAACATAGCTGATTTTGTTGGGAGACTGAAAAAAAAAAAAAAAAAAAAAAAAAAAAAAAACAGAAAATTTTACCACGAAAAATATCTTTTCAGAAAAAGAGCCCACATAATAATGTATAAAGAATTTTATTATGGTATTCTGGGTTGATTGAAAATAAAAATTACGAAACAGAAATGTCGGCAAATAATTCTTTTAAATGGACGACTTTTACTAATATAACTGATAAATCGATTATTATAGTTTCAGTACAGATTTTGACAGTTTACTCTAGAAAAGCAATCCTTGATAAAATAATATAACATGTTCGTGACATTTTCACGGAATAAGAATAATTGAATTACCTTTTCCATATACCTTTTCCATATCTTCGTTTACAGCAGTTGTATCATTTAAAAATAATCATATAATCTCCTCCGCCTTTCCCCGCTTGACCTGCAATAAATGGGTATTTCTAACAATACGACTTTCAATTCTCTACCCCTATAATTAATATGCTAAAACTAAAACGTACGACAAATTTCATGTTTGCACATTAATATATAGATTATTACCATTCTTTTGTGCATTTATTTTTAACAAAATTTGAATGCCTGAAGTTTTAGCATGGAAAGTGTCGCCAACTTTTACTTCGCCAAAGGTAATGCCTTCCCCCCTCATTCGGCGGAATTGTCCTATCGAGGGGAAACGTCGGAAAGGAATGCGGCGGAGTTGTCCCATTGGGGAAAACAGCTGATAAAATTTTCGGTGGAGTTGTCCTATGCTTCGGCGGAATCACGTCGTGCCCAGTTAACCAACAGGAAGAGAGGAAAAGTAACTAAATGGCCCAAAACTCGGGAGATTAAATTAACCCCTTAACTGCTGCGGGCGTATATATACGTTTTTCTGAAGTACGTCCCTTTGTATTGTACTACTACCAGTGAAACGTCTGACATGGTTTGACAATGCAACAATATATCTGAAAATGGCAGTGTTTTTGAAAATTTTACTCATTTCAAAATTGAAAGAGAACTATGGCACTTTGAAGAAAGTTTTCGTCGTCAGGTAAGGGGTTAAGAGGAATATTAAATGAAAATAGTAAACATGGCATAAAGTAAAGAAAAACCTCAAGTGTTAAGTTAAGAAACAGTGTTGCCAGATGGTCGACAGTCAATTTTCCCAAACAGGCTTTCAAATTTCCCCCAAATCAGGGGTTTTTTTCCAAAAAAATCCCCAACCCAATTTGTACTAAAAAAGTAAATTTTTTCAAATTTTTTTTTAAATATTTAACAGATTTAAGCCCAAATTTTTCGCCAAATGACGCTCATTTTTGAAAAAAATCCCTATATGCAAAAATAACTTTTATATACACACTAATTATCGGAAAAAATTAAATTTGTGTAAACTACTTTAGTGCTGCCCTAACAACACACTTGTCCCCAGTACATCCTGAAGATGTCCATAGGATGTCCATACGCGTCTTTTTCATCCATTGGACATCCTGAAGATATCGCATGGAGAAGTGTTGTTAAGGAAAGACGTACTTTCATCCTCCGGATATCCTGAGGATGTCCTGTGGAGAAAAGGTACCTTCAAAAGACCCTACAAGTTAAAGAAAACTGTTAAAAGTCCCTACGCGTCGGAACAAATTCCTACAGTTGGCAATGCTTAAACTTAACAGGTAGACTAAAATAAGTCAAAAAATGTTGAAAAATTCCCCAGATTTCTCAAGAAAGATTTCAAGAATCCACGACAAACATTCGATCCCCAAAATTGTCTCCAGGAGCCCAAAAATCCCCAAAATGGGGACAAAATCCCCAATCTGGCAACATTGTTAAGAAATATAAGGCAGTTTAAATTGAAGAATAGTAGAGAATTCCATAAATATATGTCTACATTCAACAATAATAAATAAGTGGAAAAGTTCATTGCACAATGAAATAATGAAATCGGCAATCAAATTGATTTACGTATTTCATTATTTATTGATTTCTTTCATTCTGTGCTTGTTTTTCCGCCATTCTAACTTTTGATTGAGAAGGTATTGCATCAAATGTAAGTTTTGCAGGTGCATTTTCAGAAATCGAATTATGCAATTGACTTTCGGAGTTCAGAATTGGCCAATAATACATATAATTTTATTACTTTCTCTTATATGTATGGCAGAGAAAGTATTGTTTTAGCGTCGAATATTTGAAAACGAGTTTTGCAATATTTACATGTTTTGATGTTCCCTGAATCCGAAAATTAGGTTTATCTGTGTGTGTGCCTGCGTTCAGCATAACTCAAAAACTGATTTTAGTAGGAAATTAAAGTTTGTTATTCTGTATTTGTATGATAAGTTTGATTTTACTTGGAACATTTTATAAAGATCGAAAAAATGGTTCGTGCACAGGAACATACAGAAAAAATCAAGTACAGTCGGTAACAAAAATCTCCGAACACTAGCAAAAATTCCTATATAAAAAACGTACACTTAATACTGCTTTGTTAAATAAATTCTTGTCGAATCCTATTCTTAGTCAGTCTGAAAACAGGATTCGACAAGGATTTATTTAACAAACCCATATTAAGTGTACTTTTTTTATATAGAAATTTTTGCTAGTGTTCGGAGACATTTGTTACCGACTGTACATTGAACCTATAGGCATAATTTTTCATCGGTACATTTCGATTTCTTTTGTCTCTAGTAAACTTAATGAAATAAACGTATGTTTTTTATATGCAGAAAAGCACGTTTCGTATAAAATATGGTATGAAAAGCCATGTTTCGTTTAAAATATGGTATGGATAGCATGTTTTATATAAAATATAATACGAATAGCATGTTTCGTATAAAATATCGTATGAATAGCATGATTCTTAAATATAATATGAAAGCATTTACTGTTAGCTTACAACAAACGAAAAAATCTGATGTGGGCACCACATGACTTCCTTATACACTTTTAGAAAAATACATAATGTTAAAAAACATTGACACTGGACCCGAAACAGTTGGCTAAAAATATTTTAAAAAAAAAATGAATTATCACCGTGTTCTGAGGTTTTCTGAAAGTTAGTTAAAAATCGATTGCAAGATTTGTACTGGTAACGCTGACGAAGGCAGCAGGGACCCGAAAAAATTGGCTAAAAGTATTAAAAAAAGGCATTTTCACCATGTTCTGAACTATTCTGAAATTTCAAATGTCTAGCTAGTCGGGAAGTTAGTTAAATAAATTTTCTGTTGAACCATATAAACGCTGCCGAAGGCAGCAGGGACCTGAAACAGTTGGCTAAAAGTATTAAAACGATGCATATCCACCGTGTTCTGAACTATTCTGAAAGTTTCAAGTGTCTAGCTAGTCGGGAAGTTAGTTAAATAAATTTTCTGTTGAGCCATATAAACGCTGCCGCAGGCAGCAGTGACCCGAAACAATTTGCTAAAAATATTTTAAAAATGCATTGTCACAGTGTTCTGAGCTTTTCCGGAAGTTTTAAATGTCTAGCTACTCGGGAAGTTAGTTAAAAATCGATTCCAAGATTTGCACTGGTAACGCTGCCGAAGGCAGCAGGGACCCTACACAGTTGGCTAAAAGTATTAAAAAAAATATTTTCACCGTGTTCTGATCTAGTCTGAAAGTTTCAAATGTCTAACTAGTCGGGAAGTTAGTTAAATAAATTTTCTGTCGAATCATATAAGCGCTGCCGAAGGCAGCGGGACTTGAAATAGTTGACTAAAATTATTAGAAAAATGTATTGTCACCGTGTTGTGAGCTGTTCTGAAAATTTCAAATATCTAGCTAGTCGGGAAGTTAGTTAAAAATCGATTGCAAGATTTGTCTATACCGTTTTTTGATACATTATGGCCAAAACCTATGTATTTTTGTCATTATGAACCTAATTTTCCTAAATATCTCCAAAACGGAAAAGCATACAAAGTCCAAAAAGGGAGGTGCACAACTAGATGTTATAACAAACCTATGTACCAATTCGCAACTTTCTACGTCCAACCGTTTTTGAGTTATGCGACATACACACACACACACAGACACACACACATACAGACGTCACGAAAAATCGCGTAAAATCCCTTATATCTCTAAAACGAGAGCTCGTGTTAAGACGACACTTGCAGGTGTGTAACTAGACATCATGACAGTCACATGTATAAATTGGCAACATTCAGCGATCATTCGTTTTCGAGCAATTTGAAATACAAAATCCATTTCGCAAATCGGGATTACTATACTTCCTTATACTTTGTATAAGGAAGTAAAAATAAATAAATAAATAAATAAAAGAGAGAGAGAGATATTAGAATTGTAGTTGAAAATTGATTTAAGTGCATTTTAAATTGCAGTAACCGTTTTTCTTATTTTTAAAATTTTAATGTGATTGAATACAATTACTATGTGATCTGCATTGAGTTTATGGTCAATATACAAGGTTGCCCAAAAATAGTTGAATAAGTTTCAAAGAATGGGTTGGTGAAAAAATTCTCTGAATTATATGATTTTCTTTTTTTTTTTAAATAAAAGTTTCAAATCTTTCATTAAGGCTGCCGTGTCTCTGTATGTGAATGAGTATGTCTGTATGTATGTGTGTAAACAAATATTAGCAGGAAATCTGAACTCGATATTCTAAATTTATATAATATAGCGATAGTACTTAAAACTTTTCATTGGATTTGGAAAATGGTTCGTGTACAAAAAGAAAAAAAAAATCTTATATATATATAAATATCTATATCTATATTTGTAATTTTATATCAGATAATTTCTTGCAAATGTGAAAAAGAATGGAAGAATGTTTTCAAAATTAACTCTAACAAGAAAGAAATATTATGCGGTTCACATATATTATAAAACACTTTCCAAAATTTCTTACCTGTTACATTGTTTAACTTTCAATGCGCTTTACCTTTGTGATGACACCCTTAAATATATTGTTATAACGAATTAAATATTTTCCCCTGCCTCAGTTGTCCTGGTGCATTGGATATAGTTTTATAATCAAAGGGAAAATAAATGGCATTTCCATTCGCTTCCAGTAAGGGCGGCAAACTTGGCAACAGATTTGGTAGTTTAGAGTTCCCGAAGTTTCGAGGCTCTACAATGAACATGAGCCGAAATCTAAAATTTTCCATGAAATTCTAGACAAAACTATCGCCAAAAGGTAAAAATAGAAATAAGTTGACCTCTGCCGGAGAGAGTGTACTTAGTGCGAGTCAGTGTTTTTCAAAGAGCTATTCTGAGCAACTGCACTTCTTAGATTGTGTTACAAACGATTGAACTTTGTTGTGGATAAACGCAATTCCTGCTCTGTAGAGTGTTTGATGCTGTTTGCTTTACTCTGGTGGAGCAAGTGACTGTTTTCTTAGACTGTTTCCAGAACATTCGACAAATAGTGATTTTTATGACACAAGCAGAAGTGTTATTAGACTGCTTCGAGATTATTCGTTTAATTGGCAGTATTTTGGACTGTTTCGAGAATATTCTTTAAAATTACAGTTTTGTTGTATTGATTCGAGAAGTTACGCTAAAGAAAATGCATTTATCGGCTAGAACCTGGCTGTTTCGTTACGAATTACTTTTTCCACACGAGAAAGTTGACACATTTTCGTAACAATATTTTGTTTTTTAATTATGGAGGAAGAAATATAAATAGATTTTGCTCCTAATAATTATCTAATTTCCTCTTCCTACGGTAATGATTTCGATTACATTTGTGTGGTCCTTTAATTGTAAACGAATTATTAGTTATAATTAAACCTTATTTTATATACGAAACTTTTTCTTTGTGTATATGAATAATGTATGCATTACATTTTATGCAGTATAAAAGGTATTAATAAACTGTAAAAAAATGCTTCTCTTACATCGTAATGTATTCGAACTTATTTGTGAAATCCCCATTTAGACCATTTTTAAGAGGGAACATGTTATAGTGAAAGTAAATAATATATGTAGATTTAAGGTATTCTAAAAGTGCTTAGATGACGAAAGCGCTGACGAACAGACAGATGAGCCGAATTGATAACACTTTTCGACTTATGAATGAGTATTCGACTTAAAAAGTAATTTACATGCATATCAGAATGCAAACCATTTGCTTCGAAATTAAACTCAAACTGTCATCTTTGACACAAATTTTCTGAAAAATATTTTGTTTTTGCATAAAAATGGAATACGCACTACTTGAATTTAAAATGTCTTTGAATTGAAACTTTTCACACATACGTATACACACAAGGAAAAAAAAAAAAAAGGAGTAATAAACATAAATAAAAAAAATTTGAAAATATGTTAGGATGCAGTTTCCATATATTAAAAAAAAAAAAAAAAAAAAAAAAAAAAAAAGAAACAAAGAAAAGCGAATGAGGGCAACCTTGTTGTTATTGAAAATAATTACTTGTGTTGTGTTAAGTGAATTTTAAATCTCATTTGATTCATTAAAATTTTTGTCTAGAATCTTATATCGAGCCTTTTTTTTTTTTAACAGACTTCAAAAGGAGGAAGGTTCTCAATTCAAAGCGTATGTTTTTTTTTTTTGTTTTTTTTTTGTTTGTTTGTTAGTTTATAACTTCTGAACGGATACTCCGATTTTGATACTTTTTGTTTTGTTGAAAAGGTCTTGGTCTGAAGTAGGTCCCATTGTAATATCTTTACGAAATAAAGAAAATACAGGGAGTCCAAAAAAGTCAATCCCAACTCTTTTAACTGATGAATGGCTGCAGTATAGTCATAAAAGTGGTATGTAGGTATAGTAAAGTGGCCATGCGCTACAAAATGAAACCGTTTACAGCGCCACCTGATGGAAAGTAGCGGAGTTAGTGTTACACTATGCACACTTGAACTACATTGTACACGTTGTAGCGTAGCACACGTATGCTACGTAGTCCAAAATACGGTTACTGTAAGCGGTCACATCGTATAACGCATTGTCGTTTTTAATCGAATTAACAAAGGAGGGGATCTTAATTCAAACCATTTATTTTTGTTGTTGCTGTTGTTGTTTGTTAGTTTATAACTTCATAACAGATGCTCCGATTTCATTACATTCTTTGTTGTAAATATCTTGGCATGAAATAGGCCCCATTATGATTTCATCAAGATCTAAACAAATTATAGGTTGCTCACAAAAGTCCGTTTACATTCTTTTAAATGCTGAACGGCGTTTTATCTCGAAAACATTATGAAGTAGGGGAAGAAATGACACAAACTTAAAATGCAGTATTTGAGAAAAATTAACTTTAAAATAAAGCACTGACTTGAATAAAACTGACACAACTGCCTCTCAAGTGGATAATTTTCAAGATGGAAACGTAATGTTTTTTTGTGCACATTGGGGCACTTCATCTTTTTTTTTCAGTGACATATACTCAAAATTACAATTTTTAGAGTTTGTCACTTTCCTTGCTAGTTCCGATATGTGAGACTGCCATCGAATGCCTTCTCATGTTCTCTATGAATACATTTCCACTGAAAGGGGAAAAAAAATCTTTTTGTAAAAAAATAGAACCGACTCTAAAGAGCAACAATTATTCAAACAACTAAAAATGAAATGAAATTGAAAATTGCGCCTAAAAGTATGAAATAAATTCTTTTGCCAAACAACATAAACACTACAATTAATCATAACTTTTGAAGTCGGTGCAAAATTAAATAAAAATTCGTAGTTTTATTCAATAAAAAATCAATTTGTTTTCGAAATATACATCTCACTTTGGCATCTACAAATCACAGTTGAAAACTATTTTATTTCAAATACAGTTAAGATTTCTTAAGCCTGCAAAAGTTTGCGGAGTTGACATGGTATCTGTCGCCCCTGGCGAAAAGAAAAGAGATCGCCAAATTATCTTGCGAACATATATAATTCCTTTCAAAAATCATGGTTATTTTAATAAAGTATATTAAAAGAGCAATCAAGAATATGAAACAATACTTCGTACAATGTATATTACGAAAATATACATCTCGCGTGCATATTTTTGTATTACGATTTAATCAACAAATCCAAAAACTGCCAAGAACGATAAATATCAAGGCCATACTAAGTTTGTAAAGAAAACTCTTGTAACGTCTCAGAAACATAATTACTGAATTTCGGAGGATGCTGACTGTTCTCTGTAGGTGTCACTAATGGACCAATTGTATACAGTGATAAAATAATAAATGAAACTATGAAGATGGCTCATTCGGGGCAACATCGTTTGTAGCTATCGGTCTAAAAAAAATCTGTTAAAAAATCTAATTTTATCTAATTTTGCCCCAACTTCAAAAGTTATGATTAATTGTAGTTTTTATGTTGTTTGGCAAAAGAATTTATTTCATATTTTTAGGCGCAATTTTCACTTTCATTTCATTTTTAGTTGTTTGAATAATTGTTACTCTTTGGAGTCGGTTCTATTTTTTTACAAAAAGATTTTATTAATTGTCAGTTCTCTCTTATTTTTGTTATCTTCCATTTGGCAACATTTTGAAATCAGACAGGTTTCGTCCATTCGTCAATGTTTTTCTGTGTTACATATAACGCTTCATTGAGATGATATTACGTCAGCGTAAGATGCAGGTGTATATTTAGATATTTAAATATTACGTTATGCTTGTACGAACATCGAAATAGAAGAACAAATTTATTTTTAAGAAAGCTGCTGAAGGAAATTTTGAATAAATAGATAAATAAATAATAGAATTAATAGATTGTGTGAGCTTTTGAATTTTCCTGGTAGTATTACTTGTATAATACAGTATTTACACTTGTAAAACACAGTATTAAAACCTTTTTATACAATCCTTCTTTTGAGAAGGAAAAAAAAAAAAAAAAAAAATCATATCTTGAGAAATATACAATAATAGTTTAAAAGGAAATATTCTTGAGAATTTGGAAAAAGAATTCCGTTCCCGACAAAAATTCACTAAATAATCCGTTAAAATTTTATTTCTAGGTTAAGCCAAATTTTGTTTAATAGATGGGGAAATATTGGTATTCTGTATGTGTCATACAAACAGATACCTGCGCAAATTATTCATACGAAAAATTAAATCAAATCATCCTTTTGCCGATTTTCAATAGATGAAGTGAAATGAAAAAAGTTATAAAAGATTTCACCGATTTGCAATTGAGGAAGTGAAAAAAAATAAATTACACATATACACACATTATATACACATTAAAAGTGGACAAAATAACAAAAGGTTAAAAAAAAAATTAATAAAATAAGTAAAATTAAATCAGATTTTACACATTAAATATGCAATAAAATGCAGCAATTATAAGGTATGTAAACCTAAATAAAAATTGAATAATTATAAATAGAAAAATAACAATAAACACAGTAAGATAATTAACCCAAAAAGTATTGAAGCTGACATCAGGGAGACCCTTCAAATGCAGGATAGAGAAAGAACAGCAAGGCGTTGCAAGTAGCAAAAGTTAAGAGTATCTTGGTCCCCTACGTCCGGCCAAGAGGGAAAAAAAAAAAAAAAAAAAAATCTTAACTACTGCAGCACGAAATAACGAATAAAAAATTTAGGAAATACAAAGGAAAAATAAACAATATAACAACAATATATACAAACATAAATATAAAACTTATAAAAGATAGTAAAAAACACTTACGAAACTTTACACAAGCGAAAAAAATTAAACAAAAAATATACACCTATTAAAAACTTATAAAAAAAGGTAGTAAAAAACACTTATCAAATAAATAAATTAATTAATTAATTAAACGAAAAATATACACTAATTTCGTGCTACAGTAGAAAAAGATTTTTTTTTCTGTTGGTGGGATGTAGGGGACCAAGATGCTTTTAGCTTTTGCTGGTATCTTTTGAAATATCTTGCTGTTCTTTCTCTACCCTGCATTTGAGGGGTGTCTTTGATGGTAGTCTTAATGCCTTTTGAATTAATTTTCTTACTGGTTTTGATGGGTTTGGACTGTCGCGCTATTTTTTGTACACACATACCTGAAGCGAGATTCGAACCCAGCACTTGACAACCAAAGGTCAGGGCGCTAACCATTCAGCTATTAGGTGGACAATAGAAGATCAGTAAACAGAAGTTGGTTAACCATCAAGCTTTCAAATGTAGGATAATCAGAATGCTGGTTTATGGATTAATCCAATTAAATTTAAGGAGAAATCGTTTAAGAATTTGCATATACCGAGGACAGAGGAATAAAATAACATTCTTGTTACGTTATGCATATTTAATATTAAGAAATCTGAAGCTGCACTACGGAAGGAAAATATGCAGTTGTGGATCTGGATATGTTGCTATCGCCGATGGTAAAAATAATAAAATATGAAATGTTCGCAGTATTTAATATATGTTGCATTAATTTATCCACAATAATGTAATGTTGTATTTTAATGGTTTAAGTTTTCGTAATTTATAAGTTTTAAAGACATAAATGAAGGTATGTCATTTTATTTAAATGACTTTAAGTAAAAGTCCAAAATCCAGAAATGTGTGTTTTATCACCTATAGTAGTTCCACTCATTAAGTTTACTCTCATTTGATATTAGTTTAATTTAACAAAGCTCCCTCTTCCCTCTTTGATAAATATTAATGCATATCATGTAAAATGTTGGCAACCTCATTTTTAATTTTGCGATCTGTCCCCAAAATCTTGGATCTTTTTAGTTTGATTATATTTATTTTATAAACCCAACCTCCAAAATGTTTTAATTCCATTTACAAAAATTCCGACCGCAAACTACTCACAAAACAAACTTCAAAAAATTTTGCATTGAAAAAAGATAAACAAACCCGATTATTATTACAGTTTCGGTTACAGGGTAGAACCTTGGATCGTAAAAATATTCCGATTCTTTAACGGTATTACAGACCAATATCGAATTATTCAAGGTAATCTACTTTCTTTTCTGCATGCAGACGATAAACTTAAACTGGTATTTTGTAATGTCGTTTGTTTAAAGGCCAACATTGTCAGTGAGTTAGCGGCATCCTTTTTAGAAGAAATGTGATTAAAGGAGTTTATACTTATTTATTTCTTTTTATGGACCTGTTTATTTCCTGTTTTCAAACTATGCGACATTTAAAACTGATTTAAATTTATTTCTCCATGTCTTTTTTTTTTTCTCTTTTCTTTCCTCGTTCAATTATATAGAAAACAAAAATAATCGTTGTTTTTAATTTGAAATTTTTAGAATAAAAGGAATCTATTTTCGACATATTTAAATTTAGAGCCAGAAGTCTATGCTTATTCTTTTTTTTTTACACTTTTATTCTTCTAAATCAGATGATTTTTTACTTTTGTGCCTTGCTAAACCACAAGGGTTATTACTTTCAATCCGCGATAAAAGAGTTGTCACCCGTAACTTGCAAAAGATGTAGGTCATATTTAGGATTAAAACGTAAGATATAATACTTCCTATATTAGTGCATATCGTTATAACTTCACACACATATGTATTCATGGAATGTACGCATGCAGATTACGCACACATCAAAGAATGCATGCACACGTAGACGTATACATGCGTATTCGACCTATGTATATGAGTATTTATGAGCAATTTTAACTCTATCCCGTGTTTCATCCTGCTTTATTCCAGGTTGTGATTGACAACGCTTTTATTGTAGATTGAAAAAAATTGCTTATGTGGTCTAAAAATTCCCATTTACATCCTCGGACTTTCATCCTAATGATCTTAATATATCCAATATATATATATATATATGTATAATTTCTGCTATAACTATCAGCATACAAAGATTATGAATTATTGTTCAAACCGACGCACTTTTTGTGTGAGTGAGAAAAATATAGATGGACATAGTACAATTATTCTTTTATGATCCATAGCAAGTATCAAACGAAGCACGTTGGAGCTGTATCGTATTAACTTTTGACTGAGAGATGTAACTTATTAATAAATAAATTAAAGTTAAACAACATTATATACAGTGTTGTAAGTGTCTTATTATTTCGGTTTTACATACATGCGTATATACAGGATTCCTGGAATTTGAAAAAAAAAAAAAAGTAGTCGACGGCAAAATTTTCTGGTAGCTAGTAAAAAATATCAACCGCACCTTCCTTTTTTTTTTTTTTTTTTTTTTTAATTAAATTTACTTTAATATAAAATTAAATTTCTGCACAAAAAGCAAATATTTAACATGCCAGAATGATAGATCAGGAAACACCTGTTTAAATTTAACATCATGAAACCAGTTTTATTATTTTCACTAAACCGATATGCTAACAGCAACGACACACCATTACATCGGCACAAAGATTCAGCACCAGCTCGCAAAGCACGCGAAAACAGGAGAAGTGTATACCAATTCCCTAAAACGCTGCAAGAGCGGGAATCCAAAACGGCAAGAGTTAGCTTACATTGGGAGTGGAATCGATGCCTGATTCTTTGACCAAGTTTTTCACCAAAATATTAAAAAAAAAAAAAAAAAAAAAGTTCATTTTCCTTAAAATTCGAAAATATATAGTCGACAGTTGAAATATGTTGGTCGCCTTTGGCGACCAATATATTTCAACTGTCGACCGTATTTCATGAGCCTTGCGCAAATATAATTAATTTAAAATGAGTATTCTATTTTTCAAATTCAAAATGAAATATACTGGTCAAACTGTTTTTTGTGGGTTGCTGTGGAAAATTGTTTATATCTGTTTATTTTTCGTTCTTTTTTTATTGTTATCATAATATATATATGTATGTATATATATACATACAATGTGGCGTGTTGGAATGAAATACGTATTCAAAGTGGCCCTCAATACCTTTTATGTTGGACAGGCCTACTTTACGGCATAAAATTGAGTACTCCAGCAGTCTTCTTCATAATATTGAATATTTCTCTCATTGGCATGAATTAACAATTTTAGAGCATTTACAGTAAGGTTACAACATGCCATTTATAAAACATTAAACTCCGTGGCAGTGTAACCTTTCAGAATCGAGGTTACATTACTACAGAGTGTAATACTTTTCGCGTCTCGCATGGTACCTGACCAATTGCTCTAAAAACATTTCTCCTCATCAACGTGGGAAAATTTCAATATTTTGTAGGTATAGCTGGAGCATTTAACTTTAAGATGTATATAAATGGTTTTCAAATAGCCTAAAATCGGGGCACATCTAAAATTCTACAAATAAGACTTAAGTTTAAAAAAAATTAAAAATTCATTATTTAAATTTATTATTATTATTATTATTTCAAAATGTACTAAAAACTTCAATTCAGTAGATGTAGATAATACTTCAAAAACTTCAACTCAGTTGTGTGATAGAATGCAGGTATGCAAAGCTTTAGCTCAATTGTGTGATAGAATGTGGTTTAAAACTGGATGGTTGGGTTTAACGTTGCACTAGTGCTGCGCATATGGGAAATTGGCGACGGTCTGGGACGCACCCATAGAGTTGGTCCGGAGACATGCCATCACAATTTTGATCCTCCACGGAAGGGATGGCTCTCCCGCTTCACCCCCAGAGGTATAAATTTGAAGGGAACATGGAGGACATTGCGGACACAACAGATTTTACGTGCACCAGCCACCATTAGTGTACACGACGGTCTTTGGCCGGCTCGAGTACCGAACCCGCAATCTTCCAATTACGAGGCCGGCCCTCTACCGACTGGGCTACCGCGGCCCGGTTTAAAATTGGAAAACGAATTTCGAACAGGAATTGGGGGACAAGGCTCTCTGTGCCCTCCAAGTCCATTAATGCTTGATCATGTATAATCTCGGAATTATACATGTATGCAAAGTTTTAGCTCAATCAAACGGTAAGGAAATGGGCTATAATTCGAAGAAGAATTTTGAACTCCAGTTGGGGTGCCCAGAGCCATTTCTCTATATCTGCTAATACTTGAGCATGTATTTTTATTAAGAGTTATGCATATATGCAAAATTTTAGCACGATTGGATGCCAAAAAAGGGGTGTAAATTCACTTCTCAGATTTGATCAACACACATAAATAATATTACCCATATAAGACATAAACAACATACCTTGTTAATAGAAACATGTATTAAGTGTAGGCGCACTGTATACATGTTTCTGAGAAATATTTTATAACAATTAAATTAAATACTTAAAAGGCTCAGTGGCGTACCAGGGATGGGGTGGAGAAAGCGAGCCGCTTTGGTCATGAGGAAGCTTCCAAAAAACTTTTAAGTATAGTAAGTAAAGAAAAAACCTTTACGTACATATGTATCAAGTGAAATTGTTGTGCCATTATTTTAACGTTAATCACTCACTGTAATTCCATTTTAAGTCGTAGGTTCAGTCGGTAATAAAAGTATCCGAACACTAGCAAAAATTCCTATATATAATAAAATTATACTTTTAAAAAATTAAAGAACACGCTTTTATTGAAATGTGAACTAAAAAGCATAGAATATCTATCTTTATAGTATTAAAATGCAGGGTAAAAAAAATTGTGTGAGTGACGCACCATAATATTTACATCTTTAATGAAAAAAAATTTAATTGATTAACTATTGCCACTCAACGTTATACAAATACGGCCAAATCCTGTGCTAAATACGATAGAGTTATACACACACACACACACACACACACACACACACACACACACATATATATATATATAGATAGATAGATAGATAGATAGATAGATTTTTTTGTTTGCTCCTAGAACCTTCCCCTAATGGGATAGGAGCCTGGAAACACTTGTATGTAGTACTGTCATCGACTATGAAGTCGTGTGCAAAATTTCAGGTCAATCGAACGAACAGAAGGGGTCGAAAATTGAATTGGAAGATTCCGTTACATACATTAATAGTTACATCATATCAAGTAAATAAAAGCATGTTAAAAATAACATAATGAAGGAATGAGAAATAAATAATTTAACATTAAACAAAAACCATTTTTAAAAATCTCCCCTGACTGGGCTCGAACGGTAGACCTTTAGGTTCGTAGCCCGGAGCTTTACCTCACAGCCACAGCGTTCACGTAAGGAAAGTCTTTTTTACAATATAGGTTTTTGGTTTGCTCCCAGAGCGGTTACAAACATACATACAGGTGAAGCTAATAAAAGCGTGTAAAAAAAAAAAAAAGTAGAGTTAATACTGTTTTGCTAAATAAATCCTTGTCGAATCATGTTCTTAGTCAGTCTAAAAGAACATGATTCGACAAGGATTTATTCAACAAAACAGTATTAACTCTACTTTTTTTATATAGGAATTTTTGCTAGTGTTCGGTTATTTTTGTTACCGACTGTTCCTTTCTAAAGAGCCTTAATGTACAAAAAGTGACCGTAGAGCAAAAACTCCAAAACTTATTAAAAAAATTCGTTTATGCAAAGGAGCATGACTGAAACATTGCAAGAGAGGCCACCCTGACACATTTGTTGGGTTGAGCTTCCGAATTATTCTTAAAACTTACTTCGATATCTTTTTATATTAATAAGTTTAAGTGAATAAGAACAAGGAGGCCTGAGTAATAAGAAGGGTTCCAGTTAGGAGGACGTAGAGCTCCTCCAATACTGGCTGACTCATCAGGCATTTTGTTTCCCACTCAGAGATTGTTGCCCATGCGGTCCGAATTTCGAGTGTTATCAAATCACATAAAATGGAGGTTTTGCAGCCGGAAATTGCTCAAATCATATCAGAACTGCTTTTAGAACGTTTAGCTTTCCAACAGATGAAGAAAAGCGAAATAAATGGGTTAAATTGTCCAAAAGAAAATTGTACGCTTAGCTTTCAATCACAAATATGAAGTGTAATTATGCTATGTTTTCTTGCATTTTTTGTATCAATTGTATGTTTTGATTGCTGTTTGATTATCTAAATGTTGTATTTTACAACCTACACTATTGTTCAACGTGTATAAATATTTAAAATTAACTAATTTAACAGCAACAGGGATGGCTACTTTTTACAAGGGTTATGAGAAAATTTCGCCAAATATTACCGCCAAACTTATCAAGTACAAACAATAATTCGCTCTTCTGTTTAGGCAAACTCGCCATTTTAGGTGATAAAGGTGAGACTTTTTTAGGTGAGACTTTCGCCGCAAGCCTCGAGAGTTGTAGGTCCGCCACTGAAAGGCCCAGTCTCATTTTTCTCATCAATAATTGGAAAAATTATCTTTTTAACATTATTTTTTCTTTGAAAATTATCTTTTTACTCTCTTAACATGGACGGCAGCCCAACCTTACGTTATTCTAATGAAGAAATTTGTTTTCAAAATTATTCATTATCTAACGTATTTATTTTAATTCTGTTTTCATATTTAGAAAATTTACATTAGTCAAACTGATCCTTGCTTTCCGAAAATTGAATTTGAAATTTTTTAAATGTTACATTTTGAAACTATAAAATGCAAAAAAGTGCTTTTAGTTAATTTTTCGCACTTTAGAGCTTAAAAATGAAATACTAAAAAAAATAAAAAAATAATTTTTGAAAAACGGATATCAATGGTTGTAAATTTTCCACATGGGAATTTTTTTTTTTTTTTTTTTTTAACATTAAATGATGAGTAATTTTGAAACAGTTTTCCCTATAGAATAAAATGGGATTGAGCTGTTATCCACGTTATGTGAAATATCCCTTAACTGTGGTAGGAATATAAAATATAAAATCCCAGTTGAAATCTAAATATATTACAAGATGTCTTCCCGTATAGCATAGGTAAAGTACATTGAAGGCTAAACGATAAAACGTATAAATGCAATTGGAAAGTGTTTATAACCTATTCGAATTACATGATTTTTCTTTCTTATTTAATTATTTCAAAATGCTCAATCTAGTCGCAATTTTTATGTCGCTAGAAGGTTGCGTAGTCCGACTGGTAGCTCAGGCTTTATAGTAGCCGTTCCGTTCCGCTGTCCGCAAACACTGAGCTAGAATTTAAGAAGGATAACTTCTTATTGAATAAGAAATTGATCTGAATTAGAAATTATCACTTCTTACATTCTAGCTCAGTGCTTGCGGACAGTGGAATGGAAAATCACTATAAAGATGCCTTTAAGCACAGATCTCCAGAGAACGTCCTTTAGGGTATCTGCTATATGTGAAATTCTTATTTATGGGTTTGAGGGTTCGATACTCGTACCGACCAGAGACCATCGTGTTTATTAATGGGGCTGGTGCACGTAAAACCGTCGTGGCTGCAATATCCTTCATGTTCTGTACAAATAATACTTCTGGGGCTTACCTAAGCGGGAAAGCGATTTCTTCTACGGAGAATGGACAATTTGCACACATGGGGGATTTGAACAAAATCTTATTTTTCTGGTAGTTTTAGGCTCATAAATTTCAAAATGTTTATTAAAAATGCAAAAAAAGTTCTCATTAATTTCAAAAATAACTTTAAAATTAACCAAAAATGTGACTTCAAAACGCTGTCTGAGGTCACACTTTATGATGTTTCAATGTTTACATTTTGTTAGCCTAGTTAGCAAGCAGCAATTCGTTTTAACTTTCGCAATTAACAATCGTTTATGTGATTTCTGAACATTTCTTTTTCATTTTATAATCATTTAATACCATTATCATCATTTTTCCTTGTCATTTTTTTCAATTGTTTTCTTTTCATGGCGGTTGTCCAATGTTTTCGTTTAATAGGATCCTGTGGAACGCTAAAGAATAGCTTTTGAGAAGCATTTAGCCGTTGTATTAGTGCAGAGTGGTACAATACACTATTTATGCTATTATTTTTTAATATCCGTCATTATTATTAAATACAAAACCTATTTCACTGATTCAAGAAGCAAAGCAAAGCACAAAATCGAATGTAAACAACGATTACTCCCGTTTGTTGTCATAAACAGTGACGTCACGATATTTTATACTGCGTTTTCTCGATAGAGTAAATAATGCGATGTTAAAATAATTATAAATCAGTCATTAGATTTCAAATAAAGAAAATGTTTGTATTTATTTTCTTACCTTATCATATCTATATTAATAAAATCAGAGTTTTGTCTGTAAATTTGTCGGAATCGAAAAATTTTGCGATATCTTCACGTTTTACACCCCATGAAAGCCGAAAATGACTTCAGAAAATTTTGCCTGTGTGTGTGTGTGTGTGTGTGTGTGTGTCTGTGTGTATGTCATCGTGTCCGAATGTCGCTTTTTTTGTCCGGGCATCACTTGAGAACGGCTGGACGGAATTCAACGATGCTTGGCAGGAATTTAGGTCTTCACCCAACTTAAAATTATATCTATCAACTTTTCAGAAATTCCCCCCCCCCGTTCTCCCCCTAGGGGGTAAAAGACTAAAACACGTTTGTCCGGGCATCACTCGAGAACGGCTGAACGGAATTCAACGGCGCTTGGCAGGGATTTAGGTATTCACCCAACTTAAAATTATATCCATCAACTTTTCAGAAATTTTCTCCCGTTCCCCTCTGGGGGGTAAAAGACTAAAACACGTTTGTCCGGGCATCACTCGAGAACGGCTGGACGGAATTCAACGGCGCTTGGCAGAAACTTAGGTCTTCACCCAACTTAAAATTATATCTATAGAAATTTTCAAAATTCTGATTAGTGTTTAAATTGTGGGCAAAAAACGCCTGCGCATGCGCCATAAATATTTTTTCACTAAAACGCTTTGAATGGAAAAATAAAATGCAAAAATAAATTTTTAAGATAAAGACTTTTTTCATTCGCGTGAATCGCACTACAAATTATGAAAAGATTTAAATGAAGTTTTGCCATCTGAGTTTCATACTTTAGTTAATTTTAAAACATCTAATTGTCGTATCGAAAAACTGTTTACACCCCAGGATTCAGAAAAATCATCTCTTTAATTTGGTACTGAATTTGTAACGATAGGTCTGATACTTCTAATTTATTTTCCCCTTTTTCCGTTTTTCCGTTGCCACTTAAATTTCATACTTTAGTTATTTTTTTAATATCTAATTGTCGCATCGAAAAACTGTTTGCACCCCTGGATTCAGAAAAATCGCCTCTTTCATTTGGTACCAAATTTATAAATATAGGTCTGATATTTCTAATTTATTTTACCCTTTTTCCGTTTTCAACCTAGATTCGATATGGAACAGCTTTAGTATTGGATCCCTTTGGCAAAATTTGAAATTCGGAACCGAAGTAGCTCGGACGTTTCTCGCCAAGATCTTTGATTGCACAATTGAGATAGCCAATTCAGTTCATCGCAAAAATGGCTTAAAATATTTAAAGTCACCAAAGGGTTCCCATACTAAAGCTGTGCATTTTGTACTTATTTATTTATATTTTCTATTAAAGACTTCTGTGGTCACGAAATTTGGTGCGTAAATTGTTTGTTTGCATCCGGCACTTATTGTAACTGGATTTCACGAAATTCGAAATCTCCCCCCCCTTCTCGGAGTCGGAGGGCAATAAACGATATAACTTCTGTATAACCCCACAGCTGAATTTGGCGATTTTTCTTTGGCGTTGTTTTGAAGGATAACGATGTCGTTCTGGACTGTTTGCGATATAATATGGCAGCCTAATATTTTGCTTATTTTGGATTTATGATTTAGATTATGATTTTATCATTTATCATATATGATTTATGATTTTTAGATTTATGATTTAGCCATAATCGCCAACAAAAAAAAAATCGCCAAATATCGTTGTGGGTTTATACTGAAGTCGTTCCCAATAAACATGTGTAAAAACATGTTTTTCCGTTTGAATTAGCTTTGAATTATCTTAGAATGGCGAATTTTGGTGTGCGGATATTGATTAAGTGTACGCATTATGTACGTTAGTGGGATTTTGCAAAACTTCGAACTCACCCACTGAGGAAGGGGAAGTAACAAGTGGGTAAGTTGTGTTCTAAGGCAGTGGGGACCCAGACTGTATATTGATTAAGTGTACGCATTATGTACATTAGTGTGATTTTGCAAAACTTCGAACTCACCCGCTGAGGAAGGGGAAGTAAGAAGTGGGTAAGTTGTGCCGAAGACAGTGGAGACCTAGACTCCTCACTTTGCGAGCGAGAAAACCTCTACCAATCACAGCGAGAACTTGGGTTATTAATAAAGATATGGGATTTTGACAACTCATTTAAGTTTAATGTCCAGCGAAGCGGGCAAAGCCTGCTAGTTATATTATATAAGAATAAAATCAGAAAACGTGCAAATTATCTATTAAAATTGTGATGGCATGTCTCCCGAACATTTCTAGGGGTGAGACCCAGACCATTATCAATTGCTCATTGCGTAGCTGTACAACGACATAAAACCACAGTCAACCTCAACTTCATATCGCGCAATGTCAACAACTGTCTATGAAATCTTCTATTTCACGAATCTCGATTAGTACATAGACAAACATCGTCGCAATGAACATTTGACGTGCTTTTGTACGATTGCGAAAACGCAAATGGTTTTGTAGAGCCCCAGGGCATTTTTTCACGTTACGCTTTATTGGTTAGCGGAAGGGAAAGCATTTCATCGAAAGTAACCAAGCGTCTAAAAAATGACGAAACAAGTGGAAAAATGAACTCCCGGGTGTTTCGCGGGGTCGTTAAATGTCTTAAGAATGCCAGAAGAGAATATTTGTCTGAAATAATTCTATTTTCATTCAAATTAATTTTCCAAAACTAATCATGAGATCGAATTTGATCGAATCGTGAGATGGAATCTGTCAATCGAAAATGACAGATAATCTCTCAGGTGTTACGAATATTCTGTTCAGATTAAGAATATTTATATATGGTCGAGGTTGGTTGGTTGGGGTTTACAGCCCAGCCCTTGCAGGAATAATTTTCAGGGATTTACTAAAGTATCCTAAATCGTATTCGAGAGAACGTTAGATAAAACCACAGAAAACTGAGAACAGCAAGGTCCACAAGTACGTACTGGATTTAATCCTATCACCTCTAGCAATGCCACGCCGCTGCAGATTTTTTCAAGTTAGAATTAATGCCAGCTCTGCTTCGATTAAGATAGATTTATATGTCTTTGAATTCATTAATCTTTCGAAAATATTTTATAAAAATGAACAAATCCTGTTGTAGAATTTTCATTTTATTTTATTTTTTCTATTTTATTTTTTTCTCTGGGATCAGAAACTGCTCGCAACAGGAGAGTGCGTGTGTGCATTATTGCAGGGTTCTCACAAGAGGGAAAAATTGGAGGGAAATTTCTCACCCTTCCTCAAAAACAAAGTGAGCTTTTAAAAACTATGCGATAATTCTGAAAATTAAGTGTGACCCCCTAATAAACTTTGAATAATAATAATAATAATAGGTCTTTTACTTTTACATGGACACAAGTCTTTTAAATGGATGGGTGGAAGGGGAGAACAAGAAATCGAATGCACTTGAGCAGATTAGGGGCCGGTTTGTTTGTCACATGGGTTTTCTATCATAGGACAAATATAAGTCTAACAAGTAATATAAAAAGAAAAAAATTTAAGTCAATCCCTACTTACAAACACTATCGAAAAAGTTTTTTAAAAATAATTTTGAATTAGGAAATAAAAAGCGCGCGTGAAGAATGAAATAAAAATAATTATAAGATTAAAAAAAAAAAAAAAAAAAAACTTTTTATGTACCATGTTTTAAATTTTCTGATGAATCATAGAGCTCTTATCAATGTGCATAAAATTTTAAAGGGATAATGACATCCATTTTTCTGAGATGCATAATTTAACTTTTTATAATTTTTTAATGTTCACGTTTAATTAAACGTATTTATTTTTATGTCGAAAGAAAATGAACTCGTAAATTTTTTTTGGCAACAATTAAATTATAGCTAATATTTTAATGGCTATTGTAACGCTATTAGAATGTTATTATTTTCATATTTTAATTAATTATAAGAAAACTAATCAAAAATTCGAAAATCGGTCTTCGAAGTGCTGTGTTGTCACCGTGTTCTGAGCAATCCTGAAAGTTTCAAATTTCTAGCTAGTCGGGAAGTTAGTTAAAAATCGATTGCAAGATTTGTACAAGAGGGAGTGTATGAACTAATAGTAGAAATTGAAAAAGAAACGATTTTTTTTTTAAATCGATTCTTGAAAAATGAAATAGTGCGTGAATTTCTCGCAATATTAAAATTTTTAAGTTAGAAAATAAATAAAAAAATTATGCGAGATTCTCGTGGTCTCGCGCTCTAATAGCAACCCTGCATTAGTGTTACCTTCCCTGAATTCTCCCAGTATTTGAAGACTGGTAGAATTAAAATTGCTTGGAAAACTCCTCATCGTGTTATAGAGGACCAAAGGAACAAAAGATGCCGGAATCACAGACGACTCCAATGCGCGAGCAGGGAGCATCATTTATTTATTTTTCTCTAGAACATGTGCTCTATTTTTTAACTACATTTCTTGCGACCATGGAAGCCTTTGCGCAAGTGCGGATTCAACGAGTTCACTAGTAAAATAGGGGAGACAAGCTTTTCGTTGAGAGAAAATAAGCGATAAGGGAATACCGAATGACTGGATGCTTACTAAATTCAAACATGTTGGTCAACTTGGAAACCTTCCAAGATTTTCGACTCGTCCTCACTGCTAGGCGTAGGAAACGTGGTTGCACTATACTAACGTGATATTTTTCTGTATCCAAACCGATTTTTCTTTAAAATTGTGTGATCTCATTCCCCTTGTTATTAGGTGTTTTCCGTGTTTTTTTTACTGAGGTGAATACAGCCTACCAAAGCATCTGCTACCAAAGCTATTGGAGGGGTCTACCCTTAGAAGACCCCTCCAATAGAGGATATTCCCTTTCCTACACCTTGGTACAGTCGATAACAAAAGTATCCGAACACTAGCAAAAATTCCTATGTAAAAAATGTACACTTAATACTGTTTTGTTAAATAAATCCTTGTCGAATCATATTCTTAGACTGACTAAGAACATGATTCGACAAGGATTTATTTAGCAAAACAGTACTAAGTGTA
Source organism: Salticus scenicus (assembly GCA_963930645.1). Lineage (NCBI taxonomy): Eukaryota > Metazoa > Arthropoda > Arachnida > Araneae > Salticidae > Salticus > Salticus scenicus. The sequence continues at coordinate 190,179,535 of OZ005661.1, forward strand.
CTATTTTTATATAGGGATTTTTGATAGTGTTCGTATACTTTTGTTACCGACTGTACCTAACGAAAGATAATTGACTTTAAAAGTGTAATCGCCCCCAATTTGTGTCATTTTTGTTCCTTTAATTGAAGTTTGGGTTCAAATTGGATCGGATTTGATTTGATTCTTCCCGTTGTTGTTGCTCTGATGGTATTGGTTTGGGGTGTCACTCTATCGTCATTTATTGCATGCTAGGGTTTATTTGACCGATATTTAAGGCTTAAAGTGAATTCTGAACAAGTACGTGCATTCACGTCTGAACTGGGATTTGAACCCGACACCTACTAACTGAAGGAGAAAGCACTAAAAATTGGGCCATCAGATGGGCTGTTACTCGAAGAAAATCGGAATCTAAATTTATGTATTACCCTCCCTTTGAATTTCCAACAGTCTAAAATAAACACTGGTCGAATCACGCAGCATCTTGTAAGCAAGTCCATTAAATCGTAAGAAATCGAAATTTTTGTAAAACGTTCGTAGATTTGTTTTGCAACTATTGAAGGATAAAAATGTCTTAATCCAAGTGGTGTCATCGGATTTTTAATCATCTAAAATTTCTATAGATCACCATACTATTCGTTCCTATGGGAAGCTAGCGCTTAAAACGGATAGCTGAGCCAGGATTGAGAAACATAATTACTTTTTCTAGGGTCCTTTTGTTTTCAAGGAGAAAAAAAATATTAACCCTTTCGCGCCGAATGTCACGCGTACGTGCCAGCAAGAAAAACACTCATACCGTCATACCCCGCTTTAGCACGCCGTTGTGCCAAAGTGTTTTCTCGTTCACTCCCGGGCATCACACATTTGTACCACAGGGTCCTTTAAAGTTTTAAATTATGCAATGTTTGGCCCAAAATGGCATTGTATGTCCACAGGATTTGAGATATTGATCTATAGGATTTGAACGCATGTTTGTGCCGTCCGTCGCGAAAGGCTTAATTAATTTTGAAACTTGGTTTTTTATTTCATTTTCGCGTTGTAAAGTGTTAAGTGTATAAGTTAAAATACAGGGTCAATATGAGATCTAATGTTAGTCTACAGACTTTTAAAAGGAAATTTAAATTATTACTTTAATTTTAAATTTTAAATTATGGTTGGTTGAGTTTTTACGTCGCACTAGTGCTGCGCAGATGGGCAATTGGCGAAGGTCTGAGACACCCCCCTAGAGGTGGTCCGGAGACATGCCATCACATTTTTGATGCTCCACGGAAGGGTGGCTCTCCCGCTTCGGTGACCCCAAGACGTATAATTTTTGATGGGAACATGGAGGACATTGCGGCCACGACAGATTTTACGTGCACCAGCTACCATTAGTGTACACGACGGTCTTTGGCCGGCTCGAGTACCGAACCCGCAATCTTCCAATTACGAGGCCGGCGCTCTACCGACTGGGCTACCGCGGCCCATTTTTAATTATGTTTCATATATTAGGTCGATAATGAAATTATTTGAATGCCCTTATCCTGTTGTTATACTATAAAATTTTGCGCTTGATGTTTGTGGATAATCGAATTTTTTTTCAAGAAACACCTGTCTATAGTTGTTGCCAGAAGGAATTTTCCATCACGCATTATTTGTGACAGAAGCGAAAGTGTTCATGAAAACCAAGCGAAGCGTTAAATAAGTACTTTTCAAACTAAAGTAAGTATATGAGTGAGGGAGAAAGAATGTATTTTGCTCAAATGGGGCGTTTGGTTATGCTTTTTTTGTCAGTGGGTTAACGACAGCGAGAGTGATTTCTGTGCGAAGTAAGCCATTTCTAACTATGTCCCACGGCAAATTTTAATGGATATATGTATAATGTTCAAAAACTTTCTATAAATATCCTACATTTAATAACTATACTGGTGAACAAAATTAAAACAACAAGCTGTTTTCTTGCTCTCTTCTTTTGCACATCATTTTTAAACAAATAAACATATGAACATAAAATTTGGATGGCCTGTTTGTTATCATATTATTAACCGAATTTTATGTAACTTTAGCATAAGAATAATTTTTAAGCTAATAAAGATTCATTTTTCTCTCAAAAGTAAGCTTCGGAAAAAATGAAAAATTTCAATAATTTTAGTAAAGAACACTTAATGAAAAGTGGCGTTAAGGATGTATTAGAGATAGGTAAAGACGCACATGCCTTTATGTAAAGACGCACATGCCTTTAAATGACAAACTAGCTATTCACATGCGAAAAAAAAAAAAAAAAAAGAAGAAAAAATAAGAAACTGAAAAGTGAATACAGGTAGAAAGATTTGGTTGTAATCTAACATATGGATGCGTGTGCATCTTCACCTATCTGTAAGGCATCCTTATGACCATTTTTCATTAAGTGTTCTTTCCAAAAATTATTGAAATTTTTCATATTTTCCAAAGCTTACTTTTCAGAGAAAAATGAATATTTATTAGCTTAACAATTATTCTTATGCTACAGTTACATAAAATTTGGTTAATAATATGATAACGAACGAGCCATTCAAATTATATGTTCATGTATTTATTTGTTTAAAGATTATGTGCAAAAGAAGAAAACGAGAAAACAGGTTGTTGCTTTAATTTTGTCCACCAGTGTAGTTGGCATAAGTGGACTCTGCCCAGTTCTCCATCATAAATTTGCTAGTCAATTTTTGCTATAGAGCAATTCTATCTATATGTTAAGAGAAATGAAGATGGCTGATCGCACGGCGCTGTATGAGACTGAAACGCCCTATTCATTAGGCGACAGTTCTCTCTGTTACTATACGTTGTCCTTATCCTGTTTTACTACATACTTATACTGGTGTAAGTTTCACATTTTAATTTTTATACAGATCTGTGCTATTTCTTAAGCAAGAATCTCATAATCTAAATTTATATACGAAATATTTACCCCCACGCCACCGTGTTATTAAAATCTTTAATTTCAAATAACTTACCAAATTTTTAAAGTAGAATGGTTTTATTAAATAGGATTATGGCCAGTATCATACATGATATTTTTAAACTAGTCCGACTTTGTTACGACAATAGTAATACACATAATACCTGTTTGTTACCGAAGCGGAGAAGCCATCCCCTGCGCAGAGTGTAAAAATTGCGATGGCATGTCTCCAGACCGCCCCCTAGAAATGAAGCCCATACCATCGCCAGTTACCTGATGCGTAGCTCTAGTGCGACGTTAAACCTCTCGATACTTAACATAATAAATGTTTATGTGAAATTTTTGCCCTCTTCGGCATGTTGAGAAAAAATCTTAAATTGCAAATAACTTACGATATTTTAAAATTAGAATTTTAAAATTTAATAGGGTTTCTACTAGTATCATGAATGATATTTTAAAACTGGTCCCACTTCTCCGTGATAACTTACTCTGAAGATAATCGTACGCAGACTGACAAACTGAATATGGATATACCACATCGATATTATGATTTTTGTATTCCTCATGCTTCACAACGTGTGGAAATATCAAATAATCAAGATCGAAAATTTCAACGAATAACAAAGTAATCCTTCATGCCCATTGTATGATGAGGCAATAGTAAAATATCTGTCAATGTCGGGAGGAAAAAAAAAATATTGAATTGTAAAAATGAGAATGATAAACTTCACAGAAAAAAACAAGGAATTCTCCCGGACGTTAGTAGAAATTAAAAATGATGGGATTATTATTCGATTCTCGGATGAGAATTCTTCAATTTCTTTTTAGGACTGAGGGCCTATTAGTCTCAATCTGGGATTTTTGCGTTGTCGTTTTCGATAGTTTGACATTTGTCGAAATCTAAAATTTATCGAAAATATAATTGAATAATTTGAAAGCGATGTTATAATTTGAAAAAAAAAATTAATAGTCCTCCGTCCTAAACTAAATTCTGCTTTTGCCAGAATTTCATCAAAATCTTTTTTTTTTTTTTTTTTTTTTTTTTTGAAAGAAAAAGAAAAGAAAATTAATAATAATCAGTATCGTTCCAATCCAAGCGATATCGAAAAAGTTTTTTTTTTTTATATAATTTTGAATTAGGAAATAAAAAGTGCGCGTGCAATAATATGAAATATAAAAATAAGTAAAAAAATTAATTTAATGATTTAATTTTTATATAAAACATGATTGCGTGCTATCTTAAAAAGTAGATGTAAAATTTAAAGTTTAATTTTATTAACTTTTATTTTCATTTTTATTTTATTTAAGCCAAGCAAAACTCTTTGGTAGGTTTCTAACTTTATTTAAAGTGGCATACAAATGTGGAGACCATGGAAAATTAAAGATTGAAAGAATTAGGCCTATGAAACAGAAAGTAATAAATAAGTAAATAAACCAAATAATAGATATAAAATTTTGCACAAAACAAAATTTAATTTAGTACGACAGGATTTACTTTAATCTATTATTCCATATAAAGGAATGGAATAACTGTGTTTCATTTCCTAACATTGGCTTGCTCTACATAACCTTACGCTACTCATTGGCTAGAAACGTCCAAACTATTTCATTGCCAAATTTTTAATTTCGCCAAGAACCCCTTGGCGAAATTTAAAATTTCCAAGTTAATACGAGCTGCTCCATTTCTTCGGCACGATTTTTCTCGATTTTATTTTAATTACTTAAAACAAAAATGTTTGCACTTTTTTTTTTTTTTTTTTCTTTTCTTTTTTTTTTTTTTTTTTTTTTTACATATATATAAAAAGAAATATATTTATTTATTTATTTATTTTTGGCATCAATTTATTTATTTATTTATGTTTAATGAATTTAAAGTTACAATGAAGTTTTTATTTAATTTCTTTTGAACCAATTATACAATTGAACTAAAAAACACAGAGTTAGATAGATTTTGTCCTGATTATTAAGTGTACCAATTTTTGATAAAATCTAATTATCTGTAATAAAAATCCGGACAGATACAATGACAAATTTTCAGCTTTACATATTTAGATGAAAACAAAAATGTTTGCATGTTTATTCAAGGTGATAGATAAAAATTAGTAACGACGCTGTCTGATAGAAATAGTACGATCTTTCGCATTAATAAATAAATAAATAAATAATAAAATACAATAAAATCGGTTTTACATTTTTTTTTTTTTTTTTTTTTTTTTTAAATCCATATATTCTTTAGAAAAATGACAATCACTTCATAACAGTTCATTAATCCGTATATCTCTGTCTAAGACATTGATCCCATACTGGAGGCGTACTTGATTATGCATCACCGGTCAGCCGAATAAATATTCCATTTAGAATTCCATACACTTATTTTCCTTCCTCTCGGATCACCCATCTTTCCGGAAAGAAGAATTTTAATCCTGAAAAAAAAAAAAAAAAAAAAAAAAAAAAAAAAAAAAAATTCTCTTCCCCTTTCCTGTAAAAGAAAGAAAAAAAAGAATTTCATTTTTCGTAAGCATAAATCGTAAAATGATAATCCTTTTTGGCATGGAGAAGTTATTCCAGATATCTGCGGTGATTAGGAAAAATAAAACAAATATTGAAAATATTCCTTCCACCCTTCCCACCCGTTTAAATCGTTCAAGGATGGTCGTTTATTTCCTAAACCACTTACGTCAAAGTTACTTAATGCATGATTGGCAGTGGAGGAACTTACCACTGCGGGCCCCATCCGCAAAATTTTTGTGGAAGAGCCCTCCTCCTCAAGAAATGATGTTTCATGTGTTTTAACCCATTAACATTCACTATTTATTTATTTATTTATTTATTTTCAAAATCGCTAAACTAGCTTGAAAAATGTGGAGTGACTCCACTCGACTTTCCGAACATTCAGTAATTAACGATTGCTCAAATAAATTAAAGTAAGATAAGTCTGAAATCAATCAGCTCAACCAAATAAGGCATTTAACGCTACCGCATATCAAATAATTTCAGTCCATAGGCCATAATGATAAAGAATTTTTCTGTATACAGTCGGTAACAAAAGTCTCCGAACACTAGCAAAAATTCCTATATAAAAAATGTACACTTAATACAGTTTTGTTAATTAAATCCTTGTCGAATCCTGCTTTTAGACTGACTAAGAACAGGATTCGGCAAGGATTTATTTAACAAAACTGTGTTAAGCTTACTTTTTTTTAGGTAGGAATTTTCGCTAGTGTTCGGAGACTTTTGTTACCGACTGTACATTCTGTGCGATAGTGACGTAAAACATGTATAGACATTTTCAACGGAATTTTGGATAAGGCATTTAGACGCTATCACACTTTAAATAATTTCAGTCCATAGGCTTTGATGATAAAGAATTTTCCCGTGTGTTATACAATTTGTACGATAGTGATCTAAAACATGTATGTAAATTTTCAGCTCAACTGGATAAGGCATTTAGACGCTATCGCGCTTTAAATAATTTCAGTGCATAAGCCTTATTAATGATATAAAAAACGTTTTTTATGTCCCTATTTAAAAAAAAAAAAAAAAAAAAAAAATTAATATATAAGTGATAGATTGACCAAAATCTAATAAAGTTCGTGTTACGGTGACCCATAATATACGTACCAACTTTCAGCTTATTCGAACCGTTTAGACGCTATCTCATTTTAAATAATTTGAGCCCTTGGCCATAATAATAAAGAGTTTTTCTTTGTATCTCATTAAAAAAAAACTATAAGTGCTAGATTAATGAAAATCTACATAGTTCGTGCGACGGTGTCCTTTAACACGTACCTAAATTTTCAACTCAGCTAAATTCATCAAATTCAATAGGGTTTATGCAACGGTGACCTATAACATACGTACCAACTTTCAGTTCATTCGAACCAAGTGTTTAGACGATATCTTGTTCATTCACACACCTACACACATAGGGTAAGTGCACCAGTGATTGACACTTTTAGTGCAATCTCTGCTGTTTTTAATGTTCTAGTCACCAGAAAATATTTTTAGAAATCTTAAGTTAATACATAGGGTATGAAAGACATTCAGAACCACATATATGTTAAAATATATGCATTTGATAATATTATTTTTTTTTTTTTTTATGAATTTTTATTTGACACCCACTCAATGTTCCAGTCACATTGCTAGTTGTGACTCACATTGCCAGTAACACTGCCAGTTTTTCCTTTTATTAGTAATTGGTCCCTATGTTCCTGTGTTTGACACTGCTAGTTATTCATTTTACCATTTATTAGCACCTCATGCTCCAGTGTTTGACATAAAATGTTAAAATTCTTATATGCAAAATATATGATTTTATGATTTTTCTTATTTATTAATTATTTCGGGATAGATGTCAATTACTGGAGCATGCCAATCACTGGAGCACCTACCCTACATAAATCACCGTAAAAATAGTAAAAATGGACTCAGTAGACCTCAAAACGTATAGATATACCAACATCTCAAAGGCAAATTTTTGTTATGATTACAATACCTTTCTTACATATATATGTTCAGTAACAAACTAGATACAAGTGCACCAGCAAACCAGCAAAGCACACTCACGCCTACTAAGAAATTTCAAGTGACTTATGATGCTGGTGTGTGGTGTTAGCGTCAAGCCCAATTTCCTACATGAAGTTTCTAGACTCGGGTGCTGTGTCCTCCGCGGGGGTGTTTCTAAGGACTCCTAGTCCATTTTACGCGAGTTTCGGAGAAAACCATGAAAAAATCTGAACGACTTGGTCGACGAACACGACCTGGAGTTAAACCTGGCACTTCTCGTCTATCAACAAGTGACTTCTGCATATGGCTTCCTCTGAAACAGGATTTGTTAAATTTCTGAGAAGTGCTACTGTCTAATGAACAGAGGAAAGAGGGGGGAAAAATCTGAAAATAGGGAAAAACTGCGGCATTAGAAATGTTAAATTAAGTCAGATGTTTGATTTCGCTGCGAAACTAGAGAAAGTGTTAACTGCTTATATCCAACTATAATTTATCGAAGCGTAGATTTAACTTTCAGGAAGCAAATGAGTACCAGTTGTACTAGAAAAGTTCTGATACTTACAATTAAAAATTAATGTATAACAGAACGTACTGCATTTATTTGATATCGTTATTTTTGAACCTCACGTCTGCCAGATTTAAGCGTAAAACCGCTCGGCCGCTGGTTGGCCTAGGCTTTTACGCTAACACTGTTATTAAGACAACCATCTTGAGTAAACAACAGAGAACAACTGACTTCATTTATTCTGCATGTTGATGCGCCGTAAGCCAACTTCTCTTATATCTTTCCTTCCAACTTTATACAGCATTTTTAATAAAGAACTTCCATCACCATCATCTCTATTAATCTAGTGGCAATTCAAATATGGTTGTAAAGAACAGAACGCGAAAAGTGAGATTAAAGTTATAAATACTCTTTAAGTAGCCTGTTAAAAAGTATAAATAAAATAATATCTTGTGCGTAACTCAAGAAAATTCTAAAATTGTCTTAATGGGCCAGAAAATTAATCCATATCTAGAAATGTGTTGAATAGGATGTTGACCCTGGCTTCGAAATAATGTCCAGTCACGGTTCGAAGAACAATTATTGGGTCAGCCTGAAAAAAAAAATCAACCCAGCATTTCTAAATCTTAATTATACGTCTTGGTTTTTTAAAATTCTAAACTTTCATCACAAACGATAGTCTAATTTTAGAAACAGTCTAATTTTGAAAAGCCGCGATAAAGGTTAGAAAGTTTTATTGGGGAGGAAGGGGTGGGTGGGGGGGGGGGTGAAGCATCTAAACGCCCGAGCAGCGGCGTCACCAGACAATTTTTCAGAAGAGGGCATACTTAAAATTTCTAATTATATTTTAGACATTTGAGTTGTTTTCAAAAGGTTCGTTGATTGGTTAGTTTACAACTTCACTCAACCGGTATGCAAAAACACACAATCACAAAATTACTCTAAAACTTGTTATTCTCAAGATTAAAATATATATAGGCCCGCTATCTCCCGGAGGATGACCCTCCCCCGGGGGTTACGGTTCCTATTCTGAAAGGTTGGCCCTAGTGCTTCTTGATGGGTTCTTCCTGTACTTATTTCTGATGAACTGGTTTGTTCAGATTATTAAGTAAGTTCGTATGTAAGGCGCAAAAAAAATTTATAAATTTAAACAGCAACAGAATACGTAAATATATTTACAAAAATTATTATACAACCCTAAAATAACCCAGTAGCCTCATAGGTAGAACGTTGGACTCGTACTCGAGGAATTGTGAGTTCGATACTTGAACCGGCCAAAGACGGTTATTAACGGTGGTTGGTGCAAGTAAAATCTGTCGTGGCTGCAATGTTTCACATATTCCGTAAAGTAATACCTGTGGGGGTTAACAAAGCGGGGGAACCATCCCCTCCACAGAGGATTAAATTTGTGATGGCATGTCACCAAGATACGGCTAGAAGCGAATCCCAGATCCTCTCCATTCACCCACTGGGTAGCACTAATGCGACGTAAAAGCCACTCAACTGAATTAAAACAACACTAATCTCAATATATATATATATATATATATATATATATATACATATATGTAAATGATATATATCGTAATAAAATTTAACCTTAAAATTTAGCAAATAATAGATTCAAAACAATACAAACACAACAAAAACAGAACTGATTTTAACTTATAGGTAAGACTGGCAGAAAAATGTTGCGATACAGATTAAGAACCAATAAGTGACAAAAACAATTTAAATTACTTACGCCGACACGAATGATAATAATTAAAAAAAGACCATTAAACTTAATGACAGAGAAAATAACTAAAGGACCACAGAAATAATAATTGGATAAAAATGCTAAAAATTAGAGGTAAACACTCGTCAGGAGGCATGTACTTCATAAAGCTGTGAAAGATGCATCTATTTCGTAAAACAATATAGCTAATCATAGCAATTTATATTGTTCCAGCCCCGATCGAGGCAGCAAAACCAATTTGAATGAGAAATTAAATAAATTATTAAATCAAATCATCAAGGAACCCACAGAGAAAACTAGAAAAAAGCAGAGTAGCCACATGTAAAACTTTTACACAAACTGGAGAATAGGAAGATGCCAACAAATTATTGAAATTAAAAATAAAAGCATTGCAAACATCGATTAATCAATAAAGAATTAACGTCTGAGCTGTTTCATTAACGATTAAATTCTTTGAGTAATTATTTATTGAGATAGTGAAATTTTAATTTTAAGTTAGTTAAATTTTTAATTTAAATCAATGAACATTATATATATATATATATATACAGTCGAGTCTACCTGAACTCAACGCGCAGAAAAAAATTAAAGCCAACTTGGCTCATGGGTTGAGTCAATTTGGCTCTAATTGGCTGTGAGATAAAAATTTTATGTGGCAATTTGGATAACCACTGAAACTCTATAATGACGTAATTTTAGATGCCAGCGCCAATTGATAATATTTATGCAAACTTTGATGCAACTTTTTGAATAATAATAATAATAACAATCTCACACTACTTTCTCTTATTCTACAATACCGTAGGCTTATTATTAGAATTTAAGGTTGAAATTAACGTGGGTAATACTTCGAAGTACCTTCATGTGGTCGCCAACAATACAACTTACTTTCATCAAAAGTTGGGGGGGGGGGGATCGAAAATTACATATATCAGAAAGGGTTAAATTTGGAATTTTGTCTAAGATTGAGGTTGTGGTTCTGTGAGTTAAAGCTAAATGACTGCGCCTGGGGGGTCACCGAAGCGGAGGAGCCATTTCCTCCGTGGAGGATCAAAATTGTGATGACATCTCTTCGGGCCGTCCGTGATCGTTGCCAATTGCCAATTGCGGAGCACTAGTGCGACGTAAAATTCACAAATTCACCCTGATGGACTGCGCTAAAGTCCTACACCTGGATGGAATGCCTACCGTGGGGAGGGGGGTCTTCGTAATGGGCTCTAGCCTGTACTCACACGAGTTTCGGAGAAAACCACGGAAAACCCCCAAACGGATTACCGGCGAGCGTAACTTGAGATCGAACTCGACTCCTCCCGTCTTCTTGCTTTGAAAGCAGACCCTCTCGACCACTGTTGGGATATTTTGTTTCTGAAATGAACTCCGTCAAAACAGAATTAAATCAGAAAAGGCATATAGTGTAACAACGTTTCCTACGCCTAGCAGTGAGGACGAGTCGAAAATCTTGGAGGATTTCCAAGTTGACCAACAGGTTTGAATTTAGTAAGCATCCAGTCATTCGGTATTCCCTTATCGCTTATTTTCTCTCAACGAAAAGCTTGTCTGCCCTATTTTACTAGTGGACTCGTTGAATCCGCACTTACGCAGAGGCTTCCATGGTCGCAAGAAATGTAGTTAAAGAGTACTATATTTAAACTGTGTATATGAAAACCAGTTTCAAATCGTTTTAGAAACAGTTTTATTTGACATACATATCTGCGTAAAAGGGGCTTTCTCCCCTTAACCCCCCTTACCGTTTAAATATTCTGACAATATTACTAAAGCATTTAAAGCTAAATGAAAAAATTTAAATGAAATGAAAAAATATATAGTATATATGTATTTCGTGTTATTTAGAGAACTTTCATGAGATTCATCCAGATTCCACCATTGAAACTCAATGGATTTTGAGTAACCGTATATATTGTCTACAGATTGTATGTGCAGCAAATAATGCACTTTAATTCAGCATAAGAAAAAAATAATAATAATGAACTATTCTGAACTATTTACAACCATAGCCCGAATGTATCCGAATTCCTCTGTGCAGTAACATGTAAGTGTAGAGCGGATGTATTTCCTATACCCCATTTTATTAAACATGAATTTGCACACATAAAGATTATATATATGT